>WNWU01000001.1:19710315-19801602 GCA_012654045.1 Ptyas mucosa | reverse complement strand
AAGGAAGGAAGGAAGGAAGGAAGGAAGGAAGGAAGGAAGGAAGGAAGAATTGTCTGGTTGTAGGTTATAATTTACGGAATTCTTCCTCCAGAAGAATAATTTTTTCCCTACTTGATGCTTCCATTTTTATGGGGAAAAAAAGCTTGCCTCAAAACAGCACGTTCTATTTTGCAAATGGAAATGGAAAACAAGTTTCAGACTGAGGGAGTTTCTTATCACTTTGTTTAATTCTGAGAAAATTCCAAATACATCCAAGATGATCTACTTTCTCTTTTGATGATAGAGCTCTGTGAGAAGTAGATGCACTCCGCTATTGCTTCTACTACAGGTAGATATCAGAAAACAGTTAACATCAGTTAACATCAAGACAGCCTGTTCTGTCATGCATTCCTAGCAATGTTGCTTTTTGATCCTTGACTGATATTACATTGTAAGACATAATTCACCAAGCCTTAGAATGTGAGTGGTGTTTAGGCTTGAAGAGACAGATTAATTTTATTCCACTGATGTTTCAAGTCATGTTAAAACACATGTACACAACAACTATGAACTACCATATTTTCCTTTGAATCTGGCCATCTGCCAACTTGATCAGAGATAAAACCTATAAATGTGGATCAGTGCTGTACTTGGAAGGCTAATCCCAGTCATAATAATGGGCAGAAGGTTGGTTTTTATATGGGACACCACAGAACAACTTTGAGATAATAAAGCCTCAAAGTCGGAGTTCTCAGCTAATAGAATTCCAAACTTGAAACAGTTTCATATCTATATTTTCCTTTTTATTTATGTTTGAAGAAAAATGTTTGGTACTTACTTATTTTAATATTGATGTTTGTTACATCAATTACATTTCAAAGATTTGTAACACGTCTTCTTTCTTTTAGGCATTAACAGATTGCTGAGCAATGGAACGTATGAAGCTGCATTTCCTCCTCATGAGGTAGTTTAAGTAGCAGTGTTTTAAGTGTGATATGCCTATGCTAAATTTGCTTTAATCTCCTGGAGCCCATTTAACACTTAAAGTTTCTGTTGAGCATTTCTGTTTCTCATGTCACTCTGTGGGGCTTCTCTGGGTGTCTCTTTTTTTCTGACAGTGATAATATGTCTAATGCTATTGTGCAGCAATTTCTGTAAAACTTCTCTGAGAAGTTATTTTTTTTCCCCTGACAATGATAACATGTCTGATGCTATTGTGCAGTTTTTCTCTGTATTAGGTATTTTTCATTGCCTGGCAGTCAGCCCTATCTGATGCTTATTTACTCAGAAAAAAGGCACAGGGAGATTTATTCTGTACCACTATCCAAAAGGCTTCAGCCTAAAATATAGAGCTAGTTCCTGTACTATTTTGAAACTCTTTCCTTAAAATACAGGGAAACTATAATTCATAGAAGCTGCCTTATACTAATTTTTCCCCTTGAGAGGCCAAATTTTAAATTTCTGGCTCATACATTTATGGCTGATATTTTAGAATCTAAAGAGTTGACACTGATTCCATTTACTGTGTTAAATCATTACTGCTGTGTGTTTTAGAGAAAGAGAGAGACAGGGTGAGAGAGAGAGATTTAATATGTGTTCTGCAGTCAGAACATAAATACAGTTTTGGTGCAGACAGTTGAATAGAGCTCAGCCTGAAGTATACTTTAAGTATATATTACAGAGAAATAAAGGGGAAATTCTTGAAAAGTGTCTTGATGCAGTCCAGTCAAGAAAATATTCCTCAGGGCCCTTACAGGTCCTAATTATAGTGCTTGGCTGAAGGCCCACTGCCCATCTTGTCATGACAGTGTGGAATAAGATTGTCTCAACAAGACAGAACACTTTGTGCCCTGGTACAAACTAATTCCTTCCTGTAAATCTGAAAATGCACCTGAATTGCAATAAGATGATATGTTGCAGCACATTGGTCCCCAACCTTTTGAGCACCAGGGACCGGTTCCATAGGGAGAGATTTTTTTCCATGGACTGGACGGGACGTGGTTTTGTGTACTGCCTCCATCCGGCGAATGCGGCTTCGTTTGTTTGCGCGGACTGGTTTCTGACATGACACGGACTGGTGCCAGTCCATGGACCGGGGGTTTGGGGACCCCTGTTGTAGCATGTACTTCAATCAGAGATGCAAGCATTTGATGTACACACAGCTTCAGTATTAGCCTCTTATCATGCACTGGGTAAGACAAAAGGGAAAAAAAATTACAGCAGGAGTACTGTTATTGCATTGCACACACAATCTTCCTACCTCTCAAGATCAGTAGAAGGTGAAAGAGCTTATACACAAACATAGTAATATAATAGGAAATTTCCTCTGAGTGGTGGTGACTTCCAACTCAATGCTTATTTGCAAGACTGTTTACTGAGCTAGTTTCCCAAATTGTATTCTGTGGAACTCTGGAGTTCCCCAAGAACATACATGCATACATAACATTTACGTAGTCACCCATCACCCAACCAACTCTAAGTGGCTCCCAAATATATGAGTCCCAGGAGAAACTAAGGGCAAAAGAAGATAAAAGAAAAAGGTTCATGCATGTACAGACAGTTTTGTCTCACTAGAGTTCTAGGATTCATTCATTCACTCATTTAAAATGAGTGCTACAATCTTAGAAAGTTTGAAAACTCCCATTTTATATAAGTATATTCTATTACTGGTAGGGTTACGTTATCAATTGATGCATTTATTTATTTATTCAATTCTTATAATGCTTCAATTGCATTATCTTTATTTTTTATTGATTTTATTGTAATTTCTTGATTGTTGTGAACCACCCCTAATCCTGTGAGTCAGGAGGCATATATGCAGTGGTGGGATTCAAATAATTTAACAACCGGTTCTCTGCCCTAATGATTTCTTCCAACAACCAGTTCATCAATCTGCTCAGAAAGTTAACAACCGGTTCTCCCTAAGTGCTGAGAACTGGCTGAGTCCCACCACTGCATATATGTTTAATAAATTATAGTTGGTTGCATTCAGTCAGATGTTTAGGCTGCATTTGTCATTTTTGTCCAAATGATAATATTTAATAATAATAATAAAGGAAGCATTGCAAGATGGAAGCTGTTCCAAGTAAAGCTGCCTTTTACAATTAATGATTTGGTCAGTTCTGACGGTGTTCAAGTGGTGTTCCAGATGTTTTGGAATTATTATGTGTGAACAATTCACAGTTAGATTCACAGTCTAAGACAAAGGGAAACTTAATTCGACATTATTAATTATTATTGGTAGCATCTAAGAATATAGGCAGTTCCAACCAGAGTGGCTTTTGTAAAATTCAGATGTTCAGGTCTGATAAATTCAATCTTTCCAGGTATTTTTATCCTTTAATAGCATGACTACTTGTAAGGAAAATATGAAAAAAGAATTCTTTAGCAAGGCACATAATTAAAATCTTAAATCAGGGCTTCTCAGCCAGTAGTGGGTCCCACTTACCGTCGCTACCGATTAGAATTGGGAGTGCTCGCATGCACATTGTGCTTATGAGCATGCACATAATGTCTGGATGGGTGTGTGGAGCCTCCCGCTGCCGCTACTACCGGTTCGTCTGAACCAGGGCGAACCGGTAGCAACCCACCACTGTTCTGAGCTAACCTCGCAGATTTTTATTGGATATGTTTCCTCATCCCCAAAGTGTACATAGGAGTAGAATATTAGATCTGAATCCACGCTTTCTATATGCTGCACTGGTATATTTAGTAAATCGCTGCTTCTCCTCCTCAATGTTTAATTGTAATGTAAAAATTAATGAGAATGAATGAGATGATTATTATAATGTATTCTGTAAATATGCTATATAAATTTACATTAATAATTAAGGGAGTCTCTCAGCTGGAAAATGCTGCAGTTCCGCAATGTTGGGACAAAACATTTCTAGATAATTCAGTCTGATTATATTCCAAAAAAATGTTTTCATGCGGCTAAAAGGTTTCTGAGCTGTATCAGCTCTAGAAAAAAAAGGATCTTTGCTTAGAACTGTTCAATGTTACATAAACCAATTATTAGTAATATCCTCATTTTTCAAAAGAAGCACTTATTTTAATAACATATTTCAAGACCCCATTTGCTATAATTATCATACCAATTCTTCTTTATTTCAATTTGGGTTTGCATGTATACTCCAGGGAAGTCACAAGAGCAGGCATCCTATCAAAACACATGGAGCTAAGAACCATCGGCATCTATTATATGAACGCTGGGCACGATGGGGGATGTGGTACAAATACCAACCTCTGGATCTGATTAGGTAATGTATATATATAATATAATAGAAGTTGTTTCCGTTCTGTGTCATTGACCTTCCCATGAGCAGTCCAATGTAACTGTTTTTCCTTTGTGGGATAGAGAAGACCTGTTTTTAATGGTCTAATTGAAGGGAAGTGGTAGGTCATAATTCTTAAAAGTCATTGTACTGAACGGTATTTTATTGCAGTAGTGAAGACAAGGTCATTTGCATCAAATAAAAAATGTAAATGCATCGCAAATCACTTGCATTGCACAAGTGATTCAAATTGATACAAATAACTTCATTTGCATCATCTGCATGATGATACCATTCATCAATTTGACACAAATCATGTAATTAGGAGCATTTTCATAATGACATCATTATGCAGATTGCAATAGAACTCCACCAAGTGCACACAAACTCTGAAAAGCCGAGGTCTATAAATTTGAGGTTTCTTTTAATTTCACAATCCTTGGGTACACTGTTTGATTGATAACCTTTGAAGTACCTCTAACCAAAAAAAATAATTATGTTAGTCATAGCTGTCTGACTGTTTAAAAACATCTGTAGACTTCCATTGTATTTTAAGCCTGGTGGCGTGGCAGACTAAAGCACTGTAATTAACATTCAGCTGACTGCAATTACTGCAAGTTCAAATCTCACCAGGCTCGAGGTTGACTCAGCCTTCCATCCTTTCTAAGGTAGGTAAAATGAGGATCCAGATTGTGGGGACAATAAACTGACTTTGTATAAATATACAATAGTATGAAGGCTATTGCTTAACGCATTGTAAGCTGCCCTGAGTCTCCGGAGAAGAGTGGCATATAAATCAAATTTTAAAAAAAGAATATTAGTGATTTATTTATTTTTTTGCTTCAAGTTACAAGAAAAGTACAAGAAAAGTAAAAGCGGATAAATTGCTCCAAAATTCCTTACTCTGCTAGACTCAGGATAAATTGCAACTTTGGAGGCAGTCCAAAATCCACCTAGTTTCTCAGCCTCACTTGGAAGATCCTGATTTCAATTGTCATCATCTCCCTGCAGGTTCTGTCTAAACAGTTTAATCAAAACATATTACAGAACTCAAGCATTTCTTTTTCATTTTGTTTTCTTCCTAGGATTTTCCTGTGAGTGCAGGGTCCACTTCTTCTTCTTTTTTCAGATCAATCAAGTGTTGATCCATTAGTTGCAACCTGAACCTGATGTCATGAGCTGAAAGAGTGACTGGCCCAAAGTCACTCAATTACCTTTCATGCCTAAGGAAGAACCAGAATTCAGTGTCCAGAATTCAGAATTCAGTCCTGGTTTCTAGCCTTGTGCCTTAATCGCTTGAGCAGTTGTTTCTTTTTAACTGTAATAGCTTCAAAAATTTTAGCAAGGGATTCACTGCCCTGTTGCTGAGTGGGCATGGTGGGTGTGACCTAGTCGGCCTCCTGCACCATGCGAGGCAAAAACGGACTCCCCAAGCTCTGGAGGCCAGAAATGGGCCCGTTTCTGTCCTTCCTGAACTTCCAGTAGGCCTGTTTTTCACCCTCCCTGAGCCTCCGTGCGTGCCTTGCACTTACCTGCATCCAAAACGGGCTGTGTGGGGACTCCTGGGAGGGGAGGGGCAGGGTGGGCAGGGCCAGCCAGGAGTGGGATTCGGGGGTTCTCCAAACTATACAGAATCTTAGCTAGAGGTTCTCCTGAACCCTTGTGAACCCCCAACAGCCCACCCCTGTGTAATAGTGATAACCTGTAACTGGTTTTTGTTTTGTTGATTTTATGTATGAATTGTCAAAACCACTCCAAACAGACTATCGTGTCCTTGCCCAAATGTCTATTTCTCCTAATCCTGCCCTTGCTTTATGCAAATTCTAGTTGCCTCCCAAATTATTGATAAACAACATGAATTTTCTTAAATGCAATCAAAAGTCCTCGAATTAGATGTTAAAGTGAAATTTTAAAAAATCCTTCGGTTCTATATCAAAGGTCCTTTCTCTGTCATAATTGATACGATTATGATTCATCCCAACATTTAAAGCAATGGTGACTTAATTCTCCCTCTCTCTCTCTCTCTCTCTCTCTCTCTCTCTTTTAAATGCAGGCGATATTTTGGAGAGAAAATTGGTCTTTATTTTGCTTGGTTGGGATGGTACACCGGGATGCTTATCCCTGCTGCACTTGTTGGATTGTTTGTTTTCCTTTATGGGTTATTTACTATGGATTCTAGCCAAGTAAGGTAAGAAGTGAAAAGATACCATGTTTAAAAATAAATAAATGGCAAAAAGTAAGCGGTGGATCAGCCAAGAAAATGCTACAGTTTGAAGGGCTGTGGAGCACTCTGGATTCTGTTCCAGAAAAGTGCTATCCTGCTTATATATTTATTTATTTCTTACCAAATTTGTATGACTTTATTTTTTATTAATATAAATATATGCCACCTGTCTGCAACTTTATAAAGCAGCTGAGTCTTGCCTCAGCATCTTAGGGCCGATCTCTGCAGAAATACAGATAGTCTTTAACTAACAACATTATTTAAAAGTTCCAATGGCCCTGAAAAAAGTGACTTATGACCGTTTTTCACGCTTATGACTATTGCAGCATCCCCATAGTTATGTGATAAAAATTTGGACGCTTGGCAAACTGACTCATATTTATGACTGTCGCAGTGTCCTGGTGTTAAGTGATCATCTTTTGTGACTTTCTGATGAGCAAAGTCAATGGGGAAGCCAGATTTACTTAACAAGCATCTTACTAACTTAAACACTGCTGTGATTTATTTAACAACAGTGCAAGAAAGGTTGTAAAATGGAACAAAACGCACTTAACAGAAATTTTGGGTATAAATTGTGATTGTAAGTCGAGAACTACCTGTGATTTACTAGCAACTAAAATAATAATTTCCCTTGGCAATTTGTAGATTTGTGCAAGTTTGTGAGTTTCTTTGAGGGGGAGGATCTGAGATTGAAAGTAAGGAACTCAAGAGAGTTCCTGCCAGTTAATCATGGGAAAGGGCTACGCTGTTAGAACTAGAACTTATAAATGTTGCATGTTCACTTCAGTCTAACTTAAATTGTACCTTGTGTGTCTTAAATAATACTTGTCTATTTCAGATTCATAGTCTCTCTCTCTCTGATATTTTCTGTTCAATAATAATTTGCAGTGCAAATATGTTTGTATGCGGAAAAAATAAAATTCACTTTAACAGATTTCTCTGCTTTATAAATCAACAAATAAAAGGGTTTGATCATGTGAAGAACTATGTCATACATAGGAGGTTAATATTCAGAATTCTGCAACTATTTAGCTAAATAATTGCAAAGTCCATAAACAGAATGCACTGCCTTTACACTTCTTCTACCTATTGACTGAATTGTCTGTTGGTTGGCTAGAATTTAATGTGGTATTTGTTCATTTTGATTGGGCAAGAGATAATGATGTATAACCTAGTTTACTCTAGTTTTATAGGAGTGAAGTTGGTTGGTACTCAGATGAGAGTGGGAATCTGGGGATGATACGATGCAGTGGTGCAGGTGGCATGTTTGTGGGTGATGGGGAAGATGTAAGATGGTGGTCCAAATTAGGAGATGCTGGCAAGTTGCAAAAATATCCCTGAAATTGAAGCCAGTAGGGTAATTGTTCCCTGTTGGTAGGATGAGGCCCTTTGACGTGGGGGAAGAATAGATGGATCAAGGGAGGTTGATGTGGTCTGGAGAACTAAGCATGCAAAGATACCATGGTGGGAACAGGAAGAAAGAGAGATTGCAAAAGACAGAGGCTATGCCATTTGTTGGGAAGGTGACTTTCCAATAATTCATTCCAATCCTGTTTGTCCCAATGACTTGTCATGTAGACTCCAGTGGTCTTGGTTTATGGCTATTCTTATTTGATGTTTGGTTAGTCTATAATAAAACTTGCATTAACCACAATTTAATTGTGGATAAGAAATCTAACCTTGTATGCATTGTTGAAATGTGGCTGAGTGAATGGGGAAGATGTACTTTTTTGGAGACGTGCCCAAGTGAGGTTCACGTGAGGCACCAACTGTGACTGCAGGCAAGGCAGGGAATTTCAGGAATTCTGATAGCTACCAAATTACTGCTCCAAAGGTAGGTGATTGCTATCTGGAGGCTTTAGGGTTTCTGGATGGGGAGGAACATGTTTCAGCTTATCTGTGAGCCCTTTGAAGTAGGTTAGGTTAGGAACAGACCAAGCAAGGATATCAGAAATATTACTTACTTTTGTACAGTATTTTAACAGATAGACATACACCAGGTTCTTTCTAGTAAGCAGCATGATCTGGCAGGCCCCGGAGAAATGCCTTTTCTGCCATGACATATGCTGTGTGGAACAGCATCCCCCTAAGATTTAGATAGCTCTATGTCTATGCTGTCTAATAAGGCTTTAAAGACCTGGCTTTTCCTCAAGTGCAAGGGTTGGGTGGTAAGAGATGCCTGTTAACTATTTGCTTTCTGTCGGTAAGCTAAAAGGGACTTCTGGTACATTGGAAATTGATTGTTATTGCAGTTCTTTTTAATGTTTTGGGATTCTTGTTGTTAGCTGCCCAAATTTGCCAAAACAAGGTGGACAGCCACATAAGTTGTTTAAAGAAGCAGTCTCAGAATAGAATGACAATTATGAGCATAGTAACATTTTCCCCAAAATTCCCAATAAATCATAGTCCCTAGAACAAGGGGAGTCAAACTGGCAGCCTACGGGCCAGATGCGTCACGCATTGGCCATACCACCCCTGTTTTAGCGAAGGAGGAAAAATTGTGATACATCACGTGACGACAACGTGACAATGCGACTTTGACACCCCTGCCATAGAAAGTCATCTGATGATAATATTACAAGTTTCTGAAGGCACTATTGGTTATAGCAGGGTACTGAGCAGACTGAATGTACTGCTAGATTATAGCTTCATTGCTTTGATGCAACAATGTACACCACTAGCTAGCTCCATCTTTTAAAGTGTGCACTAAAGCACGTACAAAGCACAGCTTCCTCTGCAAAAGATAAGACTTTCACACAAACTTGAAGAGAGGAGTTTTATTTTCTAGCAAATACAACTTTGTTTGTGCTGAGAGTTCTGCCATGCTCTGAAAGTTCCTATATGGAGTGAATCTATGTGTATTGTGCATATGATTTTTACAGCAATATGTAATTTCTTAAAGTTATATAAGAGTATACCAGGTAGTTAAAGCAAGTCTTCCATCTAGTGGTTTGTGATGACTTTGACATTTAAAAAAGTACCTGAATAATGCAGCTGGCTTTTAGAAGGAATGATGAGCAGATAATTCAGATGTTATTGTTATTCACAGCAAAACATAATTACTTGATCTTAACATAAATGGAGTTATATAGGCATATATCCCAGCTATATATATATATTCTCACATTATGCATGATGATTTGAGATTTCAAACCAGCCAAATGGATAAATTTAGCAGTTATAGTGGTAAGCAATCTTGTATAAAATAAACATAGCCAGGTGTTTATTCCATATTTAAAAAGCCAAGCATTATTTTACCTATCTTAGCATCAGGTATGTTTTTGTTTAACAAAACACCGAAGCATAAAAGCCAAATCATTAAACAAACATATCAAATTCCAAGGTAATTCATTGAAACAAAAGCCATCACTAAGACACTCACGCAGTCCAAAAGGCTTGACACTTGCAGCAGTTAAACTAATCTCCAGGGTAGAAACATGTTCTTTCTCTAATATGGAAAATATGATTTTTATGGTGAATTTTCAAACTCATCTTGGATAGTAAAAATACAAAAAAAAAAAAATGGCAGAAACTACATGTGTAAACAAAGAGTTATGTTTTTCTGCTCCTCTTCAACACATAAGAATGAATCATAGTGATAATCATGTTTTAACTGCCAAGGGTTCTTGCTTTCCTTAATTTATCAGCAAAAATGCTTCCCCACCAATGGTGGTATTCAGCTGGTTCAGACTGGTTCAGGCGAACCAGTAGTGGCCCCGCCCGCCCGCCCAGGCACTATGCTGTCCTATTTAACCACGTTTTCTAAGCCATGCACATGCATGCAAGCTGTATGCACGAGCAAACTAGTGGTAAAATTATGTAAAACCCACTTCTGTTCCCCTCCAAATTACAGCAGCAAAGCATCTTCTGCAAAGCTCCTGTATAGCTGTATGATCAGTGTCACAACCAACTGGGTAAAAAGCTGCAAGTATAGACTTTCAAAGACTCAAAAGCAAGGGTGATATGCTCCCGGTTTGGACTGGATTGCCCGATCCGGTAGCGATGGAAGCGGGTGGTTCAGAGAACCAGTAGCAAAAATCCCTGCCCACCCCCCACCCCCCAATGCCTAGATGAGCCGCACAATCATCAGAGGCTTTTTTTTTATTTTTAAAAGCATTTTTTCTATGTCCTCTTCCACCAAAAAATGCTTTTTTTAAAAAAAAAGCCTTTGATGATCACGCGGCTCAGCTGAGATCATCAGAGGCTTTTAAAAGCATTTTTTCTGCAACCTCTTCAGCCGAATAGATTGTAGAAAAAATGCTTTTAAAAGCCTCTGACGATCCCAGCTGAATTGCCTGATCATCAGAGGCTTTTTTTTCTTTTAAAAACATTTTTTCTACAACCTCTTCGGCTGAAGAGGTTGTAAAAAAAATGCTTTTAAAAGCCTCTGACAATCAGGCAACTCAGCTGGGATCGTCAGAGGCTTTTAAAAGAAAAAAACCTCTGATGATCAGGCAACTCAGCTGGGATCGTCAGAGGCTTTTAAAAGAAAAAAAGCCTCTGCTGATCAGGCAACTCAGACCCAACTCACCTTGGCTGAAGAGGTTGTAGAAAAAATGTTCTTAAAAGAAAAAAAAGCCTCTGATGAAAAAATGGTTTTAAAAGTAAAAAAAAAAAAGTTGGCCATGCCCACCCAGTCACATTAACACCCCCCCCCACCAAGCCACGCCCACAGAACTGGTAGTAACAAATTTTACATTTCACCACTGCTCAAAAGGTCTGATAAATAATCTGATTCCAAAAAGGCTAATGAAATTACTATGCAAGAAAGAATGCCACTGATTGCTATGCATTAAACGCAAGCCTTATTTATAATGAAATCAAGGTTCGTCTTTTTTCTATTCTAGCAAGCTAGAAAGAATTCTCTCTTCTTCTGCAAAAAGGACTGTTTACACCTGTGTCTCTTTGATATCTGTATTATCCAGGAATGGAGCAAAGGAGAATTAGTCTGTCTCTAGAGAGAGAAAGATTTGGGGCATTTTCATGTTGAAAAGAAAGACAAAATCAAAAGATGTAGCCATTTATAAAGTTTCAAAAGTGTCTAATCCCCATTCACAGAAGACTAATTTACAGCTGGGTTTAATCTTCATCTGGAACTGTGGGAAAATGCTTTTATATCCCCATAAATGCATAAAGAACCAGCCAGATGATTCCTTGGTTAAAACTAGAATATGACATCTTAGTCCCTATTTATACATATAATGACTTGAATTACCCAATAAAGAGGACTAAGAGTTCTGGAAATGTTTGATCTTGGATTGAAAAATAAGATCAAAAACTTCCTAATGAATGACTCAAACATGTTACAAAAATTATCTACTTTCTTATCACCAAAGGGAGTGTTGAGATTTTTGTCTAATTCTACTTTTTAGGCAATGCAAACTGAAGAGTTCTATAAAACAATTTGGAATCCCTATATTCCTCCCTTGGGACGCACTCTTCCCATGAGAGTTTTTAGGAAGAATCCAAAACTATTTGTTGACAGCAAAAAAGCTAATGTTATTTTCATCACAATTAAACTCTATGTACTCTTTTGTGTCTGCAGTAAATTTTATTCCACGGCAAACTGAGGGCGAAAAAAATATGTTTCCTTGAAAACTGCAAATGGTGTCAAATACAATCATCACTGTCCATATAACCTGCACCTGTTTGAATAACCATTTGCTTTCTTGCATCCCTGCTGTAGCAAAGAGATCTGTGAAGCAAATGAGACCATCATGTGCCCCATGTGTGAGAAGAGCTGCACACTGCAAAAGCTCAATGAAAGCTGCATCTATGCAAAGGTAACTGGTTTTCCATGACAATTGGTTTTTGTTTCCCAGAGGGCTTCTGTGAGCCCAGCAAGATGGGCTAAAATAAGAAAACAAGGCCATGTAGGTCAGGATTAGTCTTATTGTAACAGCTGTGATAACTGAATCTTGCAAGTCTGAATGTGCTTCCCTTTCTCTCTCACTCTATGTGCTTGTGAGTTCATAGAGTGAGATTTTGGGTCTCCCATCACTGGAGGCTTTCAAGAAGAGACTGGACAGCCCTTGTCTGAAATGATATACTATGTCCTGCTTGTGCAGGGAATTGGACGAGATGACCTCCAAGGTTCCTTCCAAATGTTATTCCATATTCTATGTTCTAACTAGGCAGGAGCTAGTCTGAGATGTTTCCCCACAGTACAATATTTTGTTGCCCTGGGCTCAAACCCCTTTTATCTGACCTTAATAGTGGCTCTTCCTCCTGTCCCTTTAAGCTATTCGCTCCCCTCCCCAGTTTCCACTGAAAACTATTCCTCTTATATTTTCCTCCTAATACCCAGAATCACACTGATCTTTAAATAGCAGTCAATCATGCCATTTCATTGTGTACACTATCTCACAAGAATCATAGGATTGGTTGACAATAGAATGTTTGTGATAGAATCTAAAGGTAAAAAACAATCTGGGTGGGTCACTGGGACCAGAGGTTTAGTCTTCCGAGTGTTCACACTCATGCTGGGGCCCATCCCCCAGGAAAGTTTTCTCTCTCAGCAGAATATGTGCTTTGGGCTATTCTATGTGTTGTATTTATCAGATTACACCTTCTTCCTAGTTCACAAACTGAGGGAGAGGGAAGTACATTCTTGTTTGTTTGTTTGTTTGTTTGTTTGTTTGTTTAACACATAAAATAGCCCAAAGTACACATTCTGGTAGAGAAAAGTTCCCTGAAGATGGCCTCCAGCACAAGTCCAAAAACTTGGAAAACTAAACCTCTGGTCCCAGTGACTGACCCAGATTGGATTCTGCAACATTATCCTGGGACACGTATATCTGCCTTCATTTATAAAGATGAGGTAGTCCTCGTCTTATAACAGTTCATTTAGTGACAGTTTGAAGTTACAACAGCACTGAAAAAAGTGACTTATGACTGCTTTTCACACTTTTTTCAGACAGCCAGTAAGTTATTTATAGACAATCCTGCTTTGGATAATAAATAGTTCGTACATATTTTAGCTCTTGATTAGCTGATTCCAGAATCATGTGATATTACTGCTTCCAGTTACTTATCTGTATTGTATACTTCTTGAAAAATGTGTACAATATCTGTAAAACAAATCTTGATTGTTTCATCAGTTGGCAGAAATCTGTGGATTTACTACTTGCTTTTGAAAATCAAGACACATATTTTTATCAAATCGTTGCATGCAAACTCTATACTCTATAGCAACCAAAACCAGATAAATCATTTTGCAATCACGTATTGTGGAACTCACAATACAAACAAATTAAATTGATATTCTAATACTCAAGGAAGGAGTGGTTACCTGACCTAGAAACCTCATTTCTATTTGTGGAAAGCAAAAATCGGTGTGGAGACACATAGGTGAGAGATGTGGATGGCCTTGCGTCATTTGTATTCAAAACCACTGTATCTGCTTTATCTAGTTTCACATATCCCCTCCCAATTAGACAGGACCCAATCAAATTAATATCTTTCTCAAATTGAAAACAAAGTGAGCCTCTTGTTTGTGACTCAAGCCAAGCAGTTGAAGCTTATGAGAAACTAATTGCATAACTGTAAATCAGTTCATGAGCTCACTAAAACTAGGGCAAAGTCAAAAGCCTGCGGAGAAGAATGTAGGCAGATCAGATCTTCATGAACACAAGACATGTGATATCAAGAGGTTTCTCCCTTGCTTATAGGAGGCAATTTCAAAGCATAAACCTGCTTTATCACAGGTTTGTGATAAAGCAGAATAAGAGTAGTTCTGCATCTTTTGTGTTGATCAAATTCAAAATCTCAACAGTTACTGTGTCTTGCCAAGGATTTTAATTAAATATAAAATGTAATCCTACTGTGTATATAATACCAATCCAATCTGAAAACAGTCAGAAAACACGTATATACTTTATCACTAAAGTGTACTCTTATCTAAACGGTGCACTCCATTTGCACCTTTTAAAAGACCATTCCTAAATTATTAAGAGTATAAGAGTGACTCAGCCTTGTGAGACCAGAAAGGAACAATGATTTAATTAATTGGCATGCCGGCAATCAAAAGTCTGTTGCTTAGGAAGCTGAGTGGTAGGCAATGGAATCCTGTTTATAGAACGGTTTCTTTTAGATTCTGACATTTTTGTAAATGAATAATGTGATAGTGCAGATAGTTTTTTGAAGTATAATGTGCTTTATTTTTATAGTGCGAATGTTCTGTAACTATTGCTCAGAGCACCCTACAGTAATAGCATTTTCTATTTATCATGAATTTATGGATAATCCCCCCTTAACATCCACTCATTCAGTGACTATTCAAAGTGATGGTGTTGAATAATGAGATTTACAGCCAGCTCTCATAAATGCAGCCCTTGCTGCATTCCTGTTGTCACATTGCAATTTGTATGCTTGACAACTGGCTCACAATTATGATGGTTATGATCCTACAGTCACATGATTGCCATGCACAATCTTCTGTGCCAGCTTCTGACAAGCAGTCAATGAGAAAACCAATAGTCCCAAAGATGTTTTTTTCAGGAGACTACTGGATTTTCTTGTTTTTCTTTGAAGTTGTTTTGCTTCTCATTCAAGAAGCTTCTTCAGCTCTGACTGGATGGTGGGGAATGTTCCCCATTCCATTCCACACCATCCAGTCAAAGAAGCTTCTTGGATGAGAAGCAAAATGTCTTCAAAGAAAAATAAGAAAGTCCAGTTGCCTCATGAAAAAGCACTTTTGGGACAACAATGACCTGGATGACTGAGAATCTCCATAGACACTGAGAAAACCAATAGAAGGTTATAAATGGTGACCATATGATATAGTGCTTAATATATGTGGGATTCATTTAACAAAGGCTACAACTGTTGTATGTTGGCACAGTCACATGGGGTCATACTTTGCAACAACATCATTTAGTGACCAGAGTTGCCAGTCCCAATAACCACTGTTAAGCAAGGGTTACTTGTATATCTGCTAAGCAGGGAATACCTCAATCCTGTCCAAGACTGGTCCAAGAGAGTGACTGGACCAAGTTCACTGGACCACTGAAATGAGACTCTCTCCATTTCTAGTGCAATACTTAACACAACCACAATATCACTCTGCCTCTCTATAATAACAGTAACCACACACAGCTGGAAAGGTTCTGTAAAATATGCCTTTATTTCTCAAAGTTGATTAATTGGCATATGAAGAAGGCCTTTTATGCATTTAGATGTTTTTATTTATTGTTTGGAAGCTACAATTTACTCCCTTGAGAGCTGTGCTTTGTCCCATTCTCCCTGTTTTCTGGAAAGGAATCAAGACCTTCCTTTGCAGCCAGCCTTTTCTGATGGAACTAATTTATAATAATTGAAATGTGGTTAAGCTGTTGTAATTGTTCCTGTTTTACTGTTAGATTGAGTTGGTCTACACAGGAAGGAGGGAAAGCCATACAATTCAAGGAGCAAACAAATATGATCTGAAATGGGGAACTGCTTCTTTAAAATTAATTGCAATTATTATTTTCCTGATATTTGAAATTCATGGCCCCATTTTCCCCCCACAAAGTTCCATAATTTTGCTTCAAGTCCCAGAACAAATTACTTGGTTTGATGTTCTGCATAATAGATTCTGTATACTGTATATCTTGAAGATTGCTCTGCATTTATGACAATAATTTGCACAAGCAAGCAGAGAAGGAATTTTTTTAAAAAAATTCAAAGAAATTGTACCAAGTTTGTATAGCTGAGGCTGGAGCTCAATAGTTTGTTATAACTTTCACCTTTTGGGCTGTCTTAACATTTTGAGTAGTTTCATTAATAATTTGCATTATTTCCTTTATTTTTTTTTTCTCCTAAGGTTACATACTTATTTGATAATGGAGGAACTGTCTTCTTTGCCATTTTTATGGCTATATGGGGTAAGTTGTTCCTGTTTAATGTTAATAATGTAAAATAACTGAAAACACTATATAGTTAGTGGACTTAATAGTTGAAGTAAAATGTAATATGGAAAATTATATTTTAAAACTATTGGCAGGCTTTTGGAACATATTGTATGTCTTTATTGGGTACATTTGCTTTACATATCTGGAATCTATTTTTCTACAATTAGGAATGAGGAGCGTAAAATTTAAAGGAAATTCTGCCAGATGTATTCTTTGAAGCAAATTTAGATATTCAGTTTTAATGAATTTTACAGCAGCACAAAGAATAGCATTATTTCCTAGCATATAATATAACTATCCTCTAAGGCAGGGGTGCAAACTTGATTTCATTGAGGGCCGCATCAGGGTTGTGTTTGTCCTTGGGGCACTGGGTGGGTGTGGCCAAGGTAGGCATGGTCAGAGCTGGTATGGCCATCTCAACATCACTTGTGTTGGGGGTGCCTGCGGTGGCTCAAGCACTGTGCCAGCAAAAACGAAACTCAGGAGGGCCACGGGCAGCCCTCCTGAGATCCATTTTCACTGGCAGAGGGTTGCAGGAGGCTGTCACAACTGAAAATGGAACTCGGGAGGGCAAAGGCACCATGGGCCAGTCCCAGTGGTAAAATGTAAATTTTGTTACTACCAATTCTATGGGCGTGGCTTGATGGGGGCATAATATGACTGAGTAGGCGTGGCCAACTTTTTTTTTTTTTACTTTTAAAACCATTTTTCTACAACCTCTTCAGCTGAAGAGATTGTTTAAAAAATGCTTTTAAAGCCTCTGACGATCCCAGTTGACTTGCCTGATCGGCAGAGGCTTTGTTTTTACTTTTAAAAGCATTTTTTATATAACCTCTTTGGCCGAAGAGGTTGTAGAAAAAATGCTTTAAAAAAAAAAAGCCTCTGATGATTGCACTGCTCAGCTGGGCAATGGGGGGGGGCAGGAATTTTTGCTACCAGTTCTCTGAACCACATGCCTCCATCACTACCGGATGGGGGGATCCAGTCCAAACCAGGAGCATTTTACCCCTGGCCAGTCCTTCCCTGTTTTCAGAGCAGCCTTGCGGGCCAGATCTTGACCCCTGTTCTAAGGGGAAAAAAAACGCATCTGTAAAACAATATATGCTTCTGAAATTTGATTCAAATAACATTAACTTTTTAAAAAAAAATACCAATGTCAGGTAATTTGCATTTAGAAAAATGTCTGTATTCTGTATGAGAAAATGTCTGTATCAAAAGATGAAGTCAATCCCTGATGGGATTCTGCCTGACTGCTGACACTGGTGATGATGAGCATATAAACTGTATGAAAAGCACATAGATAGCTAAAAAACAAAATTAAAAAAAATCAGAAAGATTTATATTGGGGGAAAAGAGAGCAATTGTAACTATGGGACAGTTGAAATGTTGAACTTTTTACTGATACTACACGGAATCTTCTTTGAAGGACACATGTAAAGGTGCAAGAGAGATAGGGTATGTGATGGTACAAGTAGGCTTCAATTAACAACCACAATTAGGATTGGCAACACCATTGTTAAGTGATGTGGTGATTAAGCAAAACACCACATGGCCACAAAGGACTTACGATATCTGTCCCACTGCAGTTGTCAAGAGAATCGTCAATAGTTGTTAAGTGAGACATCACATGATCATGATTTGCGATTTCACTGCCGGCTTCTCCATTGACTTTTGATTTTTGTGAAGCTTACAAAAATATGAAGCTCACATGACCTCAGGATGCTGCAACAGTCATAAATACACATTGAATGCAAAGCGCCCAAATCACGTGACCACACTGCAATGGGAGTAAGTTTGAAGACCAGTTGTAAAAATCATTTTTTCAGCACTGACATAATTTCAAACAATTATTAAACAGGGCAGTGGCTTACCAAAACTATATGAATAGCAAAAGGAATAGCCTTTTTGAGTTCTTATCACTTCTTCTTTATCTAAGAGCTGAGGTGGTGCAGTGGTTAGAGTGCAGTACTGCAGGCTACTTCAGCTGACTGCTAGCTGCAGTTCAGCAGTTCAAATCTCAGCTTTCCATCCTTCCGAAGTGGGTAAAATGAGGACCCAGATTGTTGGGGGCAATATGCTGACTCTGTAAACCACTTAGAGAGGGCTGTAAAAGCACTATGAAGCCGTATATAAGTCTAAGTGCTGTTGCTATTGCTGCTGTCTTGCATTTAGCCTGCATGCTCTTTCCCCATCGTTACTTTTCTTCTGATTTCTGACTCTTGGCATCTCCTAACTATTGGTGTCCACATTATATGTTCAAACAAATTCAGAATAGTGGCCACAACAATATCATTAAAACTCCTTCCATTTTTTATGTTCATTAGGTCCTCCCGACTGTTCCACTTATGTACTAAAATGTGCATGTACACAAAGAGTCTTGCTATTCCTTGACATGCTCTATATGCATGCACTAAACAGATAACAAGAACAAGATAATCACTTTTCAGATAATAAACCAAATTTGTGCAGAGAAGAGGCAATCAGGCTGTCTCTTCCATATTTTTATCTTGTCTTGAAAAATATCTGTGGGAACTAAATAACTACCAGAACGAGGCATGAGAGAATAATAAATTTGTCTATTCTTCCCTGATTTCTTTCATGCAACTTCCACAAATCTTCCTGTTTTATCCAAGGTGCTTTTTTTAAAAAAATGGTATTTCAGTATAGGAAAAATAAATGAAAATTGAGTCACAAGGTACCAGACATTTATTTTACTATGTGACATGGTTAGTAGACAATGTGTTTATTTTTCACATTTGTAGGACGTCCGTTGGCTTTGGGGTTTTCAGAAGAGCATCTTTTTCTCCTTCCCATTATATCACAGCAGTAGTAAAATCCAACTTTTTTTGATTTACTACCGGTTCTGTGGGCATGGCTTGGTGGGCGTGGCAGGGGAAGGAGACTGCAAAATCACCATTCCCACCCCACTCTGGGACCAGCCAGATTTGCCAGTTCTCCGAACTACTCTAAATTTCTGCTACCGGTTCTCCAGAACCTGTCAGAACCTGCTGGATTTCACCCCTGTATCACAGGCACAATTGCTAAACAAGGAGGGAAGGTTTCTCTGTGGCTATTCCCAGCTTTTGCAATTATTTACCAAAGAGGTTGAGCTAGTTTCACTTCCAGGCTGTTGTTCTCCTTGCAAACCCTACATTTATTATTCAGGCAGGAGTTTGACCTTTCATTGTTTCTAAAATCAAGAAACTTTAATTGATTGGGGGGGTGTATGTCTGTGTTTGTTTTGAATTAGGTTTAATTATAGTCATGTACTTTAGCTTCATTTTGCCCAGGAAGACAATTACAATACACTAAATAAATATTTGCATTTTGTCCTTCCATCAAAAGGCCCTTACAATACATGAGGTTATGCAATTCATCTTCCCCTCAACCTTGCAAAACAGATTAAACAATCTAACCAGGTGAACAGATTAAGCTCTCTAGCCTAAACACATACCTCATCTTATGTAATAAAGCATGTTACCCATTTCATTCCAGAGGCTACCAATGTGTTTGTATGAAAAAGAACAACAATATTAACTGGCCAGTCATAGGAGCCATCATCTGGAGTAGTTTCTGTGCTGTTTCTTATGGTATAGAAATAAATGTAGCTCCCCAATACAGTTTCATAAAAAGATTTGATCCAAACTACATGTTCTACAAGAGTTTAAAAGATGTGGCTGTTCTTACAGATCTATCTCTATTTAAGTATTACTGCTGTTATTGCTATTGTGGTGTGTATTTACATAAAATCCTCTGCTTTGTTTCAATTTTATAGAACTGATAGAGAGAAATTTTTTTCCCCCAAGTCTGGAAACTAGTGTAAATGCAAGCGACATGCTTATTTTTAGTTATATGACTTTAAATTTATGTATTTTTTTCTTTATTTGATTTCTAAACCAGCTTTATTTTGTACAATTCTAGACAGGGTATATAATCCTCCTAACTCCCATTTTGCCCATAACAATCACCCTGTGAAATAGTTTGGGCTGAGACCCAGCTGTCTTCCATTCCTAAGGATGAACTTTCCTAATTCCTAAAGATTTGGGGTCTTCTGGTTAAGCATCTTAACTCTACATAACTGGCCTTTCTAAAGGAGAAATATTTTATATTCAAAGTAATTATATAAAATTATAAATTACAATTATAATTTTGATGGAATTGAAACAAGTGAACTGGTATGGAAACAGAAAATGAATTGCCAATTGCTATAGTATCAACTCTAATACGTTTAGAGTTGGGGACTAGAAATAGCAGAATATTATGATGTTGTTTCAACCTAGAGTATCTAATTCAGGGCAAATGGAATCTATCGCCATTAGCATCTGCATCTGAAAGAATATCAAAATGCATTTTACCATGGTAGCACAGTGATTAGAGTGCAGAACTGCAGGCTACTTTTGTGACTGCCGTTCAAATCTCACCAGGCTCAAGGTTGACTCAGCCTTCCATCCTTCCAAGATGGGTAAAATGAAGACCCAAAATTGTTGGGGGCAATATGCTGACTCTGTAAACCGCTTAGAGAGGGCTGTAAAGCACTGTAAAGCGGTATATAAGTCTAAGTGCTATTGCTATTGCTATCTTTCCTCCTCACCTCCAATTCTCCAGCATGAATTCCTGTGAACATCTGGATTCCCCCACTTTGATGTTATGAACCAAGATTGATTCTTGACAAAGGCAAAGTTGAAACTATTAGTGTGGTGTGGCAAAATAAGAAGCATAAATAATCTTGGTTTGGTAACTTAGAATACAATCCCTTTTTTCTTCTCTTTAGGTAAGATCAATTCCGAGAGAGATTTTATTTTATTTTTGAAAGGCAGCTTGTTCTTATTACATTTTCTATGTACTCCTTTTATTAATTTGGCTCATGTTCTGAAGAAATGGAAGCCTTAAAATGATGGTGAAACAACAGGACAAGAAAGCAAATAGACACACCATTTTAAGATACTATAAAGACAGTAGTTTATAAAGCATTTTGAGTATATGCCCTTTTTGCTTGAAGATGTTCAAGTGCAACCTTTTTTGATAAAATTAGCTTTGGACAGGAAATGCTTTCCGAAACAATTTGAAATGATCCTGATATAATATGTGCTAAAATGTGACTGAAAATAGACTCACAGCACAGCTTGCACCCAGCAAAAAGGGTTGGCTGTATTTTAGTGCAAATGTTTTGAACAGCAAAACCAGAGCTTCAGGGAATAGTACATAATGACAAAAACCAGGGCAAGCCACTAAAAGGCAAAACCACAGTGACATATGATACAAACCTGTCCTTACATGCTTCCATCCTGATGCATGATGCAACAGTACATTTGTTGTGGTATTTGTGAATGCTGTTCTAAGGCCCGAGAGGAGCAAATTTATTCTACTGAAATACAAATCAGTACATTAGTCTAGCTTCCCTTTGAGACTTATTTTATCTACAAAAAATAATTAAAAGCCTTGAAGTTGATTGTTCTTCTGCACAATTAAGTAAGCATATGGTTTATATCTTAGGCTGCATTATAACAATTGGGCAGCATTAACAGAAGGTTAGAATCAAGATCATGTGAAGTATAGCTTTATAACGCCTTAGTAAGACACATTTGTAATATGGCACCCAGTGTTGGTCACCATAATATAAAAAAGATATTGAGACTCTAGAAAGAGCATAGAGAAGAATAACAAAGATGATTAGGGGACTGGAGGCTAAAAGAGATGAGGAACAGTTGCAGGTGTTGAGTATGTCCAGTTAATAAAAAGAAGGACTAGTAAGTGATATGATAGCTGTGTTCCAATATCTAAGGTGTTGACACAAAGAAGAGAGTCAACCTATTTTCCAAAGCACTTGAAGGCAGGACAAGAAGCAATGGGTGGAAACTAATCAAGGAGAGAACAATCCTAGAACTATGGATAAATTTCCCAACAATAGAGCAATCAATCAGTGAAATGACTTGCCTCCAGAAGTTGTGGGTACACCAACACTGCAGGTTTTAAGACAAGATCGGACAACTATTTGTCTGAAATGGTATAAGGTTTCCTGCTTAAGTAGGGAGTTGGATTAGAAGACCTCCAAGGTCCTTCCAACTCTGTTATTCTGCTAACTTTCTTTTATTTCCAGCCTGATGTGCTATAGATGAACTGGAGCTCCAAGTTCCTTGAATTCCCGAATAGCCTGCAGCTTGGAAAGTTGGGCAGTTATAATTCTAGCATATCTAGGAGACATCACTTCGGTGAATGTGGCTATTGATTCTAAACTGACCTACCAATAATAATTAGATTAAGGTAAAGGTAAAGGTTCCCCTCACATATTTGTGCTAGTCGTTCCCGACTCTAGGGAATGACTCATCTCTGTTTCAAAGCCGAAGAGCCAGCACTGTCCGAAGACATTTCTGTGGTCATGTGGCCAGCATGACTAAATGCCAAAGGTGCTTGGAACGCTGTTACCTTCCCATCAAAGGTGGTCCCTATTTTTCTACTTGCATTTTTTACATGCTTTCAAACTGCTAGGTTAGCAGAAGCTGGGATAAGTAACAGGAGATCACTCCGCTATGCGGCACTAGGGATTCAAATCACTGAACTGCCAACCTTTTGATCAACAAGCTCAGTGTCTTAGCCACTGAGCCACTGCATCCCTTAATAATTCGATAGTTAGGTAATTTATTTATTAGCTAATATAAAAGAAAATTAGGGTGCTCTGTTACAATGGGGGGGGATACTGTTATAACAAAATTACCCTCTTCCTAAATCTGGGAAGGGCAGCTTTTCTCTACATTCCTTTTTTCTCAGATCTTTTTCCAGAAAAGCTGGAGGGTAATGATACCTGAATGGGCAGAGATGCAGAGAACTGTAAGCTTTTTTTTTTTCCAATTGGGGAAAAGTAGAGAAGGAGAAGACTCCGGAGACTTGATTATGATTTATGAGCAAGAAAAACACCACTTTTTTTAAAAATGAGGGAGAGCAACTTGCCAAAATTTATCATTTTTGCCGCTGAATTTAAGCAGCGCCATGAAAACAGTTTACCTGCTCAGTATTAAACAATCAGTTCCTTGAAAAAAATGCTCAGTTCTGAATGGTTGTGATACTTGTCTGAGTTCATTTAGAGGCTGAATTGTTGAAAAATTGCTCTTCTTTAAAAGGATGAAAAATCCCTTTTGTCCAATGTCAAAATTTCAGTAGACATTAGCACATATTTTGGGGATATTATCAAGCAGAAAAGTTCAGCATTTCTCAGTCTGAAGCATACTGATTGTAAACGATCCTTTATTTTTCCATCATGATTAATAACTTCTTTAAAAACTATTTGGGTTTAAAAGAAAATTATGCAAACATTTTTATATAGTTTGGATTGCTTTTGTTTAATTCATAGCATGGATGTCTAAAATAATACAAGTGGACCAGAACATACATTTGTGACTGGGTCACATGTGTAGTATTAGCACTTGGTAGGTAACAGCAGAGGCACGAAATGTCCATCAATAAACCATTATCAATAAAAAAGGAGAAAGAAAGGTTACTTCAGATCAAGGATCCAGTGTTCTTATAAGTCTACTCATACTTTTGAGTCTGCCAGCATTTCTTCTAATGGGATGGCATAAATACATGCACTCACATATGCAAAGGAATGGTAAAAAGAGTATGACATGACCTGCAATCATCACTTCTTACACACATTCAAACGTTATAGGGCCACAAGAAGGAACAAGATCTATATGTTTTTA
This sequence comes from Ptyas mucosa, assembly GCA_012654045.1. NCBI lineage: Eukaryota > Metazoa > Chordata > Lepidosauria > Squamata > Colubridae > Ptyas > Ptyas mucosa. The sequence goes on along the minus strand of WNWU01000001.1, from coordinate 19,777,538 downwards.
ATTCTAACATCTGGGTTTATGCATTTTGCTGAAGGCTGTGATGATGTCATGTCATCCATTGGGATTGCATTGTATGATGTTTCTTTGTGGTTCTGGGAGAGGTTCTCATTGGCTGCCATGGGATTGTAGTAGGATAGATCTCCAAAGTTTGCATTGAAAGGTTCAGGTATAGCATCTAGTCGCAGAACTGCAAGATATACATTGACAATATTTACACATGTTTTAAACAATACATCTTTGGACAGAATGTTAAAGACAGTATGTGAGTTCTTTTAGACCAAGTCCTGCATATAACAATATGCAATACATTAAGGCCAATATATACATGCAAATATGTGGATTCCCCCATGTATTTCTTTTAGGAAATGCTTGTCTCAGGTGACTTGGAATTTTATAGTCATTCGTTCATTTATTCATTCATTCATTCATTCATTCATTCATTCATTCATTCATATAGCTTCCCATCTCTCAATTGCAAAAAAAAGATGTGGTACTGCACCTACTTAAATAGCATAGGGAGAAGTAGGAAGTTTGGAAAGTAGCCCACCAGGTATGCCCTCTCACTCATGATAAAACTGTGGAGAGAAGCCTTATTGCAGGCAGACCTGTCATTTCACAACAGCAGTCAGAACTCAAGGCCTTCAAACCAATGACCTGGTATTTGGGATGAGTTCAAATGGCTGGAAAGCTAACTTGGTATGATATTCAACTCAGCCTTCCCAAAGAATAACCTAACCTCTTTCTCCTACCATATCTCCCTCTGCCCATCTTAACTTCGATGTTCCTACCTGCCCTCAATCCCATCAACTCCAACCTTCCCCGTTAAGCTCACCTGGCCCCACCCTCAGAGCCACCACATATATCACTGGCATCCAGCCCATAGGAAATCCCTGATAGCTGTTTCTGTGCACAACTCAGGACCACCACCCCGTCAGTCTCTGTAACCAGTCAGTCTCTGTAAGCAGTCAGTCTATGTAAGCAGTCTAACCATTGGACTTCTCTCCCATCAACATATCTGCCAGCTGGAAACCCCTATCAACAGGATTCCCATCATTAAGCACCTCACAATTAGACAGGAAGTCATCTCCAAGCCTTTGGTTCTTTCTGAGCTTGGTTGTTTTCTTGCAGATGTTTCATTACCAAATTAAATGAGACCATCATCCCTTCCTCTCTGTCTGTCACCCAAAGAGTGCCAGCTACTTTTCTCCCTCCAGATGCCCAATAAAATTGCTCTGCAAGGTAATCCACCTCATACCTGCACAGACTAAAGTTCTTTGTCAAGAAAAGTTAGAAAAGCAATCTATTACTAAAGCGCCCCTATCCAAATGGATACGAGTATTCAAGGTGAAATGAGAGTGAAAAGACTGTTTTCAAGCCACAGGTCAAAGGTTGAATTTGCAATGTGGGAGAAGTAACAACTGGCATCTATTTCTACCCTCTAAATGTATAACTATCACATTCTGGCAATAGAACCACCAAGAAATATTGATGAACCGTAAAGCAAAATGGTTTTAGCTGGCATAAAGAAGAAGAGGAACTGAACATATAGATAGTACATACTTCTTTTCTTCCTCTTTCTAAAACATATCCTTTAAAACATGGGTGTCAAACAGGATTTCTTCTAGGGCTGGATCAGCATTGTAGTTCTCTGTGGGCCTGCCAGGGGTGGGTGAGTGAGAGACAGATGGATGCCTCCTGCAGCACCCTGCTGGCCAAAACAGGGCATGGGAGAGCCATGTGCGACCCCCCCCCATGCCCCGTTTTCAGCCTGGACAGCCTCCTGCAGCACCCTTTTGGCCAAAATGTTTTGGCTGCCAGAGGGACCACGGGCTGGTCCTTTTCTATTTCCAGGCCAGCCCCCTGTGGGCCGCATCTAGCCTGCCTTGAGTTTGACACGCCTGCTTTAAAATGACACATCTCAAAACCATACTTTCAAACCACAAAATCCATTTGACTCTTATGACTCTATTTCTTGAAATAGATTATTACCTGGATCATTTCTTGTGTCGTCATAAAGTCGCTGATGTCCGAACGATTCAGATTTTCTTTTACCACAGATTAAATATCCAACCAGGCCAATCAGTGCAGATCCTAACATTGCTCCTACAATTGTTCCAAATATTACCCCTCCATTACTATGACTTTCTGGAAAACAGATAAACATAATCATCTTCATGAAAACAACACCTGACACTAATGAAAATTTGTTTTGTTTTGTTTTGTTTAATTCAGAACTTTTCAGGAATAGACACAGATATGGTTTAAATGAATGCTTGTCCTAAACATTTACTCCTGCATTTTCTTTGGTTATTTAACGAAAAAGATATTTTTCCCTTAAAAAAATCCAGAGGCAAAGATAATGTGGAAAAGTTCAGGTTAAGGGGGAAGAATATCATACCAGGTGGCTGAGGACTGGGTATGAATGTTCTGGCTTTCTTTCTACAGTAATGTTTTAGCAACCCACAGTCTTCCTTAGAGTCAAAGCATCATGGAAAAAACCCAAGAATAAAATTCTATATTTTGTTTGGATTCCTCCAACACTATATTAAGTAAGGTAGTCCTCAATTTACAACCACAGTTGGGACTGTAAAATTTGTTGTTAAATAGTCTTGTTGTTGTGCTATATCTGTCATCGGACGTTGCCGATCATGCTGGTAATCCTATTTTTATCAACAGCTGCATGAAAAAGTGCTGCTGAGCTTTGTCCCTTAGGTTGTCCCTTAGGTTGTTGAGTAGTGTGGTCATTAAATGATGCATCTTGTGAATGCAGCCAATTTTGCAACCTTTTTTGCATGCTCATTTAGTGAGACATCATGTCACCATGAATTGAAACCTCCTGCTGCTTCCCCATTGACTTTGGTTGTCAGAAAACAGCTGGAGGGGTTGCAAATGAAGATATTAGACCCTAGTATGCTGCAACCAACATACATACTGTTACATATGTAAATAGCAAGTGAAGCCAGGGATGTAGGCTTCACTCAGGTCCAGGTTTAGCTGGACATTTGCATGCCCACCACTGATTGGTGGATTCAAACGGAGGGAAATGTAAAGCATTGTCAGTGGCTGAATCGGTGGGACTGCTCCCTTTAAAAGGGAGTGCTGCCGGCTAAGCCTTTGCAGAAGTCACTTACTTAAATAAAGAGCTGAAGTTACTGTCTGTCCTCCTGTCTTTTCATTGCCTCCCATGACCTAACACATACATACCAGTTTTCAAGCACTCCAATCATTATCAGTTGATGGTGAGGATACTGCAATGGTCATAAGTGTGAGGAGCAATGGTAAATCACTTTTTTCAGCACCATTGTAATGTTAAACAGTTGCTAAACAAATGCTTGTAAGCCAAGGACTACCAGTAAAACTGTTGAGTGATTGCAAAGTGTCTGTTATTGGGGAAAGGGGGGTGGGGGAACAGAGGAAGGTCTTTGTGGATCATTTTGGCATAATTACTAATTTAAATCTGAATTGCATAGCCTATGGCTTTTCAAAGACTCAAGCCATGTGCTGTGAGCCAGAGTCTTAGATGTGGCTTGAAGATTCTGTCCAAAAGTTGCCACTTAATTATGTTTAATGAGGCAAAAGGAGAAAATGCTTAAATATGGGGTAAGAATATAAACTACAATCCATCTAATTAGTTCTGTAAAAATATAAATTCTAGTAAAGGAAAATGTCACTATCCCTTTGATGATGCACTGAATGAAAAAAAATAGTTTAAAATATAGACAGAACAATAATTCTCACCTAAGAAAAATGAAATCTTTCTTAGAATGCTTTGGACAAGTCTACACAAAAACTACTGTTATATACCACCCAGAGTCAATTTTCATGAGATGGGGAACCATATAAATTTGATTAATAAATAATTTTCACTCGTCCAACAACAAATGGACTTACTTGTTTTTAGAAGAGTAGTACAGACTTGTTCCATTCTATTACAATGATACCCAATGTGTTGAAATTTTGGTAAGAACATCTTTATTGATTTGTGCATAATTTTGATTCAACTAAGAACAGGATTACTTAAAATAATATGCTCGTCAATTAGATTCCTTTATAATATTTACTTTCTACAATATAAACAATTCTGTTTCTAATAATTATTTGCCAGCTGCTTTTAAAATCAAATGACAACAGTAAGCTATCTACTGTAGATGCAGTACAATTACATAATTCATAGCATTGGGTGGTGACATTAATTAAGGACAATTAATTTTCTTACCTTTCGGGGCTTCTCTTGCTTTTGTAAAGCCATCAATTGCTTTGGGAGGCAGATTTGCTGTTGTTGATAATTCAGTTGTAACAGCACTACTCTTAGTAGTTAGCAACACAGGTGTTGTATTTGATAGATTTTTAGTGGGACGAAATGTTGAACCATCTACTCGAGTTGTGTTATGGGAAACCCTGGTTGTGAAACTGATGTTAGGACTGGTTGTAGTGACACTGTTTGATTCAGTTTCAAATGACTTGAAGTAAGTGGTGGCTTCATAACTTCTAGAAGTATTTGCAGGCATCCCCGAAGAAGATATTCTATGCTTTACATCTTTTGTAGTAAAAGTTAGTGGATGTCTTGTTGATAATAACAAACTGTGAAGAGATGATGTTGGAGTCAGAGTTGAGGTGGTCTTGTTGCTTGGAGTATTGCTTTCTATTACAGCACTGTCATTTGATCTAGCACTGATATTTCTAGGTTCTGTAGAAGTTCTATCAGAGGTCACATTGAATATAGTTGGACTCATAGGAGTGCTGCTTACACTGCTTCTTGAAGATGTGGAATTCACTGCATCTTCACTGTGATTTCTGGCCAACTGTAGACTAATCAGCAGCAAAAAGAACAATGTGCCCTCAGTTGTTGGCATTCTTTCACAGCCTTGATACTTGTTTCGTGGTATACAGTGCCTAAGGGGAGCATGTTTAAAAATTAATTGAGTTCTTGATGGAATTTAATATATCCACAGAAAATACCTTCCTATTCTACTGCTGATATCCTGAATGGGAGGATCTAGGAAATTTCAGTAAATCAGTAATGAAAAGGGCCACTTGTAAATGTGAATTGTTTATACATCTTTCTCATACATTGGAGACTAATATTTCCCTGAGATACATCTATGTTTTTATACATTCAGGATCTGTGTAATTAGTATCCAGGTCAAATTTCCTGATGTCCTAGGGAGGGTCTGTTCTACTATTATGTAGAATGTTAACATAAGAACGTTTATGTATTTAGTGTCATCTGCTTTCAGAAAACTATAGCTGAGGGAGTGGGGGTAGATGACTAATTTCATAGCTAGGGATAGAGGCAGAAGCCTGGTTGAAGGCAATTCCATTTAATATAAACCAAAGACATGCACATGAACCCCATTGATAAGAAATGCTAAAATTATGCTCCCAGCTCCTGTTCTACTAATATACTTACAACAATCTACTAATAGGCCAGGTTTACTGCAATCTGTGATTATATTTTGAAGCATCTGACCCAATTTAATGAGATCCTGATAGAGATACATCTAATCATCTTAATCTATTTTACATTATTTTTACATGAACTGAATCATATGTCAATTCTCTCAAATATTTGTATCATTCTTTAGTGTTTTTTATGCATTATACATTAAATAGAAATTGTTTTCTGTCAGCTTCATTTCACTGCTTTTGCTTTCTTATGTGGACTTAAGCAAAAGTGAAATGAAAACAATCAGATTTTTTTAAAATTGTGAATAATTTCTCAGCCTAACATGAGATGTGTATTGCACTTCCATTTATATCCAGTCCTAGTTTCAGCATATATTTATTACATCACGGGCTATTTCTGTGAATGCAATCAGACTACATTTACAAAGGGTCTCATTTTACTGGCCTGTAATTATTTTGTTACTCTAGCCAGATTCATTAAAAAAACTAATCATATGTTACTGTCACTTTTAATGTGTATTTTATCTAGCTAGTTCTATTCCAAATGTAGCTATTATTTTAGTTAATTGACTCAAATCATTTTAGTTACCGTATTTTTCCCATAAGTGAAATTATTCAATATATAATTAATGTGCTTAATCTGGGTTACAATTCACAGCATGAATGAAAAGATTATTTGTTATACTCTGTAGCATTTAGCCATAGCTAATAACTATAAAACCACAAACAGAAAGAATAAAAAATTAATGTGACTTTTTATGTTTTGTCATTTAATATTAACATATTCAAAACACTTATTTTTGAATTTTGCCCAAATCTTTCCTTTGTACATGAAAGCAACTGGCAATATAAAATGAAAAGTTTATGCATTAAGAAAAACAAGCTGCCCAGAGTTACCTTGAGGTAAGATAGGCGGCCTATAAATTTATAAATAATAAATGAGAACCGGTAGTGGCGGCGGGTGGTTCGGAGAACTGGTAGCAGTGGCAGCATGAGGCTCCGCCCACCCACCTGGACGTTGTTACTTCCTGGTTTTAACCAGGAAGTAATCTGTTTTTTACCCTCTGCGCATGCGCAGAAGGCTTTGTGCATGCACAGAGGGTCCAAAATTGCATGTGACACGCACACGTACTTCTGAACCAGTAGGGAAGGTAAGTAGATTTCACCCTATATGTATGTATGTATGTATGTATGTATGTATGTATGTATATATATGTGGGTGTGGGTGTGGGTGTGGGTGTATACACCATAGCAACATGACATTAATCATCAATGACCTGAAGAAAGTTGTATCTCAGGCAGACTTATGGAATGACCTCAGAGTCAGTGCCAGTCTGAACTTTGGGAGAAAGCTATTTCTCAAAGTGGGAGTCATTACATAAATCATTGTCTAAAGGCTTTACAGTTGTCATCTATCTCATATGAGGAATAACAATTATCCTCAACGGGGATGAGCATGTAGGATGTATTAGTTCTACCTGGACTGTTTCTGGGAGCTAAGCCATTGAGGTCATTTAAGGTCAAAATCAACACTATGAATTGTGCCTAGAAATGTAATGGAAGCCAATGCAGTTCCCCACAGCATAAGCATTACGTTACTATTGCAGCTCTCACCAAGAAGTGGGCAACTGCATTTTGCATCAGTGGCAGTTTCCAAGTAGGGTTCAAAGACAACCCCATGTGAAGTACATTGTGGTAGCCTAATCTGATGCATGAGTTTCTGTGGCTCTGGCTTTAGCAACTGGAATCTTTAAATTCAGGTCACCTGTTTGTAAATTCTCAGCCTTGATTTGGCTTGCAGTTATTATTAGATGCTAAGCCCAGATCTCAAAGATCATTAGACTATTACCCCTCTTTTCCTTCAGAGGGACTGTAATAATAAATATGTGCAACTGGAAACTAATTGAAAAAGTAAATAAAAATAATAAAGAATGAAACATCTTATTCCCAGTTTAAATATATATAATTCAAGTCACCAAGAATTAATCCAAGTAAAAAAAACCACCATGTACTACTTCCAAACTAGAGTCACAGGTAGATTTTGGTAAGTCTCATAATTGTTGCCAGAGTTGGAACAATTTCTTCAAAAGATGATCTACACATCTTTCCATGAAGTAGGAATACACACACTTATCAGTTAATATTTTTTTCTTTCTTTCACATTGTATAAAAAGGGAATCTAGCTTGTATTAAAATTTTACAATTAAATATAATCTTATTTTTGAACTAAATAACTTTAAAATTAAAATACCTTATACGTATGGAGGTTAAAATGACTAAAATATAATTCTGGTTATAATCTCTCTTTTTTCCTTTTCATGGTTAGCAATTGTCAAAATGTTTAAAAATGTTTAAAATGTTTTTTTAAAAACTACATTATTTCCACTGGAGAATGCATATACACATATTTTGACATTGTTATGAAAAAGTGTGAAACTGCAAATGATGAAATCCAAACTTTGAAGTTGACAGGCGTGGTAATAACCGAGTCAGAAAGTTGCCATTCAGTAAAAAGATAGTTGGAGTAATCCTTTATGTACATGTAGTGAAAACAAATTAGCATTTAAAGTAATACTGTGCTAACTCAGCAACAGTTTCACAAAAGTAGACTTTCTAACAATGAACACAATATCAATTAAATATGCTAGTTTCACATCTTTAAAAACTGTCCAGAAATGTGTCAGATCGTTTAACTGATCTGGACATGACCTAGCTGATATAAAGAGAAGTTTTTAACCAAGCACACTACTAAAAGGTGACTGAGAGTGAAATTGCTAAATGGAAGCCATGAAAAGAAAAAAAAAACCTCTTACCTTTTCAATTCAACAATGTTAGAGAAGTGCTGAAATAATTTGCTTCTAAACTGGAGTGCAATTAGCTTAGCAGTCTGCTGAAAGGAAGAGGAGGCAAGTAATGGAAATATATCAATGCTGCAGTGGACAAGAATGCAGGGTAGGAATTAAATTAGGTGGGGCTCTATTTCTCTGGGTGTAACAGAGCACCTGAGAACCAGACTGACTGCTTCTCGGTAGTCATTGTGAAGGCATACCATTCATAGAATGTGAAACTATTGAAATTAAGGGGATGGGTGATTCTGATACTTCCCCCAATGATGCATGTTGTGTACTGTGTTCTATGAGAGAAATACTTTCAAATATGAGAGAGAGAGAGAGAGAGAGAGGGAGGGAGGGAGGGAGGGAGATATTTTTACAAATGACCTGCCAATTTTGTGATATACACTTTTACTACTTAGCATTGTGAGCTGAGGATCCAAATGTTGTTGCTGCCGCCGCCACTGTTTTAATTGACTGTCTTTCAAAAAGTTTTTTTTAAAAAAATCCAAAATATTTGATTAAAGAACTGACACTGTTTTAGCCACAACCCACTGTGTTTCAATCTGTTTCAGCTTGAGGCAACGTTGCTGTTAAACTTTATATCTAAATATTGCAAACTAAACAGGGAACCAATTTTCTTTGCCTGAAAAGAAAAAAGAAAAAAAAATCTACTCTGTATGTTATACAGAGCTTCTTGTCTAGCATATATCAAGGACTGACATGAGACTAAATGACAAATTATATATGCAGCCTACTAATTAAAAGAGAGAAAGCTTTTTGAAGAACAGCACTTTCATTTTCTCCAGCCCTAATGCACTCTCCTGAATTCCTAAAATGCATCACTTCATAGACAAGAACTCTTCTAAATGATGACCCTTATCAGGGAAGCTGAGGAAAGGAGAAGATCATTCAGATCAGGTGGAAAACTCTATCCAATAAGTAGAACTCTGGAGTCCTTAGTGCTTCTCTGTGCTTGGTGGTTTTCTTGCAGACGTTTCATCACCAAACTACGTAACATCATCAATGCTAGAAGGGAGTGGAGTTTGCTCTTATTTTTATATACTAGCAGCTTGACCGTGTCAATACTGATAGAAGTGTCCTTGGTGATTTCTTGATAAGGCTATTGTTTACTACTAACTTGTTTGTATTGATAAAGGTAAAATTCCCCTTGCACATATGTGCTAGTCATTCCCGACTCTAGGAGGTGGTGCTCATCTCCGTTTCAAAGCCAAAGAGCCAGCACTGTCTGAAGACGTATCTATGGTCATGTGGCCGACATGACTAAACACCAAAGGCACACAGAATGCTGTTACCTTCCCACCAAAGGTGGTTCCTATTTTTCTACTTGCATTTTTTACGTGCTTTTGAACTGCTAGTTTGTCAGAAGCTGGGACAAGTAATGGGAGCTCACCCCATTATGCGGCACTAGGGATTCAAACTACTGAACTGCCGACCTTTCGATCGACAAGCTCAGTATCTTAGCCACTGCATCCCTATATTGCATTGGTAGACACTGGTATATAAAAATAAGAGCAAACTCCATTCCCTTCTAGCTCTCCCTTCTAGCGCTGACAATGTTAACTTATTTGGTAATAAAACTTCTGCAAGAAAATCACCAAGCTCAGAGAGTACCAAGAACCCCAACAGTTCAACCCCGAGCGGCAAATATTCTCTTCTATAAGTAGAATTGCCTATCCCATTCTAACCAAGAACCATTATTTTGTTGGGTTTCATGAAGAAAAAAGGACAGAAGAGCTGCTGTTTGCCTCTTCTTTCTACCAGAACTTCTCATGATGTTAAGTTTAACCTTTACAATTGAATAAATCTAAGTAGACAAGTAGGTTCTACATTTTTAGAAACATCTTCTGCAAGGTATAACTTTATTTCCTTTCCTATATGTGATGACTTTTCAATGTGTCAGGTTAACCAAGCAGCATATTCAAAAGTCCACTTTGGGAAGATTATGTTTTTTCCAACTGTTTTGAGAAAGGAACTCCCTCAGGTGAAATATGCTTGGCTTGTTCTTAGTTAAATTTTTTGAAATATTTAAGGATACTTCATAGACTACTTCAGATAATTTCTCCGACAAGCTACGCTGCACCAGAATAGGTTGCACATCTTTCCCAAAACCACATAATTCAGAATATTGTAGCGTCTCATTAATAACATCATTATTATTTTTCTTTATTAAATTTATATAACTACCATCTCAAAACATGACTATGAGTAATATATACCACAATGCCGTGAAAGTGATGTCCCAGTGCCTGGAGGCCGTGCAGGTCTGGATGGGGAGAAACAAGCTTCGACTCAACCCTTCCAAGACCGAGTGGCTGTGGCTGCTGGCGTCCCGGTATAGCCAGCTGGCGCCATCACTGGTTATTGGGGGCAAATCACTGGCCCCCACGGAAAGGGTTCGCAACTTGGGCATCCTCTTGACTCACGGCTGTCTTTAGAAGAGCATATGATGGCCGTGGCCAGGGGGGCTTTCTATCAGTTTCGCCTGATATGCCAGTTGCGTCCTTTTCTAGATCAGGACTCCTTACGCATGGTCACTCAAGCTCTCGTCACTACTCGTCTGGACTACTGTAACACTCTCTACATGGGGCTCCCCTTGGGGTGCACCCAGAGGCTCCAACTGGTGCAGAATGTGGCCGCGCGGGGGATTATGGGAGCAATGGGGCGCTCCCATGTGACTCCTCTCCTGCGTGAGCTTCATTGGCTTCCAGTGGATTTCCGGGTGCACTTCAAGGTGTTGGTGATCACCTTTAAAGCGCTCCATGGCTTAGGGCCGGGGTACTTACGGGACCACCTTCTGCCACCAATTGCCTCCCACCAGCCAGTTCGCTCCCACAGAGAGGGCCCCCTCAGGGTGCCGTCAGCCAGACAATGCTGGCTGGCGACCCCCAGGGGGAGAGCCTTCTCTGTGGTGGCACCTACCCTCTGGAATGATCTAACCCCAGAGATACGACTGATCCCAAACCTCCGGACTTTTTGTCGGGCCCTAAAAACTCACCTCTTTCAGCTGGCCTGGCTGCCCTGATTTTATCTTGGTTTTAAATTGATACTGATTTTAAATTGAAATATTCTAAATTATGGGCCAAATTTTATATAATTTATTTTAAATAACTATTTTAACTTTTATGTATGAATGTTTTATTTTGGAATGTTTATTTTATTTATGTTCACCGCCCTGAGTCCGAAAGGAGAAGGGCGGTATAAAAATTTAATAAATATTAATAATAATACCGAATATGGCATCAAAATGACTTTCATAATGACTGAGGCTCAAATAGAAAAAGGATAGTTAATAGATACATCCAGTTCTATGAAGAAGTGCTTTTTCCAATGTATAACATTTTAAGGAGATGGATATCTATTTCTAAGCACCATGATGCCAAAATGAAATATTTAACCATATTTTAAGTACCACGTTTGCATCTTAGGAACAGTATTAGTGATAAAACTGGTGGACAGTGGTATATAGTAAGAGCTCTTCTGGCACAGTGGCTAAGTGCTGTACTGCAGGCATATTCTGCTCACAGCCTGGAGTTTGATCATGACAGGGCTAAAGGTTGACTCAGCCTTCTATCCTTCCAAGGTCAGTAAAATGAGGACCCAGATTGTTGGGGCCAATATGCAAATAATGCTTACATTGTAAGCAACCCAGAAAGTTCTAAAGAACTTTGAGGTGGTGTATAAGTCTAAAATGCCATTGTTATTGCTATTCCTCAATTACTACATTAAAAGCTATAATTAACATTTTAGGGGGGAAATAATTTCTTCCCCAAGATTAGAATGGCCTCAACCCTGCTGGCTTTTGTTTAAATGTTGTTTAAATGTTAGTTAATGTTAGTTTAAATGTTAGAGTGAAATGAACAGCCATTTAGGATGGATGAATTTCTGTTCTATTACATCAACCTCCAATAAAGAACTCAATCTTTATAGAGTTCTGGGGCAAAGGTTTCTTTTACCAGGAAATTTATCATGGTTAGAGCCTCCACCCACCTGTTATTAATCCCTTATTATAAATGTCATAACAAATTCTAGGACACATTGCAAAAGGGCACCTTAAAAAAGTTCTCTTTTTTAAGGTGACCTGAGAGGTAATCTGTCATGTTAGCACTGTGCAATGCTCTTGAGTGAGAAATTAAACACTTGAATTATAAAAAATAGCAAAAATGATGTTCAGAAAAAGACAACCAAAGGTTAGTGGGAATCTTCTGCAAGCACTACTAAGATGGAGCAGTGACTATGGGAAAATAAAATGGTAAAGCTTATGATTGCAGTCTCCAACCATCTTGTCTTTCTTCAATGTTTGTAATGTTGAAAATGTGACCATCAAGGCAGTGCCTACTTAAAGACATATGGTACTCCTTAGCCACATTGACCTATGGCGCCATCTTCTGCTGATGTTGACGATTTGTATTTTTTAAACTATTTGGAAATACAGGTGGCATTGATGAACCCTATGTTTTGGTGCCTCAAGCCAGTACCACCTTTTTTTTAAAAAAATTGATTTATATGCCGCCCTTTTCCGGAGACTCAGGGAGGCTTACAATGCGTTAAGCAATAGCCTTCATACTTTTATATATTTATACAAAGTCAGCTTATTGCCCCCACAATCTGGGTCCTCATTGTACCTACCCTAGAAAGGATGGAAGGCTGAGTCAACCTTGAGCCTGGTGAGATTTGAACTTGCAGAATTTGCAGGCAGCTTGATGTTAATAACAGTGCTTTAGTCTGCTGTGCCACCTTGGCCTTAACCTAAAGCCAGCCATGGGGTAATCATTAGGTTAATGGAAAGTCTATAGATACAACTTCTCTTTTTGTTATTTTTTTTCCAAAATAAAAATTTAAAGCTGAAAAATCCACTACCGTGAATTTTCACATGAAAGCAGATATGAAACTTTTCTTAACTAGTTCTGAGAACACACCTTTAACTTTAGCAAATTGAATTTCTGGATTTAATGATGCCTCACCGTTTTCAAAGAGATATGGAAGTTAAACAAGGTTTCAGCATAGATTACATCAATATAGGTTGCATATCTTATGAAACTGGATAAATCTCCTTGCTTTAAAAATATTAAAGGAAATAGAGAATTCCATTTTCTCAGAATTCCTTTCTAAATTTGGAATTGTAGACCAATAAACTGTCAATCGCTTCATTGATAAGATATTGACATATATCTCATGTTTATTTTACAGCTACAGTCTTCTTAGAGTTTTGGAAAAGACGACGAGCTGTACTTACTTATGATTGGGACCTCATAGACTGGGAAGATGAAGAGGTAAGAATCCTTTATAATAGCAGTTTTGATATCAACATGCATTGATTTTTCAAGACTGACAGGTATCATGCAATATGTCTGCCTCTTTGACAGCTTATATTTATTGAATGTCAACTTCAGCTTGGTTTCTTTTATACCTAATTACTTAAATGTGATTGAACACACACACACACACACACACACGATTACAACCTGACAAATGATCATGAATAATAATAGAATGCTGACTGAATTAAGCATTTAAAGAGATAGAGATAGATGATAAAGTTATTTCAATCACTTCTATAGAGAGAGTCACCTTCGGCAAGGCGAGTAGCATACAAGTTTGATTGATAAGCATGCAAGCCAACAAATAAATAAATAGTTTGTTTATTGCATTTTTGTGCCAGGATCACTTTTCTTACTATTTGTTTCCATTTATGACAATGCTAGCTTGTTGTTGCAGCCAACAGAACTCTAGAATTTGGATATACATGCATACATGCGCCCTTCTCTGTGGGCGCGCCCACCCTCTGGAATCAACTCCCCTTGGGGCTCCAGCTGGCCCCTGACCTTCGCACTTTCCGCCGCGAATTAAAAACTTGGTTATTCAAGTCCCCCAGCCTGGACTGATGGGGTTTTATATGGGGTTTTTAACTTTTATCTGGTTTAATTAGGTATTTTAACTTTGTACTGTGGTTATTGTGGATTTTATTGTTGTGAGCTGCCCTGAGTCCACTGGAGATAGGGCGGCATATAAGTTAAATCAAATAAAAAATAAATAAAATAAATATAGTCCACTATTCCCAAAACAGATAGACATATATCCACACACAAACATGTCTGGACTAAACTAAAACTTTGCAATTGCAGGAAGAACTTCGTCCCCAGTTTGAAGCAAAATATTCTCAAGTGGAACGTGTCAATCCTATAACAGGAAAGCCTGAACCTTTTCAACCTTTTCCTGATAAACTAAGTCGACTAATGGTATCTGTGTCAGGAATATTTTTCATGGTAAAATCTCTGAAATTGTCTACTTCTTGTTGTATTCCTGGTTAACATTTGTCAAATTATTCTGACCTAATGAATAATGCGGTAGTCTTTGACTTACAACCACAATTAAGCTCAACATTTCTGTTGCTAAGTGAGACATTTGTTGAGTGTTTATTTTACAACCTTTCTCAACCATAGTTATGAAGTGAATCACTGCAGTTGTTAAGTTAGTAACAGGGTTGTTAAGTGAATCTGGCTGCCCCATCGACTTTGCGTCAGGTTTCAATGTCGTCTCAAATAAATTGCATTTCCAAACAAATAGTCTTTGATGAAATCTTTCATTTATTGAGCACAACAATCTGTCCCCGACTCCAGTCGTAGCCAACACTAATTTCCTGCCCCCAAACCCTCCCTATCCTTTGGCCTCTTCTCTGCGTCTCATTGGCCATCTTCCAAATCTCTCTCCCCATATCTACTACTTCAGTTCACAGGAATGTCCCCCCTCCCATCCCATCTCCTAGGGGATATTATCTCCAAGGAAAATAAGTAGGTGAAATGTCAAGTGTCCTCTCCTCGGTCTTATGTCAGCACTGGAGTGAATATAGCTTGGAGTGCTGACACTTTGCTTGTCAGAAGGTCACAAAAAGGGATCCCATAACCTGAGGACACTGCAACAGTCATAAATATGAATCGGTTGCCAAACATCTTAATTTGTGATCATGTGACCATTGGAGATGCTACAAGGGTTGTAAGCATGAAAAAGGGACATAACTCGCTTTTTATAATGCCGTTGTAACTTTGAACAGTCACTAAATGAACTGTTCTATGTCGAGGACTACCTGTACAGATGAGTCACATAATGATGGAGTCACGTCTTAGTCTTAATGCACACTTGTATGTGTTTCTTCAATTTTCATATGTCTGCAGATTTCATTAGTTCTAACTGCAGTGTTCGCAGTAGTGGTTTATCGCTTAGTGGCTATGGAGCGTTTTGCCTCTTTCCAGTGGTATTTCATCAAAATGTACTGGCAGTTTGCAACTTCAGGCACTGGCGTCTGTATCAACTTTATAATCATCATGTCCCTTAATGTAGTAAGTTCCTGATTTTTTTTTGGAATGGGGGTGATAATATAGACATATTAATAAATGTATTAAAATATAAAGTCTGTACACCATGTTTGCCAGTTTGCTACAATCTCAACAAATCCTGAATAGAACTGATTCTAGTTTAGAATCTAATTTATATTTGAATTTCTCTAATTGCTCAATTTTTAAGATCAGCACAGAACTATTTTGATTATATAAGCTGGTTAAAATGCTAACTCTGTCACAATTAATATCAAGAGCTATTGTGATAAAAATGTGAGACTAAGGACTGGGATCCTACTGTGTTATGGAATTCAGAGTTAATTAATTAATGTTCACCACTGTGTTGCCATGGCTATAATGTGAAGGTGGGGAAAGACCCTTATAAATAAATATCTCAAAGGTGCTTTTTCCCAAAAGGCAACCAGGCTTCCTTGGTTTTTTCTTTGAAAATGTTTAGCTTCTCATCCAAGAAGCTTCTTTAGTTCAGAAACGAAGAAGCTTCTTGGATGAGAAGCAAAACTTTTTCCATGAAAAAACCAAGAAAGTCTTGGAAAAAAGCATCTTTGGGACAACCATGATCAGGGGTGTCAAACTGAGGGCTGCAACAGGGTTGTGTTTGATTTGGGGGGTAGGGGGGGCATGGCCAGCTCAACATCACTTGTGTTGGGGCGCCTGTGGTGGCCCAAGCACTCTGCCAGCAAAAACGGGCTCCCAAGCTCCGTTTTCAGCTATGATGGCTTCCTGCAACCCTCTGCCAGTGAAAACTTTGCTGGCAGAGGCACCATGGGCCAGTCCTTTGCTGTTTCCAGGGTGGCCCCACAGGCCAGATCTAAGCACCCCATGAGCCAGATGCACTCCCCGGGCCTTGAGTTTGACACCCCTGACCTAGATGATTTAGTATATCCATAGACACTTGTAAATAAACCCGAGCTTCTTGAAAGGTTTTAAAATACAATGCTTAAATTAATGTTCAAAGAGCGTCCAACATACAGCCAATTGATGAATTATCTTAGATAGTTAACAATAGCTTTCTAGACAGCTTACGATATACCAGCAAAAACAGCTCAAAATGCTTGCATAAAATCAGAATCCAGAAGAATGAAAATGCTTTTTAAAAACTAAAATACTGTTACCATCACAGGATAATCCCTAAGGTATGGCAAATGAAAGCGCTTGGTCTGAAAATGAGATTACAGCAGATAGAAGTCAGGCTGTTCTGCAGCAAGCATTTGCAGTCAATGCCATGGCTGAGGTAGCCAATTGATTGATTGCAATCTGCCTTCCTCACATGATAAAGGCACTCATACTGTACTTTCTAGCCAAATCAGGCACTAAAGCACTCTCGGGGATGAACAAAGAACCATTTGATTCTGCAGACCATGAGTAATAAGATGAGCATCCATATAGTACACACAAAGGTATACTACGACTGAAAAATAAGCGAGACTTAATTAGCTGGCTGGTACTTCAAACCACATAGTGCAGACAGCTTGAAACCGGAGGGAATACTTGCAATCTTCACATGAAGCCTTCCAAAGCTATATCAGAACAGGAAGAGAAAAACATTAAAGACATAATTGTAAACTTGTTCTGAATTTGAATGTGGCTGAAATTTTAATAAATTCAAGCCACATTTAGTTTTCATCTTACCCCTGTTTATTTTCTGGAGTACGATTGCTAATACACCACATTCCACATTCCACAGCCTGGAAAAAAGAGAAAAGAAAAGTACATCAGTGACATAACATCCACTTCTAAATTCAAGAGCTGTTCAGTTCCCGAACTGAAGTAGGAATTTTGGAACTATTCGTTCTAATAGGTTCACTCTATGTTGATGTAATCTTACTTCTTGGTTACTGTGCAGTTTAAGCACAATGAGACAATAGGTATTTAATTGAGAAAGTTGTTTTTCTTGAAAACGATATCTTTATAAATATATTTCTCTTAAATAATAACAATGATAATACATACACACACTATTACTATTTGCCATTAATCCTACAACTGTTATTAGTTGTATTTGACACTACAGCAGGTTAATATCCACCAAAAGGAATATAAAACTCAAGAAAAGAACATGGACATTCTGAAAATACAAACTTTAATATTTGCAGATGCCCACACATCATAAATGTCAGCGAAGGGCAAAATCTGGAAGTTAAACTGCAGTCGCATTTGCATTTCAAATCTGGGTATAACTTGGTAGAAGCCTTTCCTGCTGCAGTAAACAAGATTTTAATTAGGCATTCTATTTAAAATTGAACCGAGGGAAACAAGCAAATCGCTTCCCTTGTCAAAATGCTATTGAACTAAATGCAGTTGGTGGGATTTCATAGGTATTATCCCTTCTACTTCCATATCTCTAATCTCCCTAAGAACATTACATCTTTAATAGAAGAGGCCTTCTCTTTTTTTCTATTCATATTGAGGACTGTATTCCAGGACTGCAAATGATTTTTTTTTTCATTTCAAAATAAACATCAAATAAGCAAGCATTGTTACAATTTGCAGGAAGCGATACACACACCAGAATGCAGGAACGTCTGCAGGAGGAGTTTTAAATAGCTGAAATTTTATTGAAAATATACCATTGAAACCTCAGTCCTTTTTTAAGAGCGTGAAACAAGTGGTGGGGTTTTAATTGCATAATCCTAGCTGCCATCTTGACTTTTTTGCCCCCTTTCCACAGATTATTCTTTCAGAACATTTATTTCTCTCCTTGAAAGGCATGAGGAGGTTTGGATAAAGGCTTGAACAAGAAAATATATGGAGTGAGGCAATGCACATTTCAGGAAAGCAGGGTTTTAAAAAAATGTGTTTATCTCCTCTACTTATTCCTGGGGAAATTCAGGGACCACAATGACAAGCTGATTTTGTCTCAGCTGTAAATTTTATTAGGTGATCATTTTGAAGGAAACTCATCAACGGAATCAGGGTCTGTTACTATAGCAGTTATCGGTGTTATTAAAATGGAAGAATAAATGTGTCACAGCAACTTGCTGTTTGTTAACGGCTCTCTGTGTTTACTGCACTGGGGAAATCCATCCTTGACGCCTTTCTCTAACAATATAAAAACTATTTGAAATCTCATAGCTGGAACGCAACAAGTGCAGGCAAAGAACTCTCCAGAAAGGCAAAGCTGTTACAATGATGGAGTTACTCCAAGAAACATATATCAGATTTAAATCTGCCAGCCTTCCGGGTAGAAATTAGAAGTTAGAAGAATGGGTGTGGATTACTTACTTGGACTAATATCTATAAAACTGGAAATTCCAGTTTAAAATGCACTCAATCTGTGGTCACAAGCACACCATTCTTTGTCAATTACTCGGTTAGCATTCTAATGATATAGTGTATGGCATTTCTTTCAAGGGCAAACACTTAACACACTCACAATCCTATTCATACGTAAGGCATAAGTTGCCTTTGATTTTTTTTCCTGTTGCTTATAGTAGGAAATATTCATCATTAAGAAGTTGAATTAGAAGTTATTTTTTACACATGGTTTTTAGAGCTAAAATCATGCTTTAAAGTGGGATGTTTGAAAAATGTATCTTCCTCTCTTTTGTTGGTTTCAGGTATATGAAAAAGTTGCCTACCTTTTAACAGATCTGGGTAAGTAAAGTTTCTTCCAAAAAAACTTCAGGAGTTGAGGTGATTTTAGTTCCACTGGAGATGTGGCTCTTACAGAATACAGTATTGGCCCTAGGTTTTATATGCTATTCTATTAGGGTTAACCCGAAAGCTTTATTTGGGGTTTAAACCACTCAGTGTTTTGAGATTGGAAATAACCAATAAAACTTAGCAAGTTAATAAGAAAATAAAGTAATAAAGTGTTATGATAGTATTCTACTTTGCTTTGTTTCTTCGTTGTTCTGCCTTGTTCTAATAAAGTTTCCAGAAGTACAGATATTATCACAAACTGATTGCTTGCTCATCAACTTAATAAATTTTATTTATTTATTTATATCTCACCCTTATTATTTTCACAAATAACTCAAGGTGGCAAACATCTCCAGCACACCTTCCTCCTCCAATTATCCCCACAATGACAACCCTGTGCGGTGATTTGGGCTGAGAGAGAGTGTGTCTGGCCCAAAGTCACCCTGCTGACTTTCATGGCTAAGGCGGGACTTGAATTCATGGTCTGTTGCTTTCTAGCCTAGTACCTTAACCACTAGACCAAACTGGCTCTACAGTTTTCCCTACAACCTGTAGGGCTGTATCCAAACCAACAATATACCTACCCCTAATATAACCCTAAGGGAAGAACTTTTTGTTCAAACCCTGAATCTTATCTTGCTAATAATCTTTTGCAATAAGTTAAAAGGGATAGGAGTAACTGACTCTCCACCTTGTTTCATTTTGCATACATGCATAGTTACCCATCTTTGCATTCCTTCAGAACTGCAAGCTGTTCCTGATTTTCATTAGGATTAACAATCCTGGCTTCCAAAAATCTGAATGAAACAGGTTGACAGCAAAATTCAGAGCTTTCTTCATCTCATTGCTGTCACCTAACCCAGACCTAATTTCTAGAGGAGTTACATTTAATATTAGCAATAAAGAATTTTAAAGACTAAAGACACTCACGAGTGATAGGTATCAAACACAAGACTGCCCATTCCTTTGAAAATAATATTGACTATCATTTATCAAAGTACCCAATACACTGAAGAAATTAATGGTCATAGAATTATAATAATTTTCTATTGCAGTTTTACAGTAGCGGTAACACATTGAGCATTGAGTTCCATGGATTTACTCCCAAGAATATGGATGCTTGTCTGTGTGTGTGTGTGTGTGTGTGTGTGTATAGAGAGAGAGAGAAGGAGAGAGGGAGAGAGGGAGAGTAATTTATTTTATTGGCAAATATTTTATAAATAAATAAATAAACAAACCTTATTGTCATTGTATGTGTATACACAGTATACACATACAACGAAATTTACTTGACACTCAAAGACCAGGTCCCACACACATAATCCCCAAACACATTCCCACCTACCACAATTCTCCACCCCTAAACCATCCAAACATCCACACAACAGACCAAGTAATACTGTCCAACAGCTCACTGATGGTGGCCCTTTAGTTCATTGTTGAGTGCAATTATAGCTCTGGGATAAAAACTATTCAGAAGACATGTGGTCTGAATTTTAATTGTTCTGTATCTTCTGCGAGAAGGCAACAATCCAAAAAGATTGTAAGCAGGATGGGAAGAGTCTCTGAGAATGTTATGCAACTTCCTCAAACAGCGAGATTCGAAGATGATGTCCAGGGCTGGTAGCTGGAGTCCAATAATATTCTGGGCAGTTTTAATGATTCTCTGTAGATTCTCTTTACATCTGTTTGTTTGATGTATTTGTATTCCACTATAATCTCCTTCCACGTGAGAATTTACAAAGGCTCCCAGAATTTCACTATAATTTGATTTTATGGCTAGAATTAAAACTGTATTCTTACCATTCCAAGTTTCAGCTTTGACTTAATAGGCAGGCTGGAATCTAAATGGTATATGCTTAAAATGAAAAATGTTGTGTTCTTTGACAGCCTACGATGGAATTTTTGTTGAGACTTTTTGTTTCCTTTTTATAGAACACCCCAGAACAGACTCAGAGTGGGAAAACAGTTTTGCTTTGAAAATGTTTCTTTTCCAGTTTGTCAATTTAAACAGTTCTATTTTCTACATTGCATTTTTTCTTGGAAGGTAAGTTAATTTAAAGTGAATTGAGAAAATAGTTTTGCGATGTACTGACATTGTTTTTAGAGGGATAACAATGTCCTTGGACAGTAAAGCATGCTTCACAATCTAGTGCTTAAATGGGAGGAAGGGAGGGAGGGAGGGAGGGAGGAAGGGAGGGAGGGAGGGAGGGAGGGAGGGAGGGAGGGAGTCTCTACTCCACCACATTTGATTGGCTAGTGCAACTAGTGCTTGGCAATAGCTTAACCATAAATGCCTAAATGACAACTGATGAAGCAGATAGGAGCTGCTTTGCTTGATTATTTTTTCTGTGTTGTGCATGTGGGAGGGAGGGAGGGAGATCAGGAGGGAGGGAAGGGAAGATGTGATAAGTGTACACTTGTATATTTTGCTATGTATCTACTACATGGTATGCACATGTTTGAATAAGTATTTATAATTCTACTTCATTTGTTTCTTGCTTACAAAGCAAATGACCAGAGATCAATAGATTGCCTACAGAGATAAATGGTGTAAAATATATTTGGTGAACACATATTGTGATACGGGAATTGCATTCACAGACATCTGTTTCTAACTGTGATGATGAAAAATGGGTATAAGAGTGGTGTGCAAGTATAAGAGACAGAGTTTGCATTGTAACATTAAAACTTGTTTTTCTCATTTGCCCCCTCTTGCAGATGCTAGGATTGCATTGTTTCAGTTCTCTTGATTGTGTCTTTGTTCCTCTGCCAATTACAAACTAACTCCTGGCTTTCTTCTGTATGAATTTTCATGCTCTATTTTGTACACATTGTTCTCAAACTCCTTGGCCCTCACTGCTGTTTCATGGAGAGTTATGAAAAGCTATATCATTGTCTATGGTCAGACTGTT
The DNA here is from genome assembly GCA_012654045.1 of Ptyas mucosa. Taxonomy (NCBI): domain Eukaryota; kingdom Metazoa; phylum Chordata; class Lepidosauria; order Squamata; family Colubridae; genus Ptyas; species Ptyas mucosa. The sequence continues at coordinate 19,755,368 of WNWU01000001.1, read as the reverse complement.
AGATTCAAATAATATAATTAATTTCACACTAAACACCAGAAAAAAACTAGAATGGACTGCTGTTAATATACATCACAACAACAACTAAGATTATGATCCATGTCTTTTACTAGGGTGTTCTAAAAGTTATCTATATGATAGTGTTATAAAATAGGTACAAAATCTCAAAATCCTTCCAAACAATGCTGGTCTTATTAACGCTGGTAATCTTTTTTTACTTATCAACTTGTAAAAATTTTCTCTTTGTACTACATTTTGCTGAGGAGCAGAAATCTTATCTTTCAGATTTGCTGGTCGTCCTGGAATGTACAACAAACTTTTTAACAAATGGAGATTAGAAGAGGTAATAGTATTTCTTATTCACCCAGTTTTATCTTTAAAAAATAGTTATAAACTTCTGCCTTTTAACATTAATTTTCATAACTGCTCGTTTCTTTGGCTGCTGATATGCTAAATACTTCTGCCTAGTCTACAGAAAAGAAGGACTAGGGGTGACATGATAGCAGTTTTCCAGTATTTTAGGGACTGCCACAAAGAAGAGAGAGGTCAACTTATTTTCCAAAGTGCCAGAGAGCAGGGCAAGAAACAATGGATGGAAACTAATCAAGGAGAGAAGCAACCTGGAATTAAGGAGGAACTTGCTAACAGTGAAGACAATTAACCAGTGGAGCAGCTTGCCTTCAGAAGTTGTGGGTGCTTCATCACTGGAGGTTTTTAATAAGAGAATGATGGCCACTTGTCTGAAACTATATAGGTTCTCCTGCTTGAACATGGGGTTGGACTAGAGTTCAAGTTCCCTTCCAGCTCTGTTAAGGAATTCGCAGAGCAACCCTAGAGTAGAAAGGGTGTGTACATGAAAGCGATTGAGAGCAGTTGCGAATAAACACAGCCAACACACAGATACACTGAGTTGTGTTTACTTTTAGGAAATAGTAATAAGGCACAGTCCAATAAACAGTCCAGATCATACACAGATAAAGCAGTAGATAGTAAAACAATAGTCCAGGGATATTCCAATAACAAAGTATCTTACTAGTCGTCGTAGTCATACACAATAAACAGTTGCAAACAGTAGCAAACACAGCAAATAGTAGTAACAATCAGCACAGAGCAATAATGGTCAGCAAAGAGAAACAAACCATGTTTCAAGCTTCCTCTTAAGGACATTACCTACAGAGCTAACCAATCAGGACACAGTATGATGCAATACAGCAATACAGTCTTAAAGCTATATTTAGGTTTATATATTGCCAACCCAACAAGTTAGTTAATTATCATTTCTTAACAAGCTCTATTCTGACTTACACTTTTTAGGGTTATCAATATTGTCAACACTGCCGTGATGACTCATCATAATTCCAAGTCATGCTTTGTCATATGGATGGCCATGTTAATAAGATAGATAGATAGATAGATAGATAGATAGATAGATAGATAGATAGATAGATAGATAGATAATCATCAAATGATATAAAATAATTTGCCTGATATAACAAATAAATTAATTACAGTGATTGAACTGCCTTCAAGAATGGCTTAAATTAAAAAAAAATCTTTATTTTTTTACTGACTTTTTTCCATAGTGCCATCCAAGTGGCTGTTTAATAGATCTGTGTCTGCAAATGGGTGTAATCATGGTTTTAAAACAAATGTGGAACAATTTCATGGAGCTTGGTTATCCGTAAGTATGATACATAGTATCTTTATATTTCTATAAAATAAAATATTTTTCCTGTTTCTGCAGATTATGCTCTTTGCAAATTTTGATACAGACATGGTTGCCACCAATTTTCAGTGAGACCATGTTTCCTTTTTGTTTCTTGACTTAGTAAATATAAAAGTTGCAGTGGGTTTATACACGCACACTTCTATCGATGGGAAAATATGTTCAAAATAATTATTTAAGCATATGTTGATTACTATTTTGTGAAGATTTTTGCTTTAAATCCCTCATATTAATTAGAAATGTAGGTACTGTATAGATGAATGGATCACATCATCTAAAAATAGACAACTCTGCCTAATGTAAATATAATGCCAGAGCAACATAAAAATAAGACCCTTTTTTGTCAATTTTATTTGTTGAGGTAAGATTTTTTTAAAGAAAAAAGAAAAAGACATCATACCAAAAAGGTATCATACCATACCAAGAGCAGGATTTCTTGTAGGGTACATATTGAAAATCAGAGGTGGTATTCAGCAGGTTCTGACCAATTCTGGAGAACCAGTAGCAGAAATGTTGAGTAGTTCAGAGAATTGGTAAATACCATCTCTGACTGGCCCCGCCCCCATCTATTCTCTGCCTCCTGAGTCCCAGCTGATCAGAAGGAAATGGGGATTTTGCAGTATCCTTCCCCTGGAGTGAGAAGAAAATGGAGATTTTACAGTATCCTTCCCCTGCCATGTCCAGCAAGCCACGCCCATCAAGCCATGCCATGCCCACCAAGCCATGACCACAGAACCGGTAGGAAAAGAATTTGAATCCCACCACTGGTTAAAACCCTATATTCAAAATATTTATTTTAGTAGCTCTGACCCTAATACAAGATAATCATGAAATCAATACATATTCCACCTCGGATTGCCTTTAATAATTATATGTTACTAAGAAAAAAAAGTCAAAGAGAATTTGCACAGACCATCAAAACAATCATTACTTCTTCATATGTCTTGATAGGACCATCTGCACAGACAGGGATCTCATTTCTTTAGGTGGTCCAGGGAAGAGAGTGGTGAATCCAAACATATTTGGGGGGAGGGGAATCCTGCAGGTGACACTACAGATTACATGCTCTGGCTATCTAATGTAGGTTACTCCAGAATTGGTGGTCACGACGCAAGATCAAAAAAGGAGGACAGTTACTAGAGCATAAAGTGTCCTTATCTCAGTGGGAAAAAGATTGGAATCTACAGCCCATGAATCTCCATGGCCTGATGGACGAATACTTGGAAATGGGTAAGCATCGTGATAGAAAAGATGTTTCTTTTGATGGGAGGTAGAAGATTTGCTTACCAGTTTTCCTGTTTCTAACCATGTGAACTTTCTTTCTAGTTCTACAGTTTGGCTTTACTACGATCTTTGTTGCTGCTTTTCCACTAGCACCTTTGCTGGCTTTGCTTAATAATATTATAGAAATCAGGCTTGATGCATACAAATTTGTCACACAGTGGAGGAGGCCAATGCCTGCAAGAGCAACTGACATAGGTGAGATTTCTCCCTCTCTATGTAATCAGTGTGTTGCCAGTGTTAGACTTCTTCAGCAGAAATAATTTGTCCTTATGGATCCGTTGCAATTTTTCTCATTGTGGTTTTTATTTTATTTTTTGCGGTCAAAATTACATTTGCAAAAGGTAGCGTGCATTTTATAAGTCAGTAACGTGTATAGCAGTGGTGGGTTTCAAAATTTTTTACTACCGGTTCTGTGGGTGTGGCTTGGTGGGCATGGCATGGCATGGCTTGGTGGGTGTGGCAGGGGAAGGATACTGTAAAATCTCCATTTCCACCCCACTCCAGGGGAAGGTTACTGCAAAATCCCCATTTCCTCCAGACCCAGATTGTGGGGGCAATAAGCTGACTTTGTATAAATATACAAAAGTATGAAGGCTATTGTTTAACGCACTGTAAGCCGCCCTGAGTCTCTGGAGAAGGGCGGCATATAAATCAAATTTAAAAATAAATAAATAAATAAAATCAGCTGGGACTTGGGAGACAGAGAATAAATGGGGGTGGGGGGTGGGGCCAGTCAGAATTTTTACTACGGTTCTCCGAACTACTCAAAATTTCCACTACCGCTTCTCCAGAATTGGTCAGAACCTGCTGAAATCCACCTCTGGTGTATAGATTGTGCTTTTCATTAATAAAACAGATGATGTTGGGTAGAGTGAAATTGGAAACACAATAGTTTTGAAAGACTTAAAGACCTTGAACAAGAGACCCTCAGAGATTTGCCTCTGTTCTGCATAAAAAGGCAATGAACTGAACCAAACAGGCAGTTGTTCCATCTCTGTATTCGCCGTCATTCAGCTGAGACTCCTGTAACAAGTCTATATAGTACGAAAACACCATTTTTCATGCATGTATGATGCTAGAATTATAAGCGAGGCAAAATGGATTATCATTTATTGTGACAGCAAAGGGCAAGTTCATAGACTGGTTCTGAAAGTGGATATTTATTTCCTAGACTAATTCAAATGAAGGGCAATAACCACAGCATTGTTGGAAATTGCTGTTTAATTCTGTTATGTAACTGGACAAACTTTATGATGCTTTATCAGCTTTGTATTTAGTCACACTGTAATTCTTCTCTTCTAGGTATCTGGTATGGTATCCTCGAGGGAATAGGAGTTCTAGCTGTAATTACCAATGCTTTTGTCATTGCCATTACTTCGGACTATATCCCACGTTTTGTTTATGCCTACAAATATGGACCTTGTATCAACGAAGGATACAGACAAGAAAAGTAATTCTGCCTTTGCTATACTTTTTATTTTAAATGATGTCCTAACTTCTGCATTTTCATCAAGTTTGTCAGCAGATTTGCTTTCCTCCTAGGGGAATTTACCTCTTGCAATTTGTCTGTGACTTTGCTATTTTAACAAACTACATCTGTACCAAAGGTTGTGCCAATGAAGCTTAAAAACCATCTTAATCAATCTCTACTTGCAGAATCATTGTCTTCAGCTTGTGCCCCTGAACTGTGTTGTTTTTAAGTTTGTTGTATTCAGTGGAAGGGCTTCACAGTTTCAGTGTGTTAATATGCTCAAAATGTGAATATTCTTTTAAAAAATATTATGTTACCTGTGACAAATATCCAGTGGTGGGATTCAGCCAGTTTGCACCACTTCAGGAGAACCAGTTGTTAACTTTCTAAGCAGCTTGGCAAACTGGTTGTTGGAAGAAATCATTAGGGCAGAGAACCAGTTGTTAAATTACTTGAATCCCACCACTGCAAATATCCCAGAAGTAAAATAATATTGCAAGTTTACTTGTTCATCAGGTCCTTACTTAGGATGAAACTAAAATCAAGAACCATGAAAATAGCATTAGAAACATTTCCTATTCCCATTCCCCAACCTCAGAACATTCATTTCAGTAGATCTCATATCTTGATATCACCAAATCTAGCATTTCATCAGCAGACCACGGCAGGGATTTGCTTACAAAAATACAGATAACCTACAATGTCAAAAGTAGGCCATCTATGTTAAAAGGAAACTATCTATGATCTTCCATGTGTTTTGGGTCACAGCTTTCACAATCTATCGGCTATGATTAAAGCCCAAAACTTTAGAGGTAATCAGATTGCTTACTTCTGAACTACCAGTAGATAATTTATGACTTAATAGTCTGCTTTTTCAGTTTCATTTATTTTTGCTATTAACAATTTCTTAAATTTCGATTGACAATGTTTTCTGATTCTTTGGCTTTACAGTTACACATTTAATAGGTAGGTATAACAGAGGAGTTATTGTATCATGCAGATAGGTTTTTTCTCTCTCTCTAATTCTGTTCCATTATCCATGCTATGGCTGTAACCTTTTTTCCCAGATAATCTTCAATCCTTTTTATAAAGAAATAAACAGATGAGCTTCTATTCTAAGCCTTAGCCCATGACCTCAATAAATGTTTCCACGAAAATGCCTTGGCATGGTCCTCATTTCATTAACATTTTCTTTTAGATCTGAGCAGGAACAAAAATATATATTGAGTTTAAATCAGATTTGCATGAAAAACAGCATAAATTAGATCAAAATAGAAGTTTCCATGGAATCAACATTATCTTATATTTTTTGACATGTGCTAATGCCTCTCTGTAGGATGGGTATTAAATATCCATCAACAAAATAATTATTTAGCAAACTGAAATATTACTCCTTTCCAAATTAACTGTCCACGATATCTGGGTATCCATTATTTCACCAGTGACATCATTGTGTGAAAATAATGCCTCCAGTCCAGGATTCCAAATACGGATTTCTATAGTAGGGGCTGATTTCTATATCAGAATCCTGTCCATAAGCACAATTTGACATCCTTCCTCACTTTGAGAAAGGAACTAGTTTCATTCAGCGTCCTATAATTGTTAAAAAATGATAGGAGGGAGGTTTTTATTTAGCGTTAGTTAGGATTTCTGAGCCAAAGAAAAAAAATTCCACATGTGCATGCATCAATTTCCAAGGCATAAATTTCATCGCACATACTCAGAGCTTTATGGTTTTCTTGCAGCATAGCTCCTGCTACCCCCATATGAAATTCTATGACATTTTGTCCTCATCATCCACTGAAGATATGACCAGCATGCTATAACATATGTAGGCATGCATGGGTAAGGGCAAACAGGGCGAATGAAACATATTTTGCATGCCTGGTTCCTGACAAAGTAATTCTTCAGAACCAAATGTATCGATTAGTTTATTTTTTTTTATCTCCTAGATGTTTGAAGGGATATGTCAACAGTAGCTTATCAATATTTGATCTGAGTGAGCTCGGCAAGGGATATTCAGGATACTGCAGGTATGTATTACAAGCATGGCTTTGTAACTTCCAGGATGGAGATCATTCTAATTGTATGAGGAAACTGTCAAAATCCTAGATTCTACATTTGCTTTTTAACTTTCGATTAATGGAATCCATGCAAATGGGAAGACATTAGTACATGTGGGGATTGAGTAAGAGATGCTAAAATTGTCACACTACGTATCTTTAAGTGAATTCAATCAATTATTTTTGGTGCAATATGCATTCATCTTTTTTTAATTGATCTAAAGTATTTATATCCCTAGGTCTCTAGGGCTGAAAGGTACTTACAGCAATGTAAAAAATATCAACGTCTAACAAAGGAAGGGTAAAAATGACAGGAACAAAAATCTCCGTAGAAGTTCAGCAACAAAGCTACCAAGCAGTGAAACGGTTATTCCTTTGAGAAAGGATGCAAAACAAATTTTTTTAAAAAAACATTTTCATCTCTTCTTGTCAGCTAAAGTCCCCCCCCCTTGCTACTTATGTCCCCAGTGCACATGGTGTGGGTGTCCCATAAATAATGAAGGATCACATTTTCTAATGTGCTTTTGCCTAATGCAGCCTAATCCAACCTACATTTAAATGGCTTGTGCTTCAGTTATCTGGAGAGTTTGAGATTAGGAGAAGCAAACTGACCCATATTCATTTTCCTCTTTCCATTTGCTGTTATCCCGTTTCTTTATCTGCAGATATTCCTCTCTCTCTCTCTCTGGATGGGTGGGTGGGTATGCATCTAATATAAGAGATATATACTATCCATTATGATCATTAACCAGAAATTCAATATAATAAAAAGAACCAGATAAATAATAAACTGTTATGAAATACCCAACCCTTTTCATGTATAAGCATGGTTATCTCTTCAAGTCATTCTGCCCTGCCTGTGATGGTGAAATACCTCTATTTGTCTGTCTTTGTCTGTATGAGTGAGATATGCATATGTATTTATATATTTATATGTATGTGGATGGATGGAATGGATGGATGGGTGGATGGGTGGGTGGGTGGGTGGATGGGTCGGTGGATGGGTCGGTGGGTGTGGGACCATGTGTGGATATGTATACAAACAAACAGGTGTATCTAAGAATATGGTTGGGCATGAACATGTGTGCATGTTGACATCTGAAAAGGATCACTGGATAGATAAGCAGATAGAATCAACTGTTGTCCTTCTCTGCTTCTGTTACAGGTATAGAGATTACAGAGCACCTCCATGGAGTTCAACTCCATATGAATTCACCTTACAGTTCTGGCATGTTCTAGCAGCTCGATTGGCTTTCATTATAGTCTTTGAGGTGAGTAGAATTGAAAATTGAATTGAATGGAGAGCCATCTAGCTGTCTTATGCAGGGAGAAAAACCCATACAAGTTTCTATTAGTTCTCTAGAAGAGGATTATGTGGCTGCATTCATGCAACATGCTAGGCTAAAAACATTGATTAGCAAGTGAGTGGCCTACCAACCAGTGGTGGGTTACCCCAGGTTTGGACCAGTTCGCAAGAACCAGTAGTAAAACTGGCGGGAAGCCCCACCCACTGCCCTGGATGTCATCATCGGTGATCTGTGCATGCGCAGAAGCAAGGCGCGTGCACGAGTGAAGCGAGCACATGCACATGCACATGATCCCGTTGTGAACTCATAGTAAAGGTAAGTAGAACCCACCCCTGCTACCAACGTATGCATGCACATACTTGCATACATCCACACATAGCACACAGGTGTTTAAACAGATTTTATGATGCCTGGAATTATCCAAAACAGAAATTTTGGACCCCTAGGATCCAAATGCTGAAGAATTTATGCAAGACATAATTGAAATACAATGTAATTATTATTAATATAAAAGAAGCTTTACTCAATATTAAAATGAGTTAAATGAGTTTATCAGACCTTCAAGCACATGCTACACTAATTTCATTTTATTCCTCAAAGAACTTATTTTTCACCAAGGATCACACATGTGCTGTCAGAAATCCCACCTCTTATTGGTACATGAAAGTCACCATGTATATTTGGAGGCAGATGTTGAAAGACCTCAAAGTCTATATCATGTTTCTTGGTTAGGATAAACTCCATGTGTTTCTTTACCTATCAGCAATAGGATAAAAGAAGTTAAAGGATTAATAGAAACACAATCATAATTATTCAATTTGATGGGAAATGTGCATTCCATTTGTTCATTAAAATGAGAATTAAATTGTTAGAAAAATTAATAATCAAAATTCTAGTATTTAATGGAGTTAAGCAATCAATGAAGTTCTCCAATGTTTCATTCTGCAGTCGTATATTTATTTATTTGTTTGTTTATTTATTTATTTATTTATTTATTTATTTATTTATTTATTTATTTATTTATTGGTTCGATTTATATGCTGCCCTTCTCCGGAGACTCAGAGCGGCTTACAATGCGTTAAGCAATAGCCTTCATACTTTTGTATATACCTGCTTAGTAGGGTTTTCGGGGGGCCCTAAACGGTGGTTTTTTTTATACAAAGTCAGCTTATTGCCCCCACAATCTGGGTCCTCATATTCAAGCATCTAAGGTTTCCCTGGCTTTCCATGATTTAGTTATCAATATTGTAGGAGGAGAACTATGATAATCTATGGTGGCACTTTTATTAGCAACTGATACATTTGATTAAAAGGCCTAAGCTTTTATGAACTCCAGTTCGTTTCATCAGAAACAATAGGATGACAAAAATATGACACTAAATAATGACCCAAATGACTCAATATTGCCCCCCTTTGCCCCCCAAAAACTACAAATATACAACCCTGCCCCAAATCCAGTAACAATTAAATATTCGAAAGAAATGTTAAGGTACTATGAAAATTAATGAAACAAGAGAAAAGGCATCCATGAGGGATAGCAATAGACTTATGCACCACTTTATAGTGCTTTACAACCCTCTCTAAGCAGTTTACCGAGTCAGCATATTGCCCCCAACAATCTGGGTCTTCATTTTACCGATCTCAGAAGGATAGAAGACTGAATCAATCTTGAGCCTATCAGGAATCAAGGTTCAAAGGAATCAAGATGGTGGTTATGGCATGACATTAGTACACATGAGACAAGTTTTTAATCTTAATGTGTCTGCCATCTTGCAGATTTTGACAAAGGGGAATATGTGTCTACAAAGGACAAATTTGTAGAATGACAATGCCCAAGGACAAATTTGGTTTTTGAAGAAAGCATACTGGAGACCTTCCAAACAAGGTCAGATCAGCATGAGCATTTTAAAAATGTCTACTCACCTTTCCCTTTCTCTCTCTCTTTCAGCATCTAGTTTTTGGAATAAAATCTTTCATTGCCTACCTGATTCCAGATATGCCCAAAGACTTATGTGACAGAATGCGAAGGGAGAAATACTTAGTTCAGGAAATGATGTATGAGGCTGAGCTGGAGCATTTGCAAAGAGAGCGAAAAAAGAATGGTAGGCAGTATCACCACGAATGGCCTTAGCTGATAAGAAAGGATGAAAGAAAGAAAAAAAGGGGGGGAGGCAAAAACCACCAGCAGAAGCATCATGACTGAACATTTCCAGAAGTCAAGATGAAGGTGGAATTTGGAAAGAAGACAACAGAATCAAGCTGTGTATGTGTGTTGATGTAAGGAAGTAATGTTATCAAGCTTTCTTGTAAAATTGGAACAAATCCTGTTACCAGCAGACACAATCTACCGTTCTGCTTCTTCCATGCTCTGTGCTCAAAAAAAAAAAAAGACTGTAGAGGAACAGAAGTTTTAGAAGAGGAGAATTTACTGGGCAAGCACATAATAAACCCAACAAATCTGAGAAAATATAGCGTCCATTACCTATTTGTTAAACTTTCATAGTAAGGGGTTTATAATTCTCTTTTAAAGAAATGATGTGCTTATTCACTACTTCTACCCCTTCTTTTTGCTTAAATGAATGAAAAGCTCAGACAATTGCTGCCTTAGTGGCCATCCGTTGATGCTGTAACAGTCCGCAAGGCTTCCCGTTTTGTCAGGTTTATCCTTGTCTCTTGCTGAGATTGTGGATGTTAAAAGGGAGGTCAGCCTGTCCTATATTTACTATGCAGTTTGATGTTTTGCACATCACTTTTGTTGGTTTGTATACATAATTCAATGTACATTCGGGTGTGCATAGACATGCACATGCAGACGCGCGCATCTACTGTGTGTGTCTCTCTGTGTGCAGATGCGTATGTATATATGTGCATGTGTGTGCCTCCCATACACTCCCTATGTGTATGTCCCCCTATGTATGTGTACACATGCACAGACACGCACAGAGACACATACAAAGCAAGACTTCAAGCCAAGATTCAATGATCCACTACTGCATGAGATACCTTGATTCTTCATGCAGAGCAATGTATATCTCAGCTAAAAGTCTTATACAAAGAAAATGATCCTGGCCCTGGATAAATTGCAGCTGAACGCAGAAGCCTACAAGCCTATTTCATAGGGCTTGTTCTGTCCATATTTTGATGTGCGTAAAGCTGCATGAGTGTTTCTTTTCCCCAACTCAGAAAACCTGGGATGCTGACGCACCATTGCACTGCCCTTGATGACTCAACTCTTTGGGGAAAATATGTGGCATTTTCCATTGCTCTTGATATTCAATGTGCAACTGAAGGCCGTTTCCTCATACCTCTTAAGTGAACTGTCCTATCCATGCTCTAACGTGGCATGCAGAAGCCGCATGCGGAAGTGTAACTGTGTGAATATTTTATATTTCACAAAAATGTCAACCTGAAATGTCTCAGTCTGTAGCAAATATGAAACCAGTTTTATTCTTTACCGTATGCAAGCTTTCTGCTTATGCAGCAAATGAGACATAACAGCACTGAACTGCTTTTCCAAGAAAAAGAGATAGGACCTTACATACGTAACACTTTTTTTCCCTTTAAAAACAAATGATGGAAGTAGGAAAATAAGTAGGATTACATTCTTCTCCCATGGAATCTCTTGCCAAGATGTATCTAAAAACTCCTTCAAATAAGTGAATTGATAATACAAACATTGATTCTCAACTGCCTGAACCAGACAACAATAACACTTAGAAGGTGTTAAAGAAGTGATTGTCACAACAATTATTTATTAACTGTTTTTCTTGGTTCTTTTTTTTTTAAATGAGGAAGAATATGAAACACCAAACTAAAATGTGTGTGCAAGATTTACTTATATGCGAAACTCTCCAAAGTTCTGCATTGTCCTTTTACAAAATGATCAGGTATACAAAAGTTTCTTATTTATAGCAACCAAAGCAAGTTTAAAAGGTGTTCTGCTGTCCAGGTTTTGTATTGTTATATAGCAACGCACAGCAAATATATCTCATGTAAAGAAATGGTTTATAGATGTGATATTACACTATTTGCATGAAATGCATCTTCTCTTTCACTTGAAACCATCCGTGATTTCATACTAATGCCCACACCATTATTCTACTTCTCAAGGAGTTTTTCTTCCTCTGTTTCTTTCTTAGAAATACTGTCTTACATTACAACGATCAGCTTTATAATATTATTATTGATATTGATTCTCTGATCCAGCAATTGCTTATGGCCTGGAATATTAATTCCAGGCCTTTCCATCACTTGTTTCCCATGAGTTTTAATCCCAGGATAATGTCAACACTGATGCTACCCCCATGCACCCGTGAACAGAAAAACTTGCCAGCCTGCAAACTTTATGGGTGCATCAGTTTGCTCAAAACTGTCAGAATCAGTACAAAGTGCACTTTTTGCATGCTGTGAAGCATCATTTATGTTAGCTTTATCTGACATTTAAGTTTTGTCATACTGCAATGCTGATTGCCTTGGCGGGACCCAAGCTTTAGAACGGATTCTGTTTGTCAGCTTGTATCCCTGTTAATTGGTGTTCTGTTTCTCACTGTTTATTCCAATTAATCACAGGACAAACGTATGCTGCATTCTCAAAACCAGGTTCTGTGGTTTCAAGGACTTGTCAGTGGCATTAATTTAACGTGTAAATTTGAAATTCTAAATTCTTGTCCTAGACAAACAAATCTCATTCTGAGTAAACATCTTCCTAATTACTAAACAAAAATGCTGAAAACATTGTGATGTATTAAATATAAGTTTACACTCCTGTACCCTCAAAACAAACATAATGAACGTTTTAATCCAGTTTTTATTGTGGAAAATTACAAATTCTAGTTGCTTCCCCAGCTGGAAAGTTTCATGGCTTTTAATTTTGCAAATTTATAAATTTTGTTCCCCAGTTATTGGAAAGTTTCTGAAATTAAAAGAAACTGTTTGTGTTCCTTTCTTTAAAACAAATTGGGTCTCAACAGTGTCCTAGAATATTGCTGATGTATAGAGAGTTATATGCTTTAGCTGAGAGAAATGCTCTGCTAGGTTTGGTTTACTATGTTGCATTGAATGCATATTATCTTATATAGATATATGGCACACACTGTTCTCAGGAAATATGCATTACATGAGTGCTGGTTAAAGATTCAACTTCCTGTTTTTTGTACTTCTAAATACTTGTATTTTGAAATGACCAATACCAGTGGTATATGCATGCAAAGCCGCAGAGCTTCAAAACTAGCATTCATGCAAAAAAATAATAATAACGCTTTAGATCATTGTTGATCTAGCCTACAATAACTTTGGTCTATGCATGTTCTTTCAAACAGACTGCATGAGCAGCTACAGTCTGTCTTTCAAAATCTACAGTTTGTTATTAGTCCAGAATGTCTTAACTATTACCAACTCAACTCAGTGTCTTGGTGCATTCAAGGAAAAAAAAAACTTGCTTGAAAAATAAACATTTGTTTACTACTTACTACTAGTCTTACTCTACTTCCCTCCCATTAAATGTTGTCACTTACTGTACGAGAGCACAAAAGTGGGAATGTATGAGAATTTCTAAAAGAAACAAAAAGGTCTTGATGTCAGTCTCAGCTCTTGACAAGTTCATGCCCGCGTTCATATTGTTTTCTTAACAAAAGTTTGTTTCTTCTTCATATACCTTGGGGAATGGCACAAGATGACCTTTTTGAGTGTCAGCAGGCTGAAGTCGAGGGCTGGACTTGGTGGTGCTGCTAAGTGCCATTATTCAGGGTGGACTAGATGGTGCAGAGTGGGGAGAGAGATCGTGAATTGTTTCTCTTTTGTTGGGGGTGGGGTTTGTGACATGCCAGCAGAGTCAAGTTAAGTATTTTCTGAATTTGACAGACAGAGCCCAACAGGTTTGCAATCACTGTCCTAAACTAACAAATGATTCAGTCCAGATATATATTCATTCATAAATCCTTTATTTGGAAGCCTATAAAACATGGCGGAAAATAGCCGTCCAGAGATAAAAAATAATCCCGGATGCTATAATAATAATAATAATAATACTCAAAAAGTGCAATTTATATCGTGGCTTGCACTTTTAACCCCAAGGGCGCAGCATTAAAATCCAACCCATGCGATGAAAGAGATGGTGGGATTCTTTTAAACAAAAAAAGTTTTATTCCTTAAAGTACAGCTAGCGTTTTAGAAACCATTCCTTATCTATTATGAAACTGACCTGAATAGATATGACCATCTATTAAATAATAAATAAATGTCTTCTAAGCAACTTAGCAGACATAAATAAAGTGTGTTTTCTTCTATTCTTATGAAATCTCTATGGTCAGCTATATGTCCTTTTTTACTATTTGTGCTAAAAGTAGGATTCGGTCATGCTTGTATTAGTGTAGGATTTCTCATAGGGGTTATAACCAGGTAAATTTTCTTTCCATCCGTTCTTCAGCACATCATTTGCATCTGCCTTCGTTTCAAAGTCAATTTTCAATTCATCCTGAGAATACATTTTAAAAAACCATTAAACAATGCAGGTGGTTACACCCAAATCCACTGCCGCAACCCTAAATGGCCAGGAACAAAACATGCCTTTCTTAGTTATATACTTAGTTATGTACTGAAATTAATAGTAATCTGAATCTAACCATCTGCCCATCACCACTCTTTCAGAAAGGAAGCTCTGATAATTTGATTGCTTAAAATTATACCAACATTTTACCAGCTTTTTCACTTGATTCATATTTTAATTTAAGCCTGTTCAATGAGAATTCAACTTTATCATGGTAAAAATCATCCAGCTGTAACTCGGCTAAAATAAAGACATTATCAGTCTGATTCATAGGAATGGCTATGGAATTCTGGGAGTTGAAGTTCACACATCATCAACTAGCCAAAGTTGAGAAATGTTGCCATAAGGTATTCAGAATTAGGTCTAACAACCTTCTGACCAAAATAAATAGATTGGAACCTAATGATTCATCGGTTTTCACACCTCCCCAAACCTATTAATGCTATTTATAGCTCAAAACAACATGCATTTTTAATTAATTAGAATTATATATATTTGAGGTAAAAACTATTTAGTGTTCTATCATAAAGATTTTAGGACAACTTCCTAAACAACCATAAGATTTTTTTTGAAGTCCGGTCCTTAGTAAAAATTTCTTCATGGAAAGGTGATGAAAAAATGAAGCAGGACATGGTATCAAGAAATGGAATGGAGTCTATTTTTATTTTATTTTATTTTACTATTATTTAGACTCCTATACCGCTTCATAGGGCTTTACAGCCCTCTCTAAGTGGTTTACAAAGTTAGCATATAGCATATTGCATGTTAGCATATTTCATTAGCATTAGCATATTGCCCCCAACAATCTGGGTCCTCATTTTACCCACCTCGGAAGGATGGAAGGCTGAGTCAACCTTGAGCCGGTGAGATTTGATCTGCTGATCTGCTGAACTAGCAGTCAGCTGAAGTAGCTGCAGTACAGCACTCTAACCACTGCGCCACCTCATCTCAACCCTATCCATTGCTCTGATACGTCAAAGAATATGTCAAAGGAATAATACAATAATCTTACCTGAAGTTCTTTACTGTTATGATCCACTCCACACCAGCAAAATGTTTTGTATTTAGGAGACCAGAAACAAAATAGATTGCAGATTGGGCGAATTAATAGTGGTTTAATATCTTTCCCTTTATTTGGACCTAGATAGAACAAAAAAAATCATTAATCGTCTATCAAAAAGCAAATATTATTTTCTAATATTTTATACAAAATCTTAATTCTGAAAGCAGACATTTCCATGTCTTGTTAAGTCACAATAATTCTTTTAGTATAAAATAATTAGAATCCATGTCCCTAATTCATCCAGGAGTTTCAAGAAATTTTGAAATAATGTAAATCTTATCCATCCACTTGTCAGTTTCAGCAACCTACATTGCACCTTCTTCTGGTAACTGATATTAATGCAAATTTTCTAAAAGATTTTCTACTGAAATCTTGACTAATAATGAAACATTTAACCCAATGATCTCTGGCGATCTTATTAATTCTCACCCAAATGATTCAATTAATTAATTAATTATAGGGAGTAAACTTAAAAATTACACAGGAATATATTTTGTCTTATTTATGGTAATGATGTTCCTACCATAAGCAACAGCAGGAACAAAATCTGCTTGATGATGTTCAGTGTACTGGAAACTAAAAAAACCCCAGCATTTTGAAAAACTCCACAAACATATTTTTAATCAGCTGTTATTGTCAACCAAATATCAAATGCAGTTTAAGTGTAAAGAAATGCTCTTAGAATGGGAGGAAGTGACCCTAGCATCACACATACAATGATGGCGTCTGAGACATCTGATACTAAATAAGAAAGGCTTGAGGTCCTAGGGCAGTGTTGGTGAACCTTTTCAGCACCAAGTGCTGAAACGGGAGTGCGCGCATACCCGTGCGTGCCGGAAACCAGAAGATCAGCCACCCGGTGCGCATGTGCCAGTGGTGAGTTTCAAAATTTTTTACTACAGGTTCTGTGGGTATGGCTTGGTGGGAGTGGCATGGCTTGGTTGGCATAGCTTTGTGGGTGTGGCAGGGGACGGTTACTGCAAAATCCCCATTTCCTCCTGATCAGCTGGGTCTTGGGAGGCAGAGAATAGATGGGGGCGGGGCCAGTCAGAATTTTTACTACCGGTTCTCTGAACTACTCAAAATTTCCACTACCAGAACTGGTCAGAACCTGCTGAAACCCACCTCTGGCATGTGCATGCCAAGAAGATATTTCAGTTTCTGGTGCGCGCATGTGCACTGGCCAGCTGGTCTTTGTGCATGCATGCGTGCCATAAACTAGAAGACCAGGTGGCTGGTGCTCATGCGCATGCTGGAAACAGAGGAGCAGCTGCCTGGCATGCACATGAACACCGGGCAGCTGCTCTTCCGGTTTCTGGTGCTCCCGCATATGTAAAGACCAGCTGGCCAGAAGGTGATGGCTTGCTTGCCCGGAGAGATGGCTCTGTGTGCCACTTCCTGCACACTTGCCATAGATTTGCTATCACGGCCATAGGGAATAGTTCAGTGAAGCAGAACTATTCACTCCATGATAGATATAGATTATTACTCCATGCCATTCACTAAAGAGCCATCTTACTCAGCGAAATAGCCCATCCAACTCATTCCAGAAGAGACCTACTTTGAAACCCCTCTGCCAAAAAAGTTTAGCTAATAGGGTCCAAAGGAACAGCCTTTTCTGGTCCCACCCTCTGGAATATTTTCCCATTAATCAGCCCCCACATCCTGGCCTTCCAGAAGAACCTTAAAATATGGCTCTGCTGACTGGCCTAGGGCCCTGATAGGAGTGCTTCATGCTGGGGTGGGGGTATTGATCTAACCCCGTGTCGCCTGTCCTCTTGGTTTTTAGTCTCTGATATTCCATCTCATTTCTAACCATGACTTGTTCACCTCAATTGGAACTGAATGGCAACCAGATGCAATGTCTTGTTTACTGTTTGAGAAGTTCCTATCCTAATGTTTCCTCTACTTGTATCTATTTTATGTATTCGACTCATGCACACACACATACTGTATATATAACAAGTTGGGGGGGGGAGTTAACCAGCCTTGAGAATGTCCAGATCATTAAAAGTAAAGCTATCATTTTGCTTGTTTCAAAGAATAGTTAAAGCCCATGAGTAACAGAATAGTTAAAAATTAAGGTTGTTTTCAGGACTGTGTGAATGTCAGAGAAGAACTGACCTGTCGCAAAACTGATCAGTAGCCCTGCGATTATACATCCAAGACAGCCAACAGCACTGTAGTAGAGATATGACAAAGAATACCAGGAATCTGCTAAATAAGGCCTAGGAAAACAAAATGGAACAAAGTTAATAATTGCTATGCTGTACACACAATTCCCTTACCAATTAGGTTTAAATCCTACTACCATCTATATGATTGATAAACTTTAAAACATTCATAAGTTTAATTGCAATTTAATGATACTTAACTGCAACAAAATAGATACATTGATGGTAGCTAGGTAGATGATAGATGGATAGATAGATAGATAGATAGATAGATAGATAGATAGATAGATAGATAGATAGATAGATAGACAGACAGACAGACTGATAGATGATAGGGAGGCAGGGACGTAGGGAGGGAGAGAGAGAGAGAGAGAGAATAATTAATTGTAATAGTGGGCTATAATTACTGTGGAAAGCAATTATGAACCACTGCCATAAAATATATAGATGGTTAGATAGGAATGGTACCTTTCAGGAGGTAAAGTAGGAACTATGGGTACAACCATATCAGTACTATTGCATCCAGCGGTTGAAAGGTAGAGTGGCAGAGTTTTTGATGGTGGAGCAGGATACACAAAAGCTCCAATGCCGACCCAAAACGCCAAAGTGATTCCAGTAGCAAGACCACCAAAAGCACCCTTAAACAAATGCAACCATGAAACAGTATTATTGGAGTTGTCCAGTTTTAAATACCTGTAAATCTTCTAAGGTAGGAAAAGTAGTTGTCACTTCTGAAGGACATCAGCTGCAGCATCTCCTAATATCTGGCAAGGGACTCAAAGCTTATGAAGCAATAAGAAGATTGCTCATATCACATCCCAGTTAACAATAAAGTGTCATGACAGATGGATCTTTTGCTATGTTTAATAACAATATTAAAAATCAACAAAAGTAATAGAATATACATGCAAAGATAATGCTATTCTTGGTACTTACTTTCCAATTGGTACAAGGAAAAATAATTCCCAGTGTAAATAATCCTAGCATAGGTCCTCCACACATTCCATGGATACTAAGTGAGGCCTAGTTAGAAAACATATCACAGTTATCAAATATATACTGATATATACTGTATATATCCCATTTCTATAACATACTGTTTGTTTTACAGAGAGATTTTTTCTTAGCACATGATTCTTGTATAGTACATGGGTATACCATTGAAAAGAAATATTTTAAACATAAAGTTTAAAAAGTCTTCTACGCATTAAAAATTAGCCCCTTGTACACAGAATTTGGCTATGTTAGCACAATTTCATCTAGAAAATTCCAGATGAAATGTTGTAGAAGCAAAAAAAAATTGTTTAGAAAATTCACTTCTATAATGCTATCCAACTGAAACTACCTCATCTACAATAAAAAAAAATGGCACTCTGTGTGTGTGTGTGTGTTCCAACATAATTCTGGAATGCCTTGAGCAATTTCAACCAAACTTGGTATACAGATGACTTACTCTCTGGAAAAAAATACTGTGAGGGTAAGACACCCCAACACCTCTTTGTGTGTGTGTGTGTGTGTGTTCCAGCATAACTCTGGAATGCCTGGGCCGCTGAAATGAAAAGGAATGAATTATATCTATAGTATCAAATCATAGTACTTTTGACAGCGATAGCATGCATTTTGGATTCAAGTTCTGTTAAGATACAGCCTGTTGTGCCTTAAAATGGCTTCTACTGTACAGCACAGTGGAGTTTCCATGGTAATGGCTTCACAGTACTCCAGAAGGGAGCTCCCTCTGGTAAGGGGGATTGGTTTTTTTAAAAAAACAAAAACACCCTAGGCCCTCAGGTTCAAGCAAAGAGTGCAAATTGTCAGGAGAGATGCCTGCTACTGCAGATAATCACCTCAAAGGCTGTTCCCTGTAGAATTTTTCCCGGCTGCTGACCAGAGCAATTAGGTCTCTATAATTTATTCTTTGTCCTGTCTAATACAGCACTGGGATAAATAAATACCCAGGCAATGCCGGGTTATCAGCTAGTCTACAATAAAAAAGAGATGTATCTCTTTTATCTTCAACAAGGTATGTATTTTCCAACATGTATTGCTTATTCAAATCCATTTTAAGCAGTCTTTTATTTATTTATTAAACTCATATGAAGAGGCAACTAATAGTTCTTTATTTAAATATCAGCCCTAAGAACTTGCTTGTGAAGACACTCAAATGTGTGCATAAATATGTAAAATTATCACAACCATAATTTCTGGTTTCTTAGGTCCATCCAAGAGACTTCTGTGGTATGCGTGATATAGCATACATGGTAAGAGCAGGAGGACACTGCATACTTTCATGATTTAGGATTCATGAATGCAAATGAAATACAATTTAATCCTGCGTGTACCCATTGCCTGTATTTGTAAATGCCTTATTTATTCTCAAGGATAAAAGAGACAACAAGTTTAATCAAAAAGAAAAGTTGTTTCAATTAAATAGGTTCTATGATTTCCTGATGATAATGCGTAGGGAAAGCAACTGATGACATATGAATATGAACGGGTTTAATAGCAGATAAGCAGTCTATGAATTTAATCTGAGCAGAGCTCTCTAGACTTTTAAAACCATCTGTCACACTTTCTCACTATGGAAATTGAAACTTCCTTATTCAGGGAGGATGATACAAATTCAAGGTCATATCAAACATTTAGTTGTGTGGTTACCTGCACAACACCACCCATGAGTGATGCAGCTACAGCCATTGTAGTACACAGCCCTCCAAATACTATGCCTGGAGAAAAGGAAGCAGTTTTCATTATATATATATTCAAATGTATTTTCATCAGATTGTTGACAACTAATGACAGCAGTGGATGGATTTCAAAATTTCCTCCTATTGAAAGAACATTCCCTGAGATTTATTCCATATGGGACTTTCCAGAAAGCAGAAAGTTTGGGGTAGAATATTTGCCCATTCTTCCCTTCTCCTTTAACCTCCGTAATTGCCTGAAGCTTTCACAGAAGATTTTTATAAGAAAATAACTAGTTAACAGGAGATGAGAAAATCAGTCAAAATCAGTTTCACATTTGCTCCTTCAGCAGAAATTTCCAAGAGATTTTCAACCTATTATTCCAAACTGTGTTATGCAATATGATGCTGACATCTTCATTTTGACACTTTCTTTAAAATAATATTTTTCCCTTTCATGTTGCTATTTTGAGGACACTGAAAGAAAGAACTTCAAATTTCAATTACTCATGGATAGAAGCCAGTCTTAATTTCCAACGAAAGCATTTTTTTAATGGCTTACTTTGCAGGAAAAATGTTATAACAGTTATCTATCACATATTTCATCTAAAATCATTTTCATAGCTCATGATAGGGAATGTCAATAAGCGAAGCATTCATTCTATTATAATGTCACAGAATGACCTTTCCATGACCTCTTTGAGCATAAATATTTAAGTCACAGACTATCAAAGTAATCCAGTCTGTTATTTGACTATTCATATGTATTGATGGCTGTGCTTTTAGCTGTTAGGTTGTATCTTTGTTTGGATCCATTTTCTTTCAAGGATGGTCAATAGATTAAAATTTTATGCCTTAATCAATGTGTACGGATTATAAGGAAGCACTAACTTCCTTTAAGCTAGTTAATATGCAGTGTTCTTGAGCCTACAGCTCAAACAAAGGTGGAACACATTAAGTTAACTCAATGATGAATCTATTAATCCTCCCTTGATTTTTTATAAAACTATAGTTTACGTGCAGCTGATTGGGAACCCATCTCTGGATATACTGTTCCAAAATTATTGCTAATAATTTTGAAATGATAAACATCTCAAAAGGGAGCAAATCATTATTAAATAATCATACCTTTCTTTGCATACATTGATAAGAGAAACTGTGTGTAAGTTATTGCCCAGACACAGTCCTTGTGATATTGTATTAAGGACTTTTGAAAAGTGGCAAGTTTAAACATATCAGTTTTAAAGACATTTTCATTTTGAAGACTAGATTAAGAAACAGTTTAAAATTAAGAAAAATTAAGGTCATATTTTTCACCTACATAAGCCTTTGCTGGTCCAAGTGCTCGCACGATTAGACAGTTTTGGAAAACAGTTCTTGACAAAATCTTCAAATGTTACTGTTGCCAGAGCATTTATACTTGCAGCCACAGTGCTAAAAAAATAAGCATGTACAATATCAGAACCTCAGATTAGTCCTTAAAATGTGACTGGCCCCGGGACAAGTAATACTAAATTATTTCCACCCATCTACCAAATAGCCTGTTATGGGATAGTATTGCAAAAGGAGTAAAAAGTAAAAGAAGAAACAAATATGAGGTAAATCAAATAAGAGAAAGAGGGATTTGAACAAACTGCTTGTTCCATAATATTGCAAATACTGCCACCATCACTCTGAATGGTAAAATAGCTAAATCTTCTGTTCCACAAATAATAATTATTAGTTGAATGTTGCTAAAGAGTCAAGATGTCTTTACATAATATACTAAACTTGGATTAAAGCATAATTGCTTGTTCTTATAACATGCTATACCTAAAAATAGGTCATGTGGCTGCTTGGATCATAACCTACTAAAATAATGGGATTCCTACAACATCCAGTGGTGGGATTCAGCCAGTTTGCACCACTTCAGGAGAACCGGTTGTAAACTTTCTGAGCAGTTTGGCAAACTGGTTATTGGAAGAAATCATTAGGGCAGAGAACCGGTTATTAAATTACTTGAATCCCACCACTGACAACATCCATTCCATTTTAGCTTAGATTAGCATGTTGTTGTGTGAATTTAGACTTTGCCCAATAGAGCCAGATTAGAAATTGTGAAACTGGGAAAAAGTGCATTTTATTTGAGGGCAAGAATTTATCTAGCTGCATTCACTGGACAGAGATTACTTATTGGCTTCAAACATTATAAAACACTATAGTTTGCTTTAATCCTAACTTCTCTATATAACTCCCTAAATTAAAATTAAACAAGCATCATTGATTAATACAGTGAATGAATACAGTTAAACTACATGAATACTTACGTTGCAGATTATCTTATTTTTGAGGCAAAGTTTACTAGTACCATCATAGCTAAGGATTATGATATTTTTACTATTTCTTTTATTTTTCATTAATTTTGTATTAGTTTATAAAAATATAACATACAAAGAAAAAATGAAAATAATGGGAAAGGGAGGAGAGGAAAAGAGGAAAGGGAGAAGAGGAAAAGAACCTAAATACTTTGACTTCCAACTCTTTTTAGTGAAGTAGAATAGGGTTATAACGTACAGCCTTGACTTTTACTTTTACATATTAATATATACTAGCCATTTTATAACAACAAACCTATCTAGTCAGCAAAACCTAAAGTCAAAGTTTCTTTTACTTTCCACCTCAAGCACAAAGTCCAGAACTAATTTCCAAACAGAAACAAAGTTTGCTGTATTCTTTTCTTTAATTAAAGCAGTCAATTTAGCCGTCTCTGCTAACTCCATCAGTTTTTGCAGCCAGTCACCCATTATGGGAATTAAAGTATCTGTCCATTTTTGTCCATACAGCATTCTTGTTGCTGGATATTTTTACTATTTCTGCATCTCACATGGCTTTTCCATGGCTCTCTTTTCCTCCTTCAGGGAGGAGCTGGCATATATGATTTCTCTTGCATTAAAAATGGAAATATTTTACATTAGCACAGTTATCTCCTTTTATAAATAGAAGTTCTGCTTCCATTACTTGAATGATTAAACTCTTGATACAGTAACTGATTACTGTATCATTTATATCATGCAATGATATAAATGGTACAGCTTCGAAAAGAGTTTTCATACATGAAAATGTTGTGCGGGGGAATTTGTTTCTTTGTTGTTGTTCTTGTTTGTTTCTTTTGAATCGGTCTTGATTCCTGGCAACTTCTTGGCAACATTTTTGGAAATGGTTGCCATTGTTTCCTTCCTAGGGCTAAGGGTAACTGACCCAAGATCACCCAGTTGGTTTTGTGCCTAAAGGAAGACTAGAACCAGTGGTGGAATTCAAATAATTTAACAACTGGTTCTCTGCCCTGATGATTTCTTCCTACAACCAGTTCACCAAACTGTTCAGAAAGTTAACAACCGGTTCTCCCGAAGTGGTGTGAACTGGCTGAATTCCACCACTGCCTAGAACTCATGATCTCACCAAGCTGGCTCTCCTGAAGGTGTAAATAAAGTTTATTAAGATCGCTGGATAGTTTTATGAAGGATATTTAAATAGTTACCTTCAAGGAAAAATGGGAACATTAGGAAAGTCAACATATTACCATGTTTCCTCAAAAACAAGACCCTGTCTTATATTTTTCTGACCCTCAAAATAAGCGCTTGGCCTTATTTTTGGGGAGGTTTTATTATTTTGTTGCACATGGAGCAAGATAGGGCTCCTCTTGCTGTCTTACCTGATTTCCAGCTCTGCACTTAAATATTTTCGGGGAGGGCTTATTTTCAGGGGGAAGCTTAGTTTAGCACATGCGCTCAAAAGCCCATTTGGGCTTATTATCAGGGGATATCTTATTTTCGGTGAAACAGGGTATTACATTTTATCTATTTCAGTTTTCCTTCCAGCCTCTTCCAAAAATCTCTTCCTTTTTTGCCTCCCTCCCAATCCTACAAATGTAACATCTTCCAACAAACAAGGAATCAATGGAATAATTAATTTTCCTATTACAAAAAGCACATTATTCTAGTCCTAAGAATAAGCAGTCTTTGCCTCAAATCTCCTGTACTCATCCTGGCCTCCTGATTTTCTGATTTTTTAAAAAATAATGAATGCTAATATTCTAATGTATGACACATACATTATCTAATGTATGTAACATACATTATCTATGTGTGTGTGCCACACACACATAATCTAACAGCACATAGATGACACCATGTTTTTAAAATAAATTTAGAAAGAGAAGATAATCTCTCTGTCAAGTTCCCTGCGGGCTTTGCACTGAGAAAGACAAAGAGTGGACAGCATTTCATGGTAGGAAGAGGAAAGGAAAGGACACAAGGCAGCCTTTTCAAGAACTTCATTCCCTTCCACTTGGTTTGACACACCTCCATTAAATCCAGCATAGGACAGACCTTAGTGTTCCACTGAATGCACACGCAACAAATAGGCCTGGAAGTCCAGGGGCCGATGAAAATATTATCATCACAAAATATGGCATTAGCTGGAGGGGGAAAAAAGGAGAGAAGGAAGATGAGGAACACTTTTGCTATACAGAGAAACCTTAATCAGGGGTGAAATCCAGCAGTTTCTGATAGGTTCTGAACAACCGGTAGCAGAAATTTTGAGCAATTCGGAGAACTGGCAAATACCACTTCTGGCTGGCACCAGCCTGGGGTGGGAATGGATATTTTGCAATATCCTTCCCCCAGGAGTGGGGAGGGAATGGGGATTTTGCAGTATCCTTCTCCTGGAGTGGGGTGGGAATGGATATTTTGCAGTATCCTTTCCCTGCCATGTCCACCAAGCCACGCCCACAGAACTGGTAGTAAAAAATTTTGGATTTCACCACTGACCTTAATGCACATATAGACTGAGCTCATGAACTTTACAAATCTCAGGGTAAAGAGCTGCACAATTATGTGCACAAAGGAAGACAGTTCTGTGCTTAATTTTTCAGTGAAGTAAATGAAGCTAAGGGGCAGAGGGCCTTTGTTCCTGTAAGTGAGTGTAGGGTCTAGACTTCAAGAGGGAATGGACACTTTGGACATCCTATATAGTGGCTGATTCATCAAGAAGAAATATGACCTATAAACTGATCATTCCCCCGTACCAATTCTATCTTAGGTATCCAAGGCAAGATCAAAGTGATGGGGATTCGATAGTGGGAAGATGAATACCTAAATGCTGAAAGATCAATCTTCACCACTTCCTGGCAATGGAGATCCCATCCTGAGAAAATTGCTACCAGGTGTAGATAAATTGTCTATAGAAAAACTGTCTTCCTTCACTTTATTTTGCCCACCATCCTTTGCAGTAGATTAAAAAAAAATGCTAAGACATCAACCAGAAGAGGTATAACCAGGATTTGGGGTTCATCATACCCCCCCCAATTTTTGAATTTTTATTTAAAAAAAACATTATACTTGAACAAAATGCTTTAAAAAGAAGATGGTAAGGTAAGGTAAGGTAAGGTATAAGATGAGAAGAGAAGAGAAGAGAAGAGAAGAGAAGAGAAGAGAAGAGAAGAGAAGAGAAGAGAAGAGAAGAGAAGAGAAGAAAACCTTTATAATGAAATTCTGTTGCCTGCTTTCAAAAGTGTACACATATATAACACACACATAGATATTCTATACTCATACATATGTATATACCTACACCCTAACAAATAAATACAAATAAATATTAATCACTGTCCATCAACACTGTCCAACAAGAAATAAGGTAAATTTAATGGGGTTTCAAGCCACGAAGAATATGATTGCCCATTGACTTTCAGTTGTCCTTCTGCCCTAAACTAAATGGACTAGTTATTTAACTCATATAGATCTTTTAAGCTCTTCTGATGTTAGACCAGAGGTTTTAGACTCTGCCCACAGCCTGGAGTTCTACCCTGATGGGGCTCAAGGTTGATTCAGCATTCCATCCTTCTGAGTTCTGTAAAATGAGGAGCCAGATTTTTGGGGGACAATATGCTGACATTTTAAACTGCACAGAGAATGCTGTAAAGTAGTATGGGGCAGTATATAAGTCTAAGAGCAATTACTATTTAGTAGCTATTAATGTGCTTTCTTGCTGGTTCTACTTATTTATTAATCATATTTATATGACTACCCATCTCACAAGAAATAACTATGCAGCATATAAAAATGTATGCATTAATTATTTTGTTGTTATTGTTCCTCTCATTCCTGATAAGCACTTTTTTATTGCACATAGAATTTAGATCTCAACAAGAGTGTTTACAAATGCCCCCATATAGATTCCCCCCATTTGCACATCATTAAAAAAATGTTACAGTGCAAGAAATACTCAAATAATCCTGTACCACTGAATTCAGCACAGCTACAGTTAAAAAAACAATTGAGATCACCGAACAATTCTCTGTTTACAATGTTAAATAATTTATTTACCTGATCTGGTGCTGAAATGAAATCTGCAGTCCAAGGATCACAGCTCATAAAAAAGGAATACATCACCAATCCACAGAGAACTGCACATACCAGGATGACCCATAATCCCACCAAATTAAAGTAAAGTGCACTAAGGAGAGGAAAAAAGATGAGTTAGAAATCATTCAATAAAGGGGGAAAAAATCATGTCTTGGACACTGCTTTTTTATTGTTATTTTTAAAGTGTCCTAAAAATTCTTTATGCTATCTCAGAATATGATAGCCACATTAGTTTTGACACATTAGTTTTACCACAGTTAAAAGAAGCAAAGATTTAAACCTTTCTCTGGGTGCCACAATAAAAGAAGTCCACAATTTGCCCCTTAGTACACGTTCCCAGTAGTTTGAGATGTATTCCTGATCTTTTCATAATGTATTTACTTCCTGCGACTCTTTCAGTGCCCAAGAGAGTTTCTTTGAAGTGTACTATTAACTTTCCCTGTCCCTGACATACATGAATGTGGCTAGATACTCTGTTAAGACTGTTCATTTGTTTTCTAGTACTAATAAATGACACCAGTCTCAAAAGGTACTGGATAACATACAACAGCAATAAAAAGAGTAAATAAATAAAACAAACAAACAAAAAATAATCACAAAAAGCAACGACCAATGCTTGTAAGAGAGTTTGGTCTATGGTGTTAAGGCACCATGGTAGAAAGCAGGAAAAACGTGAGTTCAAGTCCCACCTTGGGCTCATTCTCTCTCAACCTGACCCACCTCACAGGGTTGTTGTGAGGAAAATAGGAGGAGGAAAGTGTGATGAATATGAATTATTTGTAAAAATGATAAAGGTGTGATACAAATAAATAATAAAACCAAACAAATCACAAAAAAAGCAATGATAAATCCCCAATAAGCCCAATAAAGGTAAATCACAGTCAAAATTTGGTAAAGGTAAAGGTTCCCCTTGCACATATGTGCTAGGTATTCCCAACTCTAGGGGGCGGTGCTCATCTCCATTTCAAAGCCGAAGAGCCAGTGCTGTCTGAAGACATCTCCATGGTCATGTGGCCGGCATGACTAAATGCCAAAGGTGCACAGAACACTGTTACCTTCCCACCAAAGGTGGTCCCTATTTTTTTACTTGCATTTTTTACGTGCTTTCGAACTGCTAGGTTGGCAGAAGCTGGGACAAGTAACAGGAGCTCACCCTGTAACGCGGCACGAGGGATTTGAACCACAGAACTGCCGACCTTTTGAT
This sequence comes from Ptyas mucosa, assembly GCA_012654045.1. Lineage (NCBI taxonomy): Eukaryota > Metazoa > Chordata > Lepidosauria > Squamata > Colubridae > Ptyas > Ptyas mucosa. The sequence goes on along the minus strand of WNWU01000001.1, from coordinate 19,727,447 downwards.
CGACAAGCTCAGCATCTTACCCACTGAGCCACCACGTCTGAATCAAAATTAGATTGAAATAATAGTGAAGGTTGAAAGGCAGAAGTCAGGAGAAGGAGCCTTCCATCTCTCTCATGCACAGACCTCTCAAGAGTAGCGAATTTTCTGCTGGCCCTCTCTCAGTGGCCAATTACTGTATCCCAAATACTATGCATAAGATAGTTCATTAAAAAAGTTACTAGTAGACTTTTTTAAAATTAAAAATAATTATATTCTAATCTTGAATTACATTAACTGTGATAGCTACTTACAGTTTGGCATGCTTTTCTGTTTTACATGAAATGCATCTTTGTATTGTGGATTGATTAACCCCATAAATTCCTAGCCAAGTAAATGTTCCTCCTACTGCGATTGTCCAAAATGTATGTCTTCTCAGAGGGTCAAAATCAAAGCTACATAAATAAGACATGAAAACTATTAATTGGCCATTGTTTAAATAGCAGGCTAGTTTAAAACTAATTTAATCCTACTGGAATTAAGAAACGTCAAGGCAGGAATCCAGAGCTAAATAAATGCACAGATTTGGAAGGAATGGCAATAACACATAGACTTAGGTACTGCTCCATAGTGCTGTGCAGCACTCTCTGAGGTTCGGGTTCGAATCCCAGAAGTGTATAGCTAGCTAAATAGCTTAAAATAGATTTATACTAGTCTCCCTTTATTTCTTTGTTGGTAAATATAAAATTCAACACAATTGTTGTGAAAGCAACTGCCTGTGACGATTCTTGGATTGGGGCTGAAAGGTGAAAGTGGAAGCAGTAGGCTCCGTCCTGTATTTGAATAGATCAGGCTGCTCTGATAGGCCATTCTCACCAGGAAAAACACTCACTCTCTGAGTGGTTTACAATGTGAGCATATTGCCATCAACCTCGTTTTACCAATCTCAGAAGGACGGAAAGCTACGTCAACCTCAAGACCTGTCAGAATCAAACCCTGGCAGTAGACAGAGTTAGCCAGCAATATTGCATTCTAATCACTATGCCACCAGGGTGGAATTATCTCCCACACATGCATTGGCTATTTGGTGCCTCTTATAATTTGAAATCCATGTTAAAAATTCATTATTAAAAAATTCATTAAAGCATTCAGGCTGCATAACTAAAGAGATATATATTGAAATCAGGACTCCATCTTAAAAAAGGCAACATGTACAATTCTTATTCAATCTGATCTGATATTTAAAAAATCTAAATACTAACCAGAGCCAATCCTATTTAGCATTCTAAATAAGCAAAGTTGGCTAGATGCTAAAATGGGCATCTTTGCACAAAGAAAAATGCAGATGCACAAATAATGGATTTTACCAAGAAGAAGGTAAGAAGTTCAATACTGGAATTGCCTAGATGGTCATCTGATCCAGACCCTTATTCTTAAGACCTGCCAATGGACCCCTAAGGGCAGGGGTGAAATCCAGCAGGTTCTGACAGGTTCTCGGAAACCGGTTGCGGAAATTTTGAGTAGTTCGGAGAACCAGCAAATACAGAGTGGGGTGGGAATGGAGATTTTCCAATATCCTTCCCCCAGGAGTGGGGTGGGAATGGAGATTTTGCAGTATCCTTCCCCTGCTACGCCCACCAAGCCACACCCACTAAGCCACACTCACAGAATTGATAGTAAAAAAAATTGGATTTCACCACTGCCTAAGGGGATTAAAGCAGAACAGGAGAGCAAGAGAAGATGACACTTGATTGTTCACTCACTTCTAAACCCATTAGACAAAATTAGTGGAATAGTTAATTGAAATCTGTATTTTCTTTCATTTCCTCCCTTTTGAGAATTATGTTTTTAACTATATTCTTGGGACAAGGATATGCAAACTGCTTGCATATCACTGTTGTGAACACTACATGAATGTGTTCATGAAGACATCAGGATTCAAAGCCTACTTGAAAGATACTTTACTTCCTAAATTATTTTACTTCAACAATTACGTTTGTAAATGAATTTTTTTAATTTTTACTGTTTGGATGGCACTGCAGCACGATATTTTTTCTCTGATCCATTTTTCTGTTTCACTATTATTTCCCCCAAATTTTATCTCCTCCCGCACACACAAAAAACCCACCACTTCATTCTGTGCTGTTCTGCCATTTCATGTTGATGTAAACCTGATTGTGTTTTTATTCCCTTATCACTGTTCTTGCTCTTTTTTATTATTATAAAAGCAACTTTTATAGAAACATATTTTGCAGTTCTCACTGAGCTACCATTCATTCTGTAGAGCAATTCTCTGGTTTTTTTGAATTGCCACTTCTTTCTCATTGGGTTTTCACTTTTATGGTTTTTACCTCTTTGCTTTATTTTCCCTGTACAGTACATCATAGTTGTTCTACTTGACGTCCAATTTGATTGTAATGTGGCCATCAAATCACTGCTGACTATTTGTGAAACTATACACCGTTTTAAGTCATTGCTCGATGACTATATTTATCCCTTCAGTCTCGTGGGCATGACAGGGGAAGGATACTGTAAAATCTCCATTCTCAACCCACTGCAGGGGAAGAATACTGTAAAATCTCCATTCCCTCCCTAATCCAGGGGAAGGTTATTGCAAAATCCCCATTTCCTCCCAATCAACTGGGACTTGGGAGGCAGAGAATAGATGGGGGCGGGGCCAGTCAGAATTTTTACTACCTGTTCTCCAAACTACTCAAAAGTTCCGCTACCAGTTCTCCAGAATTGGTCAGAACCTGCTGAAACCCACCTCTGCTTCAGTCTCAGGTTTGCCTGAGATCATTTACATTTAACATACCAGATTTCAAGAAATTTTATTTTAACAGCTTTTGGGGGTGGTGGAGGAATGAGACATGATTGCCTTTCTTGCATTGGAGACCAATGGTATAATACCTATGAAATTGTAACACGTTTTAGGGTCCAGATGTACTAAACCAGGATCTTCATGTTTTTTTAAGCTGCTAGTCATATTTGTTAGTATCCAAATAACATGAGAAATAACTCAGATCTGAAAATAGCAAGGGTAATTTTATTTTGGGATGCCTAGATCAAACAGTAGATACTTTAAGTTATCTGGTATAATTATTGTTTTAAAGATTTTGAGAAATAGCATTTCGAGTTTGATATACTTCCACTATATACTTGATGATGTGTATAACTGACACATGTATTAACTGAACAATATGGCCTGATGTTTTAGAAGTTTCTAAAATACCTAGAATTCTAGCGTTTTAAGCTAGATGTGCTTAAATAAAAACTGTAATGCAATTCTTTAAAGCTAAACTGTGAAGATATTAATATGTTACACATTTGGTCTGTGAAGGAAGAATAGGAGTCCCATTTTTGGAAGATCAGTTGATTGAGCAGAAAATATTACTTTGGGTTTACTGAATCCCACAAAGGGGTCCAGAGTTTTTAAATCAAGGTAAGAACTTTTAATTTTCTATGTTGGTGATGTAAGAAATTGGAAGGTTCTTTAACTCCCATGATTTGGTTCCGTTCTGTTATAGTTTGAATTTGGTTTCAAATCAATATATAGGTTAATTTAATTTTGAAAGAAATAAACAAGTGTTCTCCAATTCTTAGTTACTCTACTTGCATTCCAGTATGAGCTGAAGAGTTTCATCCCTCCATCATGTGTACTAAGTTGACAGAATTGGGAAATAAACCAACCCTCTAATATTTTACCTTCTCCTTGACTTTACCACTCTTGGAAAATTTCTACCATTTTAGGGTATATCAAATTAAAGGTTTAAAATACACTCCCATACATAAATGTTACTACAAACTTAAAAACTATTCTTTTTCATTAAGAGACCATTTTTGACGTGACACCCCAAAAAACTATAAACCTATCATTATAAAAACTAAACCAAATCATGAGAAGCCATTCTACTTACTCAAAGACATTGAGACGTGATCCATTTTGAGCAGTTTCCCAAACGTTTCTAAAACCTCCAGCCTTAAAAGTTCCTTGAATTAAAACTGTCAGGAACCCAATCAGCATAACAACCAGTTGAAAGGCATCTGTCCAGACAACAGCCTTCAACCCTCCCTAAATCAAAGAAAAAGATAATATTGTATTTATCTTGATTTTGAGTTGTACTGATTCAGTTTAAAGCTCTAGTTTCAACAAAGCTTTTTTATGTTGAATACTGATTACCTCCTTTTTTTTCTACCCACAACCAATTATTAGTGCATCATAAGACAGAGCTCACATACAAGATACTTTTTCTGCAGTGATAATTCACAATAATCACATGCTTTAGGATAAACTATGAGTGACCCAAGAGTATAGGCCACTCATAGTCTATCTATGAATTTCCACTCGTTGGTAAGCCTTCCCTTCAAACCTATATAGGCTCTTCAGCCATTTCCCTAAATAAGTACAGGCTTAAAAATGAATAAAGGACAGGATAGCTGATACATGCTTATTTTAAGTCTGAGCACAGCTCCCAAATATTTATTAAGGATCACTTATCTCCAATAGTTTCTGCCCATCTAGTATGTTCCAGTAGAGTAGGGATACTCCAGGTCCCCTCTATGAAATGATGTCATTAAAAAAATAAGGAAGTATGACTTTTTTGTTGTACCTCCAACCTTCTGGAAACAGCAATCACCCAGAGGTGAGGACAGTGCCCTCTTTCTGCGGGTTCTAGAAAGTTCTTAAAATTTGCTTTTGGGCCCCGGCTAGTTGTTGATATATTGCCTTTTTTTTTTTAACATGGCTGCCTATGGATATATTGTATGACTGCCTATGAAATTTAGGCTTTATCTTTTTTATGGATTTGGGTGGAGGTATATGCTGTCCAGAATTCAGGTAGGCAGCCAGGATAAATGTAACCGATAAATAAAATAGAGTTTTAGATCATTTGGAGAAATAGTGTGCACAGAGGTAACATAAAATAAGATATGATTGCAAGTTATATACCCACTTTCAGATTATCATGTATTTAAATTATTGGGAAATAATACCTCTATTGAAACCACATATCACCCATTTAACTGAACAAAAGTATGGTTTATGTGAATATTTTGAAACAAATCATACATTTGAGAATATAAAATGTTTGATTATTGTAGAAGAAAATACTGAAGTTTCCTAGTTCATATTAATATTTGTGTTCAACTGTAAAATCCCATTAGAACATAAATGCCAGTTATTTAAACATTTCTCTAAAAGCATTTACAATTGAACTACAGCAAAAACATACCAGTGTACAGTAAAAGGTGCAAACAATTCCTGTTGCAAATACTGAGCCCCAAAGATTAAATCCAGTCACTGAAAAGCCAAAGGGATTGTAATTAGATATACCACAGATTACTTTAAAAAAAAAAATTAACTATAGTTGTTTATTTTTAAATATACAATAGCATGAGAGTAAGTACTGTTACTTAATCTGTTACCATCAGTTTTTCTTATGTGCTGCAGAACTAAAGTTCATTTCCATCTTTTATAGACTTTTGTTTTCATTTGCACAGGTGGTAAATTCAGTTCGTCAAATACATTGGCCAAATCTCACGGGAAAGCAGAAGACTGCCTACCATCCTCCCCAAAAAACTAGCATTTGCAGGAAACACCAGATCAATAAGTGAGAAACCTCAGCTTTATCCTGTTTCACATTACGTAAGACTTTAAAGCAATGGGCTGGAAGGACAGAAAATGTCAAAGTACAGAAGAAAGTCTTAATCCATTATCTTAAACTGGGCTCTTTGCCCAGAACTTGAGAAAACTATTCAGAATCTATCTTCTCTTGTTACTTTTTAGCAAAAGGGTGAAAATAACATATATCAGATTGAATAAAAGGAAAAGTAAGGGGGGAAGGGAGCTTTCAGATAGGTAGATAAGAAAAAACAAATTTTCCCTTTTCTCTTGTCCTTTTCAAGTCAACAACAAAGTACTTACCTTGATTGAGAGCCAAAGCTGGAGCATAAACTACCACTCCTGTGTAAAGGATCTATGTAGAGAAAAACTATTAGTAGGTATTTCAAACAACAAAATTCATAGGGAGCAAAATCAAAATAAGAAGGAGATTCAGCTGGGATCATATTCCAAGATTTTGACTGGAAAGTGGCACTGGCACCCAGAGGCAGGCTTACACACAAGCGGAAAGATATGTTTATGAATGATATTCATTCATTCAGCTACACTGTCTGCCTCATTTTTTCCCCAGTTTAACATGCCTTTAACATCTGTGTGACCATGTCCATCTTTTAGGTTGAAAATACTAACAGCAATTCTAGCTACTACTAGCTGGAAATATACCCATGCTCCTTGTCCTATATATTGATTTCTAGATTGTAACATAGATATGTAGTTAAAATTTCAGACTAGGCTTCAAAGAAGAACTCAAAATGAATAAAATTCATAGAATATTCTTGAGCTACTTGTGGTCTATTTTAATCCATGTGATTGCTTTGAAAAATCTACAGAAAAAAGGACCTAGTACATGAGCTCTGACCTCTAGAAGTGCTGGACTTCAAGTTCCCCCAGTACCTCAACTTCATTAAATGATGATGCCAGAAATATTGGAATTTACAAAGGTACAGTACATCATAATTAATTAAATGTGTGTAATTGATATGTTTGAATCTGTACTGTTGGTTATTCAGATTACCCAACTGTTTTAACTGAGATTTATTCTGTGGTAAGGCTGTAATGCTTAAAGCTGGAGGTTTAGGAAACTCCTGGAATTTTTCTCAACATATTATGATTTTATTATTTTAATCAGAGATAATTTTGAATATATGTGTGAATGATCCCAATCTGAAGCAAATCCAAAGAATAAACCAATCAGCCTAACGTCAATATCCAGGAAGATACTAGAAAATAGTAAAAAAAAAATCTGCAAAAATCTAGAAACAGAAAGTTATAATTATAAGCTAGCATGTTTATTAAAAACAGATCATGCCTAATCAATCTTATTTCATTGACTAAATTGACTAAATTAGCAGACTAGTGAAATGCTGTGGACATAGTATGTTTAAAGTTCAATAAGGCATTCGACAAAGTATATCACAACCTAATTCTTAGTAAGCTAGAAAAATGTGGGATAGACAGCATCTGTACCAGATGGATTTGTAACTGGCTGACAAACCATAGTCAACAAGTAGTTCTTAATGGTACTATATCTACATGGAGGAAAGTAAGCAGTGGGGTACCACAATCTTAAGCTCTGTACTCTTCAATATCTTCATAAATGATTTAGATGAGAGAATAGAAGAAAAACTTATCAAATTTGCAGATGACATTAAGCTAGCAGGAATAGCCAACACCCTAGAGCACAAGCTCAGAATTCAAAAAGATCTCGACAGACTTGAACAATCCAAGAAAATGAAATGTAATGTGAAGAAAAGCAAAGTTTTACACTTAGGCAAGAAAAAACAAAAGTACAAGTATAGATTAGGCAAAACCTGGCTCAAAAACAGTAATTGTGAGAAGGACCTTGGAGTCCTAGTAGACAATCTTTTTTTTTTTTTTTGCTGTTCTATAGACTGTCCTAAAATTGCATGTTGAACCATTTCTAAAAGATGGCAATCTACTGCTGATGCTTTTTTTTTAAGTATGTGGAATTAATTTAGAGAGTCGAGTTCTTTTGGGAACAAACATTCCCCTAAGTAAGCAGATGCATGAAGTTGCCATCAAGAAAAGCCAATTAACTTTATACTGCTTACAGAGCAATCTCAAACAGCAACAGAGCTCTCATCTTTCCATTGGCTATTTGTGATCCACGCAACACTGTTTCCTGAAAATGATTCTTGGTATATAGTTGCCTAAGATGTTGGAGGAAGGATTTTCTCTTTATCACCTGCAAAGTACAAATAAAGATGTTCCTAACTGCTCTGAAGCAAATTGCACTTAAAGAAATATTTACCTATCATACCTCTGGCATTCCCTAGAAAGAAGACTGACTTATTATCAGAAACATGAAAACCGAAATCTCACAGTTGTTAAACATTCCACATTCTGAATAAAGTTATATGGGTGGTTTCACCCATATGCGTGTGTGAATGCATCAATTAAAAACAGTAGGAATTATCTCTGAAATGGCCAATCAGATTGCACTGCATCCCTGGGGCATGGGAGAATTGGTACAAACTGGTTCAAGGCAAACAGTTCATGACTCCTAAACCCCTGACATGGATCTGATCTATAAGCACTGTATAGTGTGTAGAGTATACTATTTACTATACTCTAAAGTGCAACATAAATGCTAGCTAAAACAGGGATTAATCTGGAAAATTGTGTGTCTTTTTACAGTCCCACAATCTATGTTGAAGCCTGTTCTACATTTGAAGCTGAAATTTCAAAAGGAAATCTCACTCTTGAATGCAGAATGTCATGCAGACTAGGAAGAGTCTAGATCAAGGATGTCAAAGTCAATTTCATTGAGGGCCACATCAGGGCTGTGGTTGATCTCGGGGGTGGGGGCCGGACGGACATGGCCGATGGGGTGGGCGTGGCTGACTGGGTGGGCATAGCCAGCTTGACAACTCCCCAAACTACCCTCTTTGCATTGGGTAGACTGGGCCAAATCCATGCTGGCCCGATGTTTCCTCTTCACATTGGGTAGACTGGACAGAAGAGACATGAACTGGCCCCTTACAATTTCCAGTATGGCCCTGTGAGCATACTGACCACATCACCAGCCAAATCCGGCCCATGGGCCTTGTGTTTGTTACCTTCCCACCAAAGTGGTACCTATTTATCTACTCGCACTTGCATGCTTTTGAACTGTTAGGTGGGGTTGAGCTGGGGCGAGAATTGGAGCTCACCCCTTTGCATGGCACTCAGGTCTTGAACCTGGGCCGTCATCTTTCCAGCTGACAAGCACAGCATCTTTACCACTGAGTCATCACACTGCCCTTATTAAATGTTAGTTAATGGGGTGATGAAAATCCAGAAAGATTATGCTCTTCCATCTGTAAATATAGAATTTGATGCTATGACGAATCCATGTGATCTAGAGTCTTCTATGTGCAGGATTCTATACGTCTTTAATTTTCAAACCACTACATAGACATCCTCTATCACATTCACTGTGTCATAGAAGAAAATGAGGCTTATTTTGAACAAAAGATCCATCTATTATGTGGACTACTGCCAAAATATTTAAAAATCACATTTGTCATGCAAATGAAGAAAATGTCTTACCGTTTGCAATATGTAAATTAGGGTTGCTGCCATGCGAACAGGCTTGTTAAATCTTAACTCCAGGTACTAGGGGAAAGGATGGTTACAGTAAATAAAAATATATGTTGCTTTATCATCCCCTGTATTATATTTTATTCAAGAAATAGTTCCTGTAATGACTGTGAAACTGATCTTCCCATAGACAATACCAGTAATTATATATGTGTATATATAGAAATATATGTGGGTATATGCATAATTTTTATTTGTTTGGTTTGGTTTGTAATGTTTATGTGGTGTATATTGGAGGTGGTGACCCTTTGAGAGCTGTATGCAACAAAATTTCATTTTAATGTATGCCGATTAGTGTACATTTAAAATGACAATAAAGTTATTCTAAGTCTAAGTCGAACTGGAAGTTCAGTTGATATACTGTAGGTAGTCCTTGCTTGAGTGAGACAGTTGTTAAATGAATCTAGCCCCAATTTATGACCTTTCTTGCCACAGTTGTTAAGTGAATCACTGCAGTTGTTAAGTTAGTGACATAGTTGTTAAGTGAATCTGGTTTCCCATGGATTTTGCTTGTCAGAAGGTCGCAAAAGGTGATCATATCACCCCAGGATACTGCAATGGTCATAAATACGAGTCAGTTGACAAGCGTTTGAATTTTGGTCAAGTGGCCAAGGGGATGCTGCAGTGTCATAAGTATGAAAAATTATCATAAGTCACTTTTTCCAATGCCGTTGTAACTTCAAATGGTCACTAAATGAACTGTTGTAAGTTGAGGACTACCTTAACTTGTCCTACATCCCGGAATGAGGCATGGGATTGATAGGGCCCATAACCTTATTTTACTTGCAGCAATGGTCAGCAACATTGCATACACGGGTTCAAGAATTGACTCCAGGAAGCTCTCCACAAATGTCAAGCATTTATAGGATAACTTAAATCTCACAGAAGTCTTCATCTTGCAGTATTCAAACTTGGATCTGTGTGGATATCTGCCTAAATTGTCGCATGGGTTACAAACTACACCTAGAACCAAAAAGTGTAGTCAGCCATTACAGATACCTGCAGAGTGTTCTATAATTACATTTCAAAAACCTGGAGTATATTTTCTCATTGTGAAATATTTCAGTTCTTTTGGCAAGTCGGATACTATAATTTTACATCTATATATGAGGGTTGAGTGGTTCCATTTATGAGATAATTGGATTCTTAATGGCTTCTAATGGGAGGCTAGTTAAGTAATCCTTTATTAAGTATCCCCCCTATTAAATCATTAATCAAACAATTAAATTGTGAATTTAACATTAGGAGAAAATCCATTGTCCCAGTACCAGCCTCTCTTGTTATTGAGGTGGGATACTATGATCTACAAATTACTATTCACTACTGTTCCTTGAATTTAGTTCACATACAGATTCTGGATAAGTTTTATTTGTTTTTCCATTTTATTATTCTGACTTTTTATTATGCCAATCATTCAGAGTTAGTTGGAATCAGACATTCTTTGAATCTATGTAATGAATAAAATACACACAATGACAGGAAATGAGAGAAGAAAAAATGGATTTTTTTTTAACATTGATTTTGTTCTGTATTTTCTAAAAGATTCTAAATATGTCTGTCTAGGTTCCCTGGACATACACACACACACACACATACACACACACAGATACCATCTCCCTCTCTCTCTCCCTCTCCCCCCCTCTCTCTCTCTCACTCACACACACATACACACACACACACATACCCTCTCCCTCTCTCCCTCCCTCTCCCTCCCTCTCTCTCTCTCTCTCTCTCTCTCTCTCACTCACACACACATACACACAAAGTTGAGACAAGTGATTGTATGAAACAGAATCCTTATTTTTGATATTTCAATATAGGAGAAGCTGGTTTTTGTCATTTACTCCTTTTCTAATTCAAAAAATTAATTATTTTATGTCACTGAAGATATTTGACAATGTTCTAACAGTTAAATGAGAATTATTCTCTATCTTTGCAATCTACAGATAATTGTTGTAAATAATACATTTGTAAAAGTTGATCACAATGGTCCCTTTCAGTTAAATAATCTGTCCTTTAGAAACAAAAGCATGCCTGCTATTATCTAATGTATATACAAATTCATTGTCTTAGCAGATTTTAACTCATTTTCTGTCTCTATATTAATGTAGGTTCCTCTGCATCTTGCTGCCTTTTAGATATACTGTGATTGCTCTTCCCAGAATGGCAAATTTGCAGAAGAGATGATGTCATGTCAGGCATCTCTTGTCTCCACAAAGAAATATCAACAAAGGTGCTGCCAAAATGTCTTAGATGGCCAAATGGAATCTGGTCCAGGATCTGGAGCAAGAATCACTTTCTAGAAAAGGGAACTTACCTCATAAGTGCTCGTGATCCCAGATCTGTAGAAAACGGGTAGAAAAAGTTCTGAAGTAGAAACGATGACAAACGTATATGCTATGGCAAACAGAAAGAAAGATGATCCATGGCGATAGACCTCAGCGGGGGTTCCCAGCACAGTGACGGCTGACATGAAACTAGCAGTGAGGGACAAAGCCACTGGCCCACAGGTCATCTGCCTACCACCAACCAAAAAGTCCCCAGAGCTTGCTTTTTTCCGCTCCTTAATTGCAAAAAAGATCCCAATGCCAGAAGAGACCAGAAAAAGAGCGGCAAAGACCAAATAGTCCCAAATTACAAAATTTTCTACAACTGGAGGGATGAACTTGCCCATGGTGCTGATTAGCTGGCTTCTTGTCAGTTTGCACAACTCTTTTGATCGTGTAAAGAAAGAACTTCCAAAGGGAGAACAAATCTACAGTGCCATGAGTTAGCAATTCGATTTTCCAAAAGGCAAATATAATCCAGGATCCAACTGATACTAACTTCAGACTTCACTCCAAGGTCATGTTGCAGAGATGGTTAAAAAACAATTGTGGGTAGCTTTTCATATAATGTCTTCCTTGTCAAAGAAAGAGTCAAGGCTTCTGCTAATAAAGTTTGAAAAAAGGAAAGATCCAAGAGTTCACACCCTTTTTATCTGAGAAACTTTATTAAGGTTAAACATTACTTTAGCACATTGAGTAACTGCATTGGATTGGTCACCATGTTATACAATGAAAATTTAAGGAAAAAAACATGCTAGATCTGACCAAACGCCTATGATGTCCAGTACTATATTCCTGCAGCCCTTTGCCAAATATCTATGAGAAATATACCAGCCAGGAATGTATGGAATCAATCTCCTCCTATAGATGCTCCTCAACAATTATGATACAAAGCCTTTGATATTGAAACTTATATATAGTTAAGGAAATGAATTACCCAAATAAAGTAAATCTGGTTGAGCCAAAAGTTAACAAATTATTGGTCTGTGATAAAGCTGTGAAGCTTTGATTTAGAAGCTTTGAAACTAGAGATCAGTGAGCATGATCACTTGTGGAAGATCCAGAAAAGCTAGTTGGAATCCTCTGAGAACTTTTTCCGTTGATAAAAAGATATTCAGACATAGCAGTTGCTCTCAATACATACATATAACACTATTTCTATACCTTAGGATCAAAACACACTACATATAACAACTCATAAGATCCAAAAGGCCAGCTGTTTCTCTCTTGATCTTATGAAAAATTAAATTTTGGGACTAGGATTTAGAATACAGAATTGATAGAAGGATAATTGTATCCTCATTTATCTGCTCCCAAATATGTAATAATATATATATGACTGAATTTGACAAATCAGCACACAGTTAGATTTTATTGTTCTGTTTTCTTGTTTGCAGGAGTAGCTGCTCAGTTACATTTTAATTTCAGACGTTCTCCAGCTAATCAGAAATCAGTAAGAATGGGATTAGCCAAACAAAATTTACCTTCCACTATTAATATTAAACCTGCAAAATGGGATTAACAGCTTGCCCGTGGATCTGACAATGATCATGTCACAACATTACATCAAGGGAAATCTTCAGGTCAAATACCAACTGGGACTCCTGAGTAAATATTAACCTCACAATCCATAAGGACAATTTTGTTCTTGGATGATGAACAAGTTCACAATATAGTTAACCAACTAATTAAGGGTATCATTTATAGCTTTTCATATCTATTAAGAATTTTTATCGAGAGAATGAAATATGGGAAGAATGATTTACTTCTTCCAAAATCTGTATCAGCCTGGAAAAACATCATTTCCAGCAATAGCAAATTTAGTTGATGCTTCAGTTTCGTGGCAACTGAAAATGCATAAATATACTTTATATATTTGAAAGTCTTTATTAACAAAATACTAGCCCAATAAAGCACTAATGGAGTAATAACATAAATTGTAAGAAAACAAAAACAAACAGAAAGGAATGGAATTGCCTGCAGAAGAGTGTAACCGGCTGCCTGGCTGGCAGATGCCTTAAACATGTCTCACACTTATATATAGATATATATAAGTACATGTCTCATAATAGGTTTATCATTTATAAACATGTAAAATCTATGCATATTTTGTCCTGAATTCTAAAATGTAGCCAGGAAGTAGAAGGACAGATACAAGACATGTGAAAAGATTCCTGCTTTCACTTTAATGTTTATTGGACTAAAGAACAACACATAGGATACTTAAGGGATATCATTGGTGCAATACAGTCTTCCTTTTAATCTTAACAACCACAAATGTGAGTATCATTTGATAGATGGTAATGATAATTTGTTAAATTTATATCCCTCCTTTTTTCTGGGACTTTTCCATCATATTTCCCCAATATGCTGACATTGTATACCACTCAGTGAGCGCTAAACATAGTGCAGAGCACTATGAGGTGGTATATACTGTGTTTCCCCAAAATAAGACCTTGTCTTATACTTTTTTTTTGAACCCTGAAATAAGCACTTGGTTTTATTGCCATGTGCTCAAAAACCCGATTGGGCTTATTATCAGGGGATGTCTTATTTTGGGGGAAACAGGGTAAGTCTAAGTGCTATTGCTATAAGATAAGTTGGGCTGAGGTACCCATTGACTTTTTGTGTATAAGGTTGGCTCTCAGAGTATCTCTCAGAATGTCTGTACAAGATCAAGAACGGCAAGACCAAACCTCATCTTGCTTGTCCTGTCATTTTTGTACATGTGTTGATGCTATATGGTGTTCGATCTTGCATCACACTTTCCAATTTGCCATCTTGTAGATCTAGGCATATGCACAGCCACAGATGCCTATGGCCTTTCTAGTCTTAAACCAACACCTTACCAAGTATATATTCTGCAGATTTTCAGGAGATGGCTTTTAAAGGTTTTATCGCAGTCGATTTTGGAAACATTTCAAATAAATATAAAATAAAAATGTTTTTATTTTATTTAGAGCATGAGTAAAAGCATGCTATACCTGGAAGAGCCTACCTGGGACTAAGGAGAAATTTCTTGCCAGTTAGAGTAATTAAGCAAGGGAACAGCTTGCTTCACAGAATTCCAGGTGTTCTATCACTGCAGGTTTTAAAGAAAAGATTGGGCATTCATTTGTCCAGATGGCATAAGGTCTCTTGCCTTGGGCAAGGGATTGACTAGAAGACCTCCAAGGTTCCCTCCAGCCCTATGATTCTATGATTTTCCAAACCTCTCCTTTTAGGGCAGAAACAGCATAGTTGAGGAAAGGATAAAACCCACCCACAAGTCTGTCTACTGTATTGCAAATATTGTATAGAGAAGTTGGCCAAAGCAGCACAATGTCCTCCAATTTCAAAACCCAGCGTTTCAAAAAAAATGTTGTAAAATTCCAACTCTGAAAACAGCTTTAAAATAAGCTCTTGCCTTTTCATTTGCTTTATGAGGGAACTGTTTTGTTGCTTCTGGTCTCTGGATTTTGTGAGTCTTTTGTCTACTTATTTAGTAGATTTTTGAACTCTCTGCCTTATTTCTCTGTGCATCATGGGTTTATGTGATTTAGTTACATGACAGTGTTTGTTAATCATAGTTCAGTAAACAAAATACTGAGCAGTGCTCTGCTGGATTGGACCCTTGGTCCATCTAGTTCATCAGTCTACGCTCACAATGGTGAACCAAGTGCCTAAAGAAGCATATTAGTCTCCCATTAGATGTCCTTTAGAGCAGAGGTTGTATTCAGCAGGTTCTGAACAGTTCTGGAGAACTGGTAGTGGAAATTTTGAGTAGTTTGGAGAACCGATAAATACCCCTCTGACTGGCCGCATCTATTCTCTGCCTCCCGAGTTCTAGCTGATCGGGAGGAAATAGGGATTTTGCAGTAACCTTCCCTGCCACACCACCAAGCCACACCCACCAAGCCACACCCACCAAGCCACACCCACCAAGTCATGTAACACCCACTAAGCTATGCCCACAGAACCGGTAGTAAAACAATTTGAATCCCACCACTGCTTTAGAAACACATACACTGTCATCAAACCTAATAGCTGTGGGTCCCTTGACTTCATAATAGTTCTAATCTTTTTTTGAAGTCAGGCAAACTGGTGGCCAGCACCACATCCCTTAGTATGGTCTGCCCCAGTTGTACAAGTAGGTTGAGAACAGTTGGGCAAACCGATGCAAGCAAGACATGAAAGAATGTTAAGGAGGTGATAAAGCTGACTGGCCGGTCAATCATACTAACGTCAGAGAACCCAACATATGATTTAACCTACCCCAAATTCTCTCTACACATCAAAAGTTACATTGTTTTCTGTTGTTTGTTAGAATCCCAGGAGCGGAAAAAGAACCACAGATTCTTAGAATTACTGCAGAAAGCTATTCTGATTTATTCATTAAACAGATTATGGCATTATTTTAATCTAAAATCTGTTCATATTAGTGATTCAAACAAAACTGCATTGAACTGTGTCTCCAAAACTTTGCACAAAACTAGAAATTAGTGTCACATCTAAATTTGGACCTCAGTTAAACTATGGCTATTTTTTTTATTTATTATTTATTTGTCAAGCATATATAAAATAATAGGTAAAAGTATAAACATAATTTGAATACATGAAAAGAGTAAGAGTAAAAAGGAATATTAGGACAGGGACGGTAGGCATGCTGGTGCACTTATGCACACCCCTTATAGACCTCTTAGGAATGGGGTGAGGTAGAAGAGATAACAGGAAGATTCCACTGTGGTCAGGAATTTAACAATAGAAATTTACCGTATAATTTTAATAAACGTATCTAACTTATTTCTAGCTTCAAACATGAAAATCCATATGTTTATTTGTATAAATTTCCAATTCCAAACTGAATTGCAAGGAACTAATTAAAGCCATAAAATGTATTCATATTATCCACTTGTGAGCTTTTGGCTTAATCTGTTAATACAATAATTGAACCTGAAGCACAGCTTGTTCTGCCTTATACTTGGATCAGTAATATGAACATTGTGCCATTTCTTTGACTTCCAGTAAGCTAAACATTTCTTTGGATTTTTCCTTCTTCAGTTATTAGTAAATGTCTCAATTAAGTGAATCCTTATCACTAGGTTAATTTGTAACCAATATCTTAAAGTTAATTGGAAGGTAGTATCTCAGATTCAATAAGGAAGTGGGAATGTGTTCTCTTTAGGACCCCTAAAATGTTTTGCAATCATTAGGATTTAACAGTGATGATTAGATGTACCTCTTGTAAGAATCTGGGCTGCCAGGAACAGCCAGCCTTACAAACGTTCCTTTGCTATCTGTTCCAAGTTTCCAGACTTTCCAGATAATTCAGATGACTGTAAAGTCAAGCATAAATATGTTGACATTAAAAGTGAGCTTTCACTGATGTTATGTGTCGTGGTTTTGCTTTGCAAAGACAGTCTGTTATTTCATTCCATTATGATCACCATATGGATTAAGTAGGCATGCAAAAAGTATTATCCAGGAGTCATTTGCAGCACACCAACATTCTTTTGTATTCCCCCAGATTCCCAACAGTAAATCTTCTCTTCTCTTCTCTTCTCTTCTCTTCTCTTCTCTTCTCTTCTCTTCTCTTCTCTTCTCTTCTCTTCTCTTCTCTTCTCTTC
>WNWU01000001.1:19642843-19710305 GCA_012654045.1 Ptyas mucosa | reverse complement strand
TCTCTTCTCTTCTCTTCTCTTCTCTTCTCTTCTCTTCTCTTCTCTTCCCTTCCCTTCCCTTCCCTTCCCTTCCCTTCCCTTCCCTTCCCTTCCCTCCTCTCCTCTCCTCTCCTTTCTTCTTCCCCTTCCCCTTCCCCTTCCCCTTCCCCTTCCTTCCTTCCTTCCTTCCTTCCTTCCTTCCTTCCTTCCTTCCTTCCTTTTGTTGGTTTCAAGGGGCAAAATTATTGCTTTAACTACTGGTAGTTGATCCTTCTGTGCTTCAGTGCACTTTGAGCAGTAAGTTCTTTCCAACACTTTTGATCAATTGTGGTTGTTTACACTTATTCTATCAGAAACCTATAAGGATTTTGCAATGTTCTGCTCCAACATTTATGAGATCTACCTATCTTCTATTTTCTTTGATTAATGTCCAACTGATTGTAGTATTGGCAACAGTGTAGATCTGGAAGACATAAAACATGTGCCACACAGCATATCCTATGTCCTTTAATAACTTCTTTATATGATCACCATGTTGGTAATGCAACTGCAATACGTGACATCTTTCATAGGCAGCATGGTTGAAATACATTTAGGCTTTGTGTTACTTAAAAAGTCATCTTCCATGTTTCACTGGTATATATTATAATTGGCAAATGAGTACTGTTATAAAATCAAAGATTTGTTTCAGTGTTAATAGGTTACACAGACCAGATTGGATGCTGATCAGTTCTGGAGAACCAGTAGTAAAAATTCTGACTGGCCCCACCCCCATCTGTTCTCTGCCTCCAAGTCCCAGTTGATCAGGGGATAATGGGGATTTTGCAGTATCCTTCCCCTGGATTGGGGTGGGAATGGAGATTTTACAGTATCCTTCCCCTGCCACACCTACCAAGCCATGCCCACCAAACCATGCCACACCCACAAAGCCACACCCACAGAACCAGTAGTAAAAAAATGTGAAACCCACCACTGAATGCAACCAATGAAATACTACAAATGTCTTTCCAGTCCTGGTTTTAACATCCATCATAGCTTTTTGCTGTGATGCCTCTTTGGCTGTTCCCCCAGAAAACTTTTTTTTAATAAAATAATTTGTGTCAAAATCACACTGGTGGACTTATGGTCAAATAATATCTTTTAATTTTGGTAATCCTTTCTTCAAGTCTAAGGAGGAGTTAGAATCAGAAGAATATGTCTGCCCTTGGTTTATATATTTACAACTGAAAGAAAGATTTAAATCAGACAAAAAGATTTATGGGTTTAACTTTGTCAAAGATAAATTGGAAATCCTACTGTGTGGTAGTGGTGAACATACTATTTCTAAGGCCTATAAATTGTTATTGAATTTGAATTTGGAAAATGAATATGTAAAGCATTGCATGATTCAGTGGGCAAGAAACTTCAGATATAATGTATTGTTTGACCTATGGGAGAATATGAGGATGAAAGGTTTAAAATTTACACTAAATTATAATTTAAAAGAAAATTTCTATAAGATGATGTAGTGGTGGTATTTAACACCAGACAAGCTGTCAAGAATGTATAAAGGTATTTCATATGAATGTTGTAAATGCAAATGTAAAATGTAAAGAAGGGACTTTTTTATCCTTTATGGTGGACATGTGACAAAGCAAAGAAATTATTAACATCAGCTGCCTGCAATTACTGCAAGTTCAAATCTCACCAGGCTCAAGGTTGACTCAGCCTTCCATCCTTTCAAAGGTAGGTAAAATGAGGACCCAGATTGTGAGGGCAATAAGCTGACTTTGTATGTATATATACAAAAAGTATGAAGGCTATTGCTTAATGCATTGTAAGCCGCCCTGAGTCTCCGGAGAAGGGTGGCATATAAATCAAATCAAAAAGAAAGAAAGAAAGAAAGAAATATTGGAGTAGGATTCACATCCTAATACGGAAAATTCTCAAAGTGAATATAAAGATAAAACCAGAAACTATTCTTTGAGGTTTAATGGAAAAAGACTTGGGGGGGGGGGGGAATTGGAACTTTGATGTTAAATATGTTGATGGCGCAAAAATGGAAGGGCACTTTGATTTCCACAATGGATGAATGGCTGCAAAAGTTGATGGAGTTAGCAGAGATGGCTAAACTAACTGCTTTGATTAAAGGAGAAAAAAAATACAATTACTTCTGTTTCTACTTGGAAACCATTTCTGGACTTTGTGCTTGAGGTGTAAAAAAACGAAAGTTTGATTTTGAGTTTTACCAATTAGATAGGTTTGTTGTTATAGAAATGTTATATATGTAAAAGTAAAAAGTTGAGATTTGATGTTATTATCTTATTCTACTGCCCCAAAGGGAGTTGGAAATCAATGCCTTTTCTTTCTTTTTCCTCTCTTTTTTACACTTTTCTCTTTTCCCTCTCCTATTTTTCCTATTATTTTCTTTTTTTGTATTTTATACTATGAGATGGCTGGATAGCAGTAGGAGTTAGCTTAAATGGAAGCCAAAGGATGGTAGAGGACAGGAAGGCCTGGAGGAACATTGTCCATGGGGTTGTGATGGGTCAGACATGACTTCGCAACTAACAACCACACAATTTTATATTATAAACTATTGGGGGTAAAAACCTATCTGTCGCAGCTTGTCCATGACTGCAAAATGTGATTCCCAGATAGGTGTACTGCTCTAACCCCTTGATATGTTTGCATCCAGCAAGGGGTGTTATGGTTCTTCTAGAAATTCATCTTACTTTCAGCTTTTCAAATATGTAAGGAATCATTTTCACTCCTTAAAACATCTGAAATCCTTTCCAAAATGAGCCTTAACCCTTCCACTTCTGCAGTGCAATTATTAACAGGGCCAAGCAAAGGTTGGTAAGTTCTTAAACTGAGGGGAGTCACATATACCTATAGTAACAAGCATTTTAACAGGCTATAAAGCCGATTTTTAAAACTGTATGGCAATTTTCCATATACTGTACCGGTATATGCTCCTATTTAATGAATAGGGAAATCTGGCTGGGAATTCTGACATCTGTAATTCCAACTAAACTGGAGAGCAATAGGCTTGAGAGGCAATAAAATATACTGTAGAAAAGGCCTATATGACATTCTTCTGAACAAAATTTTATACTGCATACCTCTTTTATGCTGAACATGTCGGTGGATGGGCAGCAACATTAATCAGACCTAGGAACCACAGAAATTACATTTCCTTGGTACCTGATACAATATCCATAGATATTGCTGCACATGCGATCAGCAATGTACGAGAGTCACAAAGTTATATTGGAATACTGAGCATAAAATGTCAACGACAGTTCAAGGAAGACAGAAAGGTAGAGGAGATGAATTTGGAATAGAGGCTATTTTTTAATATCTGAAGATTAATTGGCAAAATAATCTACCATTCCAAACTTCCAAAATTATCTACCACAAGTTCCAGATAACTCTAAAACTTGGGTTGAAGTTTATCAAGAATTCCTTAGGGAAAAGGCAGCGAACAACAGAGAGGGGTTCATAAATAACCATTTGCACATCAGTGCCCAAGTTTTGGTTTGTTTTTTGTTTTGTTTTTTGCATGTTGCTTTGGCATGCCTAAAGCAGCAGTGATGCTCAGGATACCTGTCAAGTATTTGGCACGAAGGAATTTCTCATTAACAGAATTCTTGGCAGCATCCAAAACTGATTTGGCAGTCGCAGCAGTGAAGGAGAGGTTTTCAAAAATTTGAATCTCTCACAATATAGTAGGATTTAAATGTTAAAATAATGCTAATTATTATTTCAATTTTTAAAAAGCTGCTTCCCAATAAAAACCAAATCTAACAAGGCCTCTATGTTTTCTTAAATGTCTTATTAAAATAAGAAATCATAGTTGGCTCATTGTGAATGCCAGGACATTGCATGGATTCTTGCAGTGATGCCTAATAAGTTACTTGATTTCTCCCACCTCTGCTAAAAGTCCAAGTCCAACCAGGACTCTGGTTTTTATATAATAGTGGCTATGAATCATTTGTAACGAACTTGGAAGCTAAAAATTAAACTGATTGTACCTTCTAGTGCAGCTTAAAACTCCCATCCAAATTCACAATAAAATCTCTAATTAATCCTGATTTAATAGACACTGGATGCAACCAAGTAAATCTATGTGCAGAGAGTCCCTGAAATTCACAGACAATTGTATTGCATTTAAAGAGGCAGTTCAACTTTCTCTTTCAAGTTCAAGTTTCAAGTTTATTTAATTTATATACCGCCCTACTCCTGAGGGACTCAGGGCAGTGAACAGCCATAAAATAAAACACATTAAATACAACATTTAAAAACAGATTAAAATCCAATTAAAAAATTTGGCTGTGAACGATATTTAAAACCCCAATAATTTAAAACCGATTAAAATTTATATTATTTTTAAAAGAGGAGAATTAAGCCAGGCCAGCCTGGTGTAATAAAAAGGTCTTAAGAGCGCGGCGGAAGGTGCGTAGGTCCGGGATCCTCCGTATCTCCGGGGGGAGCTCATTCCAGATAGTGGGTGCTCCCACAGAGAAGGCCCTCCCCCTGGGGGCCGCCAGTCGACACTGTTTGGCCGATGGCACCCGGAGAAGCCCCTCTCTATGAGAGCGTACCGGCCGGTGGGAGGCCAACTGGCGTATCAGGCGAATCTGATAGAAAATCCCCCTGGTCATGGCCATCAAATGCTCTTCTAAAGACAGCTGTGAATCCAGGAGGATGCCCAAGTTGCGAGCCCTCTCTGTGGGGGCCAGTGATTCGCCCCCAATAGTCAGTGATGGCACTAACTGACTATATCAGGACGTTGGAAACCACAGCCACTCGGTCTTGGATGGTTTGAGTCTGAGCTGTTGTTCCCCATCCAGATCCGTACAGCCTCCAGGCACCGGACATCACTTCAAGGGCATCGTTGGGGTGGTCCGGGGTGGAGATGTACAACTGAGTATCATCAGCATATTGATGATACTTCACCCCGAAACCACGGATGATCTCTCCCAGCAGCTTTACATAAATGTTGAACAGAAGGGGCGAGAGGACCGACCCTTGTGGTACCCCACAAATGAGGCGCCTCGGGGTCGACCTCTGCCCCCCTGCCAACACAGATTGCCACCAGTCAGAGAGAAAGGAGGAGAACCACCACAACACTGTGCCTCCCACCCCTAACTCTTCCAACCAGTGCAGCATGATACCATGGTCGATGGTATCAAAAGCCACTGAGAGATCTAATAGGGCCAGGACAGAGGAGCAACCTCTATCCCGAGCCCTCCAGAGATCATCTACCAATGATACCAATGCCGTTTCTGTGCTGTACCCAGGCCTGAAACCTGACTGGAATGGATCCAGATATACTGTTTCATCCAGGTACTGGGGGAGCTGTCGCGCAACCACACTCTCGACAACCTTCGCCACAAAGCGAAGGTTTATATAATATCTTTATATTATTACACCTGCAGTAATTCATGGCACTTGTATAAGGATAAAATTACACCAAATATATTATTTTCCATAGTGATATGCTACACCAGAGTGAAATCAGTGGTGGGTTGCTCCCGGTTCAGACTGGTTCTATAGAACCAGTAGTAAAACCAGTGGGAGGCTCTGCCCACTAACCCTGACATCACCAGAAGCGATCTGTGCATGCACAGAAGCAAGGCACATGCACGAGTGAAGCAAGCACATGCACGTGATCCCGTTGTGAACCGGTAGTAAAGGTAAGTAGAACCCACCCCTGGGTGAAATGCTACTGGTTCGGACTAGTTCAGCTGAACCGGTAGTGGCAGTGGTGGGTGGTTTGGAGAACCAGTAGTGGCGGTTTTAACCAGGAAGTAACCTTTTTTTTACCCTCTGCGCATGCGCAGAAGACTTTACCCTCTGCACATGCACTTCTGAACCAATAAGAAAGGTACTGTTAGTAGATTTCACCCCTATGCTACATGAATTATTCAGCATATTTAACAACATTTGGGGTTAAGGGTTACCCCTCTCCACCCAATTATACAATAAAACAAAGTCTTTCTACACTGACTTTTGTGAACATACTGTATCTCTGGGTACCCAGAATATGGTTCTCCCCCCCCCCCATTTTCATCCTCTACTGCAGTGGCATTCTTGGTGTTCCCTTCAGTAAGAAAAGGGAATTTACTGAAGATTTACAGAAATATTTTAATAAATAACCCTATTAAACCTTATCTCTTTGTGAATGATATGTGAATTCTGAAACAATCAACAGACTGTTACAACCACATGGCATCACTGTAGTACAGAAAACAACTAAACCCTCCAAAACATGTTTTGTAAACCAAAAGTCCCAGTAGCCCAAGAAGAAAAAAGCACATGTCATCTACAATATACAGTACAAATATTGTAACAACCACTGTGTAGAACAGACAGGCAGAAGACTAAGAGAACACATCTTATGAATACCAACTAGAAGTCAGAAGATACAATGAAAACACCTTAATCTCACAACACATGGACAGATTCAACCATAGTTTCAACTGGGAAATTGTTAACATCCTAGACCAAGTCATATCCAAAAACATTAGGGAATTCCTGGAAACCTGGCATTCAGACAAATTAGCCATTAACAGACAAATAGAAATTAACCACATTTACATACCATTCAAAAGACACAATGAAAAAGTTAAGAAGGAAACACATTCTCTCCAGCAGTTTACACTTAGATAAGCAGGGATTAATACCAGACAAACTATCAAGCAAATATCAGTACCCTAATCAAGGAACTACCAAAGAGAAAATCACACTTCCTCCAACACTGGCAGAGCAAGCTGCTATATATAGTCAGGGAGCACAGCACATTGCATACTCATTAGAACTGATGATATGGTCTGATTTGGTAATGAAGAATCTGCATGCAAACAACCAATCTTAGAGAGCACTCTACCAGACATGAGCTACATGTACTGTACTTTCTTTTATTATGATTCATTTTGCTTAAGAGAAGAGACCATCAAAATTGCTTTGATGACCAATCTGAATGGTTTTAAAAAGCTCTATATTGACCATCTCATCATGAGCTGTGTGGCTCACAGCATTACCCAAAGAGGTTTAGACCTGGCAACTTTGGTCAACATTGATGGAGAACTGTTTAACAAAGATCCTTTCTGTCTTTTTTTCATAGTGCAAGCTTTACAGGAGAAAAATTGGGAAAGTAACAAGGACCCTTTACTTTGCTCCAGGAAGCAATTTTCACTTTTCTACCACATTAAAGGCTTTGTTTTTCATATTAAAAGTGGGTATGATATTTTACATCTGCTATATTATAGGAACTGACCTAGCAGGAGGCATGGCAGAAAGGACAATGAATTTGACACAAATATTTTAAAATGGTTCATAATCGGTTGGGTTTGCAGGAAAAACTGTGAATTTGTTTTACACATCCTAAAAACTAATTGTATATTTTGGTACATTCTACAAAACGTAAATTAAATAACTAAATAAATTCTGCATCATTCCCATGATTTTGGAAATTATGCTTTCTATTCTTAAGGCAAGATAATTCTTCCAAGGAAAATAATATCGTTATGTCCCAAAGAAACTACAGTATTTACCATGAAACCAGAATATCTATTATCAGTTATTTACAGACCCCTCGCATCCTGGACATAAACTGTTTCAATTCCTACCCTCAAAACGATGCCATAGAGCACTGCATATCAGAACAACTAGACACAAGAACAGTTTTTTCTCAAACGCCATCACCCTGCTAAACAAATAATTCCCTCAACACTGTCAAACTATTTACTAAGTCTGCACTACTATTAATCTTCTCATTGTTCCTATCACCTATCTCCTCCCACTTATGACTGTATGACTGTAACCTTGTTGCTGGTATCCTTAAGATTTATATTGACTGTTTCCTAATATGATTTGATTGCTATTTGTTCCCTATGACTATCATTAAGTGTTGTACCTTATGATTCTTGACGAATGTATATTTTCTTTTATGTATTCTGAGAGCGTATGCACCAAGACAAATTCCCTGTGTGTCCAATTACACTTGGCCAATAAAGAATCTATTCTATTCTATTATTATTGTATTGTATTGTTTTATTTTATTCATATCTTAGTTTTCTTAAAACTTCCATATTTTCTCTTTCATCACTTTAGATAGGAAGGGGGTAATTTTTTCAAAACAGTGTATAATTAATACCATGGGCTAACAGATTTTATTTTATTTATTTTATTACTTTTATTTGCTGTTCTCATGTCAAAACATATCTTTTTCCCATTGCTTTGCTTCTAGCTTTAAATTCCTCAATATCTTTCTGTCAAACCTCATTTAACTATAAACACAAAGTGGCCATAGCTGTTCCATGAAACAGGTATCTAATTGCCAAACGTAATTCCTCTTCCCCTAGTCTTCAATCTTTTAAAAAGCTACTTCTACCAAGCAAAAGGAATCTAAAGGATTGATTTTAATGAGATTCTTTTTTTCATTGCCTTGGGAATCCAACAATGGTTAATTCATTGGTTCCATGAAACAAGGCTTTGTTCCATGCTGCCATGTCCTTTTGCTTGTGCAAGGTAATATGCAAGCAAATAAATAAGGCAGTAAAGTATGTAGGATATTGGTTTAATGCAAAACTCTGATAGAATGAAAGGTCAAAGGCTTGCATTAGGATTTTTAAAATTTGGTTTCCTGAAAAAGAGAGTAGTTAGGCAATTTTCTTCATGAGACTCAGAGGTGGTATTCAGCAGGTTCTGACCAGTTCTGGAGAACTGGCAGTGGAAATTTTGAGTAGTTTGGATAACCGGTAAATACCACCTCTGACTGGCCCTGCCCCCATCTATCCTCTGCCTCCCGAGTCCCAGCTGATCGGGAGGAAATGACCATTTTGCCGTATCCTTCCCCTGGAACGGGGAGGGAATGGAGATTTTACAGTATACTTCCCCTGGAGTGAGGTGGGAATGGAGTTTTTACAGTATCCTCCCCCTGCCACACCCACCAAGCCATGCCCACCAAGCCATGCCCACCGAACCAGTAGTAAAAAAATTTGAATCCCACCACTGATGAGACTATGTGTGTGATTGTGGGTAGACTGCATATTGTATTGTCCATACGGTATTTTTAAAAAAACAGTGTAAGGTCTACCTTAAGAGAACTATTTTGGTATAGCGGTTAAGGGCATCAAGTTTAAAACCATGAGGCCATGAGTCCTGCCTTAGGCGCAAAGTCAGCTGTATGACCTTGGGCCAGTCACTCTCTTTCAACCCTAGGAAAGAGGCAATGGCAGACCACTTCTGAAATATTTCTAAGAAAACTAGGAGCCTGAGTGGCGTAGGAGGCTAATGCCTCCTACTAAGGCAGCATTTAACATCCAGCTGCCTGCAATTACTGCAAGTTCAAATCCCACCAGGCTCAAGGTTGACTCAGCCTTCCATCCTTTCTAAGGTGGGTAAAATGAGGACCCAGATTGTGGGGGCAATAAACTGACTTTGTATAAAATATACAAAAGTATGAAGGCCATTGCTTAACGCACTGTAAGCCGCCCTGAGTCTCCGGAGAAGGGCGGCATATATTTTTTTAAAAAAAAAACAAAAAACTGGAGGGATTTATCCAGGGAGTCACCAATAGTCAACATTGATTTGAAATTTTTTTTAAAAAAACCTAAAATAAAAGTAAAACCATCTAAAATAAAACTAAAACCATACATCTTGCAGCTCCAGGGCTGTTCCTTAAGATTCCAAACAAGCAGATGTAATATGGGGACTAGCTTCCTTCTCCTCTTCCTTCTATTCTCTTCTTCCTCTTCCTCCTCCTTCTCCATCATACTAATATGGAAGCCTATTTCAAAACTTCTATCCTGATAGCTAAGCATGAAAAGCATAGTCATAATGTGAATAATAATAATACCGCAAACAGAGAGGTGGGTAGAGAAAGATATATACTGTTAGATAGATTGATAAATTAGTACCAATAATATGAACAGGAATCTTTTGTGTAAGAGGAAACTAATCATTTTAATAACCCATTGGTGTGGGTGTGTGAGGGGGTTGGCTTCCTTTTGTCCCATCCTACAGATATAAGTTGTCACAATAACAGTTCACTGTAAATGCAAGCTTGGGAATGAGATTGGAAGGAAACAAATTTATATAATGGAAAATGTGCAAAGTAGTTTTAGACATCCTCCTACAATATTGATAACCATCTGAAACTAAACCCTATGAGGAATATCTTTTTAATTTAGCATATTTTTTTAGTTCCTAGCTGAATGGGAAATTTTTACATTTTAAAGAGATTTATCAGTTCATGAAGCTGTTGCATTGTTTCTAAGGGTAAATGAGCACAAGAATTCTACTTCCCTTAAGGGATATTCATTAGCTTTCCAAAAGATTTAGTTTCTAATTAAGGTTCTGGGGTTTATAATAAACAATGTATGCAGTCAAATATTGTTGCTTAATCCATCTAAATATCCATTATGAGGTCAGTCTACTCATATCAATTTATGTATGTAATTATGACTGAAATTTTAGAAGGAAATAACAGAGGTTTAAATGCAAGAATTGAAAAATTTGTGACGAATAAACCAATTATTTTCCAAAGGTTTCAAACAGACTAGAGCCCAGGGCGATCGGTGATCCCACTTCTGAATGCCACCTTGAGTAGGTTTGATTTAAAAATCTAATACATGATATTTGTTATTACAGTAATGGGGTATTTTGCTTAGTCTGTCATTCCCAGCCTTCAATGTAATCTATCTTACTTCTATATCAATTTGCATTTAAGTAAAGGATAAATATTTGAATAGAAGAAAATTTCTTCTACTTGCTAAGATGTAGAAGCTACATGGAAAACCATAGTTTAAAAATTTGAGAATCTGTGAGCATCCTAGCTAAATTCAAAACTGCCAGGGAATTCCTGGAATTCAGGCAAATCATTCGTCAATAGACACATACAGATAAAATACTTTCACATCAGTAGAAAGTGGCAATAAAAAAGCTAACAAGGAAACAAAAAGACTGAAAAACATTGGAAGCCTACACCCAGATATGCAAGGATTAATACCAGAAAAACAGTTAAACAGAAAACAACAGCCTAACCAAGGAGAAAACTACACCCCCACCAACACTAGCAGGACTAGCTACTATATATAAACAAACAAAAAAAGCCTCACTCACAGGCACTGATGATGTTACCTAGTCAGGTAATAAAACATCTGCAAGCAAATAACCGAACTCAGAGACTCTACCATTCCAAGGACTCCACCATTCAACCCCAACTACATACATTCTCTTCTATTGGCTAACAAAAATTACCCTCTCACACAACCACCCTATCTCAAGACCTGGGAAAACTAGTTGTTTTCCCTTACAAGGGTTAGAGTAGCATAAAACTCTCAAGGTTATGCTGCCTACTTCCTTTTCTAGGTTGACTAATAATCTAATTCAGTTCAAGTGTCTTTCTATGTAGAAGAGAAAACAAAGCATACAATAATTCTGTAATTTTGACTGAAACACACACATTTTAATTGCTCCAAAGCAGTTGTGTTCAAAAAAGAGAATGAAAAAACAGAATTATGTGTAAATGCCTATATTCATGCACATTTTTCCGGGTTATGTATATTTCTGCATGTTCAGCTGACTACTGATCCTGTGAACTTCTCTCAATTTCTAAGTATTTTACATTTCATTTGTTTGTGTCATTTTTCTAGTTTGTGAATGTGTAGACGTTTATAAACATGCATACCCAAACACAGATTACATATATATTTTGCTGTAATTGTATTTATTATATTCTGCATTTTAGTATCTCCTCCTCTTCCTCTTTTTTTCACCCAATAACCAGGAATTATTGAGCTGCGGTGGCGCAGTGGCTAGAATGCAGTACTGCAAGCTACTTCTGCTGGCTGCCTGCAATTTGGCAGTTCATATCTCACCAAGCTCAAGGTTAATTCAGCCTTCCATCCTTCCAAGGTGGGTAAAATGAGGACCCAAATTATTGGGGGCAATATGCTGACTCTGTAAACCGCTTAGAAAGGGCTGTAAAGCAGAAGTGGGTTTCAGCAGGTTCTGACCAGTTCTGGAGAACTGGTAGCAGAAATTTTGAGTAGTTCAGAGAACCGGTAGTAAAAATTCTGACTGGCCCCGCCCCCATCTATTCTCTGCCTCCCAAGTCCCAGCTGATCGGGAGGAAATGGGGATTTTGCAGTATCCTTCCCCTGGATTGGGGTGGGAATGGAGATTTTACAGTCTCCTTCCCCCACCAAGCCACGCCCACCCAGCCATGTTATGCCCACCAAGCCACACCCACAGAACCAGTAGTAGAAAAATGTGAAACCCACCACTGCTGTAAAGCACTGTAAAATGGTATATAAATCTATTGCTATTAGATCCTCTCATTATGTCTGAATATGGGCCTGGTTAATTGTTGAGATTTTTTAATAACTCATTTTAACCTTTTAACTTTTTAAATTTAATTCCCTTGTTTCCTGCACTAATTTCATCAGACAGAAGTACAACTGTCTTTTTAAATTGTACCTTTTAATACTAAGAAAAAAATTTCTTCTGACTGAATTCATAATAAGACTCAAGTGCCCCTTGCTTATTTTCCCCTCTTTTTTTACATTTTATTTCCATTTTTCTTGAAACTGAATTGGATGATTGCCTTGTGGCATATATTATCCGTAATGTTCTGTTATTTAATGAATATATTAAACTGAGGTGCAAAAAATTCTGTCAAATGTCAGGGAGAAACATTAACCTCTTCATTAAGAGTAAAAGAACATCTAGTGCATAAAATACATGGAAGTCAAATTCGTGGTTATTCAAGTTAAAGGGTTTTCTTTACTGCAGACAGTTAAGGACTTTGACAGTTCAAAAGCACGATTTCATTAATGATTACGTGTTCAAATAAACAGACACTTATCTCTTTATAATGAAGGTCAGCAGCAGAACAGTAAATCAGATTTCAATATGCATTCTAAAGCTATAAAATATGTGGTGGTTTTGAACATCTAATTTTATACTGCTCTTATACAGTTCCCATGTCTTCCGTGTGATACAAATGCCCTGATTGTAGGCAAACTCAACAATGCTTGACCTTTGTCAGCTGTTACCATCTATAGCACAGATTTTGCAAGTTGTAAGTACATGTTTTTCTAGAAGATCAGCATAAAGTTGTCCATGCTTCACATGTTCTATGGAGACTCACTTGACATTGAGTCAGTACAGGTAGGATACAGTCATGGAAACTTTAAATAAGTCCTTATATTTTACCATAGGTGATAAATGTAAAAAACAGAATGTCTAAAATGTCATTCTTGGAGAAAAATGTGACTTGTTTCTTTTTTGATGGAATGCAGGTGTTTTGTTTTGGGGTTTTTTTTTTTTTTTTTGGGTGTGATTGACTGTTGGGAAGTAAGATACAAATGTCAAAAAACACTGCTCTGCTTCACCATTCTGTCTCCAGTGTCCATCGGAATACTTCTAGGAAACAGATAAACAACATATGAATGCAATAGCACTTTCTGCTTATCGTAGGTTTTTCAGCAATTGATTTTAAGGCACATACTGCTTTGCATAAGGGAGGTGTTTTCTGAATATCATGACTAAAAGCTATTTTTATACAGTAGCTATCCAAAGTAGTGTCCATCACATTATCTGATCCTTAATTCCATAAATTAAAAAATTGGTTTGAAAATGTACATTACAAATCACCTACCATTTAAGTTCCTTGGCAACCTTGGGTTCTAGTATTATTAGAGATGTTTCAAATTCCTAATAATCTTAAATTGTACCAAGTATTTGCATGATTTATAGGATAATATCCCATCATCACAGAGAGGTATTTCCTATGAATTTCCTATGAAGTCTTGAATCATCATTATCAACACAACATGGAAGAATACACACGCATCCTGATGTAAGTATAAACTTCGAAGATAATTACATTCATGTACTTTTTATCAGACTAAATAAATGCTAATAAGACCTAATAAAATAAGATAAATATTATGCCAAGATGCAGGGAAAAAAGATATCTCAGATATGTTAGATAGGAAGTAAAGTTGGGACACAGTGATGTAATCAAATTGAGAAAAAGACATTAGAGGTAGAAATGTTAGCCAAGCTAATGATTAGTTTATTAAATTAGATCAGGAGGAATTCCATGTGTCAATAAGAAACTTTATGAGAAATGAGAAGGACCTGGCATTATACAATCTCTCTGTACCTGGCATTATACAATCAGCTGTACAATATCTTATGTAAATCGTCAAGATATGTGCTAGCTCAGATTTGTACACAGCACTGGAGAATCTTTTGCCATTTTTAAAAATTAATAAGTAATGGTTTAGATTTATACCTCCTCTTTCTTCTAAAAGCTAATGATGGAATGCATAGCATTTGATCTTTCCTCAGCAACAATTCTGTGTATTAGGTTAGGCTGATACAGAGTAAACTTCAGAACCATTGTAATAACCAAACTTATTTCTTCCTAGAATTTTTCCCACAAGTGCAAGCTCTTTTTTCTTTTCCAGATCAATCCAAATGTTGATCCATTGGTTGCTAAAAAATGGACCAACCAGTTTTTCATCTGAACCTGACATCATGGGATTAGACAGAGTAACTAGTCTAAGTCACCCAGTTGGTTTTCGTGCCTACAGCAGAACTAGAACACAGAGTTCTAGCTTGGTGCCTTAACAACGAGACCAAACTGGCTCCCAATATCTTAACCGCCATGACATGTAATATGCTACAATTTTATGAAACATAGTTTGCCAAACAGTGTTACTCATTATTTCATTTAATTCTGGCTTCCACCTAATTTTAAAATGAATATGGTACGTATATGAATGCATACATTTGGTATGCAATAGAAGCATCAACATAGGTAATTTCAAATGTAGTTACAGTTTCATTTTTACATGGATTAAATTTAACTTTGTTTTGATTGTGAATGAAATAAATTCTTCTAGTTTATTTCATTCTTTCTCCATTTTTGTTGTGAAAACATTGATGGAAGTACAATAGAGATTTGGTTTATATTCACCAAATTTATCTAAGCATACAGTATATGCAAATCATTCTATTTAAATTGCAGCCACAAGATGGCAGCCTCTTCATATTTTAACAATACAATTTGCTTTTGAAGGTTTTTTAACCTTTAATTGTGTATTTGTGTATACATGGGTCAAAAATGTTTCTTCAATTATTGAAAGATTTTGAAATGAAAAACTAATTAATACCTATTCAAAAATATAACAGTATTGCATTTATCCCCTGTGAACTAAATACAGGATTGTAATGTAAGGCTTTAGCAGCTACAGGAAAATAAATATCCTACATGCTCATCCAAGATAGCAAGAGCAAGAGCACTTAGACTTATATACCACTTCACAGTGCTTTATAGTCCTCTCTAAGCAGTTTACAGAGTCAGCATATTGCCCCCAACAATTTGGATCCTCATTTTACCCACCTCGGAAGGATGGAAGGCTGAGTCAACCTTGAGCCTAGCGTAAGGTGACCAGACGTCCCGCTTTCGGCGGGACAGTCCCGGTTTTCAATAATTTGTCCCGTGTCCTGCGGCATTTTAAAAAAGTCCCGATTTTTGGAAAGAATGCAGGGTTTGCTTAACCCCACCCCCCCACTCCCAATTGCTGCCTCCTGAGTCCCAGCTGATGGCTAGAGGGAAAAAACTGTTTAAATTCTTGCCGTGGGGCTTCAAAGGACCGCCCTACAGCTGATCAGTGTTAAAAGAAAACAAATGAGTAGACCGGTGCCTGCAAAAATAGAAAAACAGCCCCTTTCAGCTTCAGCATAGGTTAATTACCATAAATTGATTAGATCGGCCTCCCGACTCTCAGCTGATTTGCTCTCAGCTCTTTTGCGGAGGGCTCTGTTGCTAGCTAGCTGCAAAGAGGTAAACTGCTGGAGATTTTTTTTCCCCTAGCTATGCTGAAAAAGTGAAA
This sequence comes from Ptyas mucosa, assembly GCA_012654045.1. Lineage (NCBI taxonomy): Eukaryota > Metazoa > Chordata > Lepidosauria > Squamata > Colubridae > Ptyas > Ptyas mucosa. The sequence goes on along the minus strand of WNWU01000001.1, from coordinate 19,694,424 downwards.
CTGAAAGTAAAGCAGGGTCTTTGCTGCAACATGACAAAATGAGACAGAGAGAGATTTCTTTTTCTTTTTCCTCACCAAAAAGGTAGTGCAAACAATGGGAAATTTAGAGCAAAAGAGGAGAGTTCAAGATTTTAAAACACAAAAGAAAAAAAGCTCTATTTAACTGGGGAATTATAATAATTGAGATACTATTAATTGTATATTGTGTTGAAAGCAGAAATGGTTAAGTTGTGGTTTGGAAGAATATATGGGGAAATTATTTGGTTTATTATTATTGGTAAATATAATTAATTGATTTGTAAGAAATTGGATTGCATGGAAATAATTGGAATATTCATGTTCATATTGATTAATATACAAAAAAGATAGTTATATAACTAATTGATTTATATTAAAATGTTGAATTTGTATTAAACAACTATTACATAATTACATAATTAACCAATGTGAGGATGGATATAAAAATAGATGACAATGCGAAGGGGTATAATATAGAATAGAAGTGAAAAATTGAATTTGATTAAGATTAGAGATGAGAATGAAGGGTAATATTGGTTTTTTAAAAAAATAGATGAGGAATAAATATGGCAAAAAGGAAATATAGAAATTGTAAATTTAATTGAAATGACTAAACACTGTTTAAATTTGTGAACCGGCCAAATATTCTGTTCAAAGAAAATACATTGTATGTTTGTATGTGTGTTTCTAATTATTGCTATTTATTCATATTTGTTCTCTTTTATTCTTTAAAGTTTAACAATTCATTCTTTATCTTAATATCTTTATATTTGTGTGGGGTTGGTTTTCTTCCCTTTCATCTTTTTTACTGCACAGCAATCTTTCTCCTCAAACCTACCACCTCTCTCTTTTCTTTCCTTCTTACTTTCTCTTCCCCCCTCTTCTTCTCCTCCCTACTTCCTCTTCCTTTCTTCTCCTCCTCCTCTCTTCCTCCCTCTTACCCTCACTCCTACTCTAATTTCCCTTCTCTTTCTTCATCCCTCTCGCTTGCTGTATCCTTTTATGCACATCGACTACTCAGAGGGCTGAAAAAGTTATTTTTGACTGGTCCTCGCACTTTTGAGCAGTCCTCGAACTTACGACTGTCCTCACATTTTACATTTTTGCCCTATCTTATCACATGGTGAAGAGAAGCAGTTGTGAAATGAGTGACATGGTTGTTAAGAATGCTGCACCGGCATAAATGTGAGGATAGTCATAAGTGTGAGGACCAGTCAAAAGTGCAAGGACCTGTCAGAAATGACTTTTTTCAGCCCTCTGAGTAGTCCCTATAGAATAAAATAATACTATACATACTTTTTTTTATTTATTATATTTGTAAATTGTACTTATGTTGAAATTTTAAAAAATATATTACAATACTATTTTTGCGTTCTATGAAAATTTTTGTTGCTCTATATAGACCAAATTTTTAATCAAGAACCCCTCCCCCCGCCCCCCGGTCAATGGTGTCCCTCTTTACCAATGTTAAAATCTGGTCATCTTAGCCTAGTGAGATTTGAACTGCCAAATTGCAGGCAGCAGGCAGTCAGCCTGCAAGTATTGCACTCTAACCACTGCACCACCACAACCATAAGATGTTTAAATTACATCAGTTCTACCTAGTGCAAGTCTCAGCAATTATTAGATATGAAATAAAGAAATTCAAATTCGTCAACGTTTAAATTCAACTTACAAATTTAGCATTCAGGCTGGGATTTTAGATGTGTAATTTTGCACACACTGAGGTATTCGACATGGATAAGTCAGTTAAATCACCAGGAAATGAGCTTGCCTTTAAGGATTTATTAGGAAGCCCCTGTTGGAACTGCTGAGCCATTAAAATGTGCAGTTGGGGTTAGAGCAAATACAAAAAACACCAGTAATAAATCCAGTACAATTATTTTGGAAATGTACCTAACAGAGCAAGTGGCCCATAGGTGGCCCATTTCTATTTCTGTGAGAAATGACATAAAAGCTCTACACAGCAAAGTAAGCTCTAGATTTTCTAAAAGGAAAAGATCATCTATGTGACAATAGATAATAACTAATTTAATCAGATAGTATTAAATATATTTGCTTTCCAGAAATCTTCCCAATGCTATACCCCATAGAACCCATTGTTATATGGAACAAGATATTTATATTATTGTAGTCCATACAACAGAATTCAGCTGGATAAGATCAGCATTATTGGCTTCATGAAAATGCTTGAGGGCAATGGTAGGATTCAAGTAATTTAACAACCGGTTCTCTGCCCTAATGATTTCTTCCAACAACCAGTTTGTCAAACTGCTCAGAAAGTTAACAATCGGTTCTCCCGAAGTGGTGTGAACTGGCTGAATCCCACCACTGCTTGAGGGCATCTCACATATGTGCACTTTTTCAAGCATATGGTTCTGGAAATGGTGGCTATATCATACAATAGTGTACACATAGCACCCAAAGGGAACTGCTGTACTTGTTTTCTACAGGATAGCAATGTAGATGTTTTGTTTTGATGTTTCCTTCTTCGTCTGCTTGTTTGCAAGGATTCAATACAACACTTCCAAAAGTATTAGAATCTCCTTTATTAGAGATGTTGAAACGTGAAATCATTGCACTACGGAAGGTATTGAATTAGACGATCTAATCTTTTTCATTCTATGATTTTTATCTTTCAGTGCTGCATTGAAGGAATGCTTCCTATCAAAGGAAAACATCCCTTCATAGTTTTGCACAACTCTTTAAAGGAAGTATTTCTATTGAATTGACTTTCATCAGCTCGTACTATCTATCATTGGTCAATGTAATGTTTTATCCATTTAGAGGTTTTTTTTCCCATACTTTTTTGTGCTATAAGTGTAAAACAACTGAGTATTAATGAGAACCCATCCGCTCTTTCTATATATAATTTTTATTAAGAAAATAAAAATGAATGCAAACAAATCTAAGTTAAAGAGGGGGAAAAAGAAAAAAGAAGAAAATCAAAGAAATAGCAAAAAGTGGAAGAAAAAGTTGAAGAAAATATAAAAGAAAGAAAAATGATATAAAGAAGTTGTTTCCAATATTCTTCAAAACCATAAATCACAAGCTTGACTTTCTTTTGTCATATTTATATAAAATGTCTTTAGAAGTTTCCTGAAACCAATAAATGATGATAATGTCTTTTCTCTAATTAAAGAAGTCAAAGACTTAAAATAGATAACAAAGACTGTGTGCCAGGAACAGAAGTGTGCGTGGTTACTTGTCAGTCCACAGCAGGTCACCAAGCAGTGACACACAATATGATCCTTCTTCAGGAATCTGCTTTTCTGATTGTTTCAGCCTAGCTAGTACCAGTTTTCTCATTTCTGTTGAATAAACTCCAGTTATCAACACAAAGCACTTCCATATAAGGGGACTATTCCTTCTCGAAAGCATCCTGAACCTATGATTGCCTGAAATCAGTTGAGTTCACCAACTGAACCAATTTAGTTCTAGTTCTCAAAAAATCTTCTTTTTTCCAGCACTGAAGTTTTGCAACGCTTTGGTGGTTTGTTTCCCTACTAATTTCATGTGCAACCCCACTTCCCAGTTCTTAGTTTAGTTGCACCAGCAGGGCTGACATTAAAAAGCATACTATTTCCTCCTTCTCTTTTAGAGAAGATAAGTTACATATGAAGCATGGATTGTTTTTTTCATTCCATAGTTCCTGAATGAAGTTGAAGGGTGGTGGGTTGTCTATGGTTGTCTAAATGTCTATGGAGATTCTCAGTCATCCAGGTTATGGTTGTCACAAAGGTGTTTTTTTTTCAAGAGGCAACTGGACTTTCTGGTTTTTCTTTGAAGACATTTCGCTTCTCATTCAGGAAGCTGAAGAAACTTCTTCTTCAGTTGCCTCTTTTTCAAGTTGCCTCTTGAAAAAAACACCTTTGGGACAATCTGGTAAATGACACTCTCTCTCTCTCTCTCTCTCTCTCTCTCTCTCTCTCTCTCTCTCTCTCTCTCTCTTTCTCTCTCTCTCTCCCTCCTTCCCTCCCTCCCTCTCTCCCTCTCATTTTGTGTATGTGAGAGGGGGGAGAGAAAGAGAGAGAGAGAGAGAGAGACTTCTTGCTTCTCTTACTCAGATCAGATTCCCATTTTGAGGAAGACTCCTATGCACACAGCTCCAACAGGATGTCTTCAGTGATTGAAGTAACTGTGAAGTTCCATAAACAAAAGAGGCAGGCTGAGCATCTTGAGCAGCTAAAGAAAAGTTTGGAAAAGAAAAAAAAGCACAACTTTCAGAAATGAGAACCTGAAGGATCCGAATTCTCCCTCTAAGCCATTCAAGTTGAAAATGCTCCTGAAATATGAAGGAATTGTCTTCTTGGACAAAGGGAGACTCACAGAAGCAGGGCAGCTGCAGGATCAAAGTCCCTTGGATACTGCAAGTGGACAGAGCAGCTGGAGTGAATTGTACAGTGGTGAAGGACACCATTCTTATGCATTAAGAGGCTTAAATTAAGCAAAAACATTTGGAAAAATCTGTCAGACTTAGATCTCTGAAGTGTAACGTTAGGAAATCTTGCATCAAGCATCTGGAAGAGGAAAGGAATATGGAGACAAAATTTCCAAGAAAGAAATTCTCATTTGCTTTTATTTTAAATTCATTCCCCGGGGGGGGGAGAAGGAGGAGGAGGAGGAGGAGGAGGGGAAGGGGAAGGGGAAGGGGAAGGGGAAGAAGAAGAAGAAGAAGAAGAAGAAGAAGAAGAAGAAGAAGAAGAAGAAGAAGAAGAAGAAGAAGAAGAAGAAGAAGAAGAAGAAGAAGAAGAAGAAGAAGAAGAAGGGCTGCTGAATATTAGATTATGGAATAATGCATTATTCCAAAAATGAAATTAGTTGTTAAATTAACCTTATAGTATACACTTGACATTTATTAGAAACACTGCAAGAGGTCTTCACACTTTTTTCAAAAGGGTTTGCAAATTAAGACCATCTTATGAGAATTGGGAACAGCCAAATCTCCAGCGGCAAGTACTATCTGATCAAAGCCATGAAAGAAATAAGAAATTACAATATTAAAGTAGCAAATGAAACTCAAACATTAAATAGTTGTTTAAGTATTCTATAAATATTACACATAGAGTTAACCATAAATTACTTAAGAAGGCCTTTTAAGAAAAAACATATGCTGCCATTCAAAAAGCCTGCAATTATCCTTAAATGACCCCACCTCTATCTGATGTTTGAATTTGGTTTGCTCTCAGAGGGATTTTATATTTCATTCATTTTGAAAGAGGAGACTGACATTTTATTAAAATTCCCAAAGCCCTGACAAATTAAACTAGGAAGGAGTCTTTCACTGCTGGAAATTGGAACAAATTTGTCTGATATTTGTGGTTTTGCATTTTGACAGGCAAGAACAATAACAGGTCCAGGAGTTTGAACTAATTGTTTTGTTACTGTAGCTATACACTTTTAATTTAAATACCAGTATCTTTTATTTCCTAAGTATTCTGCCTTAACAAAGACAACAATGTCTTCTCAGAAATATTGAGCTGTGGATGATTGTTTTCCCTTTCTTGTTTTCTCCAATTGGAACATTTGAATATTGGTCTTCCATTAATTCTATTTTTATCAAAGACTGAGAAAATGAAGGCAAAGGGCCAATGTCTGCCATTTTTATTCTTATTCTACCAAAAAATTGTCTGTTTCCAATTGGAATACTGACTCCTCTTTCACTATTCCAGTTGTTAACTTTTGGACAAATAAGTTTACTACTTATTTTTTAAATGAATTGAAACATGTTTGCATTTAAGCTGTGAAGTCTTCACAAATATTGTTCCAAAGGGAATAAAATCACAACTAAAACATTTTTTGAATACCTTATCTATTTTAGGAACAACAGCAGCAGAGAAATGAGCCATTTCAAGTTTTCTGTCCTATTAGGCCTATTTCATTTTTAAACATGCCACAATGTACTTATTATAAGAATAAAAAAAACAAGAGGGAGTAAGAGAGGAAAATATGACTGCTTCCAGAAATAATAAAGCTCCATAGAAGAGACTGAAAATAGCATCTAATATTATTTGCCAGCTATCCAGATTTGTTCCAAATAACCAGAATATACCTCCCTCCAAATGGGAGAGGAAATCTACTTCCTGGAAAGCAGTAGCTCTGAACAGTTGATGGCACCACCACCAAAACTTACAACTGTTAAAATTAAGATTATTTGAAATATTTGCTGGTGTTTCGGAGACATATTCTGTAAGAGAGAAGAGCTGAGCTCATAGATCATTTACCTTTGATAGCCTCTCATATATTCCTGACCCTTTATTAGCTTCCACTACTGCAGGAACCATAAAGCTGATTTGAAACATCCAGCAACACGTTTGCAGCACCAAATATTACAATTCTGACATTCACCAAATTCTGCACTTCAGTTAAACTTGGCCTGTGTCAAAGCAATATATTAGAATGCACCAGCTTTATTATGTTCCATTCAAGAAAACCTACAAAATTCCATTGGATTGGCTAGTTTTACAGGGAGCCATAGTTCGGAAATCCCATTCCTTTCTTTCTAATGGACATTTGCTCTTTATCAACAAATCTAAAATCAATCTGACTACATACGGTGAGTTACAAAACTATTTGTACATGAAACTCTATGGAAAATGTTTTATTTTCATGATTTTCATCCTGTATTGTCAGAAGACTTGAGCTCAGCAGAAATAAATAATTAGGAAATAAAATATAAGAAAATCACTGAAAAAATAAATTAGTTTATTTCCGTTTAGGTATTGTGAAAGTCACTTGAACTAAAAAAGCAAATATACATTGTTTTCTTCTAATTTTTGCATGGAACTTCCTTCGGTGCTAATGAGAATGAACTTGTTCAAATCCTGGAAAATCTATTTTAAATATTGGTGTGATTTCAAAACTAGACAATAAAGTGACTTATATAAAGTATTTAAGGAAATTGGCTATCTCTGGTTCCAAACATAACTAATGTTTAAAATCCTGACTGGTCTTTCTTAGAATAATTTATTTGCAATAATATATAAGTCTATTTAGAAATAAATTCCAAACAATTGAGTGGGGGTTATTACAGATTATTATGTATAGGATTGCTGCTAGAAGGATAAAATTTTGATGTCCTAACAACTAGCCAGAATGACAGTGTGGATGTTATCTTTCAAAAGCAACAGAAAAGAAGCTTGAATTAGTCAGGAGGGACTTTATCATGACAACTGTTGGGAGACAAACTCTGCCAAATGTAGTCTTTGCACGAAATTCGTGACTTGACTTGTTGACAATTTTCTCATTCAGAGAGTAGAGAAAGCACAGGAGGGTCAATTATCCTTGATACTAATAATTAGAAAGCACTCAGTAAACGAAGGCAAAACAATGGGTATTTTACAAAAATGATCATGAAATATCATGTTATTAGAATTTCAGGAAAAGTTAAAGTTGAGTGGTGTCAAATATCATCCCTTGTCTCTTTGTCAAGGAAGGAAATAAGTTATAGTAAACACAGCAATGATACGTAAAATTCAATAGCAGAAGGTAGAGCCCAATAATGGAAAAGAATCCTAAGATGGACGAGACAAGGAGACACTAAAATAAGAGTTCTAATTAGGAAAAAAAATGGAAGGCAAAAGAAGAAGTCAATATGGCTGCCAAACACCTTAAGTGAAAAACTGAATAAAAAAGGATCTATTTACGGGTGAAAACAGGGGCAGGTTAAGGAAGAGTATATACTCTTTACCAAATTTGTAAAGATACTGTCAGAAAGGATAACAATAAAAAGATAACGAAAATAAGATGGAACTATTTTTTTCAGGCTTCTCTGAGAAGAGGATTTAAGTCTCAAAGTACAATTGTGAGTTGAAAGAGCAACATTCCATAGGAAGCTTGATAAAAAGTAGGATACTCAAAACTTGCCAAAGCTTTGGGATTTAAATATTCTGGACTCTGGCAATTCTTCTTCCCCTATGTACCATACAAACCTCCTGCAGATGTTTGGGCTTTTTTGGATCCGTGTTCCTGAAGGAAGACAGCTTCATAAATTTCAGAGGTTATATCAAGCTGGCTCACATACCTGACTATCCAGGGCTTTGCTACTTGCTAGGAAACCAGCACACTGAGGGTTTTCTTGAGGTTTTCTTGAACATGTGAAGAATCAATGCTATATAAAAGAATTAGCACAATAAGAGCTTGTCTTGTTTATGTGCAATTCATGATTATAGCAACATTTTTCCATGCCATTTCCTGATACTGTAGAATTCGCTATCAGTTTGTGTGCCTATATGTGTGGGAAAGTATCTGTTTTTTCCCCTCACATCTGAAACTATCACTCGTTTGGATCTGAGCTATCTCAAACTGAAACCCTGACTACTGGAAATTCTGGAAACAGACGGCATGACTTTATTTGATGGTGGGCTATCCAAAAATATTGGTGCAATCATCCATGGAATCCAGCACATGTTTATCTATTCATTTGTCAATCCTTTCTTTCCTCCACCCTTCAAAACGGCTACAAATCTCAGATTATGTTCTTAGCTTTTAGAATCATTCTCCCTGAAAGAAGTATTCATTAACAGCTTCAGTGGGTAAATGAGTAAATCATTCCTTCCTTCCTGTCCAGTTTTCATTAGAACCACCGGGCAAGAGTCCAGCTCTCAGCAGGTGAGAATGAATGAAATCAAGCTGTATAAACAAGGCAACAAACCATGTCAACTATTCCAAATGCAGAGAAGCCCAATTAAACTGGTTATGTGAACGGCAAGTATTGCCACTGATCATGTTACACTGGTGGATTTTTTCTTCTCGATGTGGTTTTCCTTTCCAAAAGAAAATGCAAGAACTTCTTTTCTCTAAATAGATAGCGTTATCATCCAGTAGGACAGGAAACTATGCATAATCAGAGTAGCAGTCACCTCCTGTGAGATAACATGAGAATGATAATAAATGTATGAGAAAAGCAAAATATTAGTTTTAAAGTGGACATTCCATCTTTAATTCTGAATTTTGGCATCAATTAAAAGTTAACACTAAACAAAAGCAAAACCCCTAGATAAAATATTATCCAAGCTATTCAAGATGAAGATGATAATGGTTTTATGACTTACCAGTAATTTCTGAAACACTTTAAATAGTGTACACCCTTATTTATTAACCCTTGAGAGCTCCACAAAACTGTATCGTTTCAGAAATACTTTGTTCTCACAAAAAACAGTAAATATTGAGATAATTTATATAAAGTTTAAAACCTTAAACACCACATCAGCATAAAATATTTCTTTATTCTCTACTGGTTTGAAAAGCAGGACCAATTTCTTTGTTTCGCCAGTGCCAGCAGTTTTGGAGAATCAGATTAATTTGTGTACCTCATTAGATTTTTTTTTAAAAAAAGTTATGTATCAGTTTCAACTAAGAAAAGAATCCTCCATTCTGTTGTTTGAATAAATTATTTCCATCTACTTGAAAATAATGGTACTATTGGCAACTCACCAAGAGAATAATGACACACTGTTAAAAGAGCCATCATCTTATTTTAATTGTAATTAAGTCAAGAAAGAACAAGTATGTCTGTTTTCCCATAAAAGTTTATATATATATATATATATATATATATATATATATATACTTAAAAACTGTTTTCCATACTATGTTTTGAAACTGAATTAAATTGGCTGCTGTCTTAATTTTGCATAGAAAGCTATGGAGATTCTGTGATCATATTTTAAAATGAAAACTGTTTGCATTTTTCTATTCTGTACATAGTATGTTCTTTCCTTGCTGCAACTTAAAATTAACCCAACAACTTATACAATTTATAGTAGAGGAAAATCCCAGAACAAATGCAATATTTAGCATGTGTGTCAGTTTGCTAAATTGAAGTAAAAAATGTTCATAATTTTTATTAGGAGCATTGGTACAGCATTCAGAAAAAGAATGCTATTGAAATAGTGGAATTATATTATACTATAATTATATGGCATCAGTTACTATTAAACTCAAGGATTCAGCTAGATTTTTAAAAAATCAATATGTGACATATTATCTCTTCTGTTTGGCAAAGAATCTGTAGAGCTTGCTTACTCTATTTCATGAACCAGTTTTTTGCTTGTACGGTTTTTTGCTTACTCTATTTCATGAACCAGTTTTTTTCTTTTTGAGAAGCAATTTATTAAGCCTATTTTAACAGAGTTGAGACAACCATCTAGGGGTAGAAAGCAAGATTACAACAAACAAATGAATATTCCGCTCTTTTGCTGCCATTCCTGGGATTGGGAAGCTGCCCTTGGTTTCTTGTTTCAGGGACTTGCCCTTGTCCTTCATCCAAAGAGCTACCTTGCAGGTATGTGAAATAAGACCTCAGATGACTGAGATATCATATTTCAAACCAACTTGTGTGATTCTTTCTCATGCTCTGTGAACTTCAACTCTTCAGCCCTTTTCATCATGAGCTTCTTCTTTTGAACTCTTTCCTTCTCAGAACCTTTTTTGGTGCCAAAATAAACATAAGAGGAGGGATCCGTAAATGGGTGACATTATTTTGTGTAATTATTGTCTGTTTTGGCAGTGACACAAGAGCTTCCTTAGGAAGGTGAAGAGTAACATGGATTAGAATCACAATTCTAGAGAAAGAATGCCTTAACTCTGTTGTCATGGATTAGGATTGAGATACTAAGTTGAGATATGATTCTTTGTTTGAAATGTTATCAGTTGTAAGGCTGATTATGCATGTAGGGTCATCTTGGGAAGTTAAGATAGGACAATTCTCACTACACAAATGTGATAATAAACTGGGTTAATAATTTTGAAATGGAGCTCAGTTATTCCGTACAAGCAAATATATATATGCAGGAAAGAATGTCAATTGGGAGAGTGGCAGGAAAGATTAGAAGTTAGCATACCTTATTCTGATTTCTTGAGATTGGCCAAATAGACCTTGTATTGCACATATGGACATTTTACAGCCCTGGGGCCACATCCAGTCTGTGGACTGTCCCAGTCTGGCACATGGTGGAAGCTATCATTGTCAGGGGCAAGATGGGGGGGGGGGCAATGGGAAGCAGGGCGGTGGGGTGTGTAGCATCATCATGGGAAACAGGGCATCATTATCGGAGGTGGAACATCAATGGTGGTGGCCCTCCACAAAAGTCCCAGTTTTTCATGTGGCCCCATGGGAAAATGAATTGCCCACCCCTAATTTATTGTGTCATGCTTGTAACTATTCTACTAATATCAGAAACCCAGTGGCTTAAATCATCTCTTTGATAACAATATCAGATATCTATATGAAGACGCGGAAAGATGTAATCTTCATTCTTGATGCTGTTCAGGATACAACCATGACTTGCGTCTTTGCCTGAGTGCATTGTGTTATCTGAAAGTGCATTTACAAAGGTCACAGCTAAAGGCAGAGTTGATCATCTTTTACTGGCATCCTATTGCACTTCCCCACTTTCTTGCTAAACTAAACTCCATAAAATTCTCCCCTTACTGCAGAGGTGGGAAACTATGGCCCCTTTATGATTTGTGGACTTCAACTCCCAGAGTTCTTGAGCCAGCTGGCTCAAGAATTCTGGGAGTTGAAGTACATAAATAATAAAGGGGCCATAGTTCCCCACCCCTGCCTTACTAAATGGCTTTAGTGACGGATTGTTCCCCTTCCACAACTATCTAACATTCCCAAATGACCCATCTTTCTGGATCAAGTTGAATCTTCCAAACATGTATCCAGAACGCCATCTGTTATACCCTGTAATCTTACCACTTTCTCTCTGGCCCATCTGGGATATTCAGCCTATTAAGGCTACACAATATTCAGTAATTAGCTTATGTTCTAGCAACTTCTAAAGTATAAACAAACTATAAAACAAGCCCTAGCTTGTTAAACAGAGCCACAGCTCATGTTTTGACTTTTATTATTTTTTTCAACAGCATCCAGCATAATAGCTTCATAAATTTTAAATTATATTTAAGGAACAATAGCAGAACAATCTTGGGTGTATCACAAGTTTCAAAATTTAATCAAACACTGAGTTTGTAAAGAAAATTGACCACTAAAATAATCAATACTGACAATGTTAGCTTAAATATTTTTTTAAAAAAAATCCCTTTCCTTGATTTCTAGTATGTCTCATCAAAAAAGATAAGTAATTATGCAGCCAATACAGATTTACTGCAATGACTTTTAAATGTTTTCTATAAGTATCATAAATATTTCTATCAACACAGTTTGTGTGCCAAGCATCTTTTCGTGTTTATTTTGTTTCCAGCTAACAATGGAATTGTGAGAAAATGGCTGTCAGCTACAGACTATAACAAAGGTTCATCCTCCTTTGGATTAAAGAGCCAAAACTGTTGATAACAATAATAAGAACTGAATGAAGACAGCCAACAATCTGTAAACAAGTACTAGCTTGTGCATATTTGAAGGCTTAAATATTTTGAGAAATATTTCAAGAAAGAAGAGGATCGAGTTGTGCTGCATTATATAATTAAATGGGTAGTCCTCGATTTATGGCCATAAGTGAGCCAAACATTTCTGTTGCTAAACAAGACAGTGAGTTTTGCCCCATTTTATACCTTTTTTGTTAAGCAAATCACTGCAGTTGTTAAATGAATTGGGTTTGTTTGTTTGTTTGTTTGTTTGTTTATTCATTTATTTATTTATTTTATTTGCCAAGAATGCATAAGATAACAGATAAGTATAAACATGATTATGAATACAGGAAATGGATACGAATAAATGGGGACAGTAGGACAGGGATGGTAGGCAGGCTGGTGCGCTTATGCACGCCTCTTACAGACCTCTTAGGAATAGGGTGAGGTCAACAGTAGACAGTCTAAGGTTAAAGTTATGGGGGTTTGGGGATGAAACCACAGAGTCAATAGTGCATTCCAGGCATTGACCACTGTGTTGCTGAAGTCATATTTTCTGTAATCGAGTTTGGAATGGTTTACCTTAAGTTTGTATCTATTGTGTGCTTGTGTATTATTGTGTATTATTATTGTATTATTGGGTTAAGCAAATCTGGCTTTCCCCACTGATTTTGCTTGTCAGAAGTCAATGTTACAGATGATGATCACATGAACCTGAGACAGTGCAACTTCAATAAATACATGCCAGTTGCCAGATGCCCAAATTTTGATCATGTGACCATGATGCTGCTGCAATGGTCAACAGTGTGAAAAATGATCATAAATCACTTTCTTCGGTGCCACTGTAACTTCGAACGGTCACTAAACAAATGGTTCTAAATCAAGGACTGCCTGCATAGGTCCATGTAGTTGGTTAATGAAAACATTATACAAATGGAAAACTAGGAAATGGATTCCTGATTATTTCTCTTTCTCTTTTATCTGCTTGCTATTCCACATCCAGCTCTCCAACAATTCATTTCTACCTTTCTGCCATCGTTTCCACACTATAATGGTTTGGTTTGGTTTGGTTTGGTTTCTTACACATAAACTCCCATGATTTGCTGGAAGTTTTTGTGCAGAAAAGAAGAATGAAGTTTGGTGATAACACACCATAAATCTCTATATTACAGATTACAGAGAAGGAATGTGGCACAAGATTGCTGGGTTTGGCAGCAACACAAAGATGGATGCAATATACCATTCAGTCTTCAGTGTATCAGATGAGCCAATCCAACTGAAATAAAAAGACTGTCGGTTCTTAATATTCACAAATCACCACCGGTTAGATTCACCTTGGTTACGTTCCATGGAATAAAATAATTTTTCTAAGTGGATTTTAACAATGCTTGGGACTTCAAAGACAGATTGAAAACATGGCAAAAGATGAGGAAATCCTTTGACGAATTATCCCTCTTTTGCAATCTTCCATCTGGAAAAAACACTGGGCTTCATGACTGTTTTAGTCACCATGGGAATAAGGCTAATATAAATTAATTAGAAGTTGGAGATTACATAAATCATCATTCCTGCTTTGTTTTACCTCCCTCTAAAGAAATTGCAATAGAAGAAATAGGGACAAAAACTATTTTCATTCCCATGTTCCAAATTGTACGCAGATTGGTGCATGTCTGAGAAAGTAGAAAGGAAGACTAGTGCCCCATGTATCAAGAAACTGATCATTTTTCAGGCCTATAGCTTTGATTACCTTCATACTATTTCCATTTAAGAAATGATAACAGGAAATGTTATAGGGGATCCAATGGAGGAGTACCACACTGGAGGAAGCTACTAGTTGATAGCAAACCCCACCTCCCTCCTCACTGCCTGCTTCCCACCCATCCATTGTTTGTTCTCATATCTGTATTCTCTTTGTTTTCTTTTTCATTCTTTATTCTGTTGTTCCATTACTTTACTACTGTTATATTTACACTTCTTTTCATTCCTCTGTTTTTATTGTTGTAGGCCACCTAGAGTAGCCCCATGGTGAGATAGGCAGCAAATAAAGTTAACAAATTAATAAAAATAATAATTAAATGTTTATCCATCTGGAAATATCAGGATCAGGGTAAGACATATTCTATCATTTTTCACCTGAAAAAACAAGACTAACAGTGTAATATTTTTCAGTTGCAGATAATTACTAGAAGGCTTGGGTTTTTCTTTCAGACTTATTTTGAAAACATTTAAGCAAAGCATAATGAATTAAAGCCAAGATTTCTCTGGAATACTGGGAGAGAAAGGAAGAGGCAATGGGGTAATGGTTTGCATCTCCATGAGAAACTGAATATATTCTACTATTTTCTGCAGATTTGTCCTTTAAATCCACATTGAACTGGTATGTAGGTGTGGACCTCTACCAAAATGGCTATTATTGCAAACTTGTTTACATTTTGTTTAACTTCTAACCACAGTCCCAGAAGGAACAGCAATTTTGAATTTATTTGTTTTTAATCCTATTTTTATTATTTTTATAAACAATTTGAGATGGCAAATATACCTAATACTCCTTTCTCCTCATGTTTTCCTCACAACAACAACCCTATGGAATGGAGAGAGAGAGACAGACTAACCCAAAGTGACTCCACTGATTTTCATGCCTAAGCATGAAATTTATAATATTTATATTTAAATATTAAATCTAGCTATATTAAGAGTTTTAAAAATTTATTTTCAGAATTCCACAGACCAGCAGGTCTTTCAATGCATCATATAGCCCTTTGCCAAATTTGCAATCTTCAATTTTTTTTTTAATTTAACTGTATATGTCTATGAAGATTTTCAGTCATCCAGATCATAGTTGTCCCAAAAGTGCTTTTTCAAGAGGCAGCTGAACTTTCTTGGGGTTTTTTTTGAAGATGTTTCACTTCTCAACCAAGAAGCTTCTTCAGCTCTAACTAGATGGTGGGGAATGGAAGGATTTATATTCTTTGCAGACAGCTGGTGATTTGCATTGTTTTAGAGAGTCATTGAGGCCACTTGGAGGTTTATCTATGTCCTCGGAGTCACCTGAGTAGTGCAAATGTGTGTGGAGTCTTCTTGGAACTTCTGAACACCCAGACACAAACTGAATAATGTAATCTATGCAGTACAATCCGGGCTGGGTTCTACTTACCTTTACTACCAGTTCGCAGCGGGGGCCTCACGTGTGCGCTTGCTTTGCTCACGTGTGCGCTCTTCTGCGTAAGCGCAGAAGCTTCTGCACATGCACAGAAGCGTTTTGATGACATCGGGGTCAGTGGGCAGAGCCTCCTGCTGGTTTTACTACCGGTTCTATAGAACCAGTGCGAACCAGGGGCAATGTACCACTGAGTACAATGCAGTGAGCCATGTCCATTTGCATTTAAAATTTATTTATTTATTTATTTTATTTATTTAACTTTTATACCGCCCTTCTCCTAGCAGACTCAGGGCGGTGAACAGCCAGGTAAAAAACATAATACAAAAGTTAAAATCATTTTAAAATAATTTAAATACAATTTGGCCCAAAATTTAAAACATGTCAATTAAAATCAATCACTATCAAACACTAAAACCAATTAAAGGATCAGGCCAGCCCGGCCAACTGAAAAAAATAGGTTTTTAGGGCCCGATGAAAGACTCTTTTGAAGACAGAAAAGTCCACATTTTGGACAGAGAGGACCACTGGTTTGAAAGGGGGTCAAAGAGGCCAATGTCAAAATTGAACACCCCCCTCTCAACAGAGGGAGAGGGATATGACATCATCTACCTTCATTCTACAAGACAGTCCTTTTAGCAGTTCCAAGAAGGCTCCACATTTCCATTATTCAGGTGACTCTGTGGGCATAGATAAACCTCCAGGTGGCCTCAATAACTCACTAAAAGAATGCATGTGACCAGCTGTCTACAAGGAATATAAATCTTTCTATTCTCCACCATCCAGTCAGAGCTTGAAGAAGCTTCTTGGATGAGAAGCAAAACATCTTCAAAGAAAAACAAGAAAATCCAGTTGCCTCTTGAAAAAGCACCTTTGGATTTAAGTGTATGTGCTGCAATAGTGTCTCTTCGGGTGCAGAGATATGAAACCAAAAATACTGCAATCAATAATAGTTTGGGACCAAATGATTCTCCATTATTTTTATTGATTTTGCAAAACTAAATTACAAAGAGTTTTGTGGAACAGTTAAGCATCTCAATAAGCTGTAAATTTTAGCTTCCACATTCAACAAAACCTTTTTCTCTCAGCAAATATCCCATTTGCTTGCAAAAAAAATTAAGTCTTTCTATGTATATAACATCCATCCATCATCTACAGCGTAATAAAGCATATAATGGACCTAGCCGTACTACTGTGCTTTTTCCTCTTTGTTTTTACTCACAGTGACAAATTTAGCATTATTCTTTGTTTATTCTTTACTATTTTCCCTCTCCTTTATTATCAAAAGAAACAGTAAGGTCAGAGAAACAAGTCTCTGGCTTGACTGAGAATTCTAGAAGTGTTAACTCTATCCACTTTGCAAGAAGTATAACATATATAGGCATGTCTATATATACAAATCAATCAAGTAATAATACAAGATTGCAGGCTTGTTTAAGCTGTTAGGAATAACCATAAGCCAAAACATTACAATTCATTCTGGAATACACTGCAATTATAAAACCAAATACATTATGCAATACTAGTTTCACTGTTTTAGGATGAGTTAATAACATTAATGAGACAATAATGACCATCAAAAAAAGTTGTGCTAAAGAAAAATGGCATGCTTGTGCAAAACTGTATCAAGATCCAAGCCAATTAATAAAGCAATATTGAATTTTTGAGAATATTTTCTGATAAAATTCTTGTATTTCTTATTTTCTAGAAAAGAACATCTTTTTTTATTTGTTTAATTTTTTTAAAACAAACATAAAACACATCTTTCCCAAAACGAAGCATTGATCCAGTCACAGATTAATACAAATCATTAACAAATCTTATTTTTCAATTAACACAACTTAATATTTTACTCAGTTATTTCCCAAAATTCTATCAATTTAACTATGCCATTATCCCAAAAACCATTACTTAAATCTTAAATCCTAACCAAATATCATTTGCGTTAGGATTAATAGCAAAGTAATGAAGATGATTATATTGGGAGCAATAGTTAAAATATTTTTTAAATGCTTACAATAACTGTAATGATTTATATTGTTAAAATATATCCATCTAAACAAAAAGAAAGAGAAAAATGGAATAGAAAAGAACATCTTAATCAGGTAGCTCAGAGGTTCCCAAATGCTGTGCTGCAGCCCAGTACCAGGCCGTGTGTTGTGACTCCGACTCCCAAGCCTGTCCTAACAGAGGGAGAGGACTCAGAAGGTGAAGAAGAGATTTGGCAAGGCCTCCTTCTCCAGGACCCTCCTCTCTGGCAATGCCTCAGGTTTCCTCCGAAGGCCAAGAGATATACCAGGAGCAAGGCACTTCGGAGCAGCCGCAGATAGAGAGTGAGGGGGATGAGTTTTGGCTGGATCCCAGACAGCATCAGAAGGATAAGCATGCACAGCAGAGAAAGAGACGTGGGCGGGTCAGAGATTGAGCTGAGTCAGTGGACCACACCCCACAAGGGATAAAAGGGTGTGCGTCAGCTATTCAGGCCTTGTGACGGACAAATTGAAAAGCTCGGAAGTCATATCGTGTTTCTAGAACCCTGTTAGAATCTCTTTTTAGATTTCTTCGGACTGGACTTTGACAATTCTTTGCTTTGTGGACTTAATTTTGTACATCGGACTGAGGAGAAAAAACCGCCCTTAGTGAGTAAAATCTCTTGACAGGCAGTTCATGTTTCGCTGCCAAGACTGTTATCTTAAAGGAATTCCTGACTGTTTGATTCATTAACTCCTGGCTGTCTGTTTGTGTGCGTGCATGCAACAGGGACAGAACTCCGTGGCCCATTCAGAACCAAGCCACAGAAGTGGTGGGTAGGTGTGCATGTGCGCATACAGCTCTACTTGCAGGAGCAGTGGGTGAGTGTGCGCCTGCAGCTCCATTTGTACAAGTGGAAGGTGTGTGCGCCTGCTGCTCAACAAATGGAGCTGCACTCGCCTGCCGCTCACATGGAATCATTTCCTCCCCCATCCTTGGTCTGCAAAGCTGGAAAGTGGGGACCGCTGAGAAAGCCACCTGCCAGATTTTCATGAGCAATTAGGATATAGTCTGTCTGGATATAGAGAATTAAGCAATCACGATGAAACAATCCAGCATTATTAATAAAGAACTGGAAGGAAGGAAAACCTGAAATCCCATCTTCCACTCCATCAAGATTCAATCATGCCCTTTTGGTAACTGGTCAGTGATAGGAAGGATTTTTATATGCAAAATCTGAATGTTGCTTATGTTGGTAAAACAAAGCTTTTTTAAAAAATAGAATAGAATAAAAGAATTGGAAGGGACCTTGGAGGTCTTCTAGTCCAACTCCCTGCTTAGGCAGGAAACCCTACACCACTTCAGACAAATGGTTATCCAATATCTTCTTAACAACTGTGAATGATCCAGTGTTGGATCATTCACAGCTTCTGTAGGCAGGTTGTTCCACTGATAATTGTTCTAACTGTCAGGAATTTTCTCCTTAGTTCTAGGTTGCTTCTCTCCTTGATTAGTTTCCACCCATTGTTTCTTGTCCTGCCCTCAGGTGCTTTGGAAAATAGCTTGATTCCCTCTTCTTTGTGGCAGTCCCTCAGATATTGGAACACTGCTATCATGTCTCCCCTAGAGAAATCTACCAATAATCTGTGGAAATTACTGGGTGATTTATTTTTTTTTACTGAGTTTGCTCTGCTACAATGTAAAAGATACCTAATTCTACAGCGAAGAACAAGTCTTTTGTAACTTTACATACCATAAAATCTTCATCCCAAATCTGTCCCAAGGTAGATCAGAGGCACTATTATATATATATCTTACAATGATGACAATTTCTGGGATAATAAATTGTACTGCCTTTTTAAAACATGGCAGGACAGGATATGGCTGAAATCTTATATTGAATGAGCAGATTTTCTCTGTCTATGTGAAGTAGACATTCACAATACAAAGACGATCACAGAGGGAATTGGCCTCATTCCACTGTCTAGTGGAAGCTGTTCATTACAGAGGCAAGTAATATATGCAAGCAACACATGGCATAAATGGGCAGTTACTGTTAAGATCCTGTGACTATATATATTCCTTTCCATCAGCAGATGCATGTTAAGAATTAGATTCAAGTATGACTGGATTTGTGGTCATTATTTTATGTTATGCCTACAGCAGCTCTATTCATAGCAAGTGGGACATCTGGATAAAATTTGCTTAGCACGCAGAACTGGCAGAGTTTGTTCATGCTGGATGAATCCAATGCCACAAGCAGAAAGTTACAATCAGCTGAAGGAAAAAAGTAGCCACGGAAACCAAATGTGATTTGTATCTTGTTCAAAGAAGATGATTGACTGTACCTTGAAAATGAGGCTTTGGGCAAATGAAAGGCTAACTAGTTAATCATAGCAACATCCTTATTTCTTTAAATTCAACTGCCTTCAACTTCCAGTGGTGCTAGGACTTCTATTCCCTATATATCTGGAGGGCAAAAAATTGGAAAAGGATTTGTAGCTCTTTAAGGTACAATTGGATTTTCTGACTACAGGTAGACCTTGACTTACAATCATTAGAATATAAACTGATAGCAAACAGCACTCCTGACTAGCACTCTTGACTAGCACTCCTGACTAGTTAGGGTAATGAAACATCTGCAAGAAAACAAGCAAGCTCAGAGAGCATCATTACAATCGTTTGTTTAGTGATGATTTGAAGTTACAATAGGATTGAAAAAAGTGACTTACAACCATTCCCATGGCCCCATCCTCAAAATTTGGGGCTTGGCAACCAGCATTTATTTATAATGGTTGCAGCATCCCGGGGTCAAGTAATCAACATTAGTGACCTTCCCAGCTGCCTTTCAACAAGCAGAGTGAAGTAGGGGAAGTTTAATTTGTGAATGTGCCAGTGATTCAAGTCACCCATTTAGAACTCACACAATCCTAGCAAAGAGTGCGTTAGTGTTTTTACTATTATTATTGGGCTTGCCATAAATCCAAATTTAAATAATTAATCCAGTCAGAGCGAATTGTCATCTGTGGAGACAGAGCATGGATATCTTACCCAGCCTTCTGGCTCATCGCTTTAACTCTCTTTGTTCTTTTCTGCATCCACTTAAGGAGCCTTTTCATACAGTTCCTGGAGTACATGCTGTTCTAAATGCTTGAGTGCGGCAAAAATAAAACAAGGCTGCAAAACCACGGTGAAGGAGGCTGAGTCTTTGCAGTGGCTGCCAATGTGTTTTTCATCTCTGAGAAGACGCTTGCTTTCTAACAGCAGCTACCACCTCTAATGGATGAAGTGGGGATAACATCACCACAAATAAGGCACCAAGTTGTGGAAAGTGATGCCTGTGTAGAATTAGAAGTCATACGGACAACCATTATCTTTTTCTTTTGCAAAAGTTAAGTCTAGAGCGCACCATAAAAACGGCTGGATATTCCAAGTTCATGTAAGGTTTTGTGAGACTTAGAAGCTTGCTAAATGTGGTTCCAATAAAGAGGTAAACTGCTCTGGTTAGAAAGCAACCAGCTATTAATTTAACATCTATAGCTTATATAAAAACCCTGGAAATGTCATGTCAGAGCATGTAAAAGAATATGCCCTTGGTCCTAGCTTTACATTTAAAATAGTATTTTGTGTAGAACTGTGGTCCATATAATTTTGTTGAAATCATAGGAAAACATAACTGAAATGAAGTAAGGAAATGATCTACAACAGATCTACAGTAAACTATACCCCAGTGTGTACTATAATCCATTAAATTTGCATGCTAGAGGCAACTATTCCATTCTTAAAGAAGGATAGGCCACATAATCTGAACTGATAACAAAACTACTCAAATTGTGGAATTTTACATAGTACGTTATTACACAATTTCATAATCCACTGTGTTTTTGAATTTTTATCTTATTATTCCCCTTATCATAGGAATGAATTTTTTGAAACTTTCTGACAGCCTTCTCTTCTATAAAAGGTAAAAGTTCCGCTCGCACATTTGTGCTAGTCTTTCATCTCCATTTCAAAACCGAAGAGCCAGTGCTGTCCAAAGACATCTCCATGGTCATATGGCTGGCATGACTAAATGCCAAAAGTGCACAGAACACTGTTACCTTCCCACCAAACATGGTCCCTATTTTTCTACTTGCATTTTTTACCTGCTTTTGAACTGCTAGGTTGGCAGAAGCTGGAACAAGTAACAGGAGCTCACCCCATTACGCAGTACTAGGGATTCGAACCATTGAACTGCCGACCTTTCGGTTGACAAACTCAGCATCTTAGCCACTGAGCCACCACTTTCCTTAAATCTGTTTCTCTTTTCCAATTAAATTACTGCCTCTTCTGAATTTATATATACATGAAATCCGAACTACCCAAAATTTTATCCAGCAAAATGTTGAGAGCAAAGCATTGTTGTTTCCTTTCATCCTTTAGTCTCTGTAAAACTTGTTTGAACTGCAGGAGAACAATGGCCCTAAATCAAAAGAATTAAAGTGCTGTTATATGCTTCTAATGAACACATTTGGAAACTAGGGATTAGGTTACCTTTCTAAGAAAAAGAAAGAAGAAAAACTGTCTAATTGGATTGAAAATTGGAAACAGAAAATAGCCACAGACTAAGTTGTTCCAACTGAAAAAGAAATTTTATCTTAGACCTCCACTGGAAAATGCTACATATCAGTTACCTTTTCATTAATTGGAAAATGCCCATTACTCATCTTTTTGTACACTATTTTCCTAGGAAATACCATTCTCATGATTACTCTCCACCTGTAGGAGGAGAAGAAGAAGAACCCGGGGACAGAAAATTTCTTCAAGAGAAGAATCAGTCTGGAATTATTATGTTGCCACAAGCAATCCAAGTCCAGCCCCCTTGAATTCCATTCACTCTTTTCTAGCCCTAATTAAGTGCTGACCATTCATTGACTAGATTCTTGTGTTTAAGCATGAGCAGTAAATCAGCATAATTGGAACTTAACAATTCTTCATGATTGACACATCGTCTGCTATGGACACTCTGACTTTCTGAGCATATAAAGATATCAGCTTTTTTTCTCTTGATATCTCAGGCTAGTAGTTCAAGCTGAAGTGGCCATAAATAAAGCCATCCACTGTCTGGTTTTGTGCCTTCAATGCTAAAATCAAGTTTCTTCTAACCTTATGAAAATATAAGGGAAAAAATAAATAGGAAGTTTGTTTCTTGTCTCATTTTTTCTTATTCCACTTTCCTTTAACAGCTCCTGTTTTATATCTTGGCTTCTGCCAAGCCTAAAATAAACTAAAATTGTGATCCATCTCTCACTGGAAACAGTTACGGTAAGTTTTATTATATTAGACTCCCTCTAGTTGTCTCTGACAAGATCATTAATTAACCATTATTTTTATAATGCAAAGTAATTTATAATAATAATAATAAATTAACAATATAGATATAAATGCTAAATAAGGAACATTGCTTTAGTACAATGGTAGACTAGAATGTGGTTTGTCATCTATCCTCAATCAAAATTTATCAAAATCTTAGGATCTAAATTATGATTATGTAGAGAATGCCTCAGAGTGATACAATATTCACTTAGAACAGAAAACCTGTACAAGAAACACATGTGATCTGATTCAACAGACCTTTGATAACTTTGACCAGTGTCCCAGTTTTGCTCATGCAACCTTATCTTTGCATGGCAAAGAGGCAGGATAATGGCTGCCCTCCTTCTTTGTATTGCAGCCAAGCCAAGTCATTTTGCTGAACCTTGAAGCCTCTTTGGTTATTGATATATACCTATTTTAACATTGGTTCCCTTCCTAACTTCAGAACATATTCATAGCCACACAGAATGCAAAAGTCACATTCTGGTTCTGCACCACTTTCTTGGTTAAGTTACATTCACAATAAGTCCCAAAGGTGCTTTTTCAAGAGACGGTCTTGTTATTATTTGAAGATGTTTCGCTTCTCATCTAAGAAGCTTCTTCAGCTCTGACTGGATGGTGGGGAATGAAAGCTCGGTGGCGTAGGATTGTGATAACTCCCATTTTGTGCTCCAGTGGGTGGTGAGGATCAAAATGTAAATATTGAGCTGGGGGGAGGTCTGTAAACTTCAGTGTTAATGCTTATGTCTTCCTTATTCTTCAAAGAATAACAAGAAAGTCCAATTGCCACTTGAAAAAGCACCTTTGCGACATCCATGACCTGGATGACTGAGACTCTCCATGGACATCCACAATCAGTATGTAGTTCTTATTACATTATTTTTAGCAAGACAGAGAGGAGGGGGAGGACTACTTATCTACTACTTGGATCACTTTTTATGTGTCTTACAACCAATTCAGTGATTATTAATTATTTTTATTTCAAAATATTTAAATATTTCATGTTTATGAAGTACTTGCAGTGTTCTATGTTTATCAAAAACATTGCATATTATTATTTTTAAAGGAGACTATCAAGCCATTTTTCCTGGAAAACTGGAAACCATTGCTTTCAATTTCTTGGATTCAGTTTGTCCATCATTAAAGCCCCTAAAGTGTACTGCTATTCTTTACAATAATCTCTCCATTTTTCCAGACAGATACACTCCCACCACAAGAACACAATTTGTATGTAATTCCAACAAATGTAAGTAATGCCTGGGCCATTACGGACTGAGCTATTTTCTGCTATTTATCTTGGCGTAAAAATGCAGACTGAGCTTTTCCAGATCTCCATAGTTCATTAACACAAAAGATGGGAATTATGTCATTCATTGAAAAAAGAAATACACCAGATTTACTATAGAATTACTGAATGGATTGGTTGTGCAGGACAGAAACTTTTCATTTGTTTCCAAAATCTTGGTTGACTTCTTTTCCTTTTGCCAAGCTATATGAGCATCTGATTCTTAGGTTCTATGGCACTTTGAACACATGTGCACCACACTGCTACAATAAAACTGTAGCAGAACACAAGCTTGCCCTCATATGATAACGGGTTGGAAATCTCATTTCCTGTCCCAGACATTTTCTGGAACTGTTCCCACTTAGACACCATTGCATGCTATAGTGCAGTTAGCTTGTAGATAGTGTTGTCACTTCCTATCTTCCGTGGAAGGGATGATGGTATTTATCTGGTGTCTTTCCTCTAACTCAAGCATACAGGATACTTAGGAATCTCATAGCCTTTCCTGAGCATTTCCTAACTTTGTTGCATAACATCATCTGAAGAAGAACAAAAGGCAGGTGCATTTATCTTCCTGCAATTAATTCTTCTTCTCAATCACTGCATTTAAGGGCTTATCCTTCAGTATGACAATATGTGACATTGAATGTGGGGCATATATATTTGCTCACCACTGATACCTTTCTCTCCCTTTTCTCACAAGCCCATCCCTAAATTGTCCATGCTGAGTACAACATTCTGAATGATCAGAAAGAATTTGAGTTAATTCCATCGTTTAAGCTGCTCAGAAACAGATAAGGAGCAAGACAGAGAAATACAACAATACTTTTTTTCTTTTTTGACCCAGCCACTCCATTTCTCTGGAAGGATTTGACAAGCTACCCTGCTTGTTGGAACATTCTTACTGAAAGATCCATGTCTGAACAATAGTAGCCTTCCTGGCTTCATTATTGATGGGGTCGTGGGAACGGCCTGGAAACTTCAATTTTCACTTCCTCTCCCCTGGAAACTGGCCCTGCCTCATCTTCAGGACTTGATTTATGTACCCTTTTGTGACTCCTTTTTTGTACTACAGAACACCAGCCATTAGGAAAGAGCAGTGCAATCAACATTGTACTGGCAGCTTTTCCTATTGCCATAGCAAGAGCTGGGCTTTGCTAGAGACTGCAAGTTAGAAAAGTTCTGGCTGACCCTGACTATCATCCCCAAATGTATTTAATTAAGAAACCATTTATATATATATATATATATATATATATATATATATATATATATATATGCCACCCTTCTTCCAAAGGATTCAGGGCGGCGAACACAAGTTAAAAAACATACAATAATAAAAGAAATTCTAATTAAAACCAATTAAAACAGAGACAAATAAATAATAAAACCCAGGAATCAGAATCAACCCATTTGTTGAAACAGCCAAGTCTTTAGGCCTCAACGGAAGGAGCGGAGATCAGGCGCCGTCCGAAGCTCGGTGGGTAACTCATTCCAGAAGGCAGGAGCACCCACAGAGAATGCTCTACCCCTGGACGTCACCAGTCGACATTGTCTGGTCAACGGTACCCTGAAGAGGGCAGCCCTGTGTGAGCGGACAGGATAGTGGGAGGCGGGTAGGAGATGGTCCTGCAAATACCCCGGACCTAAGCCAAGTAGGGCTTTAAAGATAAGTACCAGCACCTTGAAGCGGATCCGGAGGACCACTGGTAACCAGTGCAGCTCATGTAGGAGAGGTGTTACTTAGCAAGTTATCTCAAATATCTTGCCGTATCATAAGAAAAATATTTTCCTTTCTTGGAAAGAAAGTATGTGTTCCAGCTTTAAATGTGATTTTCTGTAATACATTATTACAATAACAGAATAACAGAGTTGGAAGGGACCTTGGAGATTCTCTAGTCCAAACACCTGCTCAGGTAGGAAACCCTTTACTTTTCAGACAAATGGTTATCCAATCTATTCTTAAAAACTTCCAGTGCTGCAGCATCCACTACTTATGGAGGCAAGTTGTTCCACTGAATTGTTCTAACTGTCAGAAAAGAAACTGTCCTTAGTTCTAGGTTGTCCCGAGGTGCTTTTTCAAGAGGCAACTGGACTTTTCCCAGAAAGTCCACTTGCCTCTTGAAAAAAGCACCTTTGGGACAACCATGACCTGGATGACTGAGACTCTCCATAAACATTTAGTTCTAGGTTGCTTCTCTCCTTGATTAGTTTCCATCCATTGCTTCTTGTCCTGCCTTCCGGTGCTTTGGAGAATAGGTTGACACCTTCTTCTTTGTGGCAAACTCTTAGATATTAGAATATTGCTATCATGCCTCCCCTAGTCCTTTTCATTAGGCTAGACATACCCAGTAACTGTTCTTTATATGTTTGAGTCTTAATATATAATATTAAGCAATATTATATAGGATGCATGAACCAATTTGTTTGAAAACAAAAGTACAATTTAAAATAATTGCATACTAGAAAGCATAAAGTAGCCTTGTTATCATCTTAGACAGATTATTTGTTCCATATTATAGGCTAAAGATACAAACAGATACATTCATTACTATGTGAATTTACAAAATAGCACAAGATGTTATAACATTTGAAATATTCCAGGATATTTTTGAAGAATGGGGTCAGAAATTAGTAGCCACAATGTCAGATATATTGGAAATGATGTCCGCTTCTATGAATAGCCCGTGTCCAAAATGTAATAATGAAAAAATAACAGATATGATACAAATTTTACACGATGCAGAAATACTAGAACCAGAAATACTGAATAATAATAATAATAATAATAATAATAATAATAATAATAAATTTGTGATGCATTTTTGAATGTTCAGTTGACTGAGTTTCATGTTTAATGAATAAAATAAATAAAAAATTTAAAATTGTATGCAAAACGCACCACTGAACTTAAATCAATACTCAACATAGTTCAGTTGTTCAGCAGCGACATCAGAATGAACTCTGGACTTGAAAAATGTGCTATATTATCTGTGCAGCAAGGAAAAATGGAAAAAAATAGAAGGAATAGAACTGGGAAATGGAAGCATTGTGAAAGTATTAGCAAAGAATGACAGTTACAATACCTAGGCATATTGGAAGCAGATAACATCTTGAATAGAAAAGACAAAAAGCCAACAAAGGAATATATCAAGAGGGTCCACAAAATATTAAAATCAAAGCTGAATGCTGGAAACATAATTAAA
Source organism: Ptyas mucosa (assembly GCA_012654045.1). Classification (NCBI taxonomy): domain Eukaryota; kingdom Metazoa; phylum Chordata; class Lepidosauria; order Squamata; family Colubridae; genus Ptyas; species Ptyas mucosa. The sequence continues at coordinate 19,667,114 of WNWU01000001.1, read as the reverse complement.
GCCATTAATATATGGGCAGTTCCAGTGATATGCTACTCAGCTGGAATCATCAACTGGACTGTGGCTGAACTGGAAAACTTGGACCAGAAAACATGTAAACTATTGAATATGTACCATGTTTTACACCCGTGAAGTGACATTGACAGGTTGTACCTACCAAGAAGAGTAGGGGGCAGAGGGTTATTGCAAATCCATCAAACTATAGAAGAAGAAAAACGAAGTTTGAATGACTATGTGAACCAAAGTACAGAAAAATTGCTGCAGGCTGTGAAATTGGAGAACATTAAAACAACAGAAACAGAGACAAAATATAAGGAAAAACAGCTGGATGACAGATTAAATAGATGGAAAACCAAAGCTTTGCATGGACAACACTTGAAAAACATTGAAGGAAAATGTGATAACAACTTGACAGGGGCATGGCTTAAGATGGGAACCATCAAAAAAGAAACGGAAGGTTTAATACTTGCTGCTCAAGAACAAGCACTACAAACTAATGCCATGAAAGCAAAGATACAAAAATCCACTGACAATTCAAACTGCCAACTTTGCAACAACAAAGTTGAAAGTGTACTACATTTAATATGTGAGTGCAGCAAAATTGCACAAACTGATTGCAAAGCCAGACATGACCGAGTTGCTAACTTAATCCACTGGTCATTATGTAAAAATACGATTTACCTGCATCTGAAAAATCATGGGAACATAAAGTGGAGAAAGTTGTTGAAAATAAGAAGGTGAAGATCTTGTGGGACTTTCGAATACAGACGGATCATCATTTGGAACACACCAGATATCACAGTTGTTGAAAACCAAAGCGTACAATTTATTGATATCGCTGTACCAGGAGATGTCAGAGTTGAAGAAAAAGAACTGGAAAAAATAATGAAATATGGCCATCGAAACTATGCGATTATGGGTAGTAACGTGGGCAGTACTAGACAGCTTTACTTCATTTTAGCTTTTGGCAAAGCAAAAGCCAAATACCTGTAATAAATTTTGATCTACATTCTCCTAGTAAATATTCTTAATAATGTCCCTTAGGGAAAAAAATATTCATCAATTATTAAACCAAGCAGACAATTAAATATCATCCTTATTAGAACTTATTACAATAGCTGCCCAGAGTTATCATGCAGTAAGATGGGCAGACAATAGAAGAGAGAGGAGAGGAGGGAGAAAGGGGGGAGGGAGAGAGAGAGTCTTTGGGGAAAGTTTTAGAAAGGTAGAACAATATGCTGACATTACAGTATTATCATTATAATCTAGTAGAATACTAACCCTCATAACTGGCAGAAGTCAGAATGGAAAAAACATCTGCAAACTGCAGAGTCTGCTGTTGGCAACATCCTGTCTGTTGGCTTCCTCAACATATCTGTCTATACAAAAGCTGAGATGTTCAAGGATTGTGACAATTTTATCCACAGAACAGTTTTAGTTCATTCATAGACATGAATGCTAGCCACGTATTTATATGGAAGAAGTAAAAGACATCAAAGAAGTGGGGACCAATTTCCTTTTCCTGAATGTTCCTCTCAGATTCCAAAATGTCTAAAACAGACACTGCATTATATCATGGAAAATAAGGAATTGTTTAGTTAGCACTAACTTGAAAGAAGTGAGCTTTTCTAATAAATTCTTCTTCTTCTTCTTCTTTTTTTTTTTTTTGCACCATTGATACCAGTTATTACTTTTTTTCTGCAGAAACTGCAGAAAACTTTCTTCATCTTAACCCATTTGGACTGGACTGAATCTCAAAGAGAACAAGTAATACAGACCCATTTTGCACATCTTGAAGCATTCCCATATTACACAGCCAAAACTCAGTTTCAAAAGAGGGAAGCTTTTTGTTTGTTTTTTGTTTTGGCAAAAGGTAAGGGCAAAGCAGAGGTGAAATGCTCCCAGTTCAGACCAAATCGCCCGATCTGGTAGTGATGGAGGCGGGTGGTTCGGAGAACCGGTAGCAAAAATCCCTTCCCCCTCCCCATTGCCCAGCTGAGCCACGCAATCATCAGAGCCATGCAATCATTTTTTTTAAAGCATTTTTTCTACAACCTCTTTGGCCGAAAAAAAGCTTTTAAAAGTTAAAAAAAAGCCTCTGATGATCATGCAGCTCAGCTGGGATCATCAGAGGCTTTTAAAAGCATTTTTTCTACAACCTCTTCAGCCAAAGAGGTTATAGAAAAAATGTTTTTAAAAGGAAAAAAAGCCTCTGCCGATCAGGCAAGTCAGCTGGGATCGTCAGAGGCTTTTTTAAAAAAAAGAAATCCTCTGCCCATCAGGCAAGTCAGCTGGGCTCATTAGAGACTTTAAAAAAAAAAGAAAGCCTCTGCTGATCAGGCAAAACAGCTGGGATCGTCAGAGGCTTTAAAAGCATTTTTTTAATAATCTCTTCAGTTGAAGAGGTTGTAGAAAAAATGGTTTTAAAAGTAAAAAAAAAAAGTTGGCCACATCCACTCAGTCATATTCTCCCCACCCACCCACCCCGCCAAGCCACACCCACAGAACTAGTAGTAACAAATTTTATATTTCACCACTGGGGCAAAGTAGTTGTGTTAACTTCCCACAAAGCTTAATTATCTTGTTCTCCGTGTTAATTCCCCCTCTCCAAATAATCTCCAGTAATATCACAATGTCCCTGTTTACCCTGTTCATTCCAGAGGAGGGAGGGAGGGAGGGAGGGAGGGAGGGAGGGAGGGAGGGAGGGAAGGAAGGAAGGAAGGAAGGAAGGAAGGAAGGAAGGAAGGAAGGAAGGAAGGAAGGAAGGAAGGAGGACAGACTCTGAAAATATTTGCAGTTCTTGAACAGATGATATTTTTAAAAAGTGGTATCTTGGTAAATTAGAATCAGTCTCTCTGTGAGCATTCTTTGAAATTTTTTGTGTACCATTGTTATCTTTTGTTGCTCTACTTTAGTTTCCTTAGTAACATGGAAAGAGAAGGTTTATATTTTGTCTTTCTTCCCTTTCTTTTCTCTTACTGGTGTTGCTTAAGATATGCTTTGGGATTCCCTCTTCTTCCTTCTTTCTAACTTTCCCCTAGATCTTACATTATTTGCCTAATTTATATAGCCATTCATCTCGCAGAACAAGTGACTCTGGGATTGTTTGCAACAATCAATACCTAACTTATAGTTATTAAAAATTAAGCAATTATTATATGATTCAATTGATATACCTCTTTTTCTGATACAACGTAGAATTTGGACATCTTGATTTGTTTTGCTCTGTGCTATTACTCTGTGACTGCAATGGGCAATAAACATAGAAAACTTCTGATCACTTTTCTCTTCTGAGATTTAAAGCTCACTGTGTTTTTAAATGTAATTGCTCCAGCTGACAAATTAGAGAACAACACTGCTCTTCTATCAATCCAGATAGAATCATTGTGGAACTTATTATATAAATATGAAATAGAGATATTCCAGTGTCAAGGCTGGGAAAGAATTGCCAAAAACACACTTAGCCTTCCAGGAGGGAAGGGACGGTAAGGTTGAAGGATAAGAAGGTAAGAACAGTAAGGTTGAAGCATGGAAAGGAATGGATACAGGTAGTCCTTGACCTATGATCACAACTGAACCCGAAATTTTTGTTGCTAAGCAAGGCAGTAGTTACCATATTTTTCGGAATATAAGACACACCGGAGTATAAGATGCACCAAGATTTCGAAGAGGTAAACAAAAACCAAAAAAAAAAACATATTTGCCCTCCCCAGATCCCAGGAGCACTCTGCAGGCCTCCAAAACCCTCTGTGCATCCCATTTTTTCAAAAAATATGGGGTGCGCAGAGTGTTTGGGAGGCCTGCAGAGTGCTCAGGGGGCTGGGGAGGGCAAAAACGCAACACATGGGGGGTTCGGGAGGCCAAAAACAGGCCTTTTTGCATGACAATGAGAGTTTGACACCCTTGGCTTAAGTGGTTATTTCAAATTAAATTTGTTTTTATTGTATATATTTTATTTATTTGTTTGTTTAACAAATTTGTATGGCCACCTATCACTCACACAGGTGACTCCGGGAGGCTACAACATTAGAAACCCGCCACATAAAAACCCATAAAATCCCACCCCACCTCCAGGCCAGCAGCAACACTTGACATTTATGATGTGCTTCACATATAAAGATAATATTACAATCCAACTTGGCATACATTTTCGCTTTTATTTCTCAAGGTGATATTTGCAACGTACATATTTTAGACAAAAAGTCCTGCTTTGAATTAATGTTAAAAAAATTAACAATTGGCGAGATGGACTGCAAAAGGGTCGATCTTAAGGGAATCCTTGCAATTGCAGAAGTATTATATATGTTTCTAATCAAAGCATTTCACTTCGTGACCTATTAATTAAGAGCCTTGGTGGCGCAGCGGACTAAAGTGCTGTTGAAGTAGCACTTAGCTGCCAGCTGCCTGCAATTACTGTGAGTTCAAATCTCACCAGGCTCAAGGTTGACTCAGCCTTCCATCCTTCCGAGGTAGGTAAAATGAGGACCCAGATTGTGGGGGCAATAAGCTGACTTTGTATAAAAAAAGAACACCGCTTAGGAGAGGCCAAAAGCCCTACTAAGCAGGTATATACAAAAGTATGAAGGCTATTGCTTAACGCATTTTAAGCTGCCCTGAGTCTCTGGAGAAGGGCGGCATATAAATCGAACCAATAAATAAATAAATGCTGTTAAAATGAAGGGACAAATGAGCCTCAGTTAAACAAATTGCGATTCATAGACGCTCTTCTGTGAAGACTATCACAAACGTTCCATGGTTTGTTAAAGATGTGTTTTTAGGTGAGGTCTGGAATCAATACGATTCAAACAAGCTAGCAAACTTTTTATAGCAGTCAGAATCGTGTAAAAAAAAGTACAAACTATTTTTAACACTGTTCTGACTGCTAGCCCTCCTAATTCCTAACCCTGGAAGTCTTTCCTCCCTCATTCTTTTTTTAACTCCCAAACTGTAACTTCTAGCACACACACAAAAAATGCTATTCAAAGATGCTGCCCACTCAGATGTATAATATGATACATCATGTTCAGGATATGGAACAAACACCCACAGTAGCACTATTCAATTTGGGATGGCTGCTTTTGATTTTATATTATTGGTCTGGAAGGAAGATTTTTTTTAATCTTTAACACTTGCATTTTCAACTTTTTGGGTTCCAATGATTTATTTTGTTGTTGTTGTACGTATTATGCACTGAAATATGTAGAATAAGTCTTCCTGCCCTTCATGGAACTATGATAGGCCTATTTCTTCATATGGATGCTATTTTAGTATGGGTATGTATTCCATTAAGTGAACTCCAGCTCACAAAATTTATTGCACAATAGCAGTATTTATATTAGTTTTGCAGATGCCACACAGGGTCAGTGTAAGCCTTTTTACCTGCAATAGAACAGTAAATTGTGTTTCCTCCCGTTTGCCCGATTTATGGTGCGTAAAGTTCATGGCCAGATAGTTTATTTTGGCATCTTAGACAGAAAATTCTTCAACAGTTTCTCCTAGTCCCGCAAGTAAAAATGTAATGGTGACTGAAAAATATATAATAATTTATATCTGCTGCTTTTCCATAATATTCATTTTGTGCTGTGTTACTAAGAGTAAGATTGTGCTTAGGTTCCTCAGAAATGTAGGCATAGTTTAAAAACTATCAAACAGGACAAGGTTGCCATATCTGAACTATAAGAATCCAGGAGACAGAGGGCAGCAGAGGCATGTACTTTGCTACCACCTACTGGTCACCTGGAATTTTGCACTTAAATTTTGCAACCTGCTACATATTAAGCTATAACAGATAGATTTAAACCTAGTGCCAAAACCAAACAGATCACAGTATGGAATTGCATTTTATTACCAGCAGGCTGGTACAACAGGCTAACATCACTGTGTTTTTGGAACACATAGAGACTTCATAAATCTGAAAATCACAAAAGAATCAGTCTGCACATAGAGAATCTTAAAATTAGCTGACTGCACTTTATAAGTCGTAGAAATAGTTCTTACATGAATTCACCCACAGAATTTTCAGGAAAAAATTACAACATAAATACTGGAAGTTTGTGACAGCTATGCTACATTATTCAATTAATATGGAAATAAATATGACATGTTACATAAGTTGTTTTGCAAATGATGTTGTAATGATGCAAAATAATTTACTCCTGCTCACCAGTTTACTATTAAAGAGACACCAGTTTAATATGTAATAATAGTATTAAACATGAAAAAACCTATGAGACTGGTTGTACAAAAACCGTTGCATAGATGCAGAACATTATAGCATAGAAGAATCTGCATATCTGAGGCATACTTTATATGTGTGTGGCTATCTTTCTTATTGGTTTTCTAATTAAGTTGGGTTTTAACTCATTCTGAAACTCAACCACATCATTTCTTTCATCTTAATTATTTATTATAGTTTTTATGAATTCCATAATTTGACTCTGCCATCAATGCTGTTGACCTAATTCCCCCTCAAATCTAACATTTTACATATTAATTGTCCTACTCTTAATGAACATTCCATAGCTAAGTTTGAATGGTAAATATATGTACAGTAATTCTAACTGTAATCTTCCTTTCTTTTTTCCCAAAATAAAACTGTTCTCAGATATAATCCAGCCATTTCCAACCTGCTGCCTTCCAGTTGCTATAAGACTACAACGTCTTATACAATTCCAATTCATGACACCAGGAGAGGAAGACTGATATAACCTAAAAAGTTTCTTACAAAATGAAATCAACAAGAAAGTATCTGGGAATAGAATGTTTCTCAGGGTCAGATTATAGTTTTTACTGCTTGAATTTATATTATATTCTTCCAAATCTATATATGACTTTAGCAACAAAACTGAGTAAATGTTATGGATGGATTCTGACAAATCCAAGCTGTAGGATTCAGCTGGGGAAAAACAAAATGAAACATTATTTCCTCAAAAATAAATAAATAGATACAATCTCATGATTCCACAACAGATGTAAGAGTCAGTATAAACAAATGTATGCTAATAAACATGGAACCACAGAACAAAAATTGTTGGATAAACACTTTCATATGTTTTTTTCTGGTTGCTTCTTATGCAGCGGAAAAGAAATAATTACTTTTGGTTGAAGGTTTGTAAAAACCATGATCTGATTTGTAAACAGAGTATAAAATGAATTATCCTGCAAAAGTGTTTATGACAGTATTTCAAAGCTCCCTTCCAGATTTGTTGGGCTAACTGGATGGGAAGACTGAGCTAAGGAAAAAATAATAATTGGTGTGTTCATTTTAGATAAGTAAATGTATTTAGGTATATGACATTTGCCAGTGTATAAACTATCAACTCACTGAAATATCTGCTCATATATAAGATAAGGAATATATTTGGGCATGTTGAAGAACGATGCCCTGAAGTTTTGCTCAACTCTGGAAAGTTTTCCTGGTGGTCTTATGGAAATGACATGCCTTTATTTTTATTTTTTTCTTGAACACATGTTCTTTCATTAATCTTGATTTGGCCCTCATTAATAGTATTGTGACCTTTTAATTTTGTTTTGTATCACAATTCTGGTGAAAGAATTCCAGTGAGAATCAGATCTGCAATTTGGGTTATATCTTTTTGTATCGGTTTCTGGCTGGCTATGAAGATATTAATTCTATCAAGTGACTCTGCAAATATGATAAACAAATACAAAATTCACAAATATGATAAATAAGTAAATAAATAGCCAATAGGGTTGCATTATTTATATATAGATCAGACAAATCCAGTTTCTGAAGAATGCATAGTAGTCTAAATGGAAGGATAATAATGGAAATTTAGCAGTAGCAAATACCAGTGAAAACTATGTGCTTGGGCATTTAGTCAACAGTGTGGCTTTAATTATTACTGTTGTAAACCCACAGAATGATATTATATAACAGAGGCCCAGAGAACAAATAAAGGCACATGTCCACATTTCCAATAACAAAGATTCTTGCTAAACTTGTATACATACTGCATGCAGTGGCCATCTTCAGTTGTTTTGGCTTAGTCATGATGGGATATGTCAAATCTTGTCATTTTGTGACATACAGTGGCATTTCCTTTAAATGCTAGATATGGTTTCATTTGTGCATTAACCCATCTTTTCACTTAACACCTCTAGTCAAAGCAGATATTTTTATTTTATAACTGGCTGCTGTGCTTGCCAATATATACATGATTGCATTTATGTTTCTTGGTGTACCCAAAGTTAAACTTGTCCAATTAGACTCACTCAGTGAAAAGAAAGTGATTAGCAATGGGTTTCCTGACACAGAAAGTTCAGAGCACACCGGAGCAGAAGGATTATCCAAGCGGGAATGGGGGCAGCAGTTTGGCCATCCAGGCTGAACCTGGCAAGTCACTGTCAAGACATTCCAATCTGGAGAAAAGTTTTTAAATCAGCTTAATGTCAGCCTGCACCAGCATGGGACAGGAACAGCTTACGGGTGATGAATGGATATATAAAAAGTTAAATAATAAATAAGTTGGATATCTGATATATTTCTGGCTTGCTTTCTGCTTGAATATGTAATCAAATTAGCTTATTGCTTATTCCACGCTTAACTCTTTTTGATTTAACACAACAAAAGATCACCCATATTTCCCTCTCCCACCCTCCCACCCTCCCTTCCTCCTCCCTCCCTCCCTTCCTTCCCTCCCTTCATTTCCTTCCTTTTTTCCCTGATCATAAAAATAACTCATACTCCAGCTTCTTTTTCTGTCCTGAAATATCTTTAGTCCACTTTTCAAATGTCCTGCTATTTCAAGTTTTACTTTTTATATTCACTTAGTGCTATTTCCTATAACTTCTTTGACAAAAAGGTATCATCCTCCAATATACTGTACCTACTGTTCCACCTCAATAGATACAAAAGTTGTCCACTTTAATTGTTTTTTTAATTACACTTAACAGACATCCTTTTTCCCAGCCTGAACTCTCCTTAGCCTGGTTAAACTACTTCTTTGTTAAACTAACTGGTTACCCTCCATGCCTGTAATCTCCTATTTCAGTTTTGGCAGCTAAGTATAATTAACATCTCTTGCATTTTCACTGGCAGTCAATCGGTAATTACTTTTTTTAACATGCAATTCCAGCACAATGGAACTCCTAATACTGATTTCTCTTTTTGGGGTAATTTTCTGCATTCATGTGCTCTGATTTTCAATTACTCAAGAGCACTTTCATTCTTAATCAGATTTTCTTATCTACTGATTACCTACCTACCTACCAGTAGATGGTGGCATCTCAATCCCTTTGAAATTGGTATCACCTCTGTGACTAATTGCAATAGGAAGAAGTTACTGCAAACTTTGTAGGAAAAAGGGTACCAAAGTAGCAGCTACCAGAAAAAGAAGCAGTAGAAGATTGCTGAATAGTATTGGACAAAAATTAACTAAATACACAGGCTAAGCACTTTTCAGGAAAGTTTTTAATACTATGAAAATTGCTAGTTGCAAAACTGGAAAATATTTAAGCAGCTTTACTATTATGGTACGGCCAATCTTCCAGCATTTGTTTCTCTTATACTTTTTTTTTTATTTATCCCTTGCCAATGATGTCTCCACTGATGGAAGAATTAATTCCTATATATTCCTGAGTGCACATGTGTTTTTCTAATCAACTATCAAGTTTGTATTTTATTAATGGGCCAACTGTGTGAAAGGGGATATCTATGGACAAGCTGGCTAAATTGAACGTTTTTAGTGCTACTATTATAAAACCTTGTGATTAATAAAACCTTGTGATTAATGATAACAACCCAGAAAATAGCAGCAGGACTTAAATGGAAGAGATCTGCCTCAATTATACTGAATGTCATCAAGACATGTCAAACTTTTCTTCTTTTATGTTTGCTGATGAAATAAAATGTTTCTACGTGAAATACTATTTGCTTGCAAATGTTTACCCATAATTGACTTTGCTGGGGCTAAAGTATTGAATTTGTATGTTTGAATATAATAACGAATATTATTACTAAAATACTAAGATGCCAAGATGTTTAATATGGGATCTCAAAACCTATTTTCCAACACCTCCTGTGAATTGTGCCAAAAGCCAGTGTATAGTTTTTCCCTTGCTGCTTACCAAATAATTAATGAAACATGAAACAGTGAAATAAGTACTTAACTGAAAGCTGCAACCAATACTGTTGCAGCTCCATGTAGAACATGCCACAGAATCCAAATGGGAGGTAACTAAGGCTTGAGTAACCAAGAGCAAGTCCTCCTGGTTGAGAAATGGGTGCAATTTCTGCAAATATCTTCCAGCCATGAAGCTACAATCTTCAGATTTCCATGCGGTTGAAATTAATGTAATAGGGTTTTTTTAAATATCAAATTGACCAAATTATTTTTCTGAAAAAAATAATGAATTTAATTTTAACCAAGATTATACTTGTTCTTTGTTTTTGTTTTTTTATTACTAAATCTATTTAACATTGAGTCAACCTTATTGTGAAGAACCCATAATAACCTCATATATATCCCACTAATTTTAGTGTGAGACCTAAGCATATTCTTAATTTTTTTTCCAGAACAGCTGACTTCATTGGAACGAGGCTGATGCTAGTTTTTAGTTTTGGTTCTTGTTTCTTTTTCTTTTTTTTCTTTTTTTGGCCTTTAAATTATATGGCTACATTGATTCATATTAGTGGAAATGGATCCAACATTGCAAGATTTTTTGCTGCATGTTGGGGGAGGAGGGTTTTCAAGGAACTTTCTAAGAGCACAATATCACCCACTACCTGTACTTAACAGTCAGTTGTGACTTGCTACATGCTATACTAACCATGGACTCTGTTTAATACCATCTTAACATGCTAGTTTCCTATCTTATGAAATGGCTATTAACTGTTTGGTTTCTCATGAGTGTGTTGAAATAGATGTATATAATTATTTCTGTCCCTCAATTTCACAGCCCAGAAGTTGATGCCCTCTTTTATGGTTTTGTTATATTCGTAAAGTTCAACAATAAATGGTGTGTCACTGCAGCCCTTTCTGACCCACTTTCCTATTGCTGTACTACTTGCAATAAAGCAATAAGGATAATCCAACTTGTTGACAGGACATGGTTCCAAAGGCAATCACTTTCAAAATTCACTAATGGAATAAAACTGATGTACTGATGAGACAAAAGGAATTTACAGGTAGTCCTTATTTAACAGCTACCTGGTGTCTGAAGTTACTGAAAAAGTGACTTTTCAATCAGTCCCAAAGGGCTAGTCAGAAGGTACACCTTTTCTCTTCAGAGCTCAGACAGCATTATTGCTGTGAGTTTGGCTGCAGGATATTTTGAAAGATTTCATAACTTTTGAAAGATTTCATAACTCCATAAAAAAGGTTAATGCATCTTCATACAGTCTATTTACACTGACACACAGCAGCTCGTTCTGTAGCTCTGTAACCCTACAAACAGCCAGAGTGCTCAGGGCACCTAACATAAGGCTTTTGGCAGGACAGTCCCGATTTTCAACAATTTGTCCCGCGTCCCACGGCATTTTAAAAAAGTCCCGATTTTTGGCATGGCCCATGCATATGTTCTGCATAGCGCATGCGCAGTCCCCCACATGCGCTTTGTGCGCCCTCTACCGCGACCTGTTTTGGGCTTTCGGAAAAGGGGTTGAACCCCCACCAGCTGCTTCTGGCAGCGCAAGAACTGGCTCCGCTGGATACAAGGGGGTGGGGGAAGGATCCAGGGCTTCCCTTCTCCCCAGCCCAGCAGACTGGCCAGTGGTAGAGAACTGGCTCTGCTGAGTACAAGGGGGTGGGGGAAGGATCGGGGCTTCCCTTCTCCCCAACCCAGCAGAGCCAGATACAAGAGAAGGGAAGCCCCAATCCTTCCCCCACCCCCTTGTATCCAGCAGAGCCTGTTCTCTACCCCTGGGCAACCTCCTGGGCTGGGGAGAAGGGAAGCCCCAAAAGCAGATCCTTCCCCCACCCCCTTGTACTCAGCAGAGCCGGTTCTTGCGCTCCCCTTCCCCAGCGGTGGCAGGAGCAGCTGGCGGGGAAGGGAGGGTGGTGGCAGGCTGCAGCAGTGGGCTGGTCGCGCTGGCTACGAGGCAGCAGCGGCTCCTCCTCCTGCCACCCTCGCGCTCCGAGCAGCATCCAGGCAGCCATATCTGTCCTCCCCGTGCGCCAGCCCACGTGGATTCCAGGCAGCACAGCTGCAGGCAGTTCCTCGCAGTGGTGGTGGCGGTGATGAGGCAAGCAGGCAGCCGGGAATTGGGCAGTGACTGGTGGCAGTGCTCCTGGCTGGCAAGGGGTGGATATCCTGGGGCTGTATATAGACCAAATTTTTAATCAAGCCCCCACCACCCACCCCCACGCCCACCACCCACCACCCCCATCAATGGTGTCCTGCTTTACCAATGTTAAAATCTGGTCACCTTAACCTAACAGGAGAAGCAGAAACATCTTCAGCAAAATTCTAGACCAAGAGTGTTCCTTTTTCAGTGGATGTGACGAATGGGAAACAGAAGGTTTTTGATTTTCACCCATTTCTCTTCTTTGTTGTTTTGTCATTTTCTGCTTTGCAATTCTAAGAGCATCATACTCTCTTCTCCGACATTAGAAGATAGCTTAGAAGGTACACCTTCTAAAGTGCTGGAAGGGGAGACCCAGGAGGTCCTTTAAGAGAAGGACCTGAAGCATGCCCCTCCTCTCTAATCTACTTCATAGTCTCCCCATGGTCACATGATAAAAATTCAGATATTTCATAGCCAACAGATGTTGTGACAGTCTCAGCACCCTGTGGTCACAAGATCACTATTTGAGAACTTCACAGAGTCAGTGGAGAAGCCAGTAGCAAAATTGCAAGTTGCAGTCATCTGATGTCTCACTTAATATCATTATGTGTCATGGCAAGATCAAATGAGGAGATTAACAACGAACAGCCAATTCCAGAGTTGCCAGATGAACTACTTGCTGTTGGAGAAGAGCTGCATTCAGAGAAGGCTGGGCTGTCAGCTAATCAGCAAGTCCAGCTTCTGCTGGACTTCAAAGCATTTGTTCATTAGCTAAGGGCTATTTTCTTGGAGCTGCTGTACCGAATTGTAAATAAATTCTTCAGTTCAGTAATCACAAGAAAATGCATCAATTCCACCTTTCACTTAAATTCTAGAGTAAAAAGAAGTGCTCTTTGATTTTTTAAAAAAATGTGTTTAGTCAAATAATATTTAACATTTATATAAATAAAAATGATCCACTGTAACTGCGACTGCCTTTAACATTAAATTGTTTTAGCTTTTGTGCACATGTCAGAAACTCTGCTTGACTTAAGCCCCTGGTGAAAGTGCAAGGAAAGAGAAGGAAGGAAAATGGATTTAACCTGCTCTAGATTGATGGTTGTCTTGTTGTGAATAGATTAAGGCAAACTCCAGTCTCCTGATGTCAGCCCTGAGAAATAAACCAGACAGAAGACAGGACTAGATGAACTAATTCTACTTTACTGTAAGGCTGCATTAACAGAATGTGGCAAGTTTGAAAATGCAAGCTTGCTGCCACCACTTTTAAGTGCTTGATCCATTAGGGACGTTCCTCTGTCTTTCTTTCTCTGACTGTTAAGCCTCTGGGGGCTCCTGCCTCACTTGTCTGATTATTTCCTAGGTAGTATCAGTGGTGGGTTGCTACCGGTTCGCCCCAGTTCAGGCAAACTGGTAGCGGTAGGATGCTCTGCCTACCCGATCGGACGTTTCTGTGAATACGCAGAAGCATTGTCCGTGCGCATGAGCGCATGCACTCCCACAAGCGAACCAGTAGCGACGGGTTTTGAAACCCATCCCTGGGTAGTATCTCTTTTCCCACATCTTCTCCAAGGTCATCTACACATTCCATTGTGCTTGAAAAGTGCTATCTTTTGGATAACTTGGAATCCATGCTCACAACTTGGAATCCATATTCAGAACCATCTTAAATATATATGAAAAGTAGAGCTCTGTTGTTTAATATCTGCTGAAAATGAAACATGGCCCAGCACAACCGGAGAATGTAGACAGAGAAAAGATTTTATAGAAGATATAGATTTCTCTGAAGTAGCTAACCTGTGCCTTAGAAATTCTGTTGTACCAATCATCTTCATCTTCTGAACGTGGAACTACTGAGACTGAGGAAGCCCTACAGCAGAGTTTATAAGCATTTACAGATTTACAAGAAAACTGGAACAATAACTGTAACTCTTCCCCATATTCATGTAATAGGGAATTTCGTGTACATGCTCCCATGTTTGCCAAAGCTTCTTTTCAAAAAGATTCAGAAATTTTCAGGAAAAAAAATCAGAAATGCTTTACCAAAAAAAAGATATCTACTTCAGGGATGGCAACGAGTAGTTGTGAAGCCCCCACTATCCTCCAGATCTCCTTTTGGTAGCCCCAGCACCTCAACTGCTCTGCCAAGTGTATACTTCCCCACAATTGATAGTATCCCTCTCCATTATGTGAAAGAAACTGTAATATCAGACTTAACATGTTTTAAAGTGGGGGGGAGAGATAAAGCAATTCTCCAAATTTTTAAACAATTGGCTTGTGTGCAACTTCATCTCATCAATCTGTATTATCGCTTCCACCTACTGTGATCTTGCCTCCTCCTCTAAAAACTAAACGTGATTTCCAGCCACTTGAATTCACCTAAATTCCTACAGCCAAGCTACAGATATTCACCACTATTGCAAATTCACCTAAATTATTTTGCTGAATTGAATCAAAGGTCTATCAAATCCAATATATCTAGCTCTCTCCAGCTTTGTTCTCAGTTTCGGATCCCAGAGTAGAATTAGTTTCTTGGGATCTAGTTAGAATGTCCAGATAGATAAACAAAAAAAACAACAATTGTGTAATTGAGTAGCTGAGACTATGTTCATAATATAGTTATTTGGGGTACTAAATATAGGCTTATCCCAACTATCAATGAGCACTAACAGATATCCACTGTATTTGAAGTAAAAATGAGATTTGTAAGAAAGCCACACTTATAACAATACTATATTTGGGAGAGAGAGGGAGGGAGAGTGTGTATTACCATTTTAAGCAGGACCCAAAGTCAGAAAGACTTTACTAACCACAGGGAAGGTGAGAGATAGACACAGGGTCAGCTTGGAAAGAACCTTCCCCTTATCTCATCTCTCATCATTTGCCCTATTGTCAAAAAAGGTTCATAGGTGGAACGAGATGATACAATTTCCAACATAATATCCATCTGTTTGCTTTAGACAAACTTTCAAGGTTTTTTTACCCTTATAATTCCCCATCAACCCCTTCCAGTTTTGCAAACACTCTTATGTACCTTCTAAAAGACTGACTACTACTCTTCATCCAACTATGATTGCCAAGTCGTGTCTCCAGTAGGAAACTATTGTGCATAGGGTGTGTGCCAATACATGGCAAGGCAGTTGTTCTTGTAATATGATGGTTCCAACTGTCATCTACACATTGATTGGCATCTTTGCTAATCCATTATACTTGCAAATGTGTTGTTCTGTGTTTGCCAAATCTTTCGAAGGGCTCATTGGAATGATTACGTAATGAGAATACTACCTAGTTTGTGGTTTGTTTGTTTTTTCATAATGTACTGCAATCCCTTGGGTTTCAAAAACAATCCTAGTGTTCAGAAGAATTTAAACCAGGAGCTCTAAATCATAGCAGAGGTTTGGCAAGCATCCATGGAATTTACATCTGCTTGATATAACACTGGCCAATCCAATTTTCATGCAATTGTTCACAGATGGTTTGATCGGATGGGGATACGTTATTTGGCTGTCATTCTGCCCAAGGCTGGCTCAAAGTGTAAGAGTCATCAGGTGCTACAAATCCTGGAAAACTAGAACTAGAAGTAAATTTGCACATTTTGGTTCATTTTCCTCTTTTTTTTCCTGCCTCCAATCTTTGTAACATGATTTATGATAGTAAATCATTTACCCCAGTTGTTGAAACCTTGTTTTGCCCTGCAAAATAGCTTAATAGACGTTTATCAGTTCCTTGGCAGCATTACTTTATTGATCTATAAATAAAAACCATGACTACAGCCCTTTGGCAAAGACATCTGCTCTGTGAACAGTAGAATGGGGATTGGTTTACGATAATCCTTTTTGCCTGCCTTCTTTCATCTCAAATATTTTGTTTTCATTTCTGTGAATATTTGCATTCGTTTGGTAATATTATCCTGTATTTAAAAGAGGCTGAGTCATCTTGTCTGTTGGTCTGTCTGTCTGTCTGCCTGTCTGTCTGTCTATTTATCATCTATCTACTTACCTACCTATCTTCTGTTCACCCCAATCTCACCACATATAAAGCTTAATAAAATTGTTTAGAGAGTCTAAGGCAAAAGATTTCAGTATTGAAAATATATATGTATTTGCACATTTGTGTAATAGTCCTTGGGTGATGGAGCACCAAAAAATCCCACGGCTACCTTTCAATATAGGAATACACCTGTTGTGGTCCGTCACCGGCCTACAGAGCTAGCAGCAGAGTTGGACAGTGAGGAGGCTGGGGAGGAACATGGGCCAGTCCTGGAGTCTGGGGAAGGCTCGGACGAGGGTTCTGCATGAGAAGCAGAGATGGGGCCAGGGCCATCTGGGAGTTATTGCTGAGTCCAGAGCTTCCAGAGTCTGACATCAGTGAGGCAGAGGAATAGGGGGAGCCTGTTCCCAGTGCACGCATGCGCAAAGCTGCCAGAAGGCAAGAACAGTTAAGACAAAAGGGGCGACTCAGGAGTAAGGCTTGGAGATGATTGGCCCCCCCATAAGACATCAAGTTGGAGCAAAGGGACATGAACTTTTGCAGGAAGCAACTTTGTTCGTTCTGGTCGGTTTAAACTCTGAAGCTCCATTTTGACTTTGTGCTCCATTTGGCCTTGCAAAGCTAATTGGCAATTAGGTATTTGGCAGCATTTCAAGAGAGATAAAAGTGGGCCTTATCAGCCTTATCCCGAAAGACTGTGGCAGATTTTTGTCGGATTATTCACAAATTGCTTGGGACTCGTTACAGGCTGCGAATGAACATATTTCACAGCCATCTCAATAAAAGAGATTTTTTTGGGAGTAAAATTGTGATTTATGCTTTCTCAGGAAGCCTAAGTCAGAACAACACCAACTCAAACAAGCACACTTATTCATACTTAACAATATTAATATTTTTTTCTATCCATTACTAATAAATCTATATAAATACTTGGCTTTTCTTTTTAGCTACAGGATAAGAATTTCAGATTGCTTAATGAGCTTTGGGAAGCCTGTCTGATTATTTTGCTGCTTTCAATTGTAAAGACAACAGAAAAAGACAAAGCATACAAAAGGCAAAGAGAAAAATATACTGTAGGGCATACGTATAAATGCATAGATAAATTATAAACCCTAACTCAAGTATATTGTTTTATTTTGCTGCTGCTACTAACATTATGTTTGCTATTCCATATGCCAGACACCAAGGTGAAAGCTAGGTGAAAAAGCTGAGAAAGGAGGACATCAATAATGAAATATTCCTGAACTGGGAAAGCATTGCAGTTCCAGGAGTTTCACTTCTACAAACAAAGCCTTAAAGAGCAGGTTCTTCTTTAAAGACTTTAACACAGGGGTGCAAACACAAGGCCTGAGCGCCAGATCCTGCCCAGGGAGGCATTTGCACAGATTCATCTGGTGCACCAATTGCACCCCTACCTGGACTGTGATGACCTCCGCATAGTCACTCATGCGCTCGTGACCTCGTGGATCGACTACTGCAATGCTCTCTACATGGGGCTGCCCTTGAAGACTACTCAGAAGCTTCAGCTGGTGCAGAATGCGGCCGCATGGATAGTGATGGGAGTGTCCCAACACTCTCATGTTACACCCCTCCTGCGCGACCTGCATTGGCTACCGGTTGCCCTCCGGATGAGATTCAAGGTACTGGTTATTACCTATAAAGCCCTACATGGCTTAGGCCCAGGTACCTGATGGACCATCTGCAGCCAGTGACAGCTCCCCATTGCCTGGTGCGTTCCCACAGGGAGGGTCTCCTTGGAGTGCTGTCAGCCAGGCAGTGTCGTCTGTCAAATCCTAGGGAACAGGCTTTCTCTGTGGGCACACCTACCTTATGGAATCAACTCCCCCTGGAGCTCCGGGTGGCCCCTGACCTGCGCACTTTCCACCGTGACCTTAAGACATGGTTATTTCGCCAGGCTGGATTGGACTGAAGGGGTTTTTAAGGGGAGTTTTAATGGTTTTTAACATTTTAATATTGATTTTATCTGTTTTTTATTGCTGTGAGCCACCCTGAGTCCTTTTTGGAGAGAGGGCAGTATATAAGCTTAATAAATAAATAAATAAATAAATAATGATGTCGTTGGATCCAGCCTGTGGCCTGCGGGACTGTCCTGGAAAATGTAAGGGGCTGGCCCATGTTGCTTCGGCCCAGTCTAATCCCAATGCGAAGAGAAAACATTGGGCCAGCATAGCTTTGGCCTGGTCTACCCAATGCAAAGAGGAAACGTGCCAGCAGTGGGGAGTGGCATCAAGCTGGCCACGCCCACCCAGTCAGCTACACCAACCCAGTTGGCCACGCCCAGTAAGTGGCATCAAGATGGTCACGCCCACCCAATTGGACACACCCACCCAGTCAGCCATGCCCACCCAGGTCCCCGAGGTCAACCACAGCTCTGATGAGGCCCTCGATGACATTGAGTTTGACATCCCTGCTTTAACACAATCCTAAAAAATAAGGGTTACTGTAATGAAGGAGTTATTAAATGATACATAACTGGTATGTTAGAACTACCAGTTGGTTGAACATTTATTTTTATTGCATTTAGAAGAAAAAGAATTTTTCGCCATCCCCAATAAAAAATAGAAAAAAATATATTGTGCAGTTCTGTATGGACTGTCAGATTCTTGCTCTTTAGTGAGCAAGGACTGTGCTTTTTCCTTTTGTCATGCATCAATTTCTATAGCAGTCTATGACCTTCCTAGCATTCCATACTGGAAGGCAAATCATTGGAAAGAAAACAAATACCAATAGTTAATTAAAATAGATAACTCCCATAATAAGAGGGTACAACTAATAATGTGTATGTTAAAATATTTTTTATGTTGGTTTCTTAATGGAAAATACAGTGTCTAACAAATCAGCTCTTATTTCCTGGGTTTTGGTCAAAAAGGAAATCAGCTTACAAACATAACCTGATCCAGTGAAAAATGAGTGGGAAAGTTCCTTGGCAAGACAACTATAGGAACTTGGCTTGTATACAGAGAAAATATACTGCAGATGTATAAATTATGCAAGCTCGGACAGCGCTGGTCAGATGTTTCTGTGCTGGAGTCATGTGGGGAAAAGAGTCTAGACATCGTCGTTCCATTTATTTCTTTTACGTATGTATAATCTTTTACATTTGTCCAATCTTAGAAGTTGTTTTAGAACATTTAACAACATTGTACTGTCATCTAATGTCCCTCTAAAAGTTCTACAGTGAAGTTTTACTCAAACACTTCTTTTGTTGTGTTATGTTATATATGTCATGGTAGGGAATGGTAGTTTCATGGTGGCATCAGCTTATCATTCATCATAGTTACATCCTGCCTCCAAGAACTCGTAAGAGAATTTCCATAATTTTATGTTCAGAACAGTAAACTGTGCTTTCCTTGCCTTTTGGAAGAGTTTGAAGATTTGGGGTTGCCAGCTCACATGGGACACACAGAGGAGCAGATAACCTTGTGGTCGGTTAGCACCTTGAAGCACCCCTGCCTTTCTAGCTTTTAATTTATTTCATCCTCTTTTTTTTTTTGGCCAGGTTCATTTTACTGAGATAGAAACATAAAAACCATAATTGTACACCGGCCAGAGTCACTTTAAAAGTGAGATGCATGGTCTCTAAATTTGATGAATAAATAAATCCAGTGAGGTTGGTTGGGTTGGGAGAATGTGATTTGTTCCAAAATGAGTTTCTTTGGCTAAGGGTGGACTGAACCTGGTTTCAGTGATTAAAATACAATACATTAACCCCAATAATACTGACCATCGCTCAGCTTAGACATCTTAATTCCTCAACATGGATGTTTCTTCTATGATGCTATTGTGACTATTCTGTTGAAGAAAGTCAAAACATCATTTCAAGCGCATTGGTTACAAGTCCATACTTTTCCAATGTAATGTTTGTAAGATATAAAGGGTAAGCTTGAACACAGGTAACATTTTTCATCCAAATGGTGATCCTTCTTCATCACAATCCCAAGACAATCCCCAAAGCAAGCAGTATTCTTCTTACATTTGGAATAACATAAATAGTATGAGTTCCAAGCCTAACCTTTTGACTAGGGATTGAGCAAGTGAAAAAGTACCCAGGGATATTGAGGATTCATAACTCTTCTACATAAAAATTGAAAAAGAGCATAAGGCATTTTGCCTCTCAAAATTCATTTTTAAATAATAAAATGAAATAAGTATTTGCAGAGTATCCCATTACTATACATGCTTGGGTACATACCTCCACCTATGGCTGCAGAAACACTGCTATTTCAGAAGTACATATCTTCAGATCATGAATGACTCTGAACTAATATAGACTGAGTATTCCAGGAGATAGTTTTGAACTGTTTTATAGTAACTTCAAGGGATGCAGTGGCTGAGTGGCTAAGACTCTGAGCTTGTCTATCAAAAGGTTGGTAGTTCAAATCCCTAGTGCCCTGTAACAGGGTGAGCTCCCATTACTTGTCCCAGCTTCTGTCAACCTAGCAGTTCGAAAGCATGTAAAAAATGCAAGTAAAAAAATAGGGACCACCTTTGGTGGGAAGGTAACAGTGTTCCGTGCGCCTTTGGCATTTAGTCATGCTGGCCACATGACCATGGAGACGTCTCCAGACAGCACTGGCTCTTCGGCTTTGAAACGGAGATTAGCACCACCCCCTGGAATAGGGAACGACTAGCACATATGTGCAAGGGGAACCTTTACCTTACTATAGTCACTTCATTACTCTAAGTCTGAATAGCAAAAAGTCCTCTTAGGATATTTAGGGGAACAACTGAAGTAAGATTATAACCTTTCCTGCAATGGAGATTTCTTGAGAATACATAGGCTATCTCAGAAACCAAAGCGAGACAAAGGAGACGAGATGGTGGACTGCTTTGTCTTGCAGAAACAACTGCAAGACAAAACTAAAACATGTCAAGCTGAGACAGAGTTATGACTTTCCTTCTTTATATTCAGGTTTCAGGAAGAGACTGCAAGGTGTTCCTTAAGTCAGGATAAGATTTTAAAAGGGTCGGCATAAAGGCATCACTTGGACTCCAGCAAAGTTTTACTGAGCAAAGTCTAGCAAAAATAGAAATACCAAAAAAGAAAGCTTTAAAAAGGCAAGTTCATGGTCAGCCATGGACTATTCATCCAGGAAAGAGATCTTCTGAAAAAAAATCTGCCTGTTGAGTCTAATGAAAAACCCCAGAAAGAGAAATTATGAAAGAAAGTAGAAAAATGTATAGTTCAAGAGTAGGTTTTCTGTCTTTCAATTACTGATGTAAAAGAGGTAGAACACTGAATAAAACACAAAAGAGGCCAGTTCTCTAAATAGGGGGCTAGATAGAAGAAGAAGTATGATCTTTTTCTGCTTCGACTATGATGTATGTTAAGGTATGCTTCTGGGTAAAAATGAGCCATACAAAACCTGTAGGAGATTTCCATTTCCTAGTATCTTGAAAGAAGAATATTCATGACTTCACTGTCTGGGTGGCAACAGTTGTACTCAAATACATCTGGAAGTGATCAAGCTAGGAAAGCTAGTATATATTTCCTAAAATCACCGAGTTATTGGAATTACTGAGCTTTTAAATTGCCTCATACTGCCTATTACAAAAGTACAATGGTGAATGGCCCACATGAGACTCTATAGTCAATCTTCCCCAAATACATTCCCTATACACGGAATATATCCTAGAATACTATCTAGAAGTGCAAGTTTTGGAAACTCATTACAGACCAATGCAGCCTGCAGTAGAAGGGTTTTAATGAAGCAAAGCTGTATTAATTTACTTACCTTATTTATTTACCATTCGTTCACTCACTCATTCAATATCAATTCATTGTTGGGTAGTAATAAATTTTATTTTACATATGTCTATCATTTTGATCTGGCAAAATGTTGAAAAACAGTCTCAGCAGAGGTGAGATCCAGAAGCTCTGCATGTATCAGAAAAGAATCTTGTAAGATTATTTATAAAATATCTTTCACCTTAATCCAAAGAAATACTTCACACAGTATGTCCTGCTTGCAGAACAAATGGATGTGATTTCCTGACTTGCTTTAGCACCTGATGTTTTTGGAATGGATTTTCATTACCTAAAACTAAAGCCTTGAAATCAAACAATACTGAACAAATTATATGAATCGGTCAAACAACATTCTTGAGGGTCAGCTTGTGTCTTTGTTTCATTTTTTGTTTTTTGCTTTATATTTCATTGTACATGCTTCATTTTCTGCTCACTTAATGTATTGTTTCGGGAAAGCTAGCCAATCTGAATTTCATCATTTGAAATTATTTGGAGCACATGTAAAAAATTCAAGATGAAGAGCTGCCATTTCAAGTGAACTTATTTTATTTCATTTTTAGGATTATGATAATGTAAAGTTCTGAACAAATGTTAGCATAAGTATGAACCCAGGAGCTATATTTGTTAATTTTGTACTACTATTTGGACAGACAGAAGAAATTAAAAGTAGACAGAGTATCAGTCTACATCAGGGGTGTCAAGCTTAATTTCATTGAGGGCCGCATCAGGGTTGTGTTTAATCTGGGGGGCTTTGGTGGGCATGGCCAGCTCAAAGTCACTTGTGTTGGGGGCGCCTGTGGTGGCCCGAGAACTCTGCCAGTGAAAATGGGCTCCCGAGCTCCATTTTTGGCTGTGTCAGCTTCCTGCAACCCTCTGCCAGTGAAAACTGAGCTTCGTAGGGATGCCCACAGCCCTCGTGACCTCCATTTTTGCTGGTAGAGGCACTGCGAGTTAGTCCTCCACTGTTTCAGTCCAGAGCCAGCCCCTGGGCCTTGAGTTTGACACCCCTGTCTCAGGGGTGGGCTCTACTTACCCGCGGTTTGCAGCAGGGCCACGTGCATGCCCAGAAGTTTCTGCACATGTGCAGAAGCATTTTGATGTCGGGGTCGGTAGGCGGAGCCTCCTGCCGGTTTTACTACCAGTTCTAGAGAACCAGTGCAAACTGGGGGCAACCCACCACTGCCCTGTCTACATTATAGTGAGAGAAATTTATATCATCAGGTGATGAGGTGAAACCATGATCACTCGTTAATAATCTATTTTTGTTGGGGGCACAAGGATGCATTAGAAATTATAATTGATTCTTCATATTGCCATTTTTCCAAAATGAAAATAACATTTGATATTGTCAGTAGCTTCGACAAATGTTGCTGTATCTCCCCTGATACTAAAAATTATTGTTTTTCTATCATACTTTGACATTATATATTTCTCTTCCCCAGGAATCTAAATTTTTCCATCCACAAAGGATTTATTGTGTTCCAAGATGGGCTAGATTAATTTAAATCTGTTCACAGCTACATAATTGTAAAACAGATTATGTTGGAAACATTTCTGTGTAAAAATTGTTTTATTCAGAAAGAGGGTTCTCTCAACCCTCTTGAGAGTGCAGAAATCCAGATGAGCTCTAGATGACAGCAATAAGCTAAAATAGTCTGTATCTTTGTTACCACCTCACCTGTCTGGATTTTTTGGCAACCCATACAAATGAGTCTTGCTCATTCCTTTTTTATATATTTTCCACACCTTTACTCATTCCAGAAAGAGAAAGCAAATGAGATTTTTATTCCAATTAAAATATTACACTCAATATTTAATCCAGAATCTTCATTCCTTTTGCTTGCATTGTTCCATATCGCTTATTCGCTTGTCCTGATTACTAGGATTGCTCCATTATTCGTTTTTTAAAATTAGTTTGAAAAGTAATTTATCATCTCATTCCCTTTGGGAGGAAATGCTCTGAAGTTTCCTATTTTTTGTCAGTTGCAGAGCATCAGAATCAAAGTAAAGGGAGTTATGTTTTTCTTCATGTCTTTCCACCACAGAGGAAGGAGTACATCTAGTGTAATATGAAAATCAAACCTTTTTTTGTCCTTCTGCCACACATGAAGCTCTGAAAGAAACCTATGAAAATTCAGCCTTTTTGAGAACTTCAATTCCGTTCCTGGCGTATGTGCTCTCAAGCTTTTCTAACATCAGGAACTCCTAACATCATCTTCACCAAAGATGGACAAATGAAATCTTTGTTGTATTTCTTCTTCTTCTTC
>WNWU01000001.1:19580261-19642833 GCA_012654045.1 Ptyas mucosa | reverse complement strand
CTTCTTCTTCTTCTTCTTCTTCTTCTTCTTCTTCTTCTTCTTCTTCTCCTCCTCCTCCTCCTCCTCCTCCTCCTCCTCCTCCTCCTCCTCCTCCTCCTCCTCCTCTCTTCTGAAGAAGAAGCTTCTTGGATGAGAAATGAAACATTTTCAAGGAAAAAAATCAAGAAAACCCAGTTGTCTTTTGGAAAAATACCTTTGGGACAACCATGACAGTATGATTGAGAATCTCCATATACATTCTTCTTCTGGGGTTATAGCAGCCTTCCCAATTTGGAAAGTAAAAATCTGACCACTCTGAGTTTCCTGTGATATTACAATAATCTAGGGGCTATAAAATTAGATTCTAAATCTCTAATTCTATTGTTATTATTATATACCTAAAGGGATTCATAGAAGATTTTTAAAAGGTAACTGTAGAACAAAATGTTGAAATCCTCTTTATCTAATGTTACTATATTCATTGTTTAGGGCTAAATACAGGAGGTATAATGACTAGATATTATATTACAATAAATTTGATTAGTTAGCATATTTACCTAACCACATATCACAATGGAACTCACTTCAGATAAACTTGAACATTAAGTATTCTTTAAAAGAAAATCTATAAGCAAAGGGAATGCTGAAGTATTAGGTAGAATACAGTGGATTGCTTGAAAGTGAAAAATGTCACTAGAATAACTGAATGTATATTGGCGTTACAGTCTGCTCCATAAGGCTTTATGCGAGTTAAACTATGTCATGATACAGGAATCTTATAAACTAACATGTATCTCCTAAGGTCATGTACACCATAAAGCATGAAATATAAGAAGCATCTGTTGGCGGTATACTGTAAAGGTGTGGACTCTTTAATGACTAGACTGAAGATTAATGATGCAGGCTGTTATAGGCGTGGGGGTGGAGGTGCCTTTCTATGTTGACCTCTGAAATCATAATGAAAGAAACATGTCTCCCCTTGAGAAGAACAGTTGCTAGAGAAGTTCTGAACATCTCTGGTCCACCCAAAGCATTATAGTAAATTTTGGCTTTTAAATTCAACTATTAACCATCTGACATCCTTTAATTGAGGTTCCAGAAATACAAATAATAGTGTTTGTAGATCTGTAAGTAAATACAAGTAATAATGAATAATATATGGAGGCTGGGCTAGGAGGATTATGCTTGAAATGATCCTTTGTCCTAAATCCTGTATTTAATATTCCATAAAATTTGCTTAAGTTTCCATGTGAAACTAGATGACAAATAACAGTCAACCCTTAATTTGTTTAATTCATAGATGTCTCACTCCCAAAATGTTAGTATAGACAGAATATATACTGCTGTTTTGATGGCATTTGGAAACTATAACTACAATTCATTCCAAATTGTGGATTAGTTGGCAGCCAAAAGGTACATTTCTAAACCAAAAACTTTACTTTTTCATTCATTCGTTTTGCTAGGGCCTTGTATGTATAAAGTAACATTCAGTTGAAAAGCAGTAACAGTACTGATTCTCCTTATTAAAAGCACAGTACAAATAATTTTGATAGTATTATCAACCACAACTAATCAATCTTAACACTGGCTGATATTTTACCTATACAAAATATAATTTCTCCACAAAATTGGAATGAAGGAATTATGTATATACTGAGTACACTGACTTAACACAAACTTTTAGATTTGTATTATTCCTCTGAGGTTGCATGTGTACTATGTCCAGCAAATATAGACACCTAAGGATGTCTCTTTTCAGATGTCTATCCCTACAGATATTAGTGATGGGAGTATCAACAAAATATATGACATCAGAAACAAGAACTAGAATATCCATTTAGATCTATACATGAATAATAGCATGAGTGAATAACATACTAATATAGGAAATTTCCAGTAATTGTATACCTGATTTTATGTGTTCAAGTTTTATTTATAAACATACAAACATACAGTCCTTTCCTTCCTCCCTCCCTCCTTCCCTCCCTCCCTCCCTCCCTCCCTCCCTCCCTTCCTTTTTGAAATGAAGAACACAATAAAAAATGCCACATCTCATAACATCATACAGCCATAAAATTATAGTAAAAGAGAATTATAGCACACAGAAGAATTCATTAACAAGATGACTACCACAGAGAAGATCTCATCTCCAATCAGGAATCCTGTGAACCCCTCAAATCATTTGTCTCATTTGCCAAGAAAGAATCCAAAGTGACATGGCTGGAACAAGTTGGAGTTGTCTTGATATGGGGCTTTGTTGTTACTAATTGAGTTCTTATTGTATATAGTTGTACCAGAAATATTTCTTTGTATCAGAAGTATTTTTCTGTAGTCTCAGAGTTTAGCTGTCTCTATGCAATAACTATTTCCTCCATAATATTTGCAATTATCTATAATATTGGTAATATCTGTCCAAGAACAATAAAGACCAACAAACCATTCACTTGGCATCTTGTTTTCCTCTCCATTTTGTTTTGGGTTACCGCTCTGGTAATCAGAATGTATTAGGGTTCTATCTCTGGAGAAAAAATTAGTAATCCTTGATTGTTTCTGAGATTTAATGCACAATCAGTACTTTCAGCTTCTGGCTACAACCTCTTTTGTTTGTAGTCATCTCTAATGAGGACCATGGTTTTTCCAATAGTCACAAGCAGAATCTCTCTTCATTACTATAATGGTATAAAAAATCATCACGAGACAAATTCATCTTTCCTGGGTCATTAAAAAGTTGACCTTAAGTATTTTTTGTGTGTTACTGTGACATAAAAAAAATAACACCCCAAAAAATCAGTGGTTGTTAGGAGTTGAAAGGAGACAAAATTATATATGATAACAGTTAATATAAAGGAAAGTGTGAAA
The DNA here is from genome assembly GCA_012654045.1 of Ptyas mucosa. Classification (NCBI taxonomy): domain Eukaryota; kingdom Metazoa; phylum Chordata; class Lepidosauria; order Squamata; family Colubridae; genus Ptyas; species Ptyas mucosa. Next base: position 19,639,995 of record WNWU01000001.1, on the reverse strand, counting down.
GATGTGAATTGGGCAATGATGAGTGTAGGAGCGAGGAGTGAACTCAGGAACTCATGGAGTGTTTAATAGCCTCATCTGCTCTTCAGAATTATTCCACAATTATTTTCTAAAACATGGGTAGCTATTTTTCTATAGTTTACACATTTCCGGTCTCAAATTACGTGGGAGCTGATGAGCCATGTTTCAATAACAGTGAACAAAAAAGCCTCCAGGAATTATTAAAAGGGGACATGGAGGTCACATGTGGCCATTGCAGTGGTGGGTTGCCCCCAGTTCAAACTGGTTCACAAGAACCGGTAGTAAAACTGGTGGGAGGCTCCACCCACTGACCCGGACATCATCATAAGTGATCTGTGCATGCACAGAAGCTTCTGCACATGCACAGAAGAATGCGGGCGCACACGAGCGAAGCAAGCACATGCGGGTGCGATGCAAATCGGCAGTAAAGATAAATAAAACCCACCCCTGGGCCATTGGCCTTCAGATTGCCCAACTCTGTACATTAAATTCCAAATGTAGCATATTTCAGCTATATATATTCCATCAGTTGCATTTACCTGCAAAAAAAAAATCTGTGATGTAAATAAAAATCATTAGGATAACTCTGTGTTCTTGCTGATGCAAGCATACCCTGTAGATGACAAGTTGCAGGGCTTATAAAAGAGTCATACATCCTCGTTGCCAATGAATAAATAGGAAAAAAAAACATGTTTTTCATCAATCTGTAATGTCCCCTTGGTGCCATAATTCTCAGAATTTTTGAATTCAACTGCCTAGTCTTACAGTGATAGAAGCCAGATCCACATTCAAACAAATTGAGACCAACAAAATATTAAATGGTGTTGTTTTTTTTCACTTGGTGTTTGTGAATATGTATGCAACATCTGATAGTATCTGTGAGTTTCTGCTAACTTTGGCCTGTTCTTTTGATTGTCAAACTGTGGACGATGCTCTCTTTGAGAAATATGATTATCTCTAGTTAAGACTAGAATTGGATTCACATAAAGTGCTACAGTGCAATATTTGTTTGGTCTGGGCCAACCTATTTTGCAAATCAATATTATGGTTATTAAAAACCATTATTAAATAAACTATAGCTTAGTGTCGCATATGAACACAGCCACATATTTCTTCCTCAATGTGAGAGTTGAGGCTGGAAGTGATGGTCCCCTGGCCAGAGTGGCTTTTGTGTAAGCATAAACTATGTATTTATTTGTGTCTCGATTTTATTACTTTACAAATAACTCAAGGTGGGGAACAGACCCAACATATCTTCCTCCTACTTTTCGCCCATAACAGCTATGTGAGGTGAGTAGGGGTGAGAGTGAATAAGTGGCCTAAAGTCACCCAGCTGGCTATTATGTTTATATAATAGTCATCTAATTGAGTACTTATTCAGAGGAAAATGACATCATAAATATGAATTTCATCAGAATGCAAGGAAACAAAGCTAAGGACAATTATATTTTTTTTCTGAAACTGGGTACAAGAATATTACTAGGTTTTTTATTAGCCTTTTTCAATTTTCATAGTATCTTATATTTTGGCAATCCTTTGGGATAAGCCTACTTTGAGCAGAAATTAAAATGTAGTTTGGTGTAATGATCAGCAATGTATACATGAATAAATAAACATAATAATTGGCAATAATATTCCTACAGTATGAACATGGTACTAAATGTTTTATTACAAGGGTATTATCAAATTTCCATGGATTACATACAAACATTGACCTTGTAAGTACGTTTAGGAATGCAATTTGGAAATCTGTCCATATGAATGGCTTTTATAGGGATATTAATGATTCAAAATTCAGACATCATACACACAAAAGATGAACTTTTTCAAAGCATGATGTTGGGACTGTATCATCAGCAATAGTCTACAATAAACCAGGAACCAGGAGCTGTGGGTTGAAACCAGGAATTAGAATGAAAAAAGCAGGACAGATAATGAAGAACAAGCTAGGAATCCAGATACAGTACCAAAGGATTCAGAGGCACTCCGAGGAAGCCAGAAACACATTCCAGCTAGGATAGGAAGCTTTCCTAAGGATCTTTTTGTTTAGAAAAATCCAGTGGCAGTTTTGGATGGACAGGCTCATTCCATTTGCAATGACTGAATTGGCATGAGAGATAGTGGAGCACACTATACAACAATTACCCCTAGAAGCATATGATACACAAACTCAGGGTCCAGTACTCAATCAATCAAACCTTTTCAAAGAATAGCATAAGAGTTCAGTAAAAATTTGGGTAGCCCCTGATAAAATGTCTATCTTGTGGTCATCTCTGATGTTCCAAAAATGCAGGAGAAGGGGAGGAAATTCTGCGTGAATGAAGCAGAATTCTGAAAGTTTATAGTTTCTTACTGAAGCATTTCATTAATATTTTATAATTTATAGTCTCAATAACCATGTGGAATATAGATTTTACACCAAGGATTTTTTGTTGTTTGTTGTACATTCATTCCCAAGGACAGTTTAAGCTTTGAAGAAGTTTTCCAGCAATGCTTGATGCAATGCAGACATGAAACGTTCTTTCACAATAAGTATTTGGCAACGTGTTTATTTGAAACTAAGTATAGCTACTTTGCAGGCCAGTTCTTCCAAAGGAAAATGCAAAAGACAGTCATTTATAATCAGATTGGCCAATTAAAATAATTCCCTAGACGTTCTACAGCTGTATCATTTTTTCATTTTTGGGTGGAGGGAAGGAAACTAATGTGACCCAACTATAGGCTTTTATTTCAATTAAATAAATAATTCAGTAAACTGAAAATCAATTCACTAGAAATACAACTTTTCTAAAGAAATAAAGATAAAAAGACCATTAAAATTATTGGTTCTGAGGATTATTTTTTTATTTAGCAAATATTGGTAAAATTGGCCTAGTGTCCTTTCCTCTACAGAAAGGCCTAGTAATCTTTGTAGTTGTTCTTCCTTTTGTTAACCACACTGCACCACACTAAACCATAATTTTGGAAGTAGAATATCAGAGCTTCTCCCTCAGTCCAGAATCCATTTGGATTCTACTTTTACTTTTTCCCAGACCCGATGGATTCTAGAACCACCATAGAATCAAAGCTATCATATCCCTATACAATACAAATGGATTCTGTTCCTCTAGGTAATCCGCCTTGTGATAAAATGGCAGCCAATGAATTTTATAAATAAATAAATATTTATGGAGGTAGAATTTTCTACTTTAGCTCTAGGAAGAATGATGTTCCTGAGAAAGGCAATATGTCCAAGGAGTTTCTCAGTCATCCAGGTCATGGTTGTCCCAAAGGTGCTTTTTTTAAAGAGGCAACTGGACTTTCTGGTTTTTCTTTGAAGACGTTTCACTTCTCATCCAAGACGCTCTATTGTAGAAGTAGTAAGATTTGGTTTCTAAATTGCCAAGCTGATTGCCCAAATTCAACCCACCGCTTCCTATTTCTTAGAACATTTATATTCTTTCCATGACAAGATGCCAGCATGCATTTTTAGCTGGAACATAAATTAGCCCTAGTTATTGTGACTATTGTTATTGTGCTTCAGCAGAGACAGGCTTAATTAAGAATCACTGGAACAATTGCTCATTCTGAGAAATGCCACATGACTCAGCCTTTGAACCATATGGCACCAGCGGAAACTCATTTAGTGCACAGCATTTCAATTCAATTAGTGCATTGAAAACATAATTAAAACACAGATGCGACAAAATTAGAATACAGATAGATGAAAAGTGTAGCTTGTGGGTTAACAGGAGGAAGTGAGGCTGATAGAACTATGCAGCTTGGTGGCTGAGCTTTGTTTTAGTGGGATCCCACAATCTTGTGTTCTGTCCTTTAACAGGGAGGGAAACTGTTGTTTTTCCCCATCTATTTTTATTTTACAGGAGTTGTAAACATGAAATGCATGACTTGGCAGCATCACGGTTCTGTCTAAACCAACCTGAAAAGTTAGGGAACTTAAACTTCGTTATTCACAGTTATGGTGACATGGTATTTAAAAGGAAAACATAAGCCATCTAAAGCCATTGTAGCTATCCCTCATTTAGAGCAATAGCTCTTAGACTTACATACTGCCCTATCGTGCTTTACAGCCCGCTCTGTGGCTTACAAAGTCAGCATCTTGCCCCCAACAATCTGGGTCCTCATTTTACCAACTTCAGAAGGATGGAAGGCTGAGTCAACCTTGATCAAACTCCAGTCTGTGGCCAGTTTGCAATATTGCATTCCAACCACTGCGCCATCAGGGCTCCTTATCATTTATCTTCATGTAGTGATCACCAAGAATTAATTAATGCTTCCTCCAGCTGATTTATATAAAGGAATACATAAAATATTCTATTAAATTCCCTTACCGTTATTCCATATTGAATAAATGTCTCCCATGAGTTGGGTTATCAACAGTTTTGTGACCAGTTGTTACCACAGCTACCATCGGAAAAGTCAACAATGCAGACTGGAACATACTATCCTGGGTGAGTGGAGAGCTGATAGGCTGGGAAGATTCAAGAATTCCTACCAAAGGGAAAAATAGACTGCTCACAAGCTCTGCAAGGCTGAAATATTGCAGAGAAAATACCAGCTTTGATCTGTTTTTTTTTTTAAAGTTCTCAGCAGAACTGTTAAACAAAAAACACTAACAAAATTCAGGTCTCAAAAAATCTGATATCATATAATTCCAAACTAATAGATGGGCCATTTGAATTATTACTACCGTAGCTGAGACATAAATGCATTTTCTATATTAAAAAGTCACCAAAGCCATTCATACAGAGCCTGGATAATGCTGTTAGCAATTTCATTATATACTTTTCTTTAAAGACATTTCCATGGAAAGTTTTCATAAGAACACATGCCATTAAGATGAGACAGCACTGCTACAGGAAATTTTCCCATGGTTGATTATATTAGTGGATATTCCATGTAAAAAGAAACCTGCATTTTAAAATCTCTTAGTATAGGTTTAGGATCCAAAACTTTCAACATTTCTGCTGATATGTGCACATTTGTTAAGCTGAAACAACTCCTTGTTACTTTATTAATTCATGAGTTTTTGCTGAATATAGAGAACACATAAGCAGTTACAGTTATCCTCTTCCATCACTACTAGCCAGGAAAATGAATTTTATGAGATCAGTAAAGTCAGATCAATTGTGCTCAATACATCAAAAATCATACTCTAGCAAAAAATATGCATGCATACTTTAATATAAATATTATCAAATACACTGCATTTATTTTCTTTCAGATAACATCAAATAAATTACCCCATTGTTTGTCAAGTTTGTAAAGAAGCAAGGTCTTACAGAGGAAAATTAATTGGTTGGTTGGTTGGTTGGTTGATGTGCATTTAAGTCAGGGTCAGCTTTTAGCAGCCACTTAAATTTTCTCCATATCAATTTGTTCCCAACCTGGTCTTGCAGATTTTCCAACAGTGAACCTATCGCCACTGTAACTAGTCACCTTGCTACTGGTCATTCTCTTTTCTTTCCTTCTACTTGTCCCTAGGTAGTTCTTCGCTTAATATCTGAAATAGGATAATTTGAATCTGGTCATTTATGCCTCAGCTATAGGGAACTATATTTGTTTGTTGAGCTATTTGTTTGTTTTCTTGGCTATCCATGATATTCTCAGGAATCTTCTTTAATACAGTACATGTGTTCAAAAACATCAATACAGTTTCTATCTGGCTTAGCTAAAATCTAACTTCTGCTTCTATAATGTGTCATAGGGATACATTGTCGATCTTTGTAGGTATGAAGAGAAAAAAAATCAAGTATTTTTTTTAATTGAAAAATAATAAATTCCCTTAGATGTCCAATTTTATTGCACTGGATTTTGAACAAACCAGGGATTCTTCTTCCAGTCATTTGGAAGTACTGTATTACATTTTCTATTCAAAATAATTATTAATTGTACTGGTAATTAAACAGCTACACTTTTATATTGGGATACCACAACTTTTTATAGCATGAAGGAAGGAAACAATGTAAGCTGGGATAAAACTGAGACTTAACTCTAGTGAGTCCAATAATGTTTCGATGAACCACTTCTGTTACAAATTGGAAATATTTTGTACATCATCATTATTTCACAAGATGCTTTTAATAGCATCTCAGTGTTCAATGTTCAATCTAATGCCACAAAGGCTTATATTTCTTTGCCCAATGCTTAAGGTTTCTCATTTTCTTAGAAGTTATTAAGAACTTAAGAAAGCAGCCTGACCATTTTCTTAACCACAGATGTTTTAGACAAGAAAAAAAGTACTGCATTCTTAGACCATCAGGAAGTAGCATGGCATGAAGGCAACAGAATATGTGTTTGTTATGTATTTAATGATGATGTCATTATTGAAAGGCTATGTCTTCTGTAAATCTCATTCTAGTTTAAACAGATCCAGAAAATATTTTCAAAGACTTGTTCTGTCAAAGATGCTATTTATTTCTCTGAACAAGCCATCATAACTCATAGCATTTAAACAACATTTATATATTCCAAGACATACATGGCAACGGTGCTGAATCTGAGCTTGTCAACCAATTCCAGTGGATAAGATTTCCCAACAAAGTTCTGTTCAGCTGCTTGAGCTGCCTCTGTTGATGGACATATGCAGTTTTTTCCCCCTGAGATACTCTAATACACATTGAATGACAGTTGTCTTCATTATTGCACTCCATTTTCTCAAATTATTTTATAGTGTTAAATAAAATAGAAGAAAAAGAATAGCGATATCCCGCATTCTTGAAAATATAATTTAACATTGATGATGATGATAACAATGATAGCAATAATAGAAAGGAAGGATTAGGGTCTGGAGATTATGTGACAAATAGAAAAAAAAATAATCTGGAAGTAAGACTAATCTGCTACATATGATTGAATTTGAAATATGGAAAGTATTGTGCCTGCCCCAAGCTCCCAAGACAATTTTCTTAGAATAAAAATGCATTGATTACTACCTCACTAATTTGATTTAATAATGTTTTAGTTATCAAAAAGGATTTAGTATGAAAATGTAATTATTTAATTTCACTCAGTACAAGAGGTATAGAAGATTCACATTTCCAGCTTTCATGCGTCTGTCCTGTATATTCTATCACTGCATGCATTAATTGCCTTCTTTACTACTCTGAATCTTGACCCCAGATGTCTTGCCTTTCCTCTCCCTGCGTTTTCAGACTATCAACCATACACAACTCAACTTATCCCACACTAGCACAAAATAAATCATTCCACAAAGCATTATATATACTTTGCTTTGAAACCTTTCAAAGCATTTTGCTCAATTTTCTCCTCATTAGTTTTTCCATAATAATTTGTGCTGAATAGAGTCTGTTTACACTACAGTATTACCAAAAATAAGTATATCAGCCATCCCAAGACAGTAGCAGTCAAATGAGCATCTGTATTTAAAAGCAGTATGCATTCCATGGCCTCTGGCAATGTTTCCGAGCAAACTGTTTACTAGCCCGAACAATGAACCAAAGAAATTAATGGGTTGGTTAAATAAAGATCTGAATAGCTTCAGTTCCAGTTATAAAGCATCCAGATGTGCCTTGGGATCCAATAGAGCTTTCGTGAAAATGTCAGAGATTCACAGCATGGAAAACCAAATTGGATGGTACTCATTAAAAAGAGATTTAAAAACATAGGGTGTTAAAATTAAAATCATAGGGCCCACCAATCAGTTAGAACTGAAAAAAGCTTCTTGAATGAGAAGCAAAACATTTTCGAAGGGGAAAATCCACTTGCCTTTTGGAAAAGGTACCTTTGGGACAACTCAATCTGCCAAAACTTGGCTTTTTAGTCCCATGATATCTGCACTTCTATCCAGGTTCCATCAAATAAACAATTCTATCTTTCAGCACACCTTCTCTGTAACAACACCTATCCTCTGAAATGAAGTTCCTCCAGGGGTGGGATTGTACCGGTTAGGACCGGTTCGGGTGAACCAGTAGCTCCGATGTTCAGCTGGGAGTGAACCGGTTCACTCCAACAATCAGGTGGGCCCTCCCACCCCTGCACTTTACTGACCTATATCTTCTCAGCTGATTCACACAGCAGAGCGGATTTCCGTGCCTCAGCTGTGTTACTCCCCAGCAGTAATGCGGAAGGTAAATTTTTGTAAAACTGCACGCACACACACTGTGCGTCAGGCGCATGCACGAGTGGAGCAAGTGCGTGCATGGAGCAAGTGCACACGATCACTGAACCGGTTGTTAAACTGGCAGGATCCCACCACTGGGTTCCTCTCAAGATTCAAACAGCTTCCACCCTACTGATATTTTGAAAGGTGCTGAAAGTGTCTTTGGCAAGAATAACCGACACACACACACACCTTCCTTCTTTCCTTTCTTTATTTTCCTTGATCCACTTTGGGTTTGTTTTCTTTGCTATCTTGGTTCCTTTATTTTGTGTTGTGTTGTTTTCTGTTTTTTGTATAGTTATGTGTTTTAAATAAAGCTCTCAGAGTCACTGGTGGTTGGATAGCATATAAATTTAATAAATTATCATCATCATCATCATCTACACAAATGTGCACCTAGTTTTCTAAACTGATTGTATGAGCTTAAAGTCATCAACACTAAACATTGCTTTTCAATATAGATTTACCACAGTCTTACACATTTTTGTACAGAAATAAACAACTACATTTCAGGGAACCTAACAGCCAGACAAATATTAGTGACAATCATTTAAATCTGAGCCAACAGTGTGCTGCAGCTGCCAAAACAGCCAGCACAGTCCTAGGTTGCATTAATAGAGGAATAAAATCAAGATCACATGAAGTGTCACATTTTATAATGTCTTGGTAAGACCACGCTTGGAATACTGCATTCAACTTTGGTCACCACAATGTAAAAAATATGTTGAGATTCTAAAAAGAGTGCAGAGAAGAGCAACAAATATGATTAAGGGGCTGGAGGCTAAAACATATAAAGAATGGTATGGAACTGGGTATGTCTAATTTAATGAAAAGAAGGACTAGGGGTAATATGATAGTATGCCAATATCTCAGGGGTTGCCACAAAGAAGAAGGAGGCAACCTATTCTCCAAAGCACCTGAAAGCAGGACAAGAAGCAACGGATGGAAACTAATCAAGAGAGAACCAAGCCTAAAACTAAGGAGAAATTTCCTGACAATTAGAACAATTAATCAGTAGAACGACTTGCTTCTAGAAGTTGTGGGCACTCCAACACTGGAATGTTTTAAGAAGAGATTGGACAACCATTTGTTTGGAATGGTATAGGAATTCCTGTGTCCTGCCCCCATCGGAGTTGGAGTCTGTGGGGGAAGATGAGCTGGAACAAGAGCCGACAGTGGTTGAGAGGGTGGCTCCGTTGGCCTTGGAGGAAACTGGGAAAGGGCAGAGTCAGTCCAGGCAAGCCTAGAAAGGCTTGCAGTCAGGGAGGAGCAAGAGAGACAGAGCTCAGGCGAAGAGCAAGGACCTGATCCTAGAACACAGAGAGAAGAGAGAGGGCAAGAACAACACAGACTGAGCTGGCTACGAGGGAGGAGAGTGGCCTGCCCCCCTTCACAAGGCACACCTGGGGACTGAGATGTAAGGAGGTGCCGGTGGGAGAAGCATTTGTCGGGAACAAGAGTTGAATCTGTGGAGCCTCATGTGCACTTGCCAACACCTGGAGATTACTGTGCTCTGTCTTGTGGGGCTTGCCTGGTTTGCCTGCTTCACTGAACCTCTTGCTCTGGTTACTGTTTGGCTAACCTGGCTTACTGGACTACTCGCAGCCACAGGCTGCTGAAGGTACATGTGAGAGCTTTGCTCCAGGACTTTTAGTAAACATGGGGATGTTTGGGGGCACAGTTGGAGCAATAAAGGGGAGTTAGACCTGTTATCTGGCTGTGTTGCTTTCGTGCCATGCCTCGGTTCATCACATCCTGCTTGAGAAGGTAGTTGGACTAGAAGACCTCCAAGGTCCCTTGCAACTCTGTAATTATGTTATTCTATTACTTCAGTTTAACTGTAAAACAGGTGCAATGGTTGCAGTCATGGGAAAACCCAAGTTCTAATCCATCCACAGGTACAGAAGCTCATAGGATCACACTCTTTCAACCCTCAGGATTATTGTTATGAAGAACAATAGGATAAAGGAATACTACATTCTTAAGTTCTTGAGTAAAAGACATACAATTGAGCAGTGGTGCAGGGCAGTTTGGAAAATAAGCATATTAATGTGGTACTTTATATCAAACAGAAGAAACTTTGCTTAAGGTCATTGGAATGATGATGATGATGATGATGATGATGATGATGATACCATGTATCAATTATTGAACCAGTTCTAAATCTTAAAATGCATGTTAAAGTAGTTTTTAAAAAACCAAGAACAATCCTTTGGTCATAACATGATTAATATTTCATATCTATTTCCTGCTATAACCCATTGTCCAAGATAGGAGTAAGAAAAAGTAATTGCCAGATGATTAAGCAATGAAACATTTTAGCAATAGCAGTTAAACTTACATACCGCTTCACAGTGCTTTATAGCCTAAGCAGTTTACAGCGTCAGCATATTGTCCCCAACAATCTGGGTTCTCATTTTACCGACGTCGGAAGGATAGAAGGCTGACTCAACCTTGAGCCAGTGAGATTCGAACTGCCAAATTGCAGGCAGCTGGCACACAGCAGAAATAGCCTGCAATACTGCATGCTAACCACTGTGCCATCACGGCTCTTATAATAATTATAATGTCTGAGTTGTGTCATTTCCTTGATTTGATATATGTTAGCCATCTGTAGCCTTCACCTGCAATCAGTTATGATCCAGATGTTTTGCATTCAAAAGGAAAAAAAATGAATAGCTATTAGAAACTAGAAAATGTTTTACAGTTTGGTCCCCAAATTAGATTTGATTATATACTGTTCTGATCAAACAACCCTGCTATTCTGTTACAAAACAAATACAAAACTATTTCAAAACATTTTTCATAAGTAAGCATATTGTCACAATTTTAGTATTTTTAAGGAGAGAATTTTGGTAATTGTTTGTGAATAGACATCCTCTCCAAAACCATGCATTTTTTTGACAATAGATTATTGTTTCATGTTATATTTCATGCCTTTTGACAGAATAGGTTATTTATCTGCAGATGAACCTATTATAGTTTACTTTCTACTGGATTTCAAGTAGATTAATGTATTATAGTTTACTTTCTACTTTCAAGTGGATTTCAGAAGCCTATTATCATAAGGGAAAGTTTGTTACTAGTATAAGTAGAGACAGTATGAGAGACAGACACTAGTAGTTTGTGATATATCTTTTGGGATTTTTCCCATGAATATTAAAGACAGTTTTAAAAACTACCCATGATATATACATTTGACTTTGGTAAACATTTTCAGAAGTTTTTTTATATTGTTACAGAAATGTTGGGAGGGAATGCTGGACGTTATTGGAAAATATATTTTGAGTACATGTTGGGGAAACTATTCTATGCTGTTGGGTTTTTTTTTCAATTCCAGTTTATAAAACATAATCTGCAGTCACATAAGGGCTGTATGCAAAGAACCTGGTGAGCTACAGTAGCTGCATACACCACTCTATGTTACACTGGTGTTCACAGAGTACCCTGAATATCATACATGTAAATCTCTGTATCTTTACATTCAGAGGTGGGTTTCACATAATTTTACCACCGGTTCGCCGTGCACCAAAAATGTGAGAACATGCGCGCACATGCGCGTAACCTTCTGTGCGTGTGCTTTTCTCGTGCATGTAACTTGCATGCATTTGCACGGCTTAGAAAACATAGGTAAATAGGACGGCATAGCATCAGGGCAGGTGGCTGCAGGTTGCCACTACCGGTTTTCCCAAACTGGTCCAAACCAGTTGAATACTACCACTGTTTACATTAGATATTAAGACTCGCATGCAGAGATGTATGGACAAAATGAGCCGCAGTTTCCTCAAATTTGGGATATGCTTATCAGCCATAATGTAATAACATTTACAAATCAAAGGTGACAAGATTCAAGTTGCATTTTATCTTAAGAGATTTGAAAGCAACAAGACTGAACTATTTTGAAATTCATTTCCAAATTCAACCATATAAAAAGGAAAGATCAAATGTTTACAGTTTTTGGAGGAATGAAATGAAAATATTGGGACTGTTGAAACTCTTCAGGACATCAATTCTGGGAAGTTTGAGTAATTTTTCCACCATTAATGTTTGAAAATGTTGGTGTCTGTTACCCCTGTTTCCCCGAAAATAAGACATCCCCTGATAATAAACCGAATTTTGGAGCTTTTGAGCACATGCGCTAAAATAAGCCTCCTCCCGAAAATAAGCCCTGCCTGAAAATATTTAAACGCAGAACTGGAAATCAGGTAAGACAGCAAGAGGAGTCCCATCTGGCTCCACGGGTCCCAAAATAATAAGACCTCCCCCCAAAAAAGGCCAAGCACTTATTTCGGGGTTCAAAAAAATATAAGACAGGGTCTTATTTTCAGGGAAACACAGTATAAAATAGAGATAAAACAAAACAGCATCCAGAAAAGTTGAATATAGAAAAGTTAGTTCAGTTCTTTTTTCTCAAACTTGGCAATTTTAAGATAAGTGGACTTTAACTCCCAGAATTGCCCAAGCAGTAGCTGGAATTAAAGTTCGTTCATCTTATTCCCACGTTTAAAAAACAGTGAGTCAGACTGAACCAATGCACAAAGTGACCTGCTCTGGATGCCCACGGGAGCTTCAAAAGTGAAGAGAATGACAACAAGTGCATGATTAGGATTAGGATTGGGATTGGGATCGGGATCGGGATCAGGATCGGGATCGGGATCAGCATCAGCATCAGCATCAGCATCAGCATCAGGATCTAGATCTAAATCTAGATTAGATTAGATTAGATTAGATTAGATTAGATTAGATTAGATTAGATTAGATTTCTTTATTGGCCAAGTGTGATTGGACACAAAAGGAATTTGTGTTTGGTTCATATGCTCTCAGTGTACATAAAAAGAAAAGATACATTCATGAAAGTATCATCATCACTTCATAACATAAAGTTATGGTATTTGCATAATGATGTATGTTATATGCATCACCTTTTTTGCATTATCGTGTTTTACTTCCTCTTAAAAATTTCAAGTTCTTTTTTCAAAAATAAAATTTTGCTAAAAGTAGAAAAGCCCACCCCTCTGACTATTTCTGGTCTTGTAGGCTTGTTTGCCTGGCTCATTGACCAGACTCTCATGTCTATGTAATGGAGTTTATTACATTACACAACCTTTAGCTTTACATTACTTTACTCCATGGAAGAAAGGAAAGCTGTAACAATTAGACTTTGCAAAGCTAGAAAACACCCAAGAGACCAACTAGTCAAACTTTTAATCTGATCTGATCTGTTTCAGTAATTCAGTCATTCAAATATAAGGAGTAATCCAATTAGGTGTTATTCAAATTGCAAAATCCCTGGGTAGATTCACATAGCTATTCTTGCTAGGTAGAAAGATATGCACTCTTTTTACAGCATAAAATATAAAATTCTCCTTTATTTTACAATAAGGTATACTGAAATAGCACATAAATGAAGTACATGGGAAAAAGTAAAACAGCTGGTAAATCAACCACGGCATAATAATACCCTACTGCAAACGCTCGGTCTGATCTTAAGATTATTCAAAAAATATGATTCACCCATTGGAAGAAAAAACTCCACATCCATCAGATCGTTAGCATTATTGCTGAATTATTGTTTGTTGTAATGTGGCAGGCTATTTCTGAATTCTAAAAACTTTGGAATCACCAGATGGAAACCTTCCTTTACCAAAGCCACTTTTTAATTAATTTCTGCTGTGAATCATTGCTTCATGTAGATTATACGTGATAATAACTTTATAAAAACCTAACCCATACTCTAGTTAGTCATTAAAAAAATGAATATACTGAATTCTGGAAATTTGTCCACTGGAGTAATTGTCTATCCATGAGGGAAAAGAATGACATTCCTTCAGTTATTTTCCCTCATTTTTTTTCTGGCAGACTTGAGCATTGCATTGGATTCCATCAGGCAGATATAACTTCTCTAGAGGTATATGCCATATTCCACCATCAGTGCCCTTTAGTATCCAAACAGAACAATTCCTATAATAAAATTCAGTACAAAGCATGAAATGCAAAAATGAAGGTATAAACAAGGATTATCATTTTTACTATCATTTTCCAAATGTGCAGTGAGAGATTCATTCAAACAGATCAATACAACTGCTCAGCAGCAAGCAACACTCGTATGAACAGAGATTGACATCAAGATTAACACTAGGCCAACAATCAAGCAAACAATTACCCAATGAAGGAACTATGCATCCAGACAAACACACTAACAGTAAATAAAAGCCTAATCAAGGGACAATCAAGACCATTCATCAATACTGATAGGGCAAGTTACTATCGGTCACAGTATAAACAAATAAGAGCAAATCACACTCCCTTCTAAAATTAATAATGTTACCGGTACCTAGTTTGGTAATCAAATGTCTGCAAGGAAACCTCAGAAAGTGCCAAAGACCTCACGGATTCATTCATAAATGTCCATAAAAATATTATTATCTAACACAACTTCCTTGTCCTATTTTCCACACAAAAATCCTGTGAGGTGAGTTGGCCTGAGAGAGAGTGACAGGTTAAGCAGCTGGATTTCGTGGGCACGGAGGACCTTGAACTCACAGTCTCTTGCTTTCTAGCCTGCTGCATTAACTATTAGACCTACTGCCTATAAGTATGGTGAAATCCCACAGTGAAGGTGTATAAAATATAGATGAAACAACTGAACATATAGGTAGCTAAAATGGCACCCTCTATGTAAAATGAGCTTGTTTGTGATATTTCCAAAAAAAGCAGATGTGGAAGGAATCTGATAATTTAACTGAAATGCTCCATGCTCAGTATCATATAGCAGATACACTTGTTCTAGTTATCCAAGTGATTTTTATTCTTTATCCTTTCCTTTCTTTCTTTTAAAAATTATACCTTGGATTGGAAAGGCATAACCACATGAGGTGTCTTTTGTTAAACTTCACACATCAGGAGATGTGGTAATGAATGTCTCAATTTTCCCCATGAAAAATGGCTACTGCACAATTGGTCTCATTATTCAATATTGTGAGAAGCCTTGGGTCCAAGGGGCATGACCATATGCCATCAAACTAATTTCTAATATGTCAGAAGAGTGAAATTAATTTCTTAAGTATACAGGGTTCATAACATTTATTGAATTTCATTAATGGAAGTAAATGTGGTTGATTAATGATTTGATGAATCTGTTTTGATTGCTAATTTAGTTGAAATGTAATTGAAGCCTCTTTTCAAAGTCTGGCAATTTCCTAGAAACTACAGGGACAATAAATGAGGAATGTATCATTAAAAATAAAATAATCCAGTTAAACAGGCAGGAAAATTATTCAGAAAGAATGTTAATCGTAAATTTCATTTGAATATGGCTGGTAGACAAGGATGCCAATGAGGTACTGGTAATACTAAAACTCTTAAGGCTCAATTGCTGGATGGATTTTTCATATTAACTGTACTCTGATAAAGGAGGATTAAAACTTTCCAGGCATTTACAAATATTTCTTTAGAACTATTTGAACATTAACAAACAGTTTGAAGAAATTGAAATAATTTTTTTCTTTATGATTTTACTCAGACGTATATAGCTTTATATTGTTACCAATAATTTAGCCTGCTTTAATTCATATGGAGATTAATATTGAACATGATAAACATGCTTTCTGGAGCAGTCTGACAAATTATTTACATTTTGCCTGCTCAGAATTGAATAGGCCCATTATAATTTTCTACTAAAGAGAGACTATTCTGATTTTTCAGAAAATTAGCCCAAATTAAGTCTACAGTGGGAAAAAAAAGTTGCATAAACTTGTAAAATATTCATTGGCATTTTAGTGCTTGAATTCAGTTCTTCTGTTCCAACAGCTTTGTATATAATGCACAGTGACATAAACACAGATGTTGAAGCAATTCACATATAATAAACTTCGCAGGTATCACTAGTACATCTAATAGGAAATACAATAATTGCTGCTAAAGTCTCAGGATACAAAAAAATAATGCCATGCTGATGTTGCTGGATGAAAACACTGTTGGGTTTGGTCATGAAAAACGATGAAATGGCCAATGGTGCTAAAAGAAATATTGTTGGTGAGACATAAAATGTTGTTTTATGTGATTGTGTGGTTTTATCTGGAACCTCCTGAGTTACAGAATTGAGATGGATGGTGTAGAAATTTGATAAACACACAATTCTTCACATACCTGTTTTTTGCACCTGTAGCACATAGCATAGTGACACAATTATTAAGAAGAGGTGTTTTTACTGAAGAAATAAGAACATCCATATCTCTCTCTTTCCCCTTCCCTCCCTTTCTCTCCCTCTCTTTTTCAAACACTCTCATTATACTGAGAGGTCCTTGGTGTTCTCTGAGCTTGCTTGTGTTCTTGCAGAGGTTTCCTTACCCTAACTAGATAACATCATCAGTGGTTGCATAGTTAGAGTAATAAAATGTCAGCAAGAAAACAAGCAAGCTCAAAGAGCACCAATGATCCCTCATTTCAACCCTGAGCTATAAATATTCTCCTCTATTGGTAGCATATTACACTGTATGATTGCAAAAAAGTGTATGTGCTCTTTTAAAACAAATTGTCTTGGAAACAAAACAGCAAAGATGAAATGACAGAATAGGTATACTTGGGTAAATACAGAGCTAGTAAAACATCAATGGGATGTCAAGACTATCTAATTTTTCAAACTTTCTTACTAGAGGCAAAAAGCCCTCTAGTAACATTTCTGATTAGTTAGGTGCTTTGTTGTATATTTAAAGTACAGGAATTTCAATTCCTGGTGATATACACAATTGTTCCTTGACATTATATGTTACTGAGTCATGAAATATGCCTTACCCCAAAGTTGATAAGCATATGGAACGAATCAAGCACTCCTAAGCCTGTACATCCTTGAAATATGGCTGAGTCAGTCTCAAATGAAATGATTTATAAACAGAGCACTTAACTTCAGAGTATTAAACTGCCACTGAGATTCCATAGAAATCTAACCGAGTATTCTACAACTAGTCTGGATTTGACATTTTTGGTGGAAAGTAGTTAAAACAAATTTACATCTCACAAACCTATCTGGAATCAAAGTAATATTTATTTGTGGACATTCAGAAGTTATAGGGAAATAAGTGATTAAAAATCACATATAGTCTTTTCAGATTGAATTTGCCAACAAGTCAGTTTCTACCTTGCCCTGTCTTTAATGATTTTTATACTTTTTTTAAAAAAAATATTTATATGTCGCCCTTCTCCAGAGACTCAGGGCGGCTTACAATGCGTTAAGCAACAACCTTCATACTTTTGTATATTTTATACAGAGTCAGTTTATTGCCCCGACAACCGGATCCTCATTTTACCCACCTTAGAAAGGATGGAAGGCTGAGTCAACCTTGAGCCTGGTGAGAATTGAACTCGCAGTAATTGCAGGCAGCTGGATGTTAAATGCTGCCTTAGTAGGAGGCATTAGCCTCCTACGCCACTCGGGCTCTTCTTGCAATGTCTTCTTGCATGTCTGCAAGTCTTCTTGCAGACTTCTTGCAATGACTTCTTTGCCAACTTATTTTTGTTTTTGCTCGGTTTAATAAAATCATAGAAATGCAAAGAATACATTATTATGTCGTCTCTGGCATTCATTGTATATCTTCTGGAAGAGATATATGATCCACCTGTACTTTCAATTAAAAAGAAAGGGAAAGTCATCAAGCACCTCCAAAAGCAGATAGAGATTTGCATAAATTTGTTTGTAGTAATTTGCATACTTCAAACTTATTTCAGAAAAATGTCTCTGGATCTTGTGCAAGTACAGTACCACACTGTTATTCATTAGCACAACTGATTCTTTATGGCTTTTATACAAGTGTAAAAAAAAGTGTGTTTTAAAAAAGATATTGCTTTCAAATGCCCTTCTGAAAACAGCAGCATTTTTTAAAAAAAAATCAGACAGAAGCCAAAATAAATGGACTCCTCACAGAAATTAGCTGTGTTTATTCAAGATTTGAAGGAGATTTTCAAATTATATAGATGCACGTATAGAAGTACTGTAATTTTAAAAGAATTATTATATATCTTACTAAAATGGGGCAGCCCATGGCCACATACTCTGTATGCATTCCCAGCTAGCTATTGAAATGTCATTCTCTCTATTATTATGGTCCTTTAAACCAGATGTTGACTGAACAACCCTTCAAACAGAGGACTTGTAGTCTGGCAAACCTTCAGATTAGAGGCTCTACTCTATAGCAAATATTTTACTCTACAAAGAAGCAGTTAGGTTTTTTGCTTCCATATAGATCTGGGGCATTATACCCAGATTTTAAGGTTTTTGAATTTTAAGCTTCCAAGTATGGTGCATGGATTCCAGTGTATAAAGTTATAATAATGAGAATGTGCAGTTCAAAGTACAAGTTTATTGTTGGGCTGAGATTTTTGGTATACAACTATGGATTGAGTTTAGTGTTAAGCATTCTATTTTGCAATGTCGAAACCCTAAAATCCCTCCTCAAAAAAATATAGAAAATATTGATGTATTTTAAATATGAAAACGCAAACACAAACGTCACAGGAAACCAACCCAAAAAGGCTATGAGACCATGCTGAAAGCCTCATCAGAGTCGTTTAATAAAGCTTTATTTGGATTTCAGATGCAAGTACAAAAAATTAACAAAATTATTGGCTATAGGAAACCTCCAACAGAATTTATACTTATGAAACTGTGCTTTCAAAGCCTATTGGGAAAGTATGCATAATTTTTTATGCCTCCCGTTTTATATAATGTGGTTCAAACCATGAAAAATGGCCACATAATTAAGGTAAGTAAAGAAAGTGTCTATCATTATGAGTTTACACAACTTGTCCTTCCAGATCTCTGAGGGCCAGCATCAACATTCTGTACACAACCATATTGTTTCAATGGCGTATGAGAAAACATTGGATGAGTTGTTTTAAAATCCTTTGAGTCCTTTAGGAATCTGTGAGGCAACAATGACAAACGAATACCTTCCAAATATAACTCTACAATACTCCATTTAGCACTGGTGGCAAATTGTGCTGTTTGATGGATTATGGGAGTGGCAGTCTACCATATTCAGGGGGCATTCAGGTGGAAAGAAAACAAAATGTAAAATTCAATCACTGGAATAAAACTTCTTTTTCTGAAACAAGTCTTTATCTGCCCATTACAATCATAACAAAATGAAGCATGGTAGAAAAACAACACAGCTTTTTTTTTTTAATCTTTCTGGCTAAGTCCTGGAGATGAACTGTTTTAAAAAGGGAAAAAAAAAAGCATGAGGTCACTTTTCTTGGCGAAAATGCTTGCACGGTTTCCATCAACTTCAGTAGCAACATTACTCTCTGCTATGAAAAAACTGGGCACTGACTTCTGTGGTGTCACTTGGAGGACAAACCAGCCCCAAGAGCAAACTTCTCGCTGCCCTATGGAACGTAAGCCAAAAAAATTAAATTTCATAATGCAACATTGCATATTTAAACAGCTGTACAGTGGTTAGCTGCTATAGGTCAGTTACATAAAATATTCTCTGTATGTAGGTTTATGTATATCTGTGTAGGGATGTGTAGGGTGTGTGTATGTGTGTGTGTGTCACATTTTTTTAAAAAAAATCTCCAACAGTAGACAATAGTGCCATTGTTATTATTTTATAACTCTGGTTATCATTTTAACCCTCTTTGTATGCTGCCTAGGTTGCTTTGTGATTGGGCTCTCGTTTCTTTGTTTGTTTGTTTGTTTGTTTGTTCAATTTATATGCCACCCTTCTCCGGAGACTCAGGGCGGCTTACAATGCATTAAGCAATAGCCTCTTAGACATTGAATTAATCAAATTAATCAAGAATATATATAGATGATAGATAGAAAATAGAGGATAGATAGACAGACAGACAGACAGACAGACAGACAGACAGACATATGAGAGAGATGACAAAATGGTTTAATCCTGGGTTTTTCCTTCTCCTCTTCCTTTTGTTTTTAATGCAGCCTAGTTTGATCTTGTTTGAGACAGCATTAGAGACAGATTTTCTTTGTTCTTTGCCATATTAGCTAGCAGTCCACAAACTATTTAAACCATCTTCTTTTAATTTAATCCCATAGAAATGGGATGTATACTTCAGCCACAAAGCAACAAGGCATATTTGTATGAAAATCCATTTATTTTATGACTGAGCAAGTGAGGTTTGCTATTTGTCTTCCAGAAACTCAATAAGGCATCAAGACATCAAGAAAATTAAGAATCCTAGAAAGAAAAAAATGTGTAGGGGGGTGGGGTGGGGTGAGACCAATTAAGTCAGCATAATGGCTTTTAACCATCCATTGCTTATTAAGTTCTGCTGGCGAGTGTTATGAATCTTTGTAATAGAGAAATTGGCTCTTTGGATTATTTTGGACCAAAAGAGCTTCATAGGCCTTTGACACATCAGTAGTTACTTGTTTTATAATTGTAAGGATTAGAAAGTTTAACAAAAGCCTTGCTATCTTGGTAGAAAAATGTCTGGCACTCTGAGCTTTGAAAAGGATCATAAATGAAATTCAAAAGGAGAAAACTGGCGTATCTGATGGATGAGGAACATAAATGAACATCTGAGCCCTTGTTGTATGATCTTTCCATACCAGCTAATTCTTAACTATTCTTCCTAAGTACCTTCACCTCTTGTATTTGAAGTAATAATATCTTATTGTTTCCAGTAACAATATCTTACTGTATCTAGCTTCCACGTATGTTGAGATGTGTAGTCCTTGCCTTACAACCATTCATTTGATTCTTCAAAGTTACAACAGCACTGGGAAAAAAGTTATTTATAGCCTGTTCTTGAGATTACAACTGCTGTAGTATCCTCAGTCTTGTGATCAAAATTTGGGTGTTTGGCAACCATCATGTATTTAAAATGGCTGCAGCATCCTGGGGTCACATGATCACTGGATCAAGTCATCTTGGTGTAACACTTTGGTTCTCACAGTGGCAACAAGATGTTTCTTGGATGCAGAAAAAAGCCATTGATTTTGGGACAGCTTTAAGAAGTTGTCCATCACTGGCAGAATTAGCAATGAGTTTGGCTGAACAGGCCAGAAATCCTAGATAGTACTTTTGATACGTCTTCTATAAATATAAGAACATAAGCTAGACAAGCAGTTCATCCACTTTACAGAAATTCTTTTACAACTCTGTAATACAAAACAGGATGCTATTTGAGAACTGCTATTCTTGTTTCAAGGAATTTTGTTAAAAATTCAACTGAATTTTGTGTACTGGATTCCTTCATCGATATATTTATTGGTATTCTTAAAGAACTTGTAAACTTCTTCTGCAAACTTGTAAAGAACTTCTGCAAGATTTGTTGTGTGTGTGCTTGTTCTTCCTTCTTCTAATTTGCCTGGAACATGTATTAAGTTAAATGTATAATGCCTCCCATTTCCTGGAACTTCCTACCTTGGACCCATTTTGAAAAACTTACTGTTGCCAGCTTTAACATTTTTGGGTCAGATACTGAAGAAGATGCGTATAGGGGAAGATGCCAGCATGATTAGTGTTTGTAAGTTACCCAGAGTAACTAAGAGTGAGCGAGGGACCATATAAATCTTCTAAATAAATAAATAACAATTTCTTGACAGTGCCAATACTTACGGCATGAGATCTTACTCCATTTGGCTAAGGTGTGCCTAGAGGTGAGGGAGGGAGGGAGGGAGGGAGGGAGGGAGGGAGGTAGGCAGGCAGGCAGGCAGGCAAAAGGGCATGGTTTTGTTGGTCATGTTTTATAGTCTCTGTTTCTGTGGCTCCTTTGGACAGTTTACCAAATGACTTAGCAGTAATGGGAAACTCACCCAAGGCAGTGACAGAAATATGAACTATATTGTTTCAGTCCCACTTCTTTTCTTCACAATGTAAGATGATGTAAGTCAACCCTTCTGCCCACCAAGCATTTAAATGATGCAGAATGGTCAGTATGAGCAATCCAGGGCTTTGTTAGACAAACCAGTGTGGTAGGTTAAGTGATGAATAGTTTCTTGGGAAATCCAGATCAAGTGCACCCTGAGTCACAGATTAACTAGTGGGTTTCTTGGAGGCAGTCTCTCAGCCCAGCCTACCAGACAGGGACGCTACAGTGGAGAAAAATGTGAAGAGGGTAATCTCTTTATGCCAACTTGCACTCTTGAATTAAATGTGAGAGATAAATGTAACATACAAATATTTGTCCAAAGTTGCTGGGATATTAGTGGAAGGACAGAAGACTTTAGATTTGAGAGGACTGAGACGGAAATGATAATTGAATTCAAACACAGTTGAAAATCACTCTGTTGATTACAGCAGTTCCCTAACCTTTTTTGGCACTAGGGACTGGTTTCGTGGAAGACAATTTTTCCACAGACTGGGGGGGGGGGGGGGGAGGGAGGGGAAGGAGGAGTATGCAACCTAGATCCCTCACATGGGCAGTTTACAGTAGGGTTCACACTTCTATGAGAATCTAATGCCTGATAATCTGAGGTAGAGCAGATAATCTGAGGCAGTGATGCTAGTTGCTGGCGAGTGACTGCAAATATAGATATAGCTTTGCTTGCTTTCCTGCCACTTACCTCCAACTGTGATGGCCCAGTTCCTAACAGGCCACGGACTGGTACTTGTCCATGACCCAGGGGTTAGGGACCCCTGGATTACAACACAGTTGACAGTGGGAACATAGACCATTCTATCCAGAACAAGAGGCAGGGGACATTAGTTAAGAACAGTAGGGATGATTCATTTCTATTCTATGATGCACGGTTCCATTATGTCATTTGGATTCCTGTTATTTCTATTTTAAGAATAAAAAAGCTATACTTTGTAAACAACATACAACTCTGGTTTTCATGACCATTTCATGATTTCCCTGAATATTCCAGAAAGGTTACTTTCTAGTTCGGTTTTCCCCACACCTCTTCCGCAAGCCCATGAAAAGAAGTTACTTATGTTTACTCTGCTTATTGAACAATTTATTGATTACATTTGAAGCCTATAAACAAGCTTTAAAATGCCAATTTAAACTTTAAACTTGCATTTTCAAAACCCAGTCTCCTACTATGATCTTCAAAACTAGGCTGACCAGCCTTATTTGGAGTTCCTGCTGGAAACAGGTCGCTGACTGTTCTTTCCAAATCGAATCAACGTGACCCAAAAATTGATTTGATGAAGGATCTTTACAAGATCCCCCTTGCACAGGATTCCTCCCCCCCGCCCCCCTTTCTAAGGGAAAGTCCTCTCCTATAGAATCGCGGGCTCTCCATGCAGAGATGATACTGTAGCTTTAATAATGACATCGAGGTAAGGATTCATTCCAAACTTGGTGTCTGGGCTTCTCCGTAAGCAACGGGGGCCCATTGCTGTAATTTGAGAGGGGAAGAGAGAGAGAGATCCTACGGCCAAAAGCTGAACTCCCGCGTTAGCAGCACCAATCCAGATGTAGAATGAAGGAAGAAAAAAAAAGTAGCCCAAAGCCGTTGCAGCAGCTTCGGGCAGGTCTCACTCAAATCTGGACGCCAGCACGCCCTCTCTTTCTCCCTCCCCTCCTCGTTTTTAACTTGGGAGTTTCCTAACGCGCGTGGAGACAGGAGAAAGGAAAACGTGGTTAAGGAAAAGTTGGTGGGAAAGAAGCCAGAGACTCCTCCTTTTAAGGTTTGTTGATCTCTCCCACCCCCCACAACCAGCCCCTTCCCGGGGAAAAAAAACCCCGAAGTTCTCGCCGGCAAATCGGGTGCAGCGGCGAACTCTCCGCGGAGAGCGAGAAGGGCCAAGCGACGGCTTTCCAGCGGGTCCCAATGAAGCCTTGCAAGAAAGGCGGCTACAACCGGAGGACTTGAAAGTTAGGCGCGATCTTTGCCCTCCTCCACTTCGGGACGTTTATTAGGGTGTCGGGGCAGCTTCCCTCCCCCCTTCTCCCCCGCCCCCGGGATGCTGCTGGGGCTCCTCTCGGTGTGGCTGCTGAGCTGTTCGATCAGCTTGTGCCACGGCTATTTCGACGGCCCGCTTTATCCGGAGATGTCCAACGGGACGTTGCATCACTATTTCGTGCCCGACGGGGACTACGAGGAGAACGACGACCCGGAGAAATGTCAGTTGCTATTCAGGGTGAGCGATCGCCTGCGATGCACAGCGGACGGGGAGGGTGAACGCTCGCATCCCGCGGCGGCAGCAGCAGCAGCGGCACCGGTGGCGGCGGCACCCGCTCTGACGCTGCGCGAGGAATTCACCCTCCTGGGCCGGCAGGTGGAGGACACGGCGCGCGTGCTGGAAGGCATCCAGAAGAGCATCGCCTACGACCTGGACGGCGAGGAAAGCTACGGCAACTACCTGCGCAGGGAATCCGCGCAGATCGGGGACGCCTACGCCAACTCGGAGAAGTCGCTGGGGGAGCTGGAAAACAAGTTCCGGCAGGGCCAAGAGCACGAGAGCCACGAGGAGAGCCGCCTCAACGACGACTTCCTGGGAATGCTGGTGCATGCGCGGGCCCTCCTCAAGGAGACGCTGACCGTCTCGACCGGCCTGCGGGACAAATACGAGCTGCTCGCGCTCACCGTCCGGAGCCACGGCGCCCGGCTCAGCCGCCTCAAGACAGAGTATCTCAAGGGCTGAGCCGGAGCGGGCGCCTCGCTGGGCTTCGAGCGATCCTCTCTTTCCCCCACCCCATTCCACCCTCAGTGGCCGGCCACGCTTTCCTGACGGACGGACGGACAGACTTTCCTCCATCGCATGCCCACCACCGAGCCTTGCTATTGTACCTCAGTGCAAATTGTTTGCAATTTTTCACCTTGAAAGAGCACAATAAAGGGCCTGCCTTTAGGTGGCGCGAAAGACAGTTCAGACGACAAATCGACAGCTAATTGTTTCCCATTTGGGGGGTGGGGAACTGATGGGGGCGCTATTTTTGCTAGGTACCCCCCCAAAAAAAAATACAGAAGAGTTGTCACCCGCCTATTTTTTAAGTTTGTTTCTTAGCTTTCTGACAGATGGAAATTCGAGTTATTGAGGAGGGGGGTTGTCTATGTCATTTTTAAAAAAAGCGTTTGTGGGATTCCAACTGGCAAAACGTTGAAAGAGGCACACGGGCTTGCTTTATTGCATTCATCCGCATTCTTTAGCATAATGTATCTGAAATAGAGGGAACAAATAAAGTGACCATTGACACAATGTATGTATTAACTCATTGGGATGGCTTCTTCACCTATAGTTAGGTTGCAGGTTTTGACTCAATTACTTGGAAGTAAGCTCTATTGAGTAAAAAAAAAAAAGTCTGGATTTGGAGTCAATATTTATAAATTGCTGTGATTAAAAGCTTTGAAGATAATTCCTTTTAATTCCTTCGTGTTAGTGAGTTCAAAGAAGTATATACAATGGTATAGTCAAACATCTCAGTTCTGGAGGATGGGAGTATCTGCTATGTTGCAAGAGTTTTATAATCTATTGGTTCAGCATTGTTATATACACTTAAGCCTACTGATTTATTGTTTTATGGAATGTGTTGTATAACCTTGGGGGGAAATGTTATAGACAGGAGATGCTAAATTACAAGTTTGGAACAATTGTCCTCTAGTTCTTTCAGATGAAATCTTTTGAACTTCTATGGTGATGCAATATTACTAAAAACCAATAATTGACAGAATTTCTGGTGCCAAGGTTTCCATAGATTTTGTTTTGCTTGTTTTTTAAAATAAACCTATAAGGTTTCCACTGCTTGCCTCATTCCACACTGACAATTGAAATAATGTATTAATCCTTTTACTGATTGATTATAAGTACCCTGGAAATTTGTTATCAATGGCTTGTGGAAAATTATGGAATGATAGTTGTTTCATTTTCAGTCATCAGGGGGAAAAAAGATAATGCTTTATGTTGGATGTGTCCCCATCATTTTACTGAGTGTTTTATGGAAATTCAAATGGTCATTCAAACAAGAATATGATACCATAACTATAAACATGCACTTAACATTAGGTAACAGTTATTTTTTCTCCCAGATTTATTTTTATTTGGCCTGAATCATGCTCACCCAAAGAAATATCTTTATCGTTATTTTTTTTTAAAAAAAACCATGCCATTCATAGTCAAAAAGTAGAGTTTTCTAGTACAGTAGTAAAAGTTGTAAATCTCATACACTTTGTTCACAATCTGTACAAAGTACATAACTGGCTGGGTTCTGAACTTTACAAAGAATAGGCATCAGAAGATAATATTCTGGTATCAAAAGACCAGTTGCTTCAGCTATTGATGTAATGGGTATTCTAAAATAAGCAAGGTTTTTTTTAAGAGCAAACCACCCCTATGGTTTCCCAGGAAAACTCAGCCAAATTGGAAGCAATAACTCACTGTGCCTCTCCCTGTTCTGCACAAATGGCTTTAAATTCCTTAAAGAGATTTTGCAGAGCTAAAGCTACTGTTGAATGTTGCTTGGCTCGTTCTAAGATAACAATTTCCTTCCCAAAGAATTCTTTTGGATTGCCAACAATTAAGCAGATATTGGAACAATTTACCAATCCAAGAATGCCTACAATGTAATGTTCCATAACTATGATGTCCACAGATTTCTATAGAAAATTTTATGTTAAGCTGATAATATAGGCATAGCCTTTAGGAACAACAGCAAAAAGATTTAATAGATTTTTGCTATTAGTACTCCACTGTCAGGTTATATGGTTTTGTGTTTCTGGAAGGCTTCAACAAACCAAGTAACTTTCAAGAGAAATGAAATGGTGGCAATCCAAATCAAGGTGATAAAAATGGGTTTGAGGTTTTTGTCTTCTTTTGCATAGAAAACTCATATTTAAGTCAAAGTGAGATTAATTTAAATTTGTCCAACTTTTCAGAAGAAAATGGTTGGGATGCTTAAGGCTTCTAAAATCATGAAAAGAGGTGGGAATAGAGGGACAGCCAGCAAAGCTCCAGAGAAACTGACAGCAGCTTTGCACTATAACTTAAGACCAAATGACAGTAGCCAGTTTTCTTTACTGTAAAATACCCTTTCCTCTTTTGGCCCATATATATCATCACCAATACTGCTTCAACCAAGCACTGACCCCACTGATTGTGGTAGGGTGTTGCCACACGTTAAAATAAATGATACTCTGCAATTGTAAGATACGTGACACATTTCTCAATCAGATAGGATATTTAGAAATAGGTAATAGAACTTCAGGGTATGGTTGTGACCAAAGGATACACAGCAAAATTAAAAGATACTAATTTTCCTGCCATTATCCTCAAAGCAACAACAATAGATTTGCATGGTGCTGAGTTCTATAGTTCTTAATTTTTTTATTAAAAAATCAAATTATATTGTGATATGTAGCATAAGACCACAAAGGGTCTGATTTTTCCCTTTTGAGGACTATAGATATGCAGTGTCTATAAGAGTAATTTAATTTCCAAAAGCAACCAACAACAGGATTACAATGGCTTCTACACAATGTTTTCTTTAAACATATTTAATAATCTCATCCCATCAACAAAAACCTAATCAGATTTGCAAATCCATGAAATCGGGCACATCATCATTGCATATCCCATCTATATTGCTGTATGTGAAAATGCTGTCATTTCTGAGACAGTTCATGTCTTCCCTTTTCCTTAAAATGTATGCATCATTTTTGCAACAAAGCATAATCCATAATAAAAAACATGGCAGTATCAGCTTCATTCCCATCAAATAATATAAGGGGACATTTTTTAAGATAGCACAATTCAACAAAAAATCACCATCATGAAGCCTCATTGACCTTAAAACTAATCACCACTTGAATCTTTGTTTGGCATTAGTGAGGCTTTAGTTTTAATGGAATTAAATTTAGAATTATTTACTTCACCTAGATTTTTTTTAACTATCACAGCAAGGCAGAATATTTTATTATTGAGATAACTTACTAAAGTGAAAGATTGCCATCTAGCGCTTTAGAAAGTCTGATATGCTTACTTTGGAAGAATCCACCCAATAGAATCAGCTTCTCAAAATGTGATTGATTAGCTGTGTGTTAGAGTTTTTAACCCAAAAGTGCTTTTTCAAAAGGCAAATGGACTTTGTTTTTCCTTGAAACTGCCTTTTGGAAAAGCACCTTTGGGACATCCGTGATCTGGATGACTGAGAATCTCCACAGACATTTATGATTTTAAGTTTATATTGTAACTTTAATACAATAAATATATATGAAGCTAAAAACTAAAGCATTCTAAATTTTCATATTCTTTTCTGTAGTCCACTGTTACTCTCCAATGGCAGATGATGTACTTTTTTTTTTTACTTTCTCTAAAAAAAAATGCTTAAATATTAAGAATGAGCCAAAAAAAAAAAGGATTTATATATTGGGGTCTATGATTCTTTCCCTCCCTTAACAAAACTGTTTTCATTTTTATTTTCTTTCATTTGATTTTATTACTTTCCCAGTTACAATCTTTGAGCAGAATTGGAGTTCCAGTTGCTTCAGCCAACATGCTAAAATGGGCATGGGTTGTAGTTTATACCCAGTCTCAAGATTTTTTGATATAGAATAAGAAATTTAGGATTTGTAAATACTCTGGGCTGCTCTGTCAAACATTTAAAGCTATGTTTCCTTTTTAAAAATAAATAATACCTTTATTTCATTATAAAACTTCATTTTAGGGGTTTTGATCAAGGCAGACTCCTATAATTTTAATAATATAAATAACTCATGTTAGTGTGCTTGCCTATTTCCGTTCTATATTAAACTGAAAGGATTCCTGTCCTCTTTTGTGTCTCCTTCCTTTGCATTATCATTTTTTTCTTTATAATTCACGCTATGAATCCATATTTATGAGGAGCAGCTGCTTTTCCCCCTCAAGATTCTAAACATACTCATTTCTAAACATATTTCCTTGAAAGACTAGTTGCTACTTTGAAAATGTGTTTGGCTCCTAAAGCTAGTTGTAGTTTTTTTAACATACATCATCAATAATTTTGTCCTTTCCATGCTTTTTGCTAGCTTTTGTTTCTTGAAATCATCTTGGACAACAGCAAAACTGCATGGAGAGGTTTTTTTAAAAAAAAAAACTATTGTTCTAAATTGTTAACTAATGTTAACTTTCAACATGGCAAAAAATTGCCATGGCAAATAAATTTTGCATTTATTTAGTTTTAATATATATTTAAGAAATACTTAAAAACATGTTTAAGTCCCGCAATTCAGAGAGATGTTAATATTTATCATAGGCTTTGGACAGATTTTTCTTTTAGAATACCAATAATTTTTTGTAGTTTTTGTGCAGTTTGTTAAAACTTGGTTTATTAAGTCCAGTTTACAATGAACAAGGATAAAAGTGATACAAAACCGATTAAGGCAGCTACAGATTTAACTGCTGTGTAAAAGAGGAACTTTCAGTTCAATTTCCTTTTCAATTTACTAAAGGGGTACTGTAGTAGGTGACTTTTTGCAAGAGGATTCTTAAACTAAATGTGTCTCTAAAGATATACAAGGGCTCAAATGTTCCCTAAATTCTCATTCTCTTTGTAAATTCATTCTCCCAGTGAATATTGTGCCTAAGCTTTGGACTACATGAAGACGATCCTCTTATATTATCTATAAATCCTTGGAATATTAGAAAAGTAAGGATACTATTATTATTTTTTTTAAAAAATCTTATTTATATGCCACCCTTCTCCGGAGACTCAGGGCGGCTTACAATGCATTAAGCAATAGCCTTCATACTTTTGTATATTTTATACAAAGTCAGCTTATTGCCCCCACAAACTGGGTCCTCATTTTACCCACCTTAGAAAGGATGGAAGGCTGAGTCAACCTTGAGCCTGGTGAGATTCGAACTTACAGTAATTGCAGGCAGCTGGATGTTAAATGCTGCCTTAGTAGGAGGCATTAGCCTCCTACGCCACTCAGGCTCCTACTATGTCTGGGCTGCAGAAATTCAGAGGACAATTAGATAGCAGTAAAGGCTGAAATTTTCTGCTGCCATCTAGTGGTTATCCAGATGTTTGTAATTAAGATGTTTGTAGCATAAATCCAATGTGTGTAATTTTAATGACCTACGGTTCCATCTGTTTGAAAAATCAAAGGCAATCGAAAAACAAATCAACAGAAGATCAGGTAGGCAGATATTGCCACTAACTCAAACCCAGCCCTAGAGGAGCTCAAAGGAGAAAACAAAATCCATTAGGCCATAAATAATTCGAAATAGCTCAGAATCAACAACCGTCTCTCCACATTTCATAGAAATCATTCAGTCTGGTTTGGCAATTCTTCTTGGCTTGGCATGGCAATGACAGAAAATGTGTAGCCACTTCATAGATGGAATTCAGTCACAATTATATTGCTCTTCAAAAGGTAAATGATACCTTTTCTTTGAATTTTCAATAATACTGGACATGGGCTTTGATTGGAGCAACATTGGAGCAATATTGGATCTTTCTGTAGAATCATATTGTTATGCTTTTGTTGAATAACTTGATTACATTTGTTCTTAAGTATGTACAGGAAGAGGTTAGCAGAAAAAAAATCTAATGTTTTCCAAAGGGGTGGAGTTCCAATTAGAACTTAATGAAAAAAGAGATTGAATACTGAGCCCTGTCTTGAAGGTTGTCCCAATTAGTATACATGAAATTGATTGTGGAAGCAAAACACTAATATCATAATCTTGCTAGTTCGTTTGGATATTATGATGTTATGTTAAAGAATGTTTTCTTACAAGTTTTAAATTTTTAATAAGTCATTATTGTTTCTCTGCTTATTTAGCATATAAATGGACATGATTAAACAAGTAATACTGAGCTATGAGGATCAAAAAGCATCCCATTTTTACCAATTACACACTTGAGAAATTGTTAAAATGGAAAAGAACAGCAATCTCTTCTAATTTGTTTCCATGATTGATTCTGAATTATCCTGCTTATCAGTATTTCTGTAAATTTCTCTATATAGGATGCCATACATATTCTTCACTGTTCTACATCTTGTTATTAAGTTAATAAAGTATTTTATGCTTTGAAATGTCTATTTGAATATTCCATTACTATATTTTTTTAAAAATTAGCCTTTTCAAGTATGCCTAAGTGTATACATAATTGTTTGTATATACACACATAAAAAGAGAAACATCAAAATGATGAAAACTCCTTAATCTTACAACACAGAGACAGACTCAATCATAGTTTCAGTGGGGAAACTGTAAGTATCCTAGACGAAGCTAAATCTAAAGCATGCTAGGAAATTTCAGAAACTTGGCATTCAGACAAATCAGCCATGAATAAACCACATGGATAAACCACATTTACATACCATTCAGGAGACAATAAAAAGCTAAGAAGGAAATGAAAAAAACAGCACATCCTCTTCAGAAGCCAAACACCCAAAAAAGCAGGGATTAACACCAGACAAATAATCACGCAGAAGACAATTCTTTAATCATGGAACTATAGGTAGTGCACAATTTACGACCATTTGATTAGTACTGTGCAAAGTTATGATGGTGCTGAAAAGTGGTGAATGGTTCTCACACCTACAATAGTCACAGTGTCCCTACAATTTGCAATTCAGGCACTTGGCAACCAGCATTTATTTACCACAATTGCAGCATATTGGGGGCTGTTACATGATTACCTTTTGCAACCTTCCTAATCAGCTTCTAATAAGCAAAGTCAATAGGGAAATTGGATTTGATTGATAATGGCATAGTTCAGTTAATGGCCATGACAAAAGTAGTCATAAAATAGGTCATGACTCGCTTAATAAAAAGCACTGCTTAATATCAGAAGTTTTGGTCTCAATTGTGGTCATAAAGCAAGGACTATCTGTAATATAGTAATTCACTGTGACTGTGGATACAGCTAAGGTTTCTTGATACAGCAGCACTTTTAAAAAAATAGTGTAAAATATTTCACTATAAATGAAAACTAGATGCTGAGAAGTAGCTATAACTGTGGGTGCCTTTTAAGAATCAGTGATATTAGAATATAAGGAGATATTATACCCTGTTTCCCCGAAAATAAGACATCCCCTGATAATAAGCCCAAACAGGCTTTTGAGCGCATATGCTAAAATAAGCCCTCTCCCCGGAAATAAGCCCTCCCCGAAAATATTTAAACGTATGCGCAGCTGGTCCCCACCATTTCCTCTGGTAAGGTTAGGGAGACAGAGCTGGAAATCAGGTAACATGGCAAAAGGAGCCCCCGTCTTGCTCCACGTGCCCCAAAATAATAAGACTCCCCAAAAATAAGACCAAGCACTTATTTCGGGGTTCAAAAAAATATAAGACGGTCTTATTTTCGGGAAAACACAGTAGTAGATAATCAGGTTTCAGAAATCTGTTCAGCCTAACTATTCTCTATATTATGAACATACAAAAGAATTGCAAGAAGAAACTATGTCATCTTAACTTTCTTTGGGAAAAGCAGTAGAAAAAGCATAGTAAATTACTTCACAAAGACACATAACTGAAGATGTATTGGATTACTGCCCAAGATAAAATGCAGGATAAAATAATAATAACTTGATATACTTCAGTTTAATTAGTTGTTAATGATGGCTAACCTCGGGGTTTGATGAAATCAGTAAATTAATATTAAATGTTTCAGTAAAATAATATTGTAACGGCAACAAAAATGTGTAACACACTATAAAGGAAATGAATTCCAGATTTGTATTACGTATTACTCTAGATATTTTAGTTAAAATACTCATTTTATAACCATTTTGAAAAGAGAAGGGCAATCATAATGAGTCATACTTCTGCTGAACAATTATGTAATCTAAAAGGGAGCAGACTTAATTTCAGTTGGATAACATTCTTTTCTACTTGGATCCTAAATACCCTTTATAATTTTCATCCGATGTATCAGTCAAGCAAACATTTCAGACTATATTGCTTGCCCAGTTTGTGTGCAAAAAGCTGCAGAAATATTTTTAACTCTCAGGATGCTATGGTCACACCATCTTTCATTTTATTGCATTTTGTAAAATTATCCATTATGCAGTAGAAAAGGGGAAAGAAATCATAAGTATAATGATGCAGTAAGAAAACAGAAATGTGTCTATACCTGTAATGGCGAACCTATGGCACACGTGCCACAGGTGGCACGTGTAGCCATATCAGTGGGCACACAAGCTCAGCTCCGGTGCGCATATGCATGCCAGCCAGCTGATTTTCAGGCCTTCTGGGCCTGCCAGAAGTAGGGAAACAGGCTGTTTCCTGCCTCTGGAGGGTTTTGGGGTGGTGGTGGGGAAGGCCCATTTTTCTCTCTCCCCAGGCCCCAGAGCCTTTCTAGGAGTCTGGGGAGGGTGAAAATGGCCTTCCCCACCCCCCTGGAGGCTGTCCAGAGGCTGGAAATGGCCCATTTGCCAACTTCCAATAGAACCCGAAGTTGGAAAATGGGCCATTTTCAGCCTTTGGAGGGCCTCTGGGGGGATGGGGAAGGCTGTTTTCACTCTCCCCAGACTCCTAGAAAGGCTCTGGAACCTGGGGAGAGCAAAAAATGGGCCTTCCGGTCCCACCAGAAGTTGGCATACAGGCCGTTTCGGCCTTCAGAGGGCTTCTGGGGGGTTGGGGAAGGCCATTTTCGCCCTCCCCAGACTCCTAGAAAGGCTCTGGTGCCTGGGAGAGAAAGGCCATCAGTGCCAGGAGCAGGGTGGGTCACGCACACATGTGTGGGGGCAAGGCACATAGAATTATGGGTGTGGGCATGCACACGCGTGACACACACACACACACACACACACACACACACGCTCCTGGCACACGATGGCAAAAAGGTTAGCCATCACTGGTCTAAACTAACATCATTTACTACATCTGTGCATCAGTTTCTATTTTTACAAACCAATCTTGATTCCACTACATTCAAACAATGCTTCATACATTGCTTTTGTTCTTTACATTTATTGCTCCTGTCTGTTTCCGAAGTTCATCAACCTCATCCAACCAAATTTTCTTGGCCTTCTCCTCTTTTAGAACCATACACACTTCTAGGTATTTGTTTTGTGATTAATTTTTTATATGACAAGTTTCAGATCTACACTGTTTGTTATATCATAAAATCACCAAAATATCACTGCGAAGCCTTCAGATTCTAGCCAACAATACAGAATCTTCTATTCACAAAAGTAATTACACATCCACATTTCCAACCAACACACTTCTAATGTCATTTTACAAATTAAAAATTTATCAATAAGTACATTAAATTATCAAGGGAATATCTTACATCTTTGGCTTAATTCCTGTTCAATATTTAACCATTTTTAAGCATTCTATTTATTCTCATGTTCCATCATATATTACTCTTAATACATTCAGCAGTTCAGCTACTCTTATTGCATTCAATTTCATATTTGCACAAAATATTCAATAATTAAACCATGATATAATCCATTTTATCCTACACTTTCTCTAACTCAACAAACATGCAGTAAACTTCCTTTCTCACATTTATTTATTTCTCAGTGACCTGATAAAGAGCAGAATTTAGTCTGCACTACCTTGCCAGACATAAAATGAATCTATACTTCCCAAAACTTTTGTTATCACCTTTCAATCAGTATTCTGCTGAATACAGGCACACTTCACAAATAACACTAATAATAACATCATTTCTTCTATCATGAGTTATAGATACAGTATAGTCCTCACACACAGATCCTGCACAACAAAACACATCCATATATCTAGTTACATCATTTATACCTACTGCCATACTGTACTCTTCTAGAGATTCAAGATCAGAATCTGTAATATGTATCCATACTTGTACATTCTCTTTCTTGGAGTGGTTCTGCTATTATTTTAACTTCTTTTATTCTTTCCACTTCTTCCATGGCCATTCCTCCCAGAATCCATTTTTGCTATTATAAAATAATGCTTTTATAAACTTTTATTGCATTAATATCCTTCACTAATTCTCTCAATTTTTCACCATAAACAATCAATACAATCATGCTTTTAGAACTGTACAGGTAGTCCAGAGTTTAAGAACATGTTTCATTCTCAAATCTATCCTTAAGCCGAATTAGTATGTAAGCCAGAACAATATTATTGTATAATACTGAATAAGTAGTATTGTGTGATGAACTTGAATCATTGTGTATTTAACTTGAATTTTGTTACAATTGCCTCTATTCTTAATTATGTTTTGTCCTTGTCCTTAAACTGGGGCATTATTAACCCGGGGACTTCTTGTATTAATTTTGTTGTCTTGTATGAACAATAGACATGCTTAAGCCACACATTTGAAACAAACAGATCTTTTTTTAATTACGGTGGATACTGTATTCAACAGTCACCCTTCTAATTCATTCTTCATAATTCATTGGGCTTATAAAAAGCCCAATCACTTTTTGTTTATTCACCTCATTCTCACCATTCTCTCTTTCATGCCACTTAACAGAATTCTTCTTCCTCTACCACAATCTTTCAGAATATTATACAATTCCGGTCAAAAATAATATCTGCTTGTTCATTTTTACTATTCTTTGGAACAAATGTACAACTAACAGTAGCTTAAGTATTCCTATTTTCATTTGCACCCACAATAAACTAGATAACACAAATCACATTTTCTGAACTGTGAAGCATTTGGTGCCAAAGGCTAAAGAAAGAAATCTGCTGATATTGCCTTTATTCTCTTTCTGTTCAGCAGAAATATTACAAACAGAACTATACTTGAAAATGGAAGAGAGTCATGACATCAGCTTTCTGAATCCAATCTCAAGATTTTACCTAGCGAGATCATTGCCTGCTTTAATGGTATCAAATTAAAGCACAGTTAAAGTATACGGTTTAATTAAGAAATCTTTGTCTCGGAATAAAGATTTTAGAATGTATATCTGTGGTGACTAAGAACTGACAACTTGATTGTCACATCATCATTTTCAATACTTGGACAAACTTGACAGTTTTGTTCAACTTGATGCTTTCCAAATGAGTTGGACCACTCTTACAATCTTCATCCTGCTTCCAGTAGTAGATGAAGATGATGAAAATTAAGAGAATTAAAATTCAATCCATTTTTCAAGACACCAGTCTGGGGAAGAGCGATTCAGAACTTACCAGATGACAGATATATTAAATGTGTGGTAAAAAGTTTCAACTATGTTTATTTTTAAATAAAAAGCAGCTCATTGGAAACGACAGAGCTGTGGTTGAGAAAGAGCTGCTACTTATCTTTCCTGCTACCCCTTGGAAGTAGTAGGGGGACTTCTGATCAAGAGCGGTAGGTCCTCCCCCACATACCATATTTTTTTGCTGCAGGCTGTCATTTCTGGCTACTTCTCAAAAAGCAAAGAGGTAAGCCAGAGAAAACAGCCGCTGCTCTTCATCGCCTCTCTTGCTCACGCCACCCCACCCCCAATACTATAAAGCAGAACCGGCTTCAAATGCTCCCTTGAGACCCTGTGCAGCAGAACCAGCCTTCGCGGATGAAGCCGGAGAGAACTAGCACTCCCCGTTCCCTTTATTCCTTCTCCCGGTTTCCCAAGCAAGCTGCAACCCCCCGTTTGCCTTCATGCCACCTGTCCTCCAAGGCGGAAGAGGTAGTGTTACAGTACTCCTATTAGAAGGCTTATTGCTGCAGGCACAGGAGCAGGTCGAACAAGCTCCAGTGGGTGGGAATCTCTCGGGAATCTCCTTAAGTAATGAATTGAGCACGCGAGTCCCAGGGACGCAGCCTTATGCCTCGGTTGCCCCAGAGTTTTTCTGAGCAGGGAACATTCGCTCCATTGACACTGATGGGACATCTTTCAGCCTCCGCTCCGCATACATTATTATAAATAACCGCCACCCTACTGCATCTCCCAGGGTGCAATGCGTACGTAGATTTACGCTGTCCCCCAAAGGCTGAGTTGAGCGTGCGCGCAATTCTCTCTTCCTTTAGTGACCTTCAAAGTTGCTACTTATATTTTTTTACGGGCGGCCGAGCCCGAGAGCCGACCTTAGCCCTACTTTCCAATCCTTGTTGACTGAGTCCGCTGGCACCGCTTTCTCTTTGCCCTATCAAAGCAGGAACTGGCCACGGCCTTTTGCTGGTTGTCCCGTTTCTAATGTCTCGAAAGTAAAGAAGCTGCACCGCGCAGCTCTTACAACTTGTAGAAATAAGTCGGTGGTCTCCCCACTGTAGCTACGGTTTGTCCGCCGGGCAATCGGGACCGAGAGTAACCACCTTTTTCGGCCTGGCCAGGAGATGTATTGCCCACTGTATGAGACTGAAAATAGATGAGTGTAAAGAAGCCCATGAGTCACCTGTAAGGTAGGATTTCACAAGTACCTGTTTAGTTTATTAGATTAATCTAAGTAAGTATGTCATACTTGAGACATAATAGGCTTACAATCTCTGCATCCGAAGCAAAAGTTTGTGTAAAACAAATTTATATAACGATTGTGTGAAATGAATTGATTTTATTTCAATCAGTAAACACCCACATGGAAAAATGGGGCGATCCCCCATGTGAATATGCAGCCATGCAATGAATGCAGGAAATGCCTACTGTATTTGGAAACCCATCACAAAATCAAAAAGCAAATAACATTTGAATGTTCAAATGCCTCTTCAAATTTTGCAGTTAAATTCAGGGTGATGAAGTTCCTCACTGGTAGCAGTTGATTAATTTTTGCTCCTGTTGGCCTTCACAGTAGAGTGAGGCATGTGAGGAAAAGCACATGCCTGAAAGGTTGAATTCTGTGCCCCAAAAAAGTCGTCACTTAAAAATAATAGTAATATTTTTTTTTAAAAAATGACTCGGTGTTGTACATTAAATGGAACTTGGTATAATCAGGCAGAATTTGAAACAAGTTTCGTATGACACAACCTAAAAAAAGTGTATCACTATAGAGTTATTTCTGTTTTTGTAAAATGAATGTATCTCAGAGTAATATTCATGTGATATGCAATATTTTAATTTAAAGGGATAACAAATTTGGAGGTGAGACACAATTGTTTTACACCATGTGAGTTCTGATCAATCCCCTTGGTGTGTTGCAGATGACTAAAACCATAAATTTCATTTAACACTCTGTAAGAAATTAATGTGATGATAGACCACTGAACACTCTGAACCTTTAAAATAAATTATAGATCATAAATACTATGAAATTGATAGTACAGATTTATGGATGGATGGATAGATGGATGGATGGCATGATAGGCCACATTTTGTCACCTTTGGGGGGGTGTTATTTATTGATTTATTTATTTACTTAGTTATTTTTCTCTTCCCCTTACTACTTTTCTAAATAATTCAAAGCATCGAACCTACTAATACTCCTTCCTCCTCCTATAACAACCCTATGAGATGAGTTGGGCTGAGAGCATGACTGGCCCAAAGGCGGGGCTAGTCTTCTGATTTCTAGCCTGTCTTAATCACTAGACCAGTCTGGAGTTTTGAGTCTGTGAATCTCAAGAAAGTGGATAGGAAAGTGGATAGTGTTCTCTGTGATTTCAGTTCTGTGGATTGGAAGGCCTGCCTCACTTGGCTTGTGAAAGCTGCTAGGGAGAAGACTGGAAGCTGGATCGAGGCTGTAGTCAATACTTATTTGAGAGAAGGTAAGTTCTCAGCAACCCTGAAAGGCAGATTTGACTCATCCCTCAGTAGGTCAGTGATATAAGTTACAGGCTATATAATATAAAATTGTGGATTAAGTCTGTGTGCAAATGGTTTTGTTGGTTTGTATTAAGGATCACTATCCAGAGACCAATAAAAATGAGGGCAATCCAAATTCTTTTCTTTTTTTTATTGCTACTAATACATATCCATGTTTTGTTCAGCTGAGTCAACCTTGAGCTGGTGAGAATTGAACTTTATTTTTTTATTTTACCAAAAATTTATATGCCGCCCTTCTCCCTAAGGACTCAGGGCGGCGAACACAAGTTAAAAACATACAATAATAAAAGATCAAAATGATTAAAACCCAGTTAAAACAACGACAATCAAAATAAGAAAAACCCAAGGATCAAGATCAACCCATTTGTTGAAACAGTCAGGTCTTTAAGTCCCGACGGAAGGAATGGAGATCAGGCGCCATCCGAAGCTCGGTGGGTAACTCGTTCCAGAGGACAGGGGCGCCCACGGAGAATGCTCTATTCTGCTGGCATTCGGCAGAATTAGCCTGCAATACTGTATTCTAACCACTGTCCCACCACGGCTCTTATAACGGATTACTTTTCTTGGGGGATTCCCATAAATAGACTATGTTTAGCTACAATTATCCTTTATTATTACTGTTCCATATGCTGTGTTGCTCTGGTTTCAGTTGGGTTTCTCCCTGTTACAAATAGCACTGAACATAAGTTTACTCCCCCCCCTCAAATGTTCTCTGGAACTCAGCAGACCTATTGAATAATGAAGATATTCAATATATGAACAATAAGGAAAGAACATATGTAGTAGTTTATCTGGTTGTTTCATTTAATTACACAATGCCATTCCCTTCAGCATTTTGACTGTCAGGCCATTGTGGAGATGTGAGTTCAATTGTGTGCATGTTTTTACTTGCCTGTGTATAGTAAGAAAGGGTACATCTATAAGTGTAGAAAGATATAAGAATTGTCTTCTTGCACGCACATACAGAAAAATCAAAGGTAATTAAATAATTTTCAGATGTTTGATCTCATTTTTGTAGTGTATATTATTATTAAAATATATATTGTGTGTAGGCTTTCTACATATCTTCATGTTCTGCCACAATAATTTATTGAGTTTCCCACCCCACAAGCATATGGATAATTTTTCATAAATTAGTATTGTTTGTCTTCAAAATCAAACTTCTATGTATAGGCTTAGAGACTTTCACTCAATTGTGGTTTTGTGGGGGAGGAAATCCCAAGCAAAAGGTATTAATTATGGAAACCCATCACATTTGGAAAAAACCAGGTCAAGGAAGCTATTCAGTGGTCTCTGGTGCCATTAATGTCACATTCTCAGAAAAGCTTTGTTTACTGAGATGCCGATGCAGCATTCACAGCAACAGGAGAGTATGGATGGAGAAGAGAGAAGATTCAGTTTACTCAATTGTTAACATATAAGATTAACATATGAGCCGCAGTGGCACAGTGGTTAGAATGCAGTACTGCAGGCTACTTCTGCTGATCACCGGCTGACCTCAATTCTGCAGTTCGATCCTCACGAGCTCAAGGCTGACTCAGCCTTCCATCCCCCTGAGGTCAGTAAAATGAGGACCCAGATTGTTGGGGGCAATATGTTGACTCTGTTAACCGCTTAGAGAGGGCTGTAAAGCACTGTGAAGCGGTATATAAGTCTTAAGTGCTATTGCTATTGCTATGTAGGGAAGTGACAAGGAAAAGAATCAATGTACAGCTTTACCAGACTTATTTAATTTTGTTACAGATGCTTGATGCCTAGCTTCCAGTGTTTTTATCATTTGAATTCATATTCCACTGTTTTATCTGTAGTATTAATGAAAATACCGAAAATTGTTATTAAGGGGCAAATACCTTCATACTCAATATACTGAATACTCAGTATTCAAAAATAATTCTTTATTTTAATAAGATGCAATTAACTTTCTAAAATACAGTCAGTGAGACTTTATTAGATGGGGGTAGGTAATAGGGGGTAGGAAATCACTGAAAGCAGAAAGAAATACTTCTTTAAATACAACCTCCCACCCCAACTATTCAAACGATTTTTTTTATTTTCAGAACTGATGGAAGACAACTTTCATAAGAGAAGGCATTGATGAAGGGAAGACCAAGCGAGTGAAAGTAAAATGTGGATGTTACTTGCTAAAAACTTGCTAAGGATAAAACTTTATGAAGATTGCTCTCGAATTTTGCTGCGAACACCAAAGGGCAAGACGAGGTATCAAAAGTATTTTTCATTGAGCAGTAAACCTTGGCTACATTCAGCAAGGATAGCGCAGGCAGTTCAGACTTTCAATATTGGCACAACTATCCAGAAAGTGGAAACTCTAGAGAAAAAACAGTTTATCTGTGTTCATTGGGAAGATGGCAGTGAGAGCCTTTACCCTTCAGTGTGGCTACGAGACAATTGCCAGTGCCCAGACTGTTTCCTACACTCTGCTAAAGCGCGCAAACTGCTTCTGGAAAATCTAGATATCAATATCGAGGTGAAGGATGTCATTTTGACAGAACAGAAAAAGGTAAAAGACTTTATGTGTACGTGCAGTTGTAATAAAAATGAATACAACAAAATAAAACCATGTATTAAATCCATAAAACAAAATCATTTGACTCAAGCTGTTTTGGCCAAAGAGACAACACTTCCTCTGATTTAGATATTAGATTTCTCTTGATGCACCCTAAAATCTACCTTTCTGCGATCACATCATTCTGCTCGCCAGTATTTTCTGCAGTCTACTGCTGTTCCAGAATCTTTTTAACAAGTGTTTTTACCAAGCCAGCTATTTCTCATGTGTAACCTTGCTGTGGTGTCAGTTAACTTTTGTTCTTTGCAAAGGTACAAGATGTTCACTTGCGTGGAATTCACTTGGCTTCACATTCTTTGCAAGGCCAAGTGAATTCCATGAAACTATTTTGAATAACGTGCTATTCAGACTGTGCTACAGACAATACAAATGCATGCCTTTCAATGTTTGTTTCTGTTTCATGGAAGAAGGTAAATATTGTATGGCCAGATGACCACACCAGTGAATTTGAGGCCGAATGGTTGAAAAAAAGATGCTTTTCTGACCAAGCTAGAACAAAAGCACAAGAAGAATTATTTTTATCAGGTAAGAATTTATGTTGTTGTGCTAAAATATTAAAGCAAGAGTCTTAAACTTGATCCATAGGCCACGTGCAGATCTGCAAGTCATTTTCTATGACCCACATAGAAGGCACTGGGGTTCCTATCTAGGAAGGCCCTGATGCCAGACACTACATAGATGCACCGTCTAGGTCATGATATCCGGTCTTACATCCATCTTAACTCAGCAAGGTTGTGTCCACTGGACTGTACAGTTGGCACTTCAAATTCTATCAGGCTTGGCAGTGCTGCCTATGAGAATCCTTTACCATGGCAAGGCCCTGCTTCTGAGGCAGCTGTAAGGAGACAGTGTGAATTGAGGCTTAGTTAGGGAAGATGGGCCAGGAGTGAAGGAGGAGGAGACAACTGAGAAGGACTGGATCTCACTGCCACACTGTAAGGGTTTCTCTGCCAGATGAGGATCAGAAAGACATCAAGTAAGCAAGATTTTGCTATTATGCAAAGGAAAGAAGGATTCTGCTGGGCCAGGAAAGGAAAGAAAATGAGAAGCAGGCAAAAAGAACAAAATATCATTCCACTCAGGAAGGAAAGAGAATGAAAACAGTATTTTGGCAGTTCTTAGCGGAATAGAATTCCTAGATTATATCATCTTAGATAGAATCTTAAAGTCATAAATATATTACTTATAAACTGAGTAATAAAAACCAATTTTGATGCATTGAAAAATACTGCTATCTAAATGGTCAAAGTGCAATGCTCTATTTCTCAAATAGTTCTGATTTGTGGTATTTTTTTTAATTAAATGCATTTATATTTAACAGCATCCGTGATTCTACTCATTATATTCATTTTTGACACACTACGAACTTTTGCATCAGTATATAAAAAGGCTTTAGAGTTGCAACCATTAGGCTAATGATAATAATGGCACTCATGATTATTTGCAGTTGAAAGCTCTGTATTATAGTGCAGAACTATTGGTATGCCAGTATGCCATTATTAATTTTCTGTATGTATTTATATGGCTTTTTGTTAAAACTGGCACTAACACTTGCCTTTTAAGAACCAAGTGAATTTCTCTACTGTACAAAGCTGCTTGAAAAGATCAGGAAGAGGAAGAATCACTGATTGACTAAAACGCAGAAGGAATCTGGCAGCACCTTTTCCAACTAGCAATTTAATTTAATTTAATTTAAGCTTAATTAAAAGGCATAAGCTTTCGTGAGCTGACATTCTTGCATCAGATGAATAGCTATAATGATATAGAAATAGGTAGGCAGGCAAGCAATCCAGGTTACAGATGCTTATTTTATTATTTTTACATATTTTATTTTCATCATCTATTAATGATGTGCCTATTCAATATAGTTCAGCAAAGTAGTAGTTCAATACCACCAACAATATTGCGTAATGAATGAATGAAATCTTAAGAGCTACCAACACCTGGAATGGTTTGGAAGCTGTTGGCAAATCTTCTAGCAGCCATTTTTGCAGCCAAAAATGCTGCAAATAATTTTGCTAACTGGACTAGATAGACCCATTCTACCACTTCCTACTACATTTTCTTGGTGACCATTTCTGGGCAGGGTGTATTTTAGCAGAAATGAGAAAAATACGCTATTTGCAGCTAGCAGTTAACTGTATGGTTTTGCAGCAAATATCTAAAATTCCATTTTACTGTACATGTAGACTTTTTCTATGTTCTCCTGCGAATGTGGATAATGAATAGAAAGCAAACCATTTGGGGGTATTTTCAACGGAATTTCTCAACGGCTATTTCTCCCAATAATACACCCAATCATACACCACCTCGATTGCAACAAAATCAATAAAATCACCCCACAAATAGCTGCTTTCTGAACTATTTGTTCTCGGATATCATTCAAATTTCCGGTAAAAAGTTGATACTACTTGAGGTTGAGGTACAGGAGTATAGCCTTTATTTATATAGCTTCTTCCTTCTCAAAAGGATGTGTTGCAGAGATTTGTGTACATATATTGTGGGCGTTCATCCTCTATATAAATATGTACAGTTATAAAACATTATCCTCCAGTGAATAAACAGGTATGTTGTTACTTGAGGATAGTTCTGCATTCTTCTTTTGCTGAGCATGCAAAAGAAGAGGGGGAAAGAAATGAAAGAAAATATGAAATACAGGAGCTATTTTGTTCCTTAGCTAGAGGTTTTTGCAATGCAGAAGCCCAGCTCATCCCTTGAGAGCAGTAAAAAAAATCATAAATGCCTTAATTGAATAATATAAATGGTCTCTGTTAACCTGGCCATTAACATAATGTTTTTACACCAAATTCCAGGAAAGGAAATGGCTTCTTACAGTGAATTGATTTATGGAATTTTCCTTAGATTTTTTTTGTCTAACAGAGGCTTGAATTATTTAGTTCGTCACATGATGGAGAGAGTTACCCTGTCT
Organism: Ptyas mucosa; assembly: GCA_012654045.1. NCBI lineage: Eukaryota > Metazoa > Chordata > Lepidosauria > Squamata > Colubridae > Ptyas > Ptyas mucosa. The sequence continues at coordinate 19,595,813 of WNWU01000001.1, read as the reverse complement.
TGGTCACTAGGGAGCAATGGGTCTTTCCCTTCTATCCCACCACATTTATTTTCACTGAGCAACAGAAACATGAAAGGAACACATATTTTCACTTGCTTTAATTTTATATCATATATTATGAAATCGGGCAACTAATGCTATACGCCAATTTAGATAATACAGTTTACAAATATACAGGTAGTCCTGGACTTATGACCAAAATTGAGCCCAAAATTTCTGTTGTTAAGCGAGACATTCATGAAGTGAGTTTTGCCCTATTTAACGACTTTCCTTGGAACAATTGTTAAGTGACAATTGTGCAGTTGTTAAGTTAGTGATCTGGTGATTACGTGAATCTGGCTTCCCTGTTGACTTCACTTGTCACAAGGTCGCAAAAGGTGATCACATGACCCTGCGACACAGCAAAGGTCATAAATATGAACCAGTTGCCATGTATTCAAATTTTGATCACATGATCATGGGGATGCAGCAAAGGTTGTAACTGTGAAAAACGGTCATAAGTCACATTTTTCGGTGCCATTGTAACTGAACAGTCACTAAATGAACTGTTGGAAGACAAAGTCTCTCTCTCTCTCTCCCTCCCTCCTCTGTCTCTTATTTTAAATCACAATATCCACTTTTCTAAAAAGTCTGTTCCCCCTATTGCAGATCTGTTTTTAATTAGTAATGACAAAATTAGTTTGAAAGTCATGAAAGAGTTCTATTGGACTTCCTTCTGAAATCTAAGCTACCAAAATTGCCTCTAAATTGTTTGACAAATAAATCCATTTTTCAGTGCAGAGCTGCCTGCCTTTTTAACATTTCTTAGCAAATATGCTTTCAGTAGTAAAGTGGAAATTATAGTGAGTTAAGAAGTGGAAACCATGTGGATCCTGAAAGAAGAGCGTAGTGAACATGTGATTCCAACAAAACAAGGCAGTCACTATGGGAAAAAATAATAATGGAATCACAGTAATCAACCTTAAGCAATATAAATGTTTGATATGTTTTCCATCTTCTGAGTTCACCCTGATTTCAAGTTTATTGCTCAATGCAGATATCAAGCCAATTCTACACGGTGGCTTTATTTATATCTCCTCACTGATATATGAGTAGGATTATCCCAGTGTCAGAAATTTAGCCTGGGAACTTCCCCATCATGTACTTACTCATGAATTCCTCTGCTTTCTTTCCTACATTAAATAGACAAAAATATAAGTGCATTAACTTTTCCTGAAGACTGATAACTTTTCTCTATATATCTATCTAACCATCAAGAAGCAAAATTAATGTATAGAACCTTGTTAATGCTCTATGTTTGTCTTGAGTCAGAGTTAATCAGACGGTTTAATTCTTATCCGATAACATTAACGATTTTTAGATATGTACAGGTAAATCCTTGCTTACTGGCTGCTTTGTGCAGTGGTTGTTTGAAGTGATGATGGTAATGAAAACATAGCTTTGAGACCAAGATGCATATTTAAAATCTGTACAATCTCTTTAGTTCTATCTCTCTCTTTTTCGCTCTCTCGCTCTCGCTCTCTTCCCTCCCTCCCTCCCGCCCTCTCTCTGTCACTTGTTTGCCACTACAATCAGTTAGTACAGCTTGTCCTGTGCCTCCTCCCCCTCAGAAGCAGAGATACTGGAAAGGAAGGAATTACAACAGAGTTAGCACACACATCATGGAGAATACATATCAAAAGGAATGTACCACTACCAACTGTTTGCAAATATGTTTCTCATTGGTTACCATAATTATTTTTCTGTGATTAATTTTGAGTGTTAACTATTGAAATATAGGTCTTTCAAGGGATTTCCTATTTTCAAATGAATCCCATAGCATCTCCATATACGGCTTGGAAAACATACCTAATATTCTGGATATTTGCTGTTACTCATTTGAAAAATAATGAATTATGTGGCCCAATGATCTAACTGCTGATAACATAGCTTTCTATGTTCCTATGAGCATTTTAAATCTCCAACACCAATGATCAAATGATCAGAAACAATGAACAGAACAGTTTCAGGTTTGGGTTGGATCTATGGAATTTATTAAGAATTGAGATTTAGCAGTTGAGGAACTTGACCCATTTAAATATGTTGCTAAAATATATTTATTTAAAGATTAATGGACGTTTATTTGAGCTATCTTTCAGGTGTGATTCTTCTCTACTGTTAGAAAAGAGATACTGTACCAATTTCTAATGCTTTATTATTGAAATTTTAAATCATGTCTTTTGATTCCTATTCTTTGCTTTGAGAAACTGAAAAATAAGTTATGCATTTCCAGATAAATAATCTAATTTGAACTAATTTCCATTGGTTCGTTGCAGTGTAATAAACATCACAATGATACATTGCAGTGTAATAAACATCACAATGGATTGGCACAACAAACTCTTAACTCAGAAGTCCAAAAGTTTACACAATGAAAATATAAATTTTGTAAGCTATTAAATAATTTTATGTAAGAATCATAGTCTGCCTAGTCTGGGAAAGAGGCCATTATACTGTCCAGGGTATCATTAAATTGAGCAACTCTGAAAAGGATTAAGGAGGAGCTGAAGATCAATATCCTACACTATATTCTTAGTTAGCCAAAGTGTCAAAGTAGTTAGTGTCAAAGTATGACATCATCAGCATCCATTGCCACATGCATAGAATCATATGTTGCTTCTAATTTGCAATCATGAGAGTCAGAGAACATTCTGTTAGGTGTGGAGACCATTGGTTTCTCACTTTTTCTCTCTCTCCCAAACAAGGTATTATGTACTTCAATATGTAGAGATGATGTTGTTTCGGGCTATTGTAGGTAGTTGCTATGTATGAAAGTAAAAACAACAACATTGTAGACTGAATTCATCAACTGGATCAGGATGGCAAGATTGTTTTGTTGCATTCATACTTACTCAGCAGATAAGTGAGATAGTGATCTATTTTAGATGTAGTTCAGGTATCTTTCTCCTGCTGTTCCACAATGATAGCTCTAAACTATTGGATGGATATTATAATATTGAGATAAATTTCTAGTGGAGAATGACCTTTTGTTTCAGCTATTTTTGTCAAATGGTATACAGACTACTCTGAACAGCTCATTTTGAAGTTGCAAGCCACAGCCTTTCTATAGATTCTATAATTCATTTAACACCTTTTCAGTTTGTAACATTTCCAATTCCCAGATCCTCAAGAACTGTTTCTTCCCTACAAATTCAGCTAGTCCTTGTTTAGTGACTGCCTTGTTAGCAACTGTTTGCTGTTACGATGGTGATGACTAAGTAACTTTGCAACCAGTCTTGCATTCACGGGTTTGTAAAACAAAGAAAAGCTGATGTAGATCATAAGCACAATCCCAGTTTCTCTTAACAGCCATTTAGCTTAGTGGCAGAGTTGCAAGTTCTAATTGTTTGTCGGTAAACAAGGCACTACCTGTATAGAAAAGCTATGTAGGTAGAGCAAACATAGAATACAGCAAACAATAGAATCAAAAATGCTGCTTTCTCATTTTCAAGATTAGAAATATAGTTTCCAACCTAGATATTGATGCCAAAATGACAGTATTGTCAAATATCTGTAATTTGTGTACAACGTGAAAATTTAGACCAAGTATAAGAAATGGCAAACAAATCTTTTATCTCTTTATAATCCCTGTGGCCAGTTGATGTTAGCTACTTAATCCTAAAAATTAGAGGTGTGTTTGGTATATTTATAAATAGCTTTCAGTCCATGTCAATAAAGGACTCCCTAATAAGGATTAAAACCTACAAAGATATGGAAAACATTTTTTAGAAACTGAAAGAGAAACAGAGATACAGGAAATAAAAGAGCATCTGAAAAGAGGGACAGATTCATGCCCTACTTTCCTTTCAACAGTACTGAAATGTGTGTAAATCGTTTTACATAATAAATGGAAATGTTTGATTCCACCTTGTGGTAGTTGAGCCATAATTGCTGGAAATTCTTCCTTTCCCCCCACAACAGCAATTAATTTCTGTTAAAGTACCTATTGGTTTTAAAGCTTATATTATTTGCATTTTTAAAAAAGTAATTTTACTATATGTGTCTATTAGCACAGTTCAGATTAGCTTTTATACAGCCTAGAGGAGGATGTAAAAGCTCTACTTTTAAATGCCAGATGCCAGTGACCTGTATGAAAACATGTACATTGCTACTGTACATTGCATTGTTCTGTAATCTCTCACAGAACAGAAAGGGGAATCTAGCTGGAACTTTGAATTGTAATTTAATTAGGCGCTTTCATTAAAAACTTCCACATTTTTCTTTGATTTATGAATTGGTATACCTAGAGTAAAAATACCACCTGTCAAGATTTCTAACTCTCTATTGCATCTTTTCCCCACCATGTTTCCTCCAGATGTGCTATTAGTACTGCTGCAGAATTCTCAGCCAGAATAAACACAATCTTTCTAACTGTGAATTTTGGAATACAGTTAAAATAAGAGGGCAAGGAGCTGGGGAAGATGGCTGTATTTCATTACATGCACCTCATACATAGTACTTTTTCCTTCAGCCCACTGTAATCAGGTTTTTATTTCTAATTTCAGCTGCTCTTCTTTTTCCTGAAACATTAACATATGGTTTACTATGGCCAAACTAAACACTTTGATCAGGGGTGAAATTCACTTACCTTCGCTACCGGTTCACAAATATGAGCGTGCGTGCGTCTACACATGTGCAGAGCCTTCTGCGCATGCACAGAGGGTCAAAAACGGGATGTGAATGATGTCTGGGCGGGTGGGCGGAGCCTCCCGCCACCAACGCTACTGGTTTGCCCAAGCTGGATAGAACCAGCTGAATTTCACCATTGACTTTGATGATTGTTGTCTAGTTTATTTATCTGTTTGTCTACTTCACACATAAAATGGAGAAGGGGAATTTCCATGCAAAGGAACTAAATCATCCTCCTATCATTTGAGGTATCCCATTTCCCTCTCATTAGACACAGAATGGAAGAGGTTGAATAAGCGACAAAGGGAAAAAGACAGTTTCCATCTCAATTAACCCACTTATGGTCTTAACTGTAAAAATTGGTCGATATACAGTATCTCACTCTTCAAAAGCCAAGCAAACATGGGAACCACAAATATGCTTTCCTCCACCATGTCTGTTTTGGCATCCGTCTTTCCCCCAAAGGATTCCCACAAAAGATGTTCTCTTGTCAAAATCTAACTGACAGCTTAGCAACAAAAGGAACTGGCAAAGAGTACCTAGCTAAATCCCTTGGCTGTCCATTATTATAGAGTACTTTCTAAAATGGAAAAGAGAAAAATTCCAAGGAAATCACGTCACCTTTTTAAAGATCTGTGTGTACACATACTGCACGAGCACACAGATGTAGCATATGTTTCTCCTGGCTCTGAATCTTGACATGCTTTATGCAACTGCCGTTTTATTACAGATAGCTGCAGTAGTTTCTTGTCTTTCATGATCCAGCAGTAGTTACTTTTTCAATAGTAAAGTACTATCACAGCCATTGCTAAAAGTAAATCTTGGGTATTTTATTGTTCCTGGGAAAGCACAGAACTATTCCATCAGATAAATAATCTGGTTTATCCAACAGCCTGAGGAAGGTAAGTAACAGACCTACATTTTTTTTAACCCTCCCTGCCCCAAAGTGACATTCCAGGAAGAGTGTTTCTAAACCTAGAAGTTCCTGAAAGGATACTTCTAACATTCATGCCTGAACCAAGAAATTTCTGAGATGGGAATGATTTGATATTCCCTGTGTAATGAAGAACAAAAGGCATCTTCTTCAATTTCAATAATTAGTTGAGTTAGGGAATACTTCAGATTGTTTGGTAAAATGTAAAGAGTCTTTCAGATTTTGTTTTAAAGTTTGTAATTATTTACAGTTTGCAACATGATGCACACAGTTTAAAAGAGCAACTGCTTTCCTGAGAGATTTCCCAAATGTTACTTTTGAAATTTAGCCTTTTTCTGTATTTTTAGCAATGAGAAAAGCTTTTCCTTTTAGCAGATAGAATTCTCCCAGCTGTGTCATTTCATGAGAGGTAGCAAAAGGCTACAACTCCATTGTGAGAGATTCTCTTTTTGGAATTCAGTTCTTTTAACTTTGTACGTCTTGATGAGGAACCTTACACCTTTTCTAGGTATTTGGGAAATAGAACCATAGTCATTTTTTAAAAAGAGTCATTTATTTATTTCAAAAGCATTATATGGCCACCCATCCTGAGCAGCTAACAACCAAACTAATATAAATAAATTAAACAATACAAGCATAAACACCCTCAAATTAAATCCCATCACACTATCCAAGGCACCATAACAACCTCACATTGGCTGCATATATGCTGGCTTCAATTCACATCCTGGCCTATTCTCTGAGTGAAGAACCATGCCTTCATAGCTTTCTGAGAGGCCAAAAATGTAGGGGCCCTCTAAAATTTAGTGGGGAGGCTGCTCCACCACAATTAATATGGTATCTTTCATGTGGACTAGATTCTTCGCACATTAGAATAATTTATCATTATTGAGGTGCTGCTCTTTTGAAATCAGCTAGTTCTACATAAAGAGTTAATATAGGCCTATTTTGTTCAGTAATGTCAGTTCTTTTTATGTCTGTTCACCACTAATATTCAGAATGGGACTTGTTCCATAATAATCATGCAATGTTACTCAGCTGCTTTCAGCCTGCCTTAATAGTCTTTATTATTTGTAATTGAGTGCTATTAAAGGATTCCTATTCTTATTGTATTTATTAATCTTCCATTACATTTTTAAATCAGTCCAATTCTATAATGACTATTTCCAAATGCCTGCAAAAAAAACAACCATTCCAAATGGAAAAATATACAGGACCCGCCAAACACTCTAATCCAAGTCTTGGGGGGAACCCAAATTTTTAAGGCTGTTTTAAACATAGAGTGCACACTAGATAAAACTCAAATGGGGGAAGGTACTGAAGAGGGCAGGTGTTATGACAGAGAAGCACATTTCTTATGTCCCATTAGATTACTATTTCTTGGAGAAGAGAGGAGCATGTCTACAATTTCTGATTATATCATCTGAGCAGACACTACATAAATGTTGTGAAGAACTTGACAGGTAATAAGCAATACTCGAATTGTACCCAGAGTCTACTAAAAACTAGTGCAGTTCATGAAGGAAAGGCGTTAGATGAGCACGACATGGCATGCCCCTAATTACCTACACCGCATTCTGTATTAGTTGCAGCTTCCCTGTAGTTTTCAAGGGTACCCCCCAACTAGAGCATATTTGCCATAATATAATGTATGAGTGCTGATCTGAAAGGCCGCCTAGTCCAGGTAGGGGCATAATTGGCATACAAGATGGACTTAAGTGAAAACCTCCATAGCAAAACTGCCACCTTGAGCAGTAACTATGAGTCCATGTAGACCCCCAAATTATGCACCAATTCTGAAGGGGGCAGTGCAGCCCTGTCCAGGATTAAAGATGAATAATCCCCATCTCTGTGGGGTCTAAAACCCAATTAGTATTAGCTTTTGTCAAGGATATGTTTGAACCTGTTCCTTCCATCAATCTCCAGCATTTCCCAAATAGTCTGGAATCAAGATGTACATTTAAGTATCATCTTCATATTGATTATATATGACCACAAACCAATGAATGTCCTCATCCGATGCTAAATGTTAAACAGAAGAGGAGAGAATTATGCCACACACTTGAGGTTTTGGACTTGATTTCTTCCCTCCTATCAAACCAACTGAACCCAACCATAGAGATAGTAAGTGAAAGACTGTGACATGTCTCCATTCCTAAATTGTGTGGGTAGACCAGGAGGATACCATGTCCAATGTTGGTGAAAACATCAGATAAATTATTGTTGCACTCTTCCTGTTCTGACTCCATCAAAAGTAGTTATTAACAAGAGCAACCTGAGCTTCTCAGTACTATATCCAAGTCTGTAATCTGACGAAGGGGTTCAAATAAATCAGTTTCTACCAGGGTCTTCTTTAATCACAATCTAATCACCTTTTCAACCTTCCCTAAAAGGAAAGTTGGAAATGGGATGAAAATTATCCAGTACAACTTTGTTCCAGAAAAGCCTCTTTGAGTGGACTCAACACCCCTTCCTCATGTCACCTGGACAGCCTTAAACAAGGAGGAACATGGATGTAATAAACTTGTAGTCACATTAGCCAATCCAAGGATCCTGTTTACCTCAGGAGTTATAGGCTCAAATTCATCTCAGTTACTCACATAAGACCTTGCTTCAATCATTCATCAGGACACACAAAGTCATAGTTCAGCTTCAAGTGAATCCTCATAACTTTATTTGGCACTATTCTTCACAGTGACTCTGCAGATGGTCCTGTAATTCCTTCCTTCCCAGCAGGGTATGGATCATTTTAAAAAGGGGAATCTGGATGACTCTTTGTGGACATGATAAGAGTAGAAAAATAATGTTTTGCTACTCTTATTACCACAATATGATTGCTTATATGGGATCCTATTTGTGCTCTGATTTGTTCTTCATCTTCCTCCAACAGAGTTCTAGGCACATCTCCAGGATCAGCAAACAATAAGAGGCCGTAGGGTAGCAATTAAGCCAAAGGCCTCCGTTATAGAGAATGATCAAAAACTCAGCTAAAATGCTCATCAGATCCTTAGGGAAAAAAAATATCCAAGCTTCTTCTGGAAGCCAGCAGGGTTTATTGTCTGTGGTAGATTAATCTAATAGGTCCTATTTTCTTTCTGGAGGAGGCTGTACCAAAAACAAATTAAAAAACAAATTAAGGAGTTATCTGACCATGGCAAAAGATTAATTGTAACATCCTCAAGAGCCAAATGCACATTGCCCTGGAATAAAAACCAGTTTTTGTGTATGATCTCTGGCATATGTAAAGCTCTCAATTATGTGGTTGGCTCCATAGGTACCATGGTAGATGTCAATTCCTGAGCTGACCCAGCCTCAACCTCACCTAGGGGGAGATTGAAGTCTCCAAGAACGACAAGGCTTTTCATACCAAACTGGGCAGGGGTGGGTTCTACTTACCTTTACTACTGTTTTGCAATGGGGTCGTGCACACACACTCGCTTTGCTCGCGCATGCGTACTGTCTGTGCACGCGCAGAAGCGTTTTGATGACGGGGTGGGTGGGTGGAGCCTCCCTCCAGTTTTACTACCGGTTCTATAGAACCTGTCCAAACCGGGGGCAACCCACCACTGAAACTGGGGATGAAATGTACCCAGTCAAGCAGGGATGTTACCACACAGCAGGGAAGCTAGTATAACAGCAACAATTTCAAGTGCTCTCTACAGCTGAGCTTCAACCAGAGCATCTCACATTCAATTACCTGCAAAACAACACCTCTAAAAATCCATGCGACCTCCTTACAGAGGTCGCATGGATGGCACAGTGGACTAAGTGCTGTTAAAGTAGCACTTAAGTTGCCAGCTGCCTGCAATTACTGCAAGTTCAAATCTCACCAGGCTCAAGGTTGACTCAGCCTTCCATCCTTTCTAAGGTAGGTAAAATGAGGACCCAGATTTTGGGGGCTATAAGCTGATTTTGTATAAATATACAAAAGTATGAAGGTTATTGCTTAACGCATTGTAAACCGCCCTGAGTCTCCGGAGAAGGGCGGCATATAAATCAAATTAAAAATAAATAAATAACAACTGACATTGCATTCTCTCTCCCTGGAAGCACAGCTATTCTTAGACTCAAAACCCAGATGGACATAACTGAGCAGGGCAATCTCCCTCCAAGCTTACCAGGTCTCGACCGACAAACTTTTAAAAAAAATAAAATAAAAATGAATAAAAAATAAAAAAAAATAATTAAAAATAATAAATACATAAATTAAGAAGAAAACAAAAAACTCAAAGGGCAGACTTGATGGACCACAATGTCTTTCTCTACTGTCAGTTTTCTATGTTTCTATGTCTCAGTGATAACATCAGCTTGGTGGTTATTCATCCACAGTGGAAGGTCTTGCTACATATCAACCTGGTTCTCTGAGTAATTCCTTCCATTACCAAATCATTTCTGCTGGAATGTTTTTAAAATATTGGCCTATAATCTGCCTTTCTATAACTGGAATCTATTATTTTGCCTCCTGTTCTATGAAAAGATGGAAAAGATGTTTTAAATCTTTCTAACAGCATTTTAGGATTTAGAAGTCCTTCACTCATTCTCCTCTGGTCAAGTGTACATATTAACAATTGCTTCAGTCTCCCTTCATATGAGTAGCTCACTGATTCTTCTCCCTTTATCTTCTCGGAACCAGTTTGTCTGAATTTATAGTATGATACCTAAAATTGAACACAAAACCCAAGTTGCAGTCTGATCAATATAGAATAAAATGGAATTATCTATAATAAAATAATTCATAATAATTTATTTATATATTTCTTATACAGAGCGCCAGTATTGGGGTTCTGATCTTGAGCTCCCTACTATGGACTTTGAAGAGGTATTGCACAGTGATGAAAGTGCATACAAGTGGTTGGTTGCCCTTAAAAAGGTGGGAATTGTGCTTCTAACAGGAGCTGCTATCAAACAGGGAGAAATTCTGAAGCTCGGGCAGCGCATTGGATTCCTTCGCCTCACATTTTATGGGTAAGTTATTACGTTTTTTAATATGCTATGGCTTTGTCTGCCATGGCTAAGCATTTTCTTCACATTTTTGGTATTACTAGTACCAGGAAAGATCCTAGCAGTGTTAAAGGCATTTCAGTCGGTCCAGAGACAGCTTCAATATTCAGTATTCAGGTATAACACAAACCATGGTTTAACCTTACAACAGCCAGACAGATAAGAATCCTATATTGCTCTGCCTCTTCCAGGACAACTATTAATTATTTTTAGGAAGTCCATTTTAATTAATGGCAATTTACCAGTTTTGATTTTGGGGGGGGATGATAAATTTGATTTTTTGGGAAACAAGGCAACTTCATATCATGATTTATCCTACCATTGCCACCAGCAGAAGTTTGAGATGACATGATAAGCTGTGATTAATCTTTATTAGACATTTTTAATATCCTCACAGCCAACCCAGGGAGAAAAGCAGAGGGCAGACCTTCCTTATCTGAACTATGACTAACATATCTGAGCTGTAGTAATCCTGATAACTAATAGATGGTAGCAAAACTATGTTTATTTTCATTTATTAATTTGATTTTGGTGTTTTAAGCCTACAAGCAGGCTTATAGTGTATTTTTGTCTTGTTTTAGATGTGAAACAGCAGGAAACTGTTTCTTGGCACTTTGCCCTTGAAACTTAGCAATATAATTTTGGGAGATCCAGGAACCATACAAAAAGGATTTTGTCAGTCACATAGAATTTGCAGACTGCTGTACATGATGTAAAGTAAATCATGGTGTTAACATTTCAGGTGAACCAGTTCTTAGGATAGAATAAATGTAAAAATTTTAACCCGCAGTGCTATAGTTAACAGTTAAAAGTTTTAGAACCAGCTTCCCTTAAATCCCAGAATCTTTGATCATTTGCCCTGCAAGACTCAGCTAATGAGAGTTATAACTGAAAGCATTTTGAGGTCATTAAGTACCATAGATTAACACACTGACATTTTCATTTTCCCATTTTGTATCTTGTCTACAATTAAAAACAAATGTACTTTAATTATGGTAATGTCTGCTTTTTCCCAGTATGTGCATATTGGCACACTAGCAGTGGTGATAAGAGACCCTGTGGATTATTAATGAAATTTATATCTCCATTGAAAGAATTAAATCCATCATTTAAGCTCTTTACCTGCAATAATGGTATTAGACTTCAGAAGTCTAACTCTGTGTAAAACTGATTATATACCTCTATTCAGGGCCATCGATTTCCCAGCCTGGTGTCTTATTTTGCCCATCCTATGTTTCAACTTATTTCTCTTGTTAGTCTTAAAGCAGCCTGTAGACATCTGTTCAGAATTTGTTGCCATGGTTAATATGGGTTACAGGAAGCTTCATTTTAAATGCTGATAATATCCTTCAGAAATGTGACTGTTTAATTCAAATGTGCAGTAGAAATATATTTTCCAGTTTGTTGAGAAATAGGTTTATGCGGGAACACTTTTTATCACAGTTACAGTCACAAGCATGTTTAACTCTCTCAGCAGAAAGAGTCTTGTAGAAATGCTGAGAATATTTTGTGTGATTTTTATTGTCATTTAAATTTTTATTTATTTATTAAATTTATGGGCCACCCATTTTACCACATGGTAAACTCTGGGAGGCTTACAATATTAAAATGATTATACTTTTTTCAGATTCTACAACTGGGGTCTCTTCTGAGTTAGGCAATCTTGAAACTTTGGCTTCTGTGATAGAATTCTTATATCTGACTGCCAAAATCCAGATTATTATTATTAGATTTTTAGTCTACCTTTTCTTCTACATAATTTAAGGTGGCAAACCGACCTCCTGCCTCTTAATATCCCTGCAACAATCCTGTGTGGTAGATTGGGCTAAGAGTGAGTGACTGACCCAAAGTTACCCAGCTAGTTTTCATGCCAAAGGGAGGCTAGAATTCACTGTCTCCTAGTTTATAAAACAGCAATTTAGCCACTTTTAGATTACTAAACCAGCACTTAGCCACTTTTAGATTACTAAGCCAGCACTTAGCCACTTTTAGATTACTAAGCCAGCACTTAGCCACTTTTAGATTACTAGGAGATGGCAACAAAGAGAAAATTCTATTTAGTGAAACCAAGTGGTCATCTGAAAATTTGTTATCCAAACAATAGTAGTTTTATCTGTTTATTTAAAAATACACATTAGCTGTGTCTGTTTGTCATTTTAGTAATGTCTCCAAAATCTGCATGTCTAGAGTAGACTCTCACATTATAAGAAAAGGACAACATGAAAATTATTTAGGAAATATCTATACAGGCTAGCAGATCCCCAGTATTTCCAATGCCTCATTTGAGCACTATTGTAACAGTGACACTTCTGCAAGTTATGCATTTAACGATCCGCTGAAAAGCCCAAAACCTGGTATATTGAAAGGCTTCCAGCCAATAAGAACTATTAATATCCTCCCCCCCTTTTGTTTTAGATAATAACAGTTGGTCTTGTTAGAAACCAAAAATTGTCCACTTCTTTTTCCTCTGTCTGAAGCTATAAAAAACAAACAGGAGAAAGTGATTACATATACACATTCCAAACCTTGACTAGAAGATTTACATTCCTTTCAGATTAGAACACAAAAGCAACAATTAATCACATATATCCCAGCCATGTTTTTATGCAAGGTGATATGGAAGCTCCATTTGCGTACTCAGCATTGGCTTAGCCAGTCTTACCCAGATTGGCACTCTGCACAGGCAATTCCCAGACAATACAGAGATTAATAATCCAAGGTTGGAAATGGCTAGTACAGACAGTCTCCTACTTATGAACTTCCAAGTTACAAATGTTTGTAACTCCAACCTAGAAGGTCCTGGAAGGTAGAAAAAGGCAGCAAGGGCTTCATTTATGGCACACTGGAAGTCTACAGTCAAGAAGGCTGTAAATTACCCATTACCAGGGTGCTGGCCCATCGACTGAGCAGAGTCTGAAAGAGGTCCAAAGCCCCTCCTTGCGGATGGGAAAAAGTCACCAGGTTGGGGAGGTGTTTGCTTCGCTTGAGTGCTGCCCCAGGAAGAGGCTCAATAGCAAGGAGAAGAGGGGAAAAAAGTCAAGCCACCAGGCAGACAAAGAGGCTTCTGACTGCACAAGAATGACTTAGACTTAGAATAACTTTATTGTCACTTTGAATGTATACCGATCGGCATACATTAAAATCAAAGTTTGTTGCATTACAGCTCTCAAAGGGTCACCACCTCCAATATACACTACATAAACATGACAATAGGTAGGTAGGTAGGTAGGTAGGTAGGTAGGTAGGTAGATAGATAGATAGATAGATAGGTAGGTAGGTAGGTAGGTAGGTAGATTAAAAAAAGATTATATCCACGTATCCACATATGTTATATGACACAGAGAAACAACCCAGTCTAGTTCAGATGTATACATGTACATGGTGAGAAAAAAGAATCTTGCAAGTCTACCAGATGGATGGCATAAGGAACAAAGCTGTTACAGAATCTGAATCAGAATACTTCGAAACCTTCTCCCAGAGGGGAGCAACAGAAACAGACCATAAAATGGGTATGTAGGATCTCTAACAATGCTTTGAGCTCTAAGCACATAGCACTTATAAACAGTATCCTGAATAACGGGAAGCAAGCTTCCTATAATCTTCTCGGCTATCCTTACCACTTTCTGTATGGACTTTCTATCTGAGGCACTGCTACCACCTAACCAAATAGTGATGCAGTTTGTTAAAATGCTCTCAATCGTGCCTCTGTAAAAAGCGGCCAGGACTGAAGGAGAAAGATGTGCTCTTCTCATCCGACACAGGAAATGCAGACGCTGGTTTGCACATTTCACTAAAGATGAAGTGTGGAGAGACCAATTCAGATTGTTAGTTATCTGCACTCCCAGATACTTAATACTGTTAAGGGACCTGGGGCCAAGGATCTCTCTCCACTGGGAACCCCCACCAAATGCACCCCCTTATTCTTGTGGAAAATGGCAAAGCAAAGGGTGGCCCATTGCTGTTCATACGGTCAAGACCAACCAGTGTACCTTAGTCCTCTGCCTATGGGTCACAAAGGATGGCAGCACCTGGTTATCTTGCCAATGGCTTTTCCCCAATGACAGTCCCCATGGAACAACTCTAGACTAGCCTCTAGAGCTGGTGGCCAAAGCTGCAGTGGATCAATGCAGGAAAGGACTTCTGGACCCTCCACTGGCTGGGAGGATGCACTATTGGCCATCCCCTACAAGCAAGGGGTGAGAGGAAGTCAAGGCATTGGTGCTTAGAGGGCATAAGGGTTAGGGTTAGTCCGCAATTGATCAGGTGGACAAGAAGAAATGTGACTTAAGTTATGTAAGGTAAGAACTGTACCATGCATTTTTAAAATATATGCTTGGTTGAACTTATGAACCAAATGGACTTACAAACAATAACTGTTCATAAGAGAATTGTTTGTATGTTGAAGTCTGGAAGAATATGTACATCCAAATTCACTCTAATGCTGAGAACTAATAACATAGAGTTTTATCTCTCATTTGTCATGTAGTTACTAACGGAGAGGAAAAGTAGTTGTGAATAATTGAAGGAAAATGACTACATCTTCATCCCTTAGGCATAAATGATTTCTGATGATGTCTGAGCAACAAGAATTCCACAATTAAACCCTGAGCTACAGATATTTTCTTTTATTGGAACAAAAAAAAAGTCAGGGCCATCTCTGGAATCTACGCAGAAAAACACTCTCAAAAGTAGAGAATAAGTCAATATGTTCCAGCAGAAGATCATGGGCACTGGATGTGCCAACTCATGTTGCATTTTCACCATAAAGTTACAGGCCATTTTGAAATTGACTCTCTTTTTTTTTCCTGATGATTTCAGAATAATCCCAAGTCTACTAATTTAAAAAAAACATATTAAGGGAGGCAAATAAACCTAGGGAAGGAAGGAAGGAAGGAAAGGAAGGAAGGAAGGAAGGAAGGAAGGAAGGAAGGAAGGAAGGAAGGAAGGAA
>WNWU01000001.1:19548852-19580251 GCA_012654045.1 Ptyas mucosa | reverse complement strand
GAAGGAAGGAAGGAAGGAAGGAAGGAAGGAAGGAAGGAAGGAAGGAAAGTTTTTACTGTATCCTCCCTTGAATTTAGAGAAAAATATACTATTTATTATATAATTCAATCCTCTGTCTGTTGTTTCATTCATGCAACTCCTCCCCCCCAACACACACAGATAGAGGGAGAGAGAAAAACAATTACAGAATGGTTTAACTACTTGAGTTTGAATTATTTGACTATGACTAACCAAGTTAAGCTATACTGAAGTTCCCACAAAAGAGCAAGTTAATATTTGTTAAATAGAAGAGTTTGTTACGAGTTAAAAATAGCAAAGCAGTGGTTTGGAAAAATCATCTCTGCCAGTTGACTGTAATGGATAGTGAATATGTGATGAATTAAGCAGGCAATGTTTGGCAGAGGATTAGCTAAGGGGGTGGGGAAGACAAGAGGAGCAAAATGCACTGAATGAAGTCTGTGTGCAACAGCATAAAATAAAACAACGTGAAAAGGGCTAAAATTAAAGTTTCAGGAAGGGGGATGGTGAAGTTTTTTTAAACATCCCAGAAAACTATATCACACTGCACATCTCGTCCTTAGGTAGAATTCAAGTTTCAGTTGTATAATAATTACACAAATTCATTTTCTTTAGGAAGAGGGAGGAAGTTACTGAGAACTTTTTAATATTTGTGTACCATGGCAATGTCGTAAGCCTCTAAAGATTGCATATAAACACCATGCTGTAATTTAGTATCTCTCATACCATCTTCAGTATGATGAGAGGCTCAGTATTTGGACCATGGGCGACTGTCCCTACCAAATCCTGTCCAACCTTGAGTCATTCTTCTATTATGGATAAAACGTAGTTGAAGATTGCATGCTTGTGTAGTTTTTAACTGTGGCATACTAACTGGAATCATTTTAGATCTAAAAGATCTGGTTTTAGTTATGCTACAATACATGACTAACTGCATAAGGTACATTAGGTGTTTGATCTGTCTGATGCCCAGTCCAAAAAGTTTGTACTTCTTCAGTTCGAACAGTTCGCACATCAAGGCCAATTGTTTCACCAGATTTCATATTTTAATTTTGTTTTCTAACTGCATCAGTATAAAAACATCTTTAAAATGCTTCTTCTCTTGATGTTCCTGCTGGGTTTTATTGTCCTCTCTCTCTCTCTCTTTAAAATTGCTTGGAGTGCTCTGTGATGGGCTGCTGCGTTGTAGTGTCCCTTCCATTTTGCCTGGTTCATTGTCTGATTTTCTAATTGGGTTCCAAAGCTTCATGACTGCAACATGCAATTTTATTGCTTTTAAAAATGTCTTGCAAGCATTCTACCTTTGCTGTGATTTTGTATCTGTGTGCATGAGTCAAGATGCGGGCAATTATGTTCTCATTCTTTCCCTTGATTGGACTTTTAGTAGAATCATTCCATCAAGGATGACTGTGGAAAACACACTGATGTATATGACTACAGTAGTACTCATTACACAGTGATACTTTGAGATTACAGCATTTCAGACTCGAAAAGTTTCATACTCACTTTATTTGAAATTTCAGAAATTTTGCTTTGTGAAGAAGACGGCGAGTTTTAAGGGAAAAAAAGACAAGCGCTTATCAACATGTACAAAATCTTTTCTGTATCTAATTGAGCACAATATTTCTGCACAGAGCTGAAATCTGTATTGGACGATCCTAAGCATTATTTTGCTAGCATGTGACATTAAGGATATCAAACAGTAGTTTGCGCACACTATCACATCTACTGTTACTATATTCCAGAATGTAGATTGACATCGTCCCATCTGTACCATTCTACAAATTTATTTGGCATATCCTCATAAAAATGTTTATTGGTTTTTTATTTTTATTTTTTTGGCGCTTGTCATATTTTTGTGGCCGGCAGCCTTCTGATTTAGTAATGTGTCAATCTGACTTCGTCTTCTAGTATTAGAATTTCTTCTAAAGAGGGAATATTTTCTAAAGTGTGCTGGATATTGACAAATATACTGTACAGTATTTCAGTATATTTCTTCCATCTTTTTGGATTTGCTTGGAATTGGTTATTATCTGTCCATTGGCATCCTTTAGCATGCCAATTCGAGATTGGAATCTCCTTCAGCGTTCAGAAAAGAAAAACAAATAGACTGTTATAGTCATTAGCAATGCAAAGCATTGCCAGTTAATTGTTTACATGGATGAATACAAATAAGAACTCAAGGGATATTATTTTTCAGGAAAGGGAATTTCAGATCTGAACATTCCTTTCCAGATGTGTTACTAGTTGCTTTTCCCCTAAAGGAAAGAGCAGTTTTGCAGGGAGGAGGAAGAGGAGGAGGAGGAGGAGGAAAATTCAAAGCCACCTTTCTCTGTTCCCTGTCACCTGTGATTGCGATCATTATTCTCCCCATCTCATACAATTATTAGCTGCATTTTTAAAGTTTAATAAATGCTATTAATAAAATGATAAAAACAGTGAGATATTGTTAATTTAATGTGGATGTTAATTTTGTGATTATTCGGTTTTTGGATCTGTATAATTTGCATCTAAATTTTAACAGGCAGATTATTAGTTTTGTTTTTCATTTCTTGTTTATTATAAAGGCCTACTTGGCAAGTGCAAGACAAATTGGATGCCAACAACGTGGCCTACACAACTGAGAAGCTAAGTTTTCATACCGATTACCCTGTTCTACAATTTCCACCAGGGGTAAGAGAAACATAAAAAACAAGGCAGTAAAATGGGTGCCAATAGCATAGTAATAGAAATGTTTTGATTATCCGTGTTTTATGTTGTACTCAAGCCAGTTTGGTATAATTTATTTATTTATTTATTTATTTTGTCAGATTTATATGCCGCCCTTCTCCCACAGGACTTGGGGCGGTTCACAACAATAAAACAACCTGACAATAAATAAGAATTAAATAATATTAAAACCAATTTAAAATCCCTAGTCCCCAAGTTAAAATCCACAGCAGATCAGGGAAGTTGGTGAAAAAGCCATGTCTTTAGGTCGGCATGGAAGATGCGGAGGTCGGGGGCCTTTAATGGTTAAAGACACCAGAGTAAAAACTGGGAACCCATGAGTTTTATTCAGGAAAGATCAACATAAAACAAGTGTTTTTCAAAGAACATTTAAAACACACCATCATTGCCATCATTGGCAGAACTTCCCATAGGACCCAGTTTACAACTGTGTCATGAACAGTAGAGCCTCTCCTGAAAGTCTTGAATGTTTATATATATAAACGGTATTATTTGAGTTAATTGGATTCCAAATTGTTTAGAGATTTGTGAATAAACACTAATATCTTGAAGCTGGCTCATTAACACAGTAGAACTCAGACATGCTTAATCATCTTGCTAGTGTTTTCTGAACTAATTGCAGTGCTGAACTATTCCCAAATTCACAAAGCACATCATAATAATCCAATTTTGAGACGCTTATTGAAGGAAATCTAATAGTCAAGCTCTCCAAGTCCAAAAACAGACAACTGATTTATGAAATGCAGATAGTAATAGGTAACTGTGCTTCTAGTGAAGCGGACAGATTCAGGCTGCATTAACAGAGGGATAGACTCAAGATCACGTGAAGTGTTAATACCACTTTATAATGCCTTGGTAGGGCTACGCTTGGAATACTGCATCCAGTTTTGGTCACCACAATGTAAAAAAGATGTTGAATGTTGAGACTCTAGAAAGAGTGCAGAGAAGAGCAATAAAGATGATTAGGGGACTGAAAGATATAAAGAATAGTTGCTGGAATTAGATATGTCTAGTTTAATGAAAAGAGGGACTTTTCATACAAAGAGGGGTGATATGATAGCAGTGTTCCAATATCTCAGTGGTTACCATAAAGAAGAAGTAGTCAGCCTATTCTCGAAAGCACCTAAAGGCAGGACAAGAAGCAATGGATGGAAACTAATCAAGGAGAGAAGCAACCTAGAACTAAGGAGAAATTTTGACAGTTAGAATAATTAATTTGTAGAACAACTTGCCTCCAGAAGTTCTGAATGCTCCAACACTGGAAGTTTTTAAGAAGAGATTGGACAACCATTTGTCTGAAATGCTATAGGGCAGTGATGGCTAACCTTTTTGCCATCCCGTGCCAAAAGCGGGGGGAGTGTAGGGAGTCGTGCGTGTGCGTGCCCACACCCATAATTCAATGCGCCCCTCCCCTCACACATGCACCTGCGACCCCCCACCCCACCCCCTGCTTTCGGCACGCAATGGCACAGTGGGCCCGGTAGGCCCATTTTTCGCCCTCCCCAGGCTCCAGAGGCTTTCTTGGAGCTTGGGGAGGGCGAAAACAGCTTTCCCCACTCCCCTGGAGGCCAGAAACGGCCCATTTCCCGACTTCCGGTGGGCCCGGAAGACCACAAAATCAGCTGGCCAGCGCGCGCATGCGTGCTAGAGCTGATCTAAGGCAATGCTCGCGTGCTCACAGATATGGCTCCAGGTGCCACCTGTGGCACGCGTGCCATAGGTTCACCATCACGGGTATAGGGTTTCCTGCCTAAGCAGGGAGTTGGACTAGAAGACCTCCAAAGTCCCTTCCAACTCTGTTCTTATTCTATAAATTCAGTAAATTCTGAAAAGTACAACTCATTAAGAACAAGTAGTTCTTGATTTGGGAGCCATTGGTTCACAGGATTTCACTACAAGTTATTGGTCATCATCCAGTTCACTCCTGGGCTCAAATGCTTCTCTTGATAGTGGACAATCTCTTTTGATTTAAATGATATCTTGCTCTTAGCTCCCTAATTTCGATACAAATAGCTTCAGTTAAAATTTTAAATAGCATTGGTGATACAATAACATTTAATACCAGATCGTACTTCCAGATGTACCTTTGATTCTGCCCATTCATAAAATGTATTATTTGTTACTCCTGAGATAAGCAACCTTGTACTCATTCAGACATTTTACAATACAACAGCTGCAATATTTTGCAGTTCACCATAGTCATAGGGCTGATGAGACCAAAACATCTGGAGAACACTATACTGTATTATTTGAGGTTAGTATTTCTCAATTCCATTTTAATCAGCTCAGGTGTAGTCACAGATGCACAGAGTTTGCAATATTGTGCTATTTATTGTGTTATTTATGTCAGATACCATGAATTTTTAGCTGACAAGCTTATTCATGTATTGTATAAGAGTGGAAAATAAATAGAGCTCTGTAACATTGCATTAAGAAGATTCTAAAGCAATGCAAAGTTAACATAATTTAAGTCTCCTAATAGAAAACAGTAAAATCTGAAAAGGGTTCTACAGTAGAACTTCTACCTACCACATACAGCAGTCAGAGCCCTTATTCAGTATAATCATTCTATTTAAATTTATAAGAAGTTCCAAATGGTGCAAATTGGCCTTTGTGAATACCAATTCTGATGAGGTTTACACTGATTCCAAGTTATTTTCTACATAATCACTTTTAAATCAACCATGTACTAAATTACGTTCAGCTCACAGCTTCATCTGTTGCTGTAATAACTATACAGTGTGTTGCAGAGAAATGCTTAGAATATCTCAGATGGATTCATGGGAGAAAACCCATGATGTTTCAGTGGAGAAAATGTATACGTATTTCGATTTAGTATTTTAATAACCTACTGAACTTCTAATACTGCCTATATTTCTGCCATTCTTGCTGTATTTGCAAAGATGAGGAGATTAATGTGGTCTGTGTGTTGCTATAGGAAATTTTTACTCAAGGCCTTCAAACAATCTGTGGTATCATACTTTTGATGAATTAAGCAGATCGTGTGCTACTAAATAGATGCCATCCCCCCCTCCCCAGATTTGGGAGTTACCTTGAAAATTCATTTAGAGCTTGTACAAGTACATATGGTATGGCAATCAAGGGGGAGTTTTCAAATGGTAAAGAAAAGAAAGTTCATATTCTAATTTATGCCAAGAATCACATCAAGATATTACTTTCAAATGCTTGTAATAATTTTTTAAAACATAGTTTTAAACAAAAAGTTTTGCGAGCAATCTTTACAGTCTCTGTATGTTTCTAGGTTTGGGATTTTTAAAGAATTAAACCATGTCATGTTATATAGTAAGGAGACTTCTAAAGACATTGATTATATAAAATATAAATGTAGAGCATAATGTTGAATTTATAATAATAACCTGTTATTAATTTGTTACAGATTCAGTTTCTGCATTGCATAAAACAAACTTCTACTGGAGGGGAGAGTGAAGTTGTGGATGGATTTCATGTAGCCAATAAATTTAAAGAGCAAAATCCTTATGCCTTTAAAATCTTGACCTCTACATTTGTAGATTTCACAGACACTGGAGTTGATTACTGCGATTTTGCCATGCAAGCCAAACAAAGAATTATAGAGTAGGTAACATTGAATTATATGGTATATTTTTATCGGATGCTGTCTTATTCCTGAGTTGCAAGCAAAAGTATCTTTTTGCTTTATTTATTTTGCACATTTATATGGCCATCTATCTCACTGGTGAAACCCTGAGTAGTCAGTTTTATTGAACAAAATAAAAAGTGTTAAGGCTATGCCTGCCATCTTGTGGACAGGAATACAAGTCAACTTTTTGAAAATGTGTGTACTGTTCATATTATCATATTTAGAGAGAGATGATGGATATATATATCCACATCCATATAATATATACATATGAACGTACGTACGTATGTACATACGTACGTATGTATGCAATTTCTTTCTAGCCAGGTTCTACCTACGTAAGCTAAGATGTTCCTCAGCCCTGGTTCTGTGAAATCTCATTCACAGGGCTGAGGAACTAAGGCTGAGGAACAGGGCTGAGGAACATCTTAGCTTACGTAGGTAGAACCTGGCTAGAAAGAAATTGCACATAAAGCCTACGAAAAAGGAAAAAGTACATATGTATGTATCTATATATTATATATATATAGAATTATATGATAAGATATGATATTACATTTACATTACATTACATTATTATATTATCAGGGGTGTGAAACTTGCGGGCCGCAGGCCAGATACATTACACACTGGCCACGCTCATCCCTGTTTTAGCGAAGGGAAAGTCGCGGTATGTCACGTGACAACAATGTGATGACGTGAGTTTCACATCCCTGTATTATATTACATCATTGCATTTTTGAAATTTATCTGCATGTAATTTTGGTTTTTTGTTAGTACAGGCCTCAGCAAAGCATTAAGTACTGCTGGGTGGAGGAAGCTTTATAATGGGCAAATGGTTGGTTTAATTTCTCCTACATTCATTTTATAGGATGTTTTTTTTTCCATATTAAAAGAAGTGATAGCAATCCAATGCCACAGATAGTTGTATAAACCATGATGAAGCCTCAAAATTTAAAAGCAAAACCCTTGTCTCTGACAGGATGAACTAAATCTGTCTAGTTTTGCTTTCGTGATTAACTTTTCTCTAATTTCAAATTTATAAAGAAATTTTGGGAAACTTAATTGCTTTATTAAAACAAACCAGTCAGGTTCTCAGTTATTTACCATATGGCAAATAACTCATATTTACCATATGGCGGTGTAATTCATTGTAAGTTTCATAGTTTATTCATTATAAGGTTTATAACTCTAACCCATTTAAAATACCAGTGAATGAAGAGTGGTGTAACGTAAAACTGTTGAAAAATTTGAGGATAACCTGAATTGTTCTCTCATTTCTCAACAGTGTAGATGAAAAGGGCCAAGTGGTTCGTATCAATTTTAACAATGCAACCAGAGATACAATATTTGACATACCTGCTGAAAAAGTAAAGCCATTTTATGCTGCTCTCAAGGACTATGTTGGTCTCCTAAATAGCACGGATTATAAATATTCATACAAAATGAAGCCAGGTAGGCCTGGATGAAATGGTAATCAGTTTTTTCCCAGTTGATTTAAAAGTCTCTTTCAGTTGAAATAGGAAGAAATATACAAAAACTCCTTCAGAAAATTCTCCAACTATTAAGGGTAGGTTTTTCAGGTACAAGGAGGGCTCCAGGCAAAACATGTATCCCATGTCACTCTTTCATTCATTAATTAATTTTTTATTAGCCAGAATAATAAAATTCCTTATTTGCTTATCTACTGAGATTTTCAATCATTCTGGTCATGGTTGTCCCAAAGAACTAAAGAAGTTTCTTAGATGAGAAGCCAAATGCTTTCAAAGAAAAAGAAAATCCAAGTGCTTTCTGGAAAAAGCAGCTTTGGGACTTCTTTTTTACTTTGTTACCAATTCTCCCCAGCTTTTGGGGGAGAGCCAGGGAAGGGAATGGGGAGAGGAAGTTATGTGCCTTCAGAAGTTATGGGAGCTTCACTGCTGGAAACTTTCAAAAAGAGACTGGACTGCCGTCTGTCAGAAATGGTGTAGGGCCGTGATGGCGAACCTATGGCACGGGTGCCACAGGTGGCACGCGGAGCCATATCGGTGGGCACGCGAGCTCAGCTCTGGCACACATGCGTATACCAGCCAGCTGATTTTCAGGCCTTCTGGGCCCACCAGAAGTCAGAAAACACACTGTTACCGGCCTCCGGAGGGCCTCTGGTGGGGTGGGGGAGGCCCTTTTTGCCCTCCCCAGGCTCCTAGAAAGGCTCTGGAGCCTGGGGAAAGCAAAAAACGGGCCCACTGTGCCATTGCGTACCAAAAGCCGGGGGGGGCAGGGCACATAGAATTATGGATGTGGGCACGCGTGCATGTGACCCCACCACGCTCCCCCCGCTTTTGGCACGCGATGGCAAAAAGGTTAGCCATCACTGGTGTAGGGTCTCCTGTTTGGGCGGGGGGTTGGACTAAATGACCTATAGGGTCCCTTCCAACTCTCTTTTATTTTGTTATATAAATCTCTTCTTTTTACCTACGTATCACATGCAGTGCTCATTTTTCTTAAAACGCATTCTGAAGTGATAATGGAGATAGATGGATGCACATATATACAAATGCACCTAAAGCAGATTTCTCCTAATATTTGCCTATTAAGTGCATTTGGCAGTGCCAAGCTGCTACTTTGGTTGAAAATGATTAGTACTTCAGTATTTTGCACCTGTGTCAGAAGCACCAAGGCGCTTCCAGCTTGAAAGAATTAACCAGTGACATCACTGTTGCCCTGAGAATGCCAGGTGGCATTTATATCCCCAGGAGGAGCTGGAGTGAAGGACAGGAGCTCAACCCTGCCCCGTGGCAACTCTCAGGTCTCAAACGTGAACTTGCTAACCTCCTCCCCAGCAGCCCAACCGTTCAAGCCACTATGCTCCTAGTACTTCAGTAAATGCACGTGAGAGAACTTGAATGCTATAGGCCAGCAGCCCCCAACCTTTTTGGCACCAGGGACCGGTTCCGTGGAGAGGTTTTTCGGCATACAAGAGGGGGCGTTTTTTCTGCATCCCGTGTTGTTTGGGTGGCCCGGTTTCTGGCATGCATGGACCGGTGCTGGCCCATGGATCGGGGATTGGGGACCCCTGCTATAGGCTACACTGAGAAGTTAGAAAAACATCTCAGAAGAAAGCAGTGACAAACTGCTTTTATTTATTTTGAAAAAAATCGCCAAAAAAACTGCATACCAGTGCAATCATCAGATGTTAAGCTGTATTTAGAGAATTACTGGCTTCAGTAGTTCTAAATATTGTATCAGTAAGCCTTTCTGCTCCATCATGTCCCTAATTAGTATAGATGTATTTACCACAGATTTTATGTTAAAATAATTCTTTGCCTTCTTTCTAGGAGACGTAGTGGTATTTGATAATTGGCGTTTACTTCATGGTCGACAGAGTTACCAGGCAGGAGCAGAAATATCCCGTCATCTTGAAGGAGCATACGCAGACTGGGATGTAGTAATGTCAAGGCTCCGAATCTTACAAAAGAATGTTCTGGGGAGACAATGCCTTTGAAGCTTGGACTAAGGAGAACTCTTAAACTTTGCTGGGATTGGATGTTTTTTCTATAAAGGAAAGTGAACCTGATATATTTCCAGTTTATTCAGGGTGTTCCGGAATAAGCTAGGTGTTGCCTATCCTGTTGAATATGTAGATGATCTCTTAAACAAGGAATAACATGGGTTCTTAGAGGTAGTCCTCAACTTATGTCTGATTGCTTGGTAATCATTCAGTTATGACACACACACACAAAAAGTACTGATAACCTGGCTGCCCTCCCCCCCTCCACATGTGATTATATTTTGGGTGCTCAGCAACCTGCTCACATTTGCAGCCATTTGAAGCATTCTGCAGTCATGTGATCACAATTTACAATATTTTTTTTCCAAGAACTGGTTTATCTCCAATTTATAGCAAAAAGCATTCTTTGCGGATAGTTGGTTCACTTAACAACCTTGGCATTTGCTTAACGATTGTGATGGATTCACTTAATCATGGTGATTTGCTTAATGACCATTGTATAAAATGTAAAAATGAGTTGGTCATGTGATGTGGCATGACCTATGACCATAATTCAGGGCTTAATTACAATCATAGATTGAGGACTATTTGTACTATGAGAACACATAGTTTACCCTTTCTTGCTAATTAGTCTGGGCAACTTCCAAGTTTTCCAAAGAATATTGAAGAATAGACTAACTAAAAAACAAGAATAGCATGGAATGTTGAAAATCTTTAATAAGATCTTGTCTATTTTGGAGGCATATGCATTAGCATTGAAGACAGCAAAGAAATCAGAGGTGGAATGGGAAGTTCTTTTTATGAACTGAGAAGTCCATTGCTATTAATCTTTTGAAAATCAGGTTATTTTCTTTTCATAGCCTTAAAAGTTTAATAGTCTGTCTGATATTTTCTCCTGGGCATGTTTGTGGTTTTTCACAAATGAATATAAACTGACTCATAGGCACAAACAAAAACAATAATTAACAAAAACAAGGATATTTGTTTTTAAGTAGCAATATGTTGTCCTTATATTTGTGTGCCTTATGAACACTAACATGGGATCAGTGGCTCAATGCAGTGGTGGGCTGCTGCCGGTTCAGGCAAACCAGTAATTCCGATCAGCGGCTGGGCCCACCCACCCACCTTGGCGCTATCATGTCCTACATAATCACCAGTTTTTCGATGTCGTTCACATGCTCACATTTTCAGTTCTGGGTGAACTGGTTGTTATGGTATGTGACCCCCACCTCTGGCTCAATGATTAGGACACTGCATCTTAGACCATTAAAGATCTACAGCTCAGCAGTTTGAGACCCAAGTGCTGCGAGACAGAGTGAGCTCCCATCACTTGTCTCAGATCCTGCCAACCTAGCAGGTTGAAAGCACGCACGTGCACGTAGATGAATAGGTAACCCATATAAGCCTGCAGGAAGGTAGCAGTGTTCCATCTTTCACTGTACATTCTGTGCTGCAGTATGATGGCATGCTGGCCACATGACCACACTGTCTCCGAACAGTGCTGGCTCTTTGGCTTAAGAAAAAGAGATGAGTACTTCCCCCCCCCCCCAAAGTTGGTCCCAACCAGGGGTGAAATGCTCCCGGTTCAGACCGGATCGCTCGATCCGGTAGCGATGGCGGCGGGTGGTTTTGAGAACTGGTAGCAAAAATTCCTGCGCACCCCCCCCATGCCCAGCTGAGCCGCATGATCATCAGAGGCATTTTTTTTTACTTTTAAAAGCATTTTTTCTACAACCTCTTCTGATGAAAAAATGCTTTTAAAAGTAAAAAAAAAAGGCCTCTGATGATCGTGCGGCTCAGCTGAGATTGTCAGAGGCTTTTCAAAGCAATTTTTCTCTACAACCTCTTGGCCGAAGAGGTGGTAAAAGAAATGCTTTGAAAAGTCTCTGACGATCCCAGCTGAGTTGCCTGATCTGCAGAGGTTTTTCAAAGCATTAGAAAAAATGCTTTGAAAAGTTTTTTTTTTAAAAAAAGTTGGCCACGCCCACCCAGTCACATTAACTCCCCCCAAGCCACGCCCACAGAACCAGTAGTAACAAATTTTACATTTCACCCCTGGTCCCAACTACAGAGTAAAATCCATGGGGACACCTTTGTCTCTTCTATTCTTATGTACAGCAACACATTTTCTTTTGCAAATGAGAAGTTAAAACTCATGTGAAACAAGCTAGGGAAACTTTAAACATAATGATGTCTTGCTAAATGAATATATTCACACAAAAATACATATCATGGAAATTATCATGAAATTAAGTGTATGCTTTTTACAACTCCCTGAAATTTTATAACATGGCAACAAATTCTTGGAAAAATCAAACCACTGTGCACAATATACTGAGTTTAGCACAATGTATGAATTATTTTAATTCTGGTTCTTTCTAATGATATCTATCATATGAAATGGAATAGTGCCTTGACTATTTTTCAAAAGTGACTTAAAAGAACTAAGATGAATTTCTTTTTCTCAAGAGTAGATCTTAGATAATAGTAAAGAGTCTCCAGTGCATACTGTTACTGTGATTAATTTTTATGGTGCTTTTTTTTTTTGACTTGCAACAAAGAAGTTGCAAGTGGGAATGTCTTAACTTTTTATTGAACTGTCATTTATTCCCCCAATTCAGTTAAATGTATTGTTTTGACCATTGGTTGTAACAAATAAGATCAAACCTGCACAAAATATTAATAAAAACATTAAAATGTGCAAAAATCAGTAAAAAAAATCAAACCAGTATTATTGTAGCAAATACAATATTAGCCTTAGAAACGTTTGATAAAATATTGTCTCTGTTTATCAGCAGCTCATGCAAAGCTTACTAATTTCTGTAGCACTGTATTCTAATCTAAATTCATTAGGAATGCAATTTTATATGTATCAGGCCAAAATAATTTTCTTATCAAGAAGGGATCCTGAAGTTTTCCAGGTTCTGAAGGAGAAATAGAGCAATACAATAAATAATCGATAAAATCTTCTATAATCTCTTTGGAGCAAGGGCAGAAGCACATATATGGAATATTGAAAAATCGGCCATCTCTAGCTGCATCCACCTCGGATAATGTTCACATTAATTTCTGGTTTTATGACCTGCGTACCAAGGGGCAATTTTATATGATGATAATTGAAACAAATTTCAGACATTTGCTACCCTGTTTTCAAATAATAGATTATTGTTTGCATCATTTGAATTTGAAAAACAAATCCAGAGAAAAAGTAAAGGTAAGCATATGATTGGATAAAAATGTAATCCAGTTGCTGCAAGAAGCAGTGGAGAAATTCATTGGCTCCAGCAGGCACCGCTTGACAAATCGGGGATCAGGTAAGGAGAAGAGACTAACCCAGTAATTAAATGCTCTTACAATTTATAAACGAAACTGCAAAATGATTGTACACAATAAATTACTATTAAGTCAGGGATCTGTAAGAAGCTTATGTATTCTAATGGAACATTATCAGTATGGAATGTTCAGGCAACTGACAAGATTTCCTTACAGTTACTAAAATTATACAACATATTTATTCCCACGTTGACATCTGCAGTCATCTGCCTCCATCACAATCAACTGGAAGATTTGCATATACTTAATGCAAATTAATTGATCCACACTGAACTGGCTAATTTGTCACTAGAAGTCTGACTACCCTCTTCAGTTTCTACCTTTTTTTCAGCTACATATAAACTCTATAATTTGTACTCTTACTCTGCTTAGTGCTGGGTCTTATTTCCTATATCAGTGATGGGGAGCCTATGGCATGCGTGCCGGAAGTGGCACACAGAGCCATCTCTCCGGGCATGCAAGCCATTGCCCGTTGCTCTTCTGGGTTCTGGCGTGCTGGCCAGCTGGTGTTCATGTATGTGGGGGCACCAGAAACCGAAAAAGCAGGTGCCTGGTGCGCATGCGCATGCCGGGAAAGTGATCTTCCAGTTTCTGGCACGTACATGTGCACCGGCCAGCTGGTCTTCGTGCACGCATGCATGAGAAACCAGAAGACCAGGTGGCCGGTGCACATGTACGTGCCAGAAACTGGAAGATTATCTTTCTGGCACACGCATGCACACTAGGCAGCTGCTCTTCTGGTTTCCGGCATGTGCACGCATGCTCCCATTTCGGTATTCGGTGCTGAAAAGGTTCGCCAACACCGGCCTATATTTTCAGTGTCTCTCTCAAGAAGACTGCCATCGAAAGCATTTCCTCCAAAGTACATTTCATGGCACTACTTCGTACTTAACTTGTGAACAATCATACCTGATAATCCTTCATCTTGGAAAAGTCTACAATAAGGCACAGGCACACCATATCCAGAGAGTAAATGGAAATCCCAAAGCATGTATTGGCCATACAAAGATTATTGTGTTTAGTCCTTCCAAAGGTCAAATACAAGTACATTCCTTTGAAGTATCTGGAATAGCACCTAGATGGCCATTCATATCTTTCTGTTCTGAAAGATACGAATTGTGTACATCTGAACACACTGATTCAGATATGGTTTCCAAAACGTCTGTCAACATTATTCTGTGTAAACCACTCCCCGTTAACATCATTAATTTAGCTTTTTATCAAAGCAGAACATCCATGTCAACAAATTCACATTGTGAAACCCATTTTTATCTTGCAAAAATGTACAATGTTTAAATGAAATCTGTTCTGCTTATGGTTGCACTGAAAGCAAGTTCTGCAATATAAACCTATCAGCCATTCAGTAATTCTGAATTGAAATGTTCAGGTTCATTTGAGAATATAGACAATATTAGTTTCTTTTTCTTCCTTGTTGTAAATCAGAGGTCCAGGCTTTTGCTCTGTTTCAAGATGTCTCCAAGATGTCTCTCCCGACTTCGTAGAGAGCTTTATTTTTATACAGTATTATACAAGCAGATAAAAGGTAGCACAGTAACAGTATTCTGATTGGATAGAAATTATTCACCCCCCTCTCAAGATGCCATCTTCTTTAGGTAATATTAGATCATCCACATCCAAGCCAAAATGAAGTAAGCAGGAAAGAGTCACAGAGCACAAGACAGCAGTGTGCTGCTACAGCCCGGCACTGAGACCTTCAATCTACTGACCTATACTTCCTATGTTAAATTTTGGAATTACATTCAAGTTTGATATTACCGTATATACTCGAGTATAAGCCGACCTGAATATAAACAGAGACCTCCAATTTTACCACAAAAAACTGAGAAAACTTATTGACTCGAGTATAAGCCGGGGGTGGGAAATGCAGCGGCCACTGGTAAATTTCAAAATAAAAAAAGACTGGTCAAAAGTGCAAGGACCTGTCAGAAATCACTTTTTTCAGCCCTCTGGGTAGTCCTTTTGTGTATATGCACTACTCAGAGGGCTGAAAAAGTAATTTTTGACTGGTCCTCGCACTTGTGACCAGTCCTCGAACTTACGACTGTCCTCACAGTTTACATTTTTGCCCTATCTTATCACCATTTCTCTCTCCCGCTCTCTTTCTCATTCTTTCTCTCCCCCCTCTTTCTCTCTCTCTCTCCTCCACTCTCTCTCTCATTCTCTTTCTCTCCCCTTCCTCAAAGAGAGAGGTGGTAGGTTTGAGGAGAAAGATTGCTGTATAATAAAAAAGATGAAAGGGAAGAAAACCAACCCCAAACAAATATAAAGATATTAAGATAAAGAATGAATTGTTAAACTTTAAAGAATAAAAGAGAACAAATATGAATAAATAGCAATAATTAGAAACACACATATAAACATACAATGTATTTTCTTTGAACAGAGTATTTGGCCGGTTCACAAATTTAAACAGTGTTTAGTCATTTCACTTAAATTTACAATTTCTATATTTCCTTTTTGCCATATTTATTCCTCATCTATTTTTTTAAAAAACCAATATTACCCTTCATCCTCATCTCTAATCTTAATCAAATTCAATTTTTCACTTCTATTCTATATTATACCCCTTCCCATTGTCATCTATTTTTATATCCATCCTCACATTGGTTAATTATGTAATATTACAGTTGTTCAATACAAATTCAACATTTCAATATAAATCAATTAGTTATATAACTATCTTTTTTGTATATTAATCAATATGAACATGAATATTCCAATTATTTCCATGCAATCCAATTTCTTACAAATCAATTACCGGTAATTATATTTACCAATAATAATAAACCAAATAATTTCCCCCATATATTCTTCCAAACCACAACTTAACCATTTCTGCTTTCAACACAATATACAATTAATAGTATCTCAATTATTACAATTCCCTAGTTAAATAGAGCTTTTTTTCTTTTGTGTTTTAAAATCTTGAACTCTCCTCTTTTGCCATTTGCCATGAATTTCCCATTGTTTGCACCTACTTTTTTTGATGAGGAAAAAGAAATCTGCCTTTCCAATGTTGCAAGCAAAAGAAAAAGAAATCTCTCGCTGCCTCATTTTGTCACGTTGCAGCAAAGACCCTGCTTTAGTTTCAGTTTTGCTTTTTTAGCATAGCTGGGAGGGGGAGGGAAAATGCTCCAGCAATTTACCTCTTTGCAGCTAGCTAGCAACACAGCCCCGGTAAAACAGCTGAAGGCAAATCAGCTGAGAGTCGGGAGGCTCTTCAAATCAACTTATGGTAATTAACCTATACTGACGCTGAAAGGGGCTGTTTTTTCTATTTTTGCAGACAGGGGTCTACTCATTTGTTTTCTTTTAAAAAGGCATTTTTTTTGTGACTCGAATATAAGCCAAGGGGGGCTTTTTCAGCCTGAAAAACGTGCTGAAAAACTCGGCTTATATTTGCGTATACACTGTATATAGCCAAAGTTGTGTAATTTATTACAAACATTGGCTTTCAGTTTTTGCTTGATATCCAAATATTTGTGTTTTTCCATACAGGCAATCCAATGTATGTGCATTAAAATGAAAATCAAATGCTCCTATTGATGTAAGTGCAAATTACACTTGAGATACTATTTTCTGAAACTGAAACCAGAATCTTCGGATTCAGTCCTTTCACTTAATTTTGGACGTAACTTTTTCCCCACTAACTTTCCAAGACTTTCTAAGAATCATTTTGTTTCATGTATCGATGCATCAGTAAAATCTAGTTTGGGAATTGATTAATCAGTTGGATTCTTACCTTTTTGCAAAACCCATTTCCTTTCAGAATTACATCATATACAGATCCTAGATTAAAGATAAAAGCAAAGAGAGAAAGTTTAGGCCCAAGCTGTCAAACTCGTGGCCCAGAGGCCACATGTGTCACATGCTGGCCATGCCCATGCCCAGTTTAGTGAATGGAGGAAAAGTCATGTTATATCACGTGATGCCGCTGTGATGACTCGAGTTTGACACTCCTGGTTTAGGCAATCATTCAAAAAATCTCAGCAAAAGAAAGGCACGATTTACTAAATAAAATGTCATTCATCTACTTGAAAAGAAATTCTGGTCCATTTAAAGCTATGGGTGGACTCCATTCCTAGTAGAGCTTGCAAGAGAATTCCCTCGCCTAATGGTATTAGAATGATTTGGATGTCATTTGATAATGGTCTACCAGGTGGAGATTTTTGAGTATCTGTTCTTGTCATACGCCTCCTTAATTATTGCCTGGAGCTGTATTCTGAATGCCATCACTTCTTTACCCGAGTCTGTGTTTCTGTCTTCTTCTGCCTTCTGGTTTAGCTTAAAACCCTCCTGTTGAGGTTAACGAGGCTTTTGCTAAGCACATTTTCCATGCCCTTTTGAGATACCTTCTGCTCCTGCCTAGGAATCCTTTCTAGAAGTGATATGAACTATGATCCAGGAATCCAAAAGTTTCCCAAACATACCATCTTCATAGCCAATTTTCAGGATCCTACTTTTCATAAACAATAGCAAGGTTGATGGCTGAAACCAATATACCTACCTTTAGCTCCTTTATCTTTCTACCCTTATACCGAAAACAAGTGCTTTCAAAAATACAGGACAAGCAGGCTAGCAGACTTGATCAATTTATTTGTGATCAAGTGATTTATTTGCAGTCCAGATTCATTTTGTTATGTGATGGGCTGCAAATAAATTCAATAAATAAATAGATACTTAAGTGTTTAAGCAACTGCTTATTCTAACATTCCCTTATTTATTTCAATACAAATAACTGTCAATGGCATCCAGAAATATTTCTTTGCATAATTTATCCACTGGAGACTGGCCCAAGAAAGTGAAAATCTTAATTTGTGCTTCAAATTATTTGTCATCAATGAAAACCCACATTCATGGTTGCTGTTCTGGCTCTGTAATAGTAAAGTAGTGAAGAAGGGTTTCCATCTAGTGGCTTGTTATGGAAATCATGCACAGTCTACAAACAACAAATATTTGAGTAACTTTAATTGGCCAAAATAATATTCTGTAACTACCAGATTTGGGCAATCTGATGTCATCAGTGAATGTAGATTTTTTTGCCACCCAAATGTAGTAGTTTAGGTATCATGGCAACTTGTTAGCACTTCATATGATTAAAAAAAGTAGATACCAGGGCGATAAAATAGATTTTAGTTGATGAAACTCTTTGGTTCTCTTTCTCCTTCTAATACCAGTGGTGGGTTTCAACATTTTTTACTACCAGTTCTGTGGATGTGGTTTGATGGGCGTGGCTTGGTGAACGTGGCAGGGGAAGGATACTGTAAAATCTCTATTCCCTCCCCACTCCAGGGGAAGGTTACTGCAAAATCCCCATTTCCTCTCCATAAACTGGGATTGGGAGGCAGAGAATAGATGGGGGCGGGGCCAGTCAGAGGTGATATTTACTGGTTCTCCAAACTACTCAAAATTTCTGCTACTAGTTCTCCAGAACTGGTCAGAACCTGCTGAAACCCACCTCTGTCTAATACCCTTCCTTCTGCAAAACAAGGAGCAGATAATTGCATTGGTTTATTCCAGTCTTTCTCGGCCTATATGTCTCCCAGATGTGTGAAAGTTACTGCTGAAAATTCTAGGGAGTCAAGGCCTAAATATATAGACGACACTCAGATTGCCGAAGGATTGTTTTATTTTTTCCCTATTTCTGTTAGTTCCATTATTTCGTTCCTACAAAATAATGGTGATCCCTGGTGAGACCACAGTGATTTCACAATACTTGATCATTGGGTAATATGATCTCGAGATCACTTACAAATAAACAGGAGCTGGAATACACTAGCATCCACTTGTAAAAGAAGCACAACGTTCAATTCAATTAGGCTCCAATTTATTTGTAAATTCTGATATTTACCATTGTAAAAATTGATTCCATAGAATAAAGATTCCCTTGGACTCCCCTTCCCTTCCTTCTCTCCTTGAATATCAGATGAAAGAAAGAAGACTCTGAAGAACTGCCAACCCAATCTCCTTTGTGAGTTGAGCCTCACAAAGAAGTTGCGATATGTATTAGATGGAGAGCCTATCCATTTGATACAGATCGGTATTAATGCAAAAAAGAAAACAAACAAACCTATAATGAGCTATCCCAATTTTTTAAAAAGTGGAGGAAGGGGAACTACGGTCTGAGTATATTAATCCTGGGTTTTATTGTTGTTGTTGTTGTTTCGGAAAAGTAACAAATATTGGGCTTCATCCCTCCCACTACTTTTATATTTACCTTAATCATTGTGCACATTATACGATGACATTCTTTTACAAGGAGTTGTGGATGTTGTCACATATGTGATTGTCCTAAATAGACCTCCTGTTAATGCTATTTTCTTGTGAAATGTTATCTACAGGTTGGTATTTTTCTTGCCAATGGAACTATGTCAATACTGGCCACCAGTCTCTCCTCTCATACCAATGCTAACACTATGTCAACAAACAACATTGTTTGCACACACAGAAGAAGTGTTGACCATTGCTCTTTAAAAACATGGGTATTCAGCTAAAAGGTCAACAGAAATGACCCTTTTACCCTACCTAACAATATTTGAGCTTTGTGAGAAGAACAAGATGTTAAACTGAAGTCTGAAAAGTCAATATTTAAATGCTGCTGTGGCCTCCAACTGTGATGTATCAGAAAGGAGGATACCCTGTTTGCTGCCATTGCCAAGGTAGCATTTTTCAGTATGAATCAAAACAAATCGTCATTTTTGTAAAATAGCAAACTTCTGCATTTGTACAAGCCTTGGAGTCAAATATTTCTAATTCTTTGTGCTTTTAGAACTCAGCTTTAACAATAATACGATTGACAGATGTTATCACTCCCACACTGTTCCCTCTGAGGGTAGAATTCCAGCTAAACATCACATTAACTCAGAGATAGGGAAACTGTGGCCCTCCAAATGTCATTGAACTATAACTAGAACCATCCATTATTGTTAGGTAAGCAGTAACAGAAAGCCCAGGGATTCCCCGGTTCAGCAATAACAGGTTAAGAAGAGTTTAATCTTTAGCACCAATATTATCATTCTTACCACAAATGTTCAGGAAAGAGATCTTGCGCATGAACTTGTTTTTCTATCCTGAACGTGACTTCTTTTATGACACATGACTGGGAATCAGTAATTTAATCTCTTGGGGATCTGAGATTCTCTTTCTATCAAGGGATATGATGCAATCTAGCTGACAGAATGGGCTTGCAAAATTAATACCTTATCCAAATTAACAAGACCTAAGGTTAGGAATTCAGGTGCTTTGCTTTCTAGGGTGGAGTGTCACCATCCCCTTCTGAAGATCAAGAGGTCTTTCGGATGGGAGTTAATCTTCACAAGACTTAATGTTCATGTTGCCTTAAACTTTTAGCTTTTTCTAACTGTAGACAGGTATGCTTTAGACCAGGAGTCTCCAACCTTGGCAACTTTAAGTCTGGCGGACTTCAACTTCCAGAAGCTGGTTGGGGAATTCTGGGAGTTGAAATCCACCAGGATTAAAGTTGCCAAGGTTGGAGAACCCTGCTTTAGACAGCCCTGTGTCTGGGATGCTGAAGCCAGTTGATTGGAATAGGACATTTTCAACAGGCTCCTAAAACCACCTTCATTCCATATGAAAAGATCCCGAACATTAGTGTATATTTCAGGAATCAATTTACTGAGTTCTTACTATATCGTTGTTAAAGCTGCAAATTTTAGAAGCCTTTGTGGTACACTGGAAGCTTCAACTATTTTAGTAAATAGGTGGATGAATTATTTCATTACTATAGCTTGATCATTTAAATTTTAATCACATTATAATTTGGTCATTTGTGGCACTCTTCCATATGAGAAGGAAAATGAGTTTTAAAACACCAAGAGATGGGGGATTTAATCCTTTTTATAGATTTCTGAATACAAAATTACCTTAATTATTTGGCAGAATGGTGAAAAATGGCTAGCAATGCTCATTTGCTCATTACTGTCTTAATTTGCTACTTAATTAAAACTATGAAGAAACTAGGAGCACCTTTAAAGACTAACCCGTTTCTTATAATCTCACATTTTTTAGATTTAATACATCCCTTTAATGGAAATATATTCAGTTTATTTTATTATTGCTGCTATTATTATTATTATTATTATTATTATTATTATTATTATTATTACTATTACTACTACTACTACTACTACTACTACTACTACATTTGATAGCCTTGATTACTTTTTCTGCAAACTGATGTCTATTCCTCCAACTACTTAATAGGATATTGTCAAGTACATTGAAGGAGACTACAAATCAAGAACACAATAGGAAGAAGAGAGAGTTTTTTTAAAAAAAAATAGCAATAGCGGATGTTGCAAAGATAATGCAGAGTATGGCAATAAGGAAGAGCCCAGAATTCCATGATAAAAATCCTTTCTGAAGAATATGGAACAATATGAATGGCAGAATATAAATTAAGTTGAGGTGAAGGAATCTGAAGTGTATGTAGAACCCCAGAGGTCTTTTTGCTCAATCCACAACTGTTGTTCATTAGTATTTCACCAAAGAGTTTGTTGATGCCATAAATGCATCACATAGGTGTAGAGATTGTGCAGGTCTGATTATGCTAGATGTTTCCCCTATATCAACATTTACATCCATAGGACAGAATCGGATCCAAAAAGAGGATTTCTGGGTAGAATATCTCCTTTCACCCAAAGATTGTATCTGCTTGACTGAAGAAATGTATTTAATTTCAAAATGTATGTCAACTGGAAAAGCATGTTTATGTGTTCCAGCATCTTTGACCTGTTCGTGAGCTCAGCCATGACAAGATAGAGTAAATAAGCTATCATCTGAGTTAAAAATGAACTGGCAGGGATTGCCAGGAAAGCTCTACATCCAGAGATCTTTTATATGAACAAATGATCACACCCAGCTAACAAAAATTTACTATTACGAGGAGCATGTACCATAATTTTTCTTAAAAAGTGCTACTGGGCTTTCTTTGAGTACTTCCTGTGCAAAATGTGAATGATTCAGGTCTATCATGGAATAAAAATGAATAGGGAAGGACCCATCTCAATGCTGCTTTCTACTAAACTAGAATATATTGACTGGGGCTCCAACTCCAGATGATTTGCTGTTAAGACAGCATGAAAATAATCAGAGTAAGTTTGTTTACTTGCTGATTGCATGTATAACTAGAAAAAAAAGCAGCTTGTTTATATCCAGAGTCCATGTTTTCAATTTTAATTAAATCAAGAGCCATTCATTATGTACTTGTGGCGTTCTTGACTCTTTGAGACAAGAATGAGCTTATGCTACAGTATTATGATGTTCCAGCCCAAAAACACAATGCTGCAGGGAACAAAGGGGCTATTTGCAACACAGTAGTATGATATTTGTTCCCAATTAAGTGATGAGACCATAGAAATAAGGGCTCTGTTTGAGTGGTCTATTCTTGGTGCCTGATAGACTTGATGGACTTCCAGAGAGATTTTAGGACATGTCTCAAGGCCTATATTACTTCTGTGAATGAGCAGCTGATGATAACCCTGGAATGGATTGTCTCGGGGAAGACTCTGTGCATGTGAATTCTGGAGAACTCCCTGATTTTCAGAGGAACTCTGGGAGATGAAGTGGCACAAGAGATGCCTCAAAGCCTGCAATAGGAAGATGAAGAATCTGAGAACAAGAACAACCACTGTCGCAATATAGGCTGTGCCAAATCACTTATTTCCCCACTCTTATTGCATGCACAGATAGATAAACACCTGTCCACGCAATAAGAAACCTGAAACAGTGACCCTGTTTCAGGTGACTTGATCCCTCCCACGTAAGGAGCGGCCGGAGGACTCTAAACAAGGTTGTTATTAGAATTATCCTAAGAATCTGTAATTTAAGTCCACTGGGAATTGGACTGTGTTAATACCATGGAATTGACTAAGTTTTGCCTGTTCGTCTGGTATGAAGTTGAAAATCAGTTAGTTCTGATATGGTCCTTGAGTGTTGAAAATGTAAGCGGCAACAATAACTAGAATTCAAATGTACCATGCCTGCAATTTAATTGTCCTAATAGTATTACTGGTAAAACTCAAAAATAATTGCTTCATTATAGCAACGGTTGAAAGTTCTAATACTTATCTTTATTATGAGCCAGACCTTTTTGCCTTCAAACACATATTCCATTAGTAAAGAAGTCCAGTATCATTTCTGTATTCAACAATTTTCACCATCTGTCAAGTCTTAATGATAGTTGCAGTCAAAAGCACTTGTTGGTGGGCCAGGTAGCCTGCCTATTTTAGACTACAATCCTATGCCCATGTATCTTGGATGCATCTTGGATAACCTGCATAGAACTTTATTTGTACAGAACCATTTTCTAGTACACCAAAGTAATAAAAAGCTTTCCTCAGCTATTCATCCTGAGTAATAACCTGCCAATAAAACGTCACCTAAGAGCCACAAAAAATGTATATATAAATTCTGAGACTGAAACACAGCAAGAGCACTTAGATTTGTATACCACTTCACAGTGCTTTACAGCATTCTCTGAGCACTTTACAGAATTGGCATATTGCCCCCAATAATTTGAGTCCTCATTTTACTGACTTCAGAAGGATGGAAGCCTGAGTCCACCTTCAGCCCAGTCAGGATCGAACTCTTGGCTGTGAGCAGAGTTAGCCTGCAATACTGCATTCTAACCACTGAGCCACCATGGCTCCTGTTTCTTTGTTATTTCCAGATTAATTTGCCCTCAATTTTTTAAAAATTGCATTTCCTGACTTTTCATTAGCATTTCTCCTTATACCAAGCCAAACTGTCTTCAGTCTATGGACACTTCAGCTGTACAAAACACAAATGCCTCTGGACTGCATGGTGGGCAAAATTAGTCCTTTAATAGGACCCAGTTTGTGGGGGCAATAAGCTGACTTTGTATAAATATACAAAAGTATGAAGGCTATTGCTTAGCGCATTGTAAGCTGCCCTGAGTCTCCGGAGAAGGGCGGCATATAAATCAAATTTAAAATAATAATAATAATAATAATAATAATAATAAAAAAAAAAAACTTTATTGTGGTCATAGACCAGCAATAGACAAGATTTATCACTGTTAGCAATAGTGTTAAAAGATATTAGTAATAATAATAGTAAGTAATGACATCCATAATAATAAAATACCATGTTTCCCCAAAAATAAGACCCTATCTTATATTTTTTTGAAACCTGAAATAAACGCTTGGCCTTATGGCCATGTGTTCAAAAGCCCAATTGAGCTTATTATCAGGGGATGTCTTATTTTGGGGGAAACAGGGTACATGGTATCAAACAGTATGACTCTTGCCCTTGGTTACATGATGGGAGAGCAAGTAAGTATGTGTGTAAATATAGATTCTCCAAAAATTGTTAGACATATCTAGAAGAAATTGTTGCAGTAAACATCTTTAATTCTATAATCAATTTTTCCTTATGATCATTGCAGCTGCACAGAATTTTGCTACTGCATGTGTGGTAGCCGAATTTGAGTCCCAGAGGAGATAGTCCCACAGGACGTAAAAATTGTCTGCCCTCCCTGGTAATCTCTCTAATGAGGGGAGAATATGCATTGACCTAAAAACTCTGTGTGCAATAAAACGTGTGATATATTTGACTTCTCCTTTATCACATATACATACTTGCTCTGCTATTGGGGTCTTATTATACCTGCCTTGGAGGAATGCTGAGGGGACGATGTTAAATCTAGCTCTGAAGAATACTATTCTATATTTCAGGAAGATCAGGTCCTTTAAAAATCTTCCTGGTTCCCACGCACCCTGTTTAATTCTGTTCCTACTATGGAGAGGCAACCTATTTATTTCTGAATGGAACTCCATGTCTTTTATTCTATTAATGACTACTTGCTTAGCTTAGTCAAAGCCTAAGGATAAGCCTCCTCCTTTAAACATCTACACATCCACACTGGTCTTGGCAATACGAGAGGAATATTTTTCACCACTGGGGGGCATTAATGCCCTTACTTATATGCTGTGAAGCTATCTGCTCATTGCCAACAATATTATCCAGCACAAGACTGCAGGTTATATCCATACTATTCATGGCTCAGTTAAACATGGTATCATTTAGGAATATTAATTTTGTTCATATATAAAATCCTGCATTTTAAAATGGAAACTAAAAATAGTTTTCCCTTCCTCATCTCAGTTAAATATATGTTGGCAAAGGTAAGAGCAAAACACAGTTCATATTGTTCTCGTACATGAAAAACAAATTTTTATTTTAAGATCAGACAAATATTATCCGGGAATTTTTCCACCCTCAATATAGATTGTTGAGATTTGAGTTGGGTAATAATAACCACAAAGAATAGCCAATCAAACATCTGGCCTATTAAAGTTTAGAACCCAAATTTTTCCCTAAAGAGTGGGGGAGGGGGCTTAGATAGGAGAAGTGAGATTGTGAGAGAGCATGCTAGGTGGACCATCGGCATGGCAGAGGTAGGGAAGATTTAGTGCCACTAATGTGCCTTTAAAAAGAAGCAGTTTTACAGCTAGGATCAATATCAAAGTGCAGTTCAAGGTGTTGGTTATGACCTTTAAGCCCTTACTGGCATAGGTCCAGGCTACCTGATGAACAACCTTGTCCCACTAAGACAAGCCCAATCCTACTCATGCTAGCAGAGAGGGCCTACTTCAACAGTCAAAGAACTCTGACTATTGGGATCCAGAAGTACTTTCTCTGCTGCAGTGCCCACTCTTTGGAACATCTTACCTTCCAGGGTAAGATCTACCCCCATCCTCCTAGTCTTCAACAAGAGCCTGAAGACCACTCTGCTGGTTGGCCTGGGAACCAAATGGAGGAGTGGCTTCTGGATTGATGACAGATTCCATCTCCCTTCCTTGCTCTCTACTCTTCACCTGTCCATCTTTTTGGTTATCATATTGATGTATTCTCATTGTGTTCTTTTTCATTGTTTATTTTATTGTTCTATTATCTTATCTCTGTTCTGTCTACACTCTCTTCCTTTCTTTTTTATTGTTGTAAGCTGTCTAGAGTAGGCAGCAAATTAATTTAACAAATAATATTAAATTCATTTTTAAAAAAGGAATTGTGGAAGCTTTCTTCTCAGGTAGTTAATCTACTTCAGTCAGTTATCTTTGGTTAGTTTGTATATACATGATTACTACTCCTATTACCACAAATCTTTCCAGAAAATAATATTTTAATGGCTTTTTCTTCAGGCAAGATTTATCTAAACTTTTCCCTTGCCAAATGTTACATCAACAAGACAAATGTGCTGAGTAGTCTTCTCCAGCTTTCACCCATTTATGTTGCCTTCATATTTCATCATGATTTAATCTCTAGATCTACTTTGATGCTGGGCACTGCTGCCTACTAAGGAGTATAGTGGCTCTTCACTACCAGCTGCAAGTCTGCTTAGGTCTCCTAAGTCTTTTCCCACAAGATTCCCTCAGAATGGAAACCTTAGTTTCAAATCTCTACAATGCAGTCATAAAACCAAACCCTTAGCTGTAATTCACCTGGAATTCTCCATCAAACAGACATTTTCCTTTAATGCTTTTTAAACCTGACCACAGCATCTGATTAATCAATATCTTTTAAGAAGCAATCCAACTATGTTGTCTCATTGCCAATTCAAGGTACACATTATTATTCTAAGATAGGTTGAAATCAATAATTCACTTCTATATCTTGCCCAAAGTATCCAAGACATACTGAGTAAACTGTGGACATGTGGATTTCAACTCACAGAAATCGCCAGGCAGTGTGGCCATTCTAAAAATTCTGGAGGTTGATTCCAAGGATGGGGAAAGCAAAAATAAGCC
Organism: Ptyas mucosa; assembly: GCA_012654045.1. Taxonomy (NCBI): domain Eukaryota; kingdom Metazoa; phylum Chordata; class Lepidosauria; order Squamata; family Colubridae; genus Ptyas; species Ptyas mucosa. The sequence goes on along the minus strand of WNWU01000001.1, from coordinate 19,553,250 downwards.
AAAGTAGGCTTCAAGTATGTTACTACTAGGCCTGTTTTAGATTTATTATAAAAAGTTCCTTTAGAACACATTGGACTGTGACTACAGCATCTCTTAACCTATTAAGGCAACCATGTCAATTAGAGCATTGCACAGCCTAATTATAGTTTCCTTTACCTCATTTTTAGAAGTTGAATTAGTTTCAGAACCAATGCATGCAATACTAAAAAAGAAGTGAATATGTGTTTATTTTTTTTCTCTCTCTCTGGGTGTGTCTCCCTCTCTCATTTTCCCATACCAACATACTGCTTCAATTGCTATTATTATTGTAAAAATAAAGTATAACTAAATAGATATTAGCTCTAAAAACAAGCGTGCAAAATATTTAATTTGGCAGCAACAGCTAGTGTAAACTGTGATCAAATAGAGTAACCCACCCTCTAAGTCACAGGCACAGAATGTTAAGCAACAGTAAGATATATTTCAAAGTGTTATGCTTAGGATCAACCCATTTGTCTCTTTCATCTTTTTGAATATTTGCTGTATGTTATTGTCACAATATTGTAAGATCTGATAATTGGGCCAAATAATTCAAGAACATATTTAAGCATTCTCAAGCAGAAATACATTCTGTGAAGTTGCATGGTTCTTTTTCTGTGGACCAACTGTATCTGTAGTATTACCAATGCAATCTTTAAATCCTCAAGACTGTATTTGAACTGTAAAGCCCATAAGATGATAAAATGCTTCTAAAAATTAATTAATCCTTTAATATAAGGCTCCCAGATTAAATATACAAATAGAACTTCTGTGCCGTTCATAGCTGAGGGAATTGGTTAGCTGAGCTTCTCTTCACCGCAGCATTCCTTTCCCAAAATTCTCTCTTTTTGCATTGGGCAATCACATCCCGAGCAATGGAAAAACCTGGAAGACTTGTAAGAGCAACACTAGACTGAATAACAGCTATGCCAAATGTAAACTGCAAGCCAAATAGCAAGCCAAATGTAATTCTATCAACCCCATGCTGCTTTTTTACTATGTGTTTCTAGAAAGTATGTATGTATGCATGTATGTATGTATCAGTGGTGGGTTATTCCCAGTCCGGTCCAATTATATAGAACCTGTAGTAAAACCAGCGGGAAGCTCCACCCACTTGCCACAATGTCATCATGGATGATCTGCGCATGCGCACGCTCCCGCTGCGAACCAGTAGTAAAGATAAGTGGAACCCACCCCTAGTATGTATGTATTATAACATTTACATTGCTGTACATCTTGAATGAAATTTTAGGTAGCTTTCAACCCAAAAATAAAGCAATATCTGTCTACAGTAAAAGAACAAGATTAAAACAGAAAAGACCTGACATCGCAGTTGGAGGTTTCCCATGCAGCCCACAAAAAGTTTATCCTACAAATCTGACCGTATCCCTTATGGCATTTGGGAAAGAAGCCAGGTCCTTTGGGAAGGTTAAAATAATGGGGACTGCCAAACATTTTCCTAAGGCAGAGACTGCCATGGAACTGACATGTTTCCTAGGTCTCGTAAGATGTCAGCAAAGATGGTAGCCCACAGAATGATGAAATGGCTTATAAAAAGTGTCAGTACACAACATGGGGACAGAAGTAGATATCTTATGTGAAGAATCTTTCTCCACTGCTGAGTTGAAGTATTACTGTCAGGCCCCAAACCAAGAATAACATATAATTTTTCCAAGTGGAGTTTATTGTTACACACCTATAGACAAAATCTTGTCAGACTGAGCACTCTACCATCTGCATCTACAATCTAATCTGTGAAGTAGTAAGGAGGGGCTGTCTTCACTCTCTTTCTCTCACAAATAATATGTAGGCTGAGTTGCCTCTTACTCCTCTCAAATGCATACCCGCCCCAGGAATCCACCTCCTCATCACATTCCATCACAATTACCCACTTATCACTGTCTCCTTTGTTCTGCTGCCTCTAGTGCTTCCATCGGAAGTCATTTTAGTTACCTGACTTCTCTCAGAAATAATGATCGAGTTGAATAGATTGACACTGTCTGCAGTCGGGAAGAGGGGGCAAAATGTGCTAGCCCTTCAAGGTAGACCAAACTAGTGAAACCAAAGTTATGAATGCTAATACTACTTTTATTATAAGGTTACAGTAACAGGATCTTGCAAATCTCACCATCCTTCCCCAGGGAGGAAGAACTAGGGAGAGTCAAGCCCAAGATCCTTTTTCAAATCACATTTCTGATTTGGATTCAGCTAAATATTGGTTTTATCTAAACATTGACTTGGTTGTGGTTCTTCATCCTGCTCCTCAAGGTTATTAGTATCGCATCGCATCACATACAGTAGCACAGCATAGCATAGTATAACAGAATACTACTTTATTACCAATAGGGATGATTTAAGCCTGTTTCGCCCCTCAATTGGGATTAAGAAAGGCTATATCATAAGGAGATATAAGATGTTGCCATGGCATAGTTATGTCTTGGTTTGGTGCAAATTGGGAAAGGAGCAAAGTCAGATAACGAGCCCATCCAGCACAGATAATAAAAATTGCACAATACTAGGATTTCCTCAGACAAATTTATAAATTGTCAGAAGCACTGAGGCATTTCTGGGTTGAAAGGATTAGCAGGTGACTTCACTGTTGCCCTGAAGACGCCCGATTGGTGGTTCTTTTCATGTCCCCCACAGGATCTGGAGCGAAGGACGGAAACTCATGCTGCCTCATGGCAGCACTCGGATCTCAAACACGGGCTTGTTAACCTCCAACCCAACATCCTAACTACACAAAGCCACCATGTTCCAATTTATAAATAACGGGAAATCTTAAACTAAAGTATTAAAGAACGTTACCCAAAAGGGAAAATAACTTCTAGGTACTATGGAACCTACTAAGATCCTAGACCCACAGTAGGTAACAATATCTGCAATCTGTGTTTGCAGACTCTTAACTATAGGCCTTCTGTGCATAACATCTGACCTAATCTTTTTAAATGCTCCGATTCATCCTTTTCTTGTATCTTAATTGCCACCTTTCCTGATGAAGACGTCTACAGAAGTCAAAACATGTGTAGCATTTGGGTTGTATCTAATGAAGCTGTTGGTCTGGGATTCTTTCTTTCTATTGGCAAGCATGGATGTCTACTTTTAATAAGATTCTTTTTTGAATAATACTAATAAGAACATTTATTTGTAAAAGCAAGTGAGGAGGTATTGCAAATTTTGCAGCCTGATGTGATATGATTTATTGTTGCGACTTTAGGATCACAATGGAAATACCTCACAGTTATCAAATAGGAATGCATAGTTCATAGAATATATCATTTCACTGTTTAGCAGGCAGTGAAATATGAACTGGCTTATCAGGTCTGATAATAACATTATTCAAACTGAATCTTACAAGAAAGACAAGCTCGTTTCTCCTTTCTAATAGAACCTAACATGGATACAGGGCTACATAAACAAATAAGTGTGGATATTTGTCTTAAAGCTGTGTTACTGCTGACTTTATTTGGAGTCAGAGAACAGAAGTAGAAGACAGCCGGGCTTCACTACCAATACTGAATTGGCTTTGGTCTTTCAAGTATGTGCCTTTCTTCATTATCAGATTTCAGTAGGCTGAGTTAGGGTAATAAAAAGCCTAATAAATAACTTTATCTGTTATCATTTGACTTTAATCTTTCAGGTGTTGCTCTGTCCACTTATATTAGATTGATTATTTATTTATTTATTTATTTATTTATTTAATTTATTTATTTATTTATTTAACTTATGTGCCTCCCATCTCGCCAGAAACGATTCCAGGCGGCTCACAATCATTCAGTTAAAATGCAATATAAAACATTAAAACAATAAATAAAGATCTTAAATTGAACATTTAAAATTTAAATAAAATCGGCAAGGAGGAAGAAGGAGGGAGAAAAGTGTGCACGGGGAGGAGGTGTGGTGTTATCTAGTCCATTAGCCACTTCCAAAATGCCATGCCCCCATTATGGCCCCTGGCCAGTTGGCACAACAGATACTTAGTATATTATAAAATATTAGAATATGCAAAACTGTCAAATAAAATAAATGGTGGAAATCATAATCTAAAGATCTATAAAGAAGAGAATTAACGAATTCAAAATAGAAAAGCAAAAAAAATAATAATCGTAGGCCCAGGTGGCACAGTAATTAGAGTGCAGTACTGCAGCTACTTCAGCTGACTGCTAGTTCAGCAGATCAGCGGATCAAATCTCACCGGCTCAAGGTTGACTCAGCCTTCCATCCTTCTGAGGTGGGTAAAATGAGGACCCAGATTGTTGGGGGCAATATGCTATTTAGTATACTGTCTTTGGTGTAAGCTGCCCAGAGTCCTCAGAGAGTGGGCAGCATAAAGATAATAATAATAATAATAATAATAATAATAATAATAATAATAATAAT
>WNWU01000001.1:19348498-19548842 GCA_012654045.1 Ptyas mucosa | reverse complement strand
ATAATAATAATAATAATAATAATAATAATAATAATAATAATAATAATAGGAAGTATATGAAATAGATGGATATTTGGATGAGAATATAGATTATTTTTTCCCCTTTCAGAGGGAATGGCAAAATGACCTCTAAATCTAGCAGTGAATTTAATATAAATTTAACATGGTCGGGATTAGGCTTAAATAAATATCCTTTTAAAGGTTCCTTCATATTTACTCATTAATATTAATTTTCTTATACACAGACAGGAAGATTTATGGATGTGCTCAAACTCAGGGTTTTTAATCCCTGAAGGAAAAAAGAGATAGTTATGTCATTTCTTTTTAATTCAAAATTTATAATGTCCATTGAATTACAAATCAGTCAGATTTTCTTTTTTTTTTTATTGAAAAAGTTTTAAAAGTTTTACATACATTTTCTCCCCCCTCCCCAACCACCCCCCCGACTTCCCAGAGCAAATACAAAATAAAATAAAATACAGCTCAAATTCTCTAAATTAAACTCCATTTCACACTTATCATAATCATAATCATTAAACAAATAGATAAAAGGAAAGCAAGTCTTCTTTCTTCTTATTCCATCTAATTCAACAAAATTAATATCCATTCATAATTACAACAGCTAATAAAACAGTTAAGTATTACCTAATTAAACCTATCTTTAATCAATTTAGCTATTTAATGCTTAACAAATTATTAGGTCTATACAATTTAACAAGATATTTTATAACTTCTTTCATTGAAAAAAAAGAAAAAAAAAGAAACCCTCATTCAAAAACCCCAAATTTAAAATAAAATGTTATATAAACTCTTCCGTCCTCCACTTTTAAACCATAAAGGTCCAATTATAATTAAAGCACTTAATAAAAAATAATAATTTTTTTTGAATTAAAAAATAATAATCAAACCTCTTATTAATTTGTCAATACATATTAACAAATCAGCTAAAAACATCATTTATTAACTATATCAAACGTTTAAATTCTTCATACTAGATTAAACCGGTTGCTAATCTTCTTGTCTTCACATCCTCCAACAGCATTTAGAATATCTTCATTTACATCTACCCACCTAAATAAAAATTGCTTCTTTATATATAAAAAAAAACCCCGAGTGACTTTATAATTGTATTTGAAATAATTTCCATCAAATCCAGTCAAAAATTAGATTATTAAATTCATCAGACGTGTTAGGGAAACCACCAGATCAACTGCAGTTGCCCTAGGTCCATAGTCCTTTTGCCTTATATTTATTACCATCAGTCAGGAGACTCCAATTTACTATATTCAATAAAACTTCTGCGATTGCAATTAAGTCCAAATTTGTTACAGTCCTTAATAAAATATTCCAAATCATTCAAGTCAAGGCATATTTTACAGCCCAACCCACCAGCATTGCAGTGATCTGTTTATTCTTCTCAAAATATTCCAATACAGCTGTAGGTTGCCTCCTCATCGTCGCTCATCGCTTAGATAACTGGCATTAAACTGCTGTCTGTTTTTTTCCCCACAAGTTCAAAATCTTTAAGCAGCTAAACAATACTTTTTAAGGACCATCATCTCATCAAACAGGGTTATTTTCCATTTTTCCAATCTTTCTTCTTTTCCTTTTTACGAACTTTCTTTTTAACTTTGAACCCTCTGCCTTTTTTCACTCCAGTAAAATTTTGCAATTTTTGGGATTGCATAATATAAATTTTTTGGAGAAATATAACTTCTTTTGGAAACAGCTCTTTAAATGCAGATTGGTTTTTATAAGAAAAAATTCGTGTAACCAAAATCTCATCAGCTTCCAAGACTTCTTCCTTATTTTGCACAGCGTCCATCTTTCTCTCCTCGGTGATCTGTTGTTGTACTTTTCCATCTCCCAGCTCTTCGTTCAATCCCCCAGTGCTAGATTGCAACTTAGTATTTCCATGTATTTCATTGTTTCCAGCTTGAAAAGCTTGAAATATAGTATCAATTCTTTTCAATAAAGCAGAGGTAATTGAGCTCAAAGCTTCCTCAAAGTCAGACCATTGAGGGTTAATTAACCCTCCTTTGCTTTCTTTGCTTTCAAAAAGACCAGCCATCTCGCCCCCCTTCTTCCTTCCCTTCCAGAAGGACAGAAAAAAAAAGAAAAAGAAAAAAAAAGAGTATCAAGAAGGGGAAAAAAAGACCCTTTACAATTTATAATTTGTATTGCTGCTTCAATTATTATTATTACATCCTTTCTTGTTTCATCCACTTTTCAAAAAGGAGTTTTACGATTCAAATAGGGGCTTATCAATAATTACTTTTAACTTTCACTTCTTCACGCCCCGTTAAAACTCAAATGCCATCTTGCTTTCACTTTCAGCTTAAAAAAAATCTTTTAAAGAGAGTAAATCTTTGGAGTTAGAAAGAAAAAAAAATACTTGCTGTTTCATTCATGCTGCTTGTGCTCCGCCAGCTTTATTCAGAAAGTATTTGTTTAAAGTTAATAGCTGGGATGGTAACGACATCTAGCTCTGCAAAGCAGAGGCATCCAGGGTCCGGAGTACTGACAGGCTTAATGGGGAGCTCTCATCTTCGAGCACCAGATTATGGGTAAAATCTGGCACTCTCAGGGAGCTCTACCCCACCCGTCTACTCTCTTTCCCCCCTCATACCAGGGGAAAAGTTTCCAAACCGCAAGACAGCTGATAGTCGCTGTTCTTTGCAGTTCTACGGAGCCCTGGGCTGGCGCTTCAAAAAGAAGCGTCTAGCGATGTCGCAGTCCCAACGGAAGTCCCAGTCAGATTTTCAATTTGGTAGTATATTTATAATTTGGTCCTGTTCAATGGTAATGGACTAATGATATGTCAAAATGAAAATATAGATATATTATATATTATATATACTATATTCATACACTAGGTGTGGTGGTGCAGTGATTAGAATGCAGTACTGCAGGCTACTTCTCTGACTGCAGTTTGGCAGTTCAATTCTCACTGGCTCAAAGTTGATTCCGACTTCCATTCTTTCAAGGTGGGTAAAATGAGGACCCTAATGTTGGGGGCAATGTGCTGACTCTGTAAACCGCTTAGAGAGGGCTGTAAATCTCTGTGAAGCGGTATATAAGTCTAAGAGCTATTGCTATAGTGTGAATAATATTTGCAATGCAGTAAACTACAGAGTAAAAGCTCTTTCGGGGCTGTCTTCATTTCTACTTAGTCCATGAGTCTATGCTGACACTTGCCACAAGACCTTTCTGCAGTGGTGGGATTCAAATAATTTAACAACCGGTTCTCTGCCCTAATGACCAGCTGGGTAGGCATGGCTTGGTGGTCATGTGACCATGTGGTCGTGGCCAAACTCAACGTCACTCATGTTGATGGGCGCTTTGCCTTAGCTGTTACAATATAATAAGGGTTAACCAGAGAGGCAGTTTCTGTAAGCAAGACAATAAAGATTAGGCTAGAAAAAACACCAGAATATTCCCTTCCTGTCTTCCTTATAAGATTAGCCCTTTAAAGTGGAAAAAAACCAAAATAAGATTTCTTCCAACAACTAGCAGTTCTCCAAACTGCTTAGAAAATTAACAACCGGTTCTCCCGAATAGGTGCGAACTGGTTGAATCCCATCACTGCCTTTCTGATGTCAAGGATTCCCAGTGTAGAAAGGACCAACAAAATCTTATTTCTTTTATTAATCTATTTAAGCTGCAAGGAAGAATCCAGTCTGAGATTTCCATTTCTTAAACTGGAGTCTTCTTACCTAATATCCGCAAGATTGTTTTCCAGATTTTATTGTAATGATCATAGCCAAGGATGGGCAATCAAATGGTCTATGGACTTCATCCTGCTACAGGTTTTAGTGCTATCTCAGATCTTCCTACTCATTTGCAAGGGTATTTGCAGCAACACCATATTTCTACATCTGCCAACTACTTAGAGATTTATGTTGATCAGAATCCAGCATATGGAACAGCATCCAGGAATGATGTAAAATCAAAAGAACAGAAAAAACATATCCAAAGGTTTTATTTCATTAAAAAAAAAGGTATAGGGATTAAGTGCATGGGGCTGTCTGTGCTGCATAAAGATTCTGAGGATTAAAGACTGGATTAACAGGAACACTAGATCTAAGCTAGAACGGTCATGAAATGCAAAAAGTGGTGAGTTTTCTATGTAAAATGGAATAAAGCCATTTTCAATACTTATATTAAATCTGAATTTATTTTGTTTTTTATTTTAATATTTCTCCTCCCATCTTATACCGTTTTATACAAAAATAAATGGTGGCACAGCAGACTAAGTGCTGTTAAAGTAGCACCAGCTGCCTGCAATTACTGCAAGTTCAAATCTCACCAGGCTCAAGGTTGACTCAGCCTTCCATCCTTCCAAGGTAGGTAAAATGAGGACCCGGATTGTGGGGGCAATAAGCTGACTTTGTATAAAAAAAGAACACCGCTTGGGGGGGGGGGGGCGAAAGCCCTACTAAGCAGGTATATACAAAAGTATGAAGGCTATTGCTTAACGCATTGTAAGCTGCCCTGAGTCTCTGGAAAAGGGCGGCATATAAATCGAACCAACCAACCAACCAACCAACAAACAAACAAATAAATAAATATTTGGATACACTATGTGGGTATAAGAGCAAAAGATATTACCTTAACATCAAAAACATTGCAATTATGAAACTGATTTTATTACCAAAGTAACCATTAAATATGAACTAGTTTAGTTTTTGAAACAGGAAACTTTTCACCCAATACTTTGGTAACAGAAAATTTTCAGTTATATATGACTTAGTACAGATAAGTCAGAAACAGAATTCTGATTAATTTAGTTGTTTCAGGCAAATTCTGAGATCCTTATGATTATTGCCTGTAATAATAATAATGATTAACATGTTTTCCTAAGAATTGAATAATTACATGTTTTATATATTTTCTCTGACGACTGAACTGAAATCCACTTGATGCTAATTAAGTTAATTATGTAAGACTGAAACTTGCTGAAAAGCTTCAATACTGGTTAGTCAAGTATCATGTCAAATAAATGAACAGGAGGAAGAAAAATGTTTCATTAAAATCTATTTTTTTAAAAGTTTCTTTCTATACCTAGTTAGTATAAATATAGACAAAGTCTACATATTCAAGTTATTATCCAGAAGACTATAAAGTTCTAGATATATATCTCAAATGTCCCAGTTTCTCTGAAATAGTTTGTGCTTTTTTACAACCATATATGTTTTATAGAGGTGAATGTGCCTATTAACTTCATTCACCCAAATTAATAATTTGAAATAACTGTTATAACATGGCATGGATTTTGCTGCTGCTTAAATTTTCAGTTTGGAATTTGAATTTTGCTCTAATTTGTTCGGATTAAATGAGGGGAAAATGTTCAAAATGGCAGCCATAACCATGTGGTCAAAGTCCCTTCTTTACAGGTGTCATGATTCTTCTGGTTACATTTTTTGACTCCCTTGAATTAAATTTTGCCATGTAAATTGGTGGTTCTCATACTTTTCTTTTAAGCAGACTAGGACATTGCTGGTAAAGCTTTTGCAGGCAAAAGATAGGACTGCAGTACCTGTGAGCACTATATCAAGACACCTGCCTATAGTTGGTACCTGTGGGACTTCAAAATTTTCTTTGGGAAAATGTTGTGGATTAGAGAAAAGCATGACATGAGGAGACCTTCAAAGTTGGTTATTAGAGGCAATTAGAAAAAACTAAATATTATAATTACAGAAGACCCACTAATACAATAGTCGTCACAATGTAAAATGTCACCACTATGTAAAATGGGGGTTTAGAAAGAATACATATATTAAAACATATAAAGAATGGTTGCTGGAATTGGGTATATCTACTTTAATGAAAAGAAGGACTAGGGGTGACATGATAGCAGTGTTTGAATATCTCAGGGGCTGCCACAAAGAAGAGGGAGTCAATCTATTCTCCAAAGCACTTGAGGGCAGAACAAGAAGCAATGGATGGAAACTAATCAAGGAGAGAAGCAACCTAGAACTAAGGAGAAATTTCCTGACAGTCAGAACAATTAATCATTGGAACAACTTGCCTCCAGAAGTTGTGAATGCTCCAACATTGGAAGTTTTTAAGAAGAGATTGAACAGCCATTTGTCTGAAATGGTATAGGGCCGTGATGGCGAACCTATGGCACGGATGCCACAGGTGACACGTGGAGCCATATAGGTGGGCACGTGAGCTCAGCTCCGGCACGCATGCGTGCGCCAGCCAGCTGATTTTCGGGTCTTCTGGACCCATCAGAAGTCAGGAAACACACTGTTTCCGGGCTCCAGAGGGCCTCTGGGGGTGGTGGGGAAGGTCATTTTTGCCCTCCCCAGGCTCCTAGAAAGGCTGTGGAACCTGGGGAGAGCAAAAAATGGGCCTACCTGGCCCACCGTGACAAAAGCGGGGGGAGCATGGGGATGGGGTGCGTAGAATTATGGATGTGGGCCCCACCGCATATGGGGTGCATGTGACCCCACCACTTTTGGCACATGATGGCAAAAAGGTTAGCCATCACTGGTATAGGGTTTCCTGCCTCAGCAGGGGTTTGGACTAGAAGACCTCCAAGATCCCTTCCAACTCTGTCATTCTATTCTATTCTATTATGGAACAAAGTATTTTAACTTTGGAAGAATTGAAGGATATTTGGCAATAATGTACTCAGAACTTTTTCTTAAGATACTGTGCTATGATAAAAATGAGTTTAAAAGAGTCCTGGTGGCACAGTGGACTAATTCACTGTTATTAAGATCAGCTGCTTGCAATTACTGCTAAATCCCACCAGGCTCAAGGTTGACTCAGCCTTCCATCCTTTCTAAGGTAGGTGAAATGAGGACCCAGATTATGGGGGCAATAAGATGACTTTGTATAAATATACAAAAGTATGAAGGCTATTGCTTAACACACTGTAAGCCACCCTGAGTCTCCGGAGAAGGGCGGCATAAAATCAATTTTTTTTTAAAAAAAAAAAAAGAGGGGATAGAAAAGGGTATAAATGAGAATCAGACTATTTGGATATGGATTTAAAAAGTGACAGGCTAAAGAATGATTTTGACAAAGATGTTATCAGGATTTACAAATTAAATTAGCTGATTTTTAATTGGTAAAAGGAATACACAAAATAATAAATCAAAAAAGTAACTTTTGAATGTTTGGATTTCAACTAAGAGTGATTTGAACAACTTTCTTATTTTAGACTTACAAAAGAGATGGGTTATATTTATGAAAGAATTCTTGAAAAAAAAAGAAAAGTTTTTGGAACACTACTTAAAAGGAATAAACATCAAATATTTTTCTTTTTTAAAAAAAATATGATTTAGGTTCTATAGACTATATTATTTTGAAATACCATCCTGTTTATGATGCTTTCTGTTTCTCAGATTTTAAAATGTTGCAACCTGAACTGATCCCATGGGAAAGAAAACTCAGTTGGGCTCTGCACTACAGCCTGTCAGTCAACCTAGAGTGATGTTATCATGAACCACAATGAATACTAGGGAGACTACATTTTATTATCTGGCTTAAAGCAGGCACAGCCCAAAAAGAAATTTAAAGAAGATCCTGCCTGATAACACTAGGCAGCTTCCAAGAAAAAGATAAAGGGTGGAGACTCTCAAGCATAAGAATTGTGGCTGATTACAAGCTGAATAGAAGTCAGCAGTACAATCTGACTACATGCATAAGAGCACCAGTGTGCCTACCGTCCCTGTCCTAATGTTTCTTCTATTTGTATCTATTTTATGCATCCAATCCATGCTTATACTTATTACCAAATGCGTTCTTGACAAATAAAATAAATAAATAAAAATAAATAAAATTCTAGAGTGTGTCAAGAGGAGTGTAATCTACAAATCAAGGAAAATTCCACTATATTCTACATTCCTCAGAAAGCAGCTTGAGTTCCTTGCCTAATTTATGGGCATCAAAAGGAGAAATTTTAAGAGAGTTTCAGATAAATTGGAATGGATTCAGAGTATGGTTAAAAAAAAATAGTGGCTGCAGTGGTACAACTGAAACTGTGACTCTTTATTGAGGGACTCAAAACCAAGTTTTACAATGAGCAGTTGAGATGACTGGATAGTAAGAGTAAAATGAAACAAGAGAATAATTGTTAAGTGCCTGGAGGCATGTCACTTAACTGTCACTTTGGGAGCAAAGGAAACTTGTGTCGTGGCATATTTGCTGCTACTGAATGAGGTCATGCAGAGCTATTTTGATTGCAGCCACTTATCTTCTGCAGTGACCCAGTTCCAACTAAATCTATAAATATAATTACATAATGCAGAGGAATGCTTTCAGTTTCATAAACATGTAGGAAAAAATAGGTTTTACTAAGTGTGTTAACTGCAGAAATATCTATAAATGTTAGAACTGTTTTCTGTATAGTCCTAAAGAATGTGTTTTTTAAAATTTATCTGCCTACTGAAATAGGATATAATCTTATCTGAATCTTATATAATTAGAAGTAATTCCACCCAAAGAAAGTTGCTTGGGAGTTTTTTTCTTCTTCGGTTTAGGAGGAGGAGCTAGAACTTTTCTAAAAACGAAACCTAAACCAATCACAATGAAAATATGTAGAAAGATTTCCCCCCCACCCCCCCTTCTTTCTGCACCTCTTTATTTAAAAGTTATTCATGAGCCAGACTGGAAGAAAGTTGTCAGTTGACATAATAAATAAATGATGGAGGGTAAAATTGAGTGCATAATACATTCAAGGAAGTTTGATGGTGACATACTGTAGAGGGGATGAATGAATGGTTTGGAAAAGATGACATATCAAGTATTTCATAGAGACAGGCAATAGCGCAAACTTCTCCAAACGCTAATAAATAAAGTAATACATTGAGCACACCATCTCAATCATTCAGCCTCTGTTTTTCCAAATATGGCCGCCTTTTTTGTCTCAGTGCATTAAATCAAGAACCTAAGTTTTCCAACCATCAAAAAAGTTTGTGCACTTTTTTTCTCTTCCAGGTGATGAATTTACAAGAAGTATGTTAATTTCTTCTTTCTTGTTTGGATAAAATTTATGATAAATTCAAGCCTGACAAGCAGTGGTTGATTTTAATGATAATTTGGCCCCAAGCCTCTGTTTCATATCCGGTAGAAAGCAGGACTGAAGCTGTCTTTTCCACCAGGGGTGAAATGCTCCCGGTTTGGACCGGATCGCCCGATCCTGTAGCGATGGAGGTGAGTGGTTCGGAGAACCAGTAGCAAAAATCCCTGCCCCCCCACCCCCACGCCCAGCTGAGCCACACAATCATCAGAGGCTTTTTTTTTTACTTTTAAAAGCATTTTTTCTACAACCTCTTCGGCTGAAAAAATGCTTTTAAAAGTAAAAAAAAAAGCCTCTGATGATCGTGCAGCTCAGCTGGGATCGTCAAAGGCTTTTAAAAGAAAAAAAACCCTTTTTTTTCTTTTAAATGCCTCTGAAGATCCAAGCTGAGTTTTTTAAAAACTGACGAACAGGCAACTCAGCTTGGATCATCAGAGGCATTTAAAAGAACCCCCCCTTTTTTTTCTTTTAAATGCCTCTGCCGATCCCAGCTGAGTTGCCTGATCGGCAGAGGCTTTTTAAAAAAGCCTCTGCTGATCAGGCAACTCAGCTGGGATTGTCAGAGCCTTTTGAAAGCATTTTTTAAAACATGGTTTTAAAATGGTTTTAAAAGTTAAAAAAAAAATTGGCCACGCCACCCAGTCACATTATCTCCCCTCCACCAAGCCACGCCCACAGAACTGGTAGTAACAAATTTTAGATTTCACCATTTTCCACTAGTATACAAATTCGGTGCAAGATAGTATCTGCAGTATTCTATTAAAAGACACCAACACAGTCAATGAAAGAAAGACAGTGTCCCTGTTTGCAACTATAGCGTTTTTTCCAGTTAAAATCACAACCCTCTTTGAATATGGTTCAGGAAGTTTGCCTTGATCAATAAAAAATTGGTAGGTTGATAGTGTGTCAAGTTGAAAGGTAAAAAGTAACGTAGATAGACTTTTGTCTCTGCCCACTTGGCTAATGAGTCTATGAACTGACCAACTGTTGTAGTAAGGCAGTGTATACCAAGTAGGTGCCACTGTTTCTTCTTTTATAATACTTATTGCATTGAAATTTGGAGGAGAAATGAATATGCCAGTCCTAGAACCATTATAGAGAAAACATAGGACTGGATGACAAAGTTGTAAAACTGCTTATTGATATGTTTATCTATATCCCTTTGACATTTTGATCCCACCATTCCATTAAAAATATGATTCCCCGAGAACTGGGAGTATCATTTACTTTTTACAGATCTGAATCAGAAGCTATATTTTTAGAAGGAATTTGGGTGAAAGAAAATACGTCTGAATGCTAAGTAAAATTAGCAGAAAGGAACATACAATTTTCTATTGTATCCTTTGGTATTTCTGTGAATCAATAAATTAACGAACACATAAAGGCTTTACAGGTCTAAAAAAATCCTAGTTATATCTGGTATCAGCTAATCTGAATATATTTTTATTTATTTGTTCATTTTAAAAAACCCTTTAAATGACAATAGCGTGATAACAGGCTAAATGGATTATAACTCAAAATCTATTTGTAATGACACAACATAACCTGGATTGATAGCATTTATCTATGTACAGCTTTTTAAAATCCTTTAGGAGCAGGAGGCAAATGCCAACAAGATGAAAACTCTAAATCCAGCTTGATTCCTGGGGACTGTGTGGATGTGTTCAGGTAGTCAGGAACAAATCAATGGTTTGTCTGTGCCTGCCTTGGTTTTTTCCCCCTCAACTTCCCCTCCTATCTATTTACAGGTTGGCAGTTCCCTGGTTGGCGAGACAGACAAATATACACAGATACAATTTTCTTCAGTCTTCAGGATCAGCCAAGATCCCCTAGGCCCTGGGCCCTAGGAGGTGCTACCTGCTGTGGCCAAACACTGAATATACCAAGTAAATCTATTTTAGGTATGTGGCATGGAAACATCCTACAAAGGCTCTCTCTCTCTCTTTCTCATTTCCTCATTATTTGCTTTTCTAAGGATAATAGTGATGTTACTGGGAAAATATGTTAATAATTTCAAAATTTTATCTTTTTTAAAAATAGTAAATATTTAGAAGCAATCGTTTCTGAACACAAGCAGGAATCAGCAAAGGGCAGAGGTCTGAAATAAAAGAAACATGTCCTTACCAGTGGTGGGTTTCAAATTTTTTTACTACCAGTTCTGTGGGTGTGGCTTGGTGGGTAGGACATGGCTTGGTGGGTATGGCTTGGTGGGCGTGGCAGGGGAAGGTTACTGCAAAATCCCCATTTCCTCCCAATCAGCTGGGACTTGGGAGGCAGAAAATAGATGGGGGCAGGGCCAGTCAGAATTTTTACTACCCATTCTCCAAACTACTCAAAATTTCCACTACCATGCTGAAACCTACCTCTGGTCCTTACCTAAAGGGTAATCAAAGTAAAAAAGATAGAAAAAAGATTAATAACTCTGAACAAGAGATTTTCTACTCCATAGCACTACTTATTACTTATTAAATAATTATTTAACACCACTGATAGCAATTTACAGTATATATCATGCCATGGTATCCTGTATTATTGTCCCATGTGTCATTTTAAAATCCTCCAATTGTACAGAGGTAATTCTGGCAACAGGGGACAAAAAATAAAATCCTGTTAGCCTTTCTTGTCAGCACATGATTCCTGATCAGTAAAGTTCACCTGAGGCATTTTGAAGTGATGACAAGTCAGGTTATGGCATAAAAATTCCTCATGCCTTCTTTTGTTATCAACAGTATAATTATGTCTCAACAGGAGGATTTAATCTAAAGCTGTGGAGAGTCAGAGAGTTAATTATTTTAAACAAGAATCCGGTTAGTGAACTGTCAGGGTATAATGCTCCAGGCTGCCATAAAGACATGAGTTGGAAACACGGCAGTGGTATATTACCCACCTCAGACTAAGCTTGTTCCAGAAGTAAAACTCTTCTGGATAATGACAGACCTTCTAAAACAGCCTTCTTCAATTAGGTAACCACCAGTCCCAACCAATGCAGAAAGTGCTTTTTTAAAAACACATCTACTCTTTACAAAGGGATGCGGTGGCTCAGTGGCTAAGACACTGAGCTTGTCGATCGAAATGTTGGCAGTTCAGCGGTTCAAATCCCTAGTGCCACATAATGGGGTGAGCTCGGTTATGTGGCAAGTTACTTGTCCCAAGTAACTGGGAACCTAGCAGTTCAAAAGTGTGTAAAAATGCAAGTAGAAAAATAGGGACTACCTTTGGTGGGAAGGTAACAACGTTCCGTGCGCCTTTGGTGTTTAGTCATGCCAGCCACATGACCACGGAGACGTCTTTGGACAGCGCTGGCTCTTCGGCTTTGAAACGGAGATGAACACCGCCCCCTAGAGTTGGGAACGACTAGCACATATGTGCGAGGGGAACCTTTACCTTTACTTTTTCCAAAGGTAAATGCTTTCCAGTCAAATAATGTGTTTACAGACACCACCACCACACCTTGAACGAATAGCTGCCTTTATCATCAAATACCTGTCAGAAGAAGCTCTGGTGGCGCAGTAGTCAGACTGCAGTATTGCAGGCAGGCATACAGCCAAGAGTTTGATCCTGACTGAGGCCAGTAAAATGAGAGCCCAGATTGTTGAGGGCAATAGGCTCACACTGTAAACCGCTCAGAAAGAGCTGTAACACAATATGGAGCAGAATATCAGTGCTATTGCTATCAATGGCTGTTCCTTCTCCGGTCTTTTCCCTGTGGATTAAAAAATTATTGGGAAAGATCATCTAATATGCCCAGAGATGGTAGGAGTTTACCACTCACCTTCATTCTATCCCCTAGCCCTCCACTCTGTACCTACTTATCACTCCGATTACAAATCGATGGTAATTCCAGATTAAGATGACGGAAAAGGTCAGGTTGTTTTAAGAAATAGCAAAGCAAAGCTACATTTCTGCCAAGTCTGAAGCACTCTATTGACTCATTTTGAAAGCATGTACAAAAATTGTACATCTTTAACAGCCCTTCTTTGCTTATTTTTAGTCACGCCTCATCCTTTTGGTAACAAGGCCTTTGCTGAGTGAGGTCTGTAAGAATGTTAATCTTAAAAGCAAACAGAGCTCTACTTGTGGTTGGGAAAGTGGTTCTCCATGCAATGTTTGCATCTGAAAAAAAGCACAGTAATGCCACATATACAATAAGCCATCTAGGAAACCTAGAAGGGCATTCATCAAAATACAATCTCATCAGGGGTTACCAGATATTCAGGAAAAAAGAGGACATGTTCCCTTCTGTGTCCTCAACCTCCTTTGTCCAGCTTTTTGAGTTCCTTATTTACTTTTATTTTGGACTGTTTCACAACAGCAATCATTTAAACTTTTATGTATTGTGATCTTCTAAATCGACTCCTACTTTCTTTCCCTCATCCACTGACACACTGATAACCTAGATTTGCCTTATTTATTTCCTGATTCCAGCAATCAGCTTCAATCCAGCCCCTTCAAATGAATGATCATTGTAATCTGTAGATCACATGATTCACTATACATTTCTGTGGTGAAGTTTGAAAAGCAGGTCATCGATTCTATATTATCACTAGCATATGTTCTTGAAAAAACAGATTTGTTGGAAAAATATTGCAGTTGAAAATCTAGTCTGTCTGATGCTCGAAAAAATTGACAATATATATGTATATTGAAGTACTTTGCAGGGGTTTTTTTTGCTATGGTTTTTATCACAGAGGCCAAGAAAGTGAGTGGGTCCTTCCCCACACCCCTTTGTCATACTTCTTAATTGCCTATGTGTTTCTTTGCCTATTAAATACCTGGTAATCCTAACCTCATCATACATTTAGCATGTTTTCATCCTGAAAGCATTTGTGATAGGGGAAAACATAACTCAGAGAATACAATAAAGCTTAATAAATGTGGCTGCAGAGCTCCAAGTTGATTTGATATTTGTTCTCAGGTTACCTTACTAAACAAAAAGACCTGCATCTACCATAAAATACTATCTATAAATAGGACATGCACAGTTTCTTGATTAAATGCAATAGTAGCTGGAATGTGTGCAACAAATACTGTGAAGCAGTGGTGGGTTCTTCCCGGTTCGGCCCGGTTCTCCCAAGCCGGTAGCGGTGACAATATGATGTCACTGAACCGGTTCTGCCCCCCCCCGCACCCTGCACCCCCACCCTCCATGCCCCCCACCCCCCACATTATTCTTACCTTTTATTTAGTCCCACCCCCAATCTATTGCTGCCTCCTGAGTCCCAGCTGATGGCTAGATGGAAAAAAAACTGTTTAAACTCTTGCCGTGGGGCTTCAAAGAGCTGCCCTACAGCTGATCAGTGTTAAAAGAAGACAAATAAGTAGACCAGTGCCTGCAAAAATACATGAGTAGATCAGTGCCTGCAAAAATAAATTGGTAGACCAGGGCCTGCAAAAAATAAATGGGTAGATCGGTACAGCTCTGCAAGCAGTTAAAAGCCTGGTAGACCTCTGCTAAATCCTAAATAATTGTCACATGACCATCAAGCCATGCCCAAAAAATAAGCCACGCCCACAGAACCGGTAGTAAAAAAATTTAGAACCCAGCCCTGCTGTGAAGGAAGAAACTAAGAGTTATGAACCTACATATCGTTTGGAGAATAAATTGGCACAATAACTAGATGGTCCCACTAGAAATGAAGACCTGATTTTTTTTTAATTTCTTGTGCATTGACATAATACATACAACTCAGTAATTTTTGGTGCGGTGTCAAAACTGAAGTCTCTTTCTCTCTCTCTCTCTCTCTCTTGTCTCCAAACAATAGTCGTAAATGCACTCAAAAATCAGTGTTCATATTAGCTGCTTACGCTGAAGTTGGTTAGTAAGGAATTAGTAAACTTCAAGATTTCACTGTGAAAACTGCAGAGTACATAGATCTGTAAATTCAGTATAGGTAGTCCTTGACTTACAACAGTTTACTTAGTGACTGTTTGAAGTTACAACGGCACTGAAAATAGTGACTTATGACCATTTTTCACACTGACAACCATTGCCGCATCCCCATGGTCACAAGATCAAAATTCAGACAGTTGGCAACTGACTCATATTTATGATGGCTGCCCATCCCAGGGTCATGTGATCCCCTTTTGTGAGCTTCTGAGAAGCAAAGTCAATGGGGAAACCAGATTAAGAACCGTATTACTAATATAACAACTGTAGTGAATCACTTAACAACTGTGGCAAGAAAAGTCATATAATGGAAAAAAACTCACTTAACTAATGTCTCGCTTAACAACAGAAATTTTGGACTCAACTGTGGTCTTAAATCCAGGACTACCTGTACTGGTATTCTAAAATCAAATCAATTACAAAGATAATTACCTGCCTAATAATCTTGTCATCCCCACTTACAAGGCGAAGGATATTTTACTGAATTAATGACAAGTACATGTGCTAATGCTCAGCTGCAATCATACACAAGCTCTCCAGTTGGAGATGACTTGTGTTATATTTGCATTTCAATTTCAGTAAGTCCATTCACACCGTAGCCACCCAGTGTACACATATGTTTGCTCAGATGGCTTGTAAACCAGGCACTAAAGCCACAAAACTCTGAAAGAGAACTGAACTCAACTAAAAGGAACAGAATGCAGCATACATAATGTATTAATCCCCAACTAGAGAGCTTTGATATCAACCTCTCCACCCAAACCATCTATGACAGTTGCTCACATTTTTCACTTCTCCATCACAAGTCTTAATCATCCGGAAGAAAGTTCAGTCTAATGCACAAAAAGATAATAGTAATATTCCCCTCTCCATAAGTTCTGAAAGACAGCCAATTTGATGTAGTGGATAAGGCACTATACTAGAAACTGGAATGCTGTGAGTTCTAGTCCTGCCTTAGGCACAAAACCATCAAGGTGAGCTTGGACCAGTCACTCTCAGCCCTAGGAAGAAAGAAAATGGCAAATCACTTCTGAAAATGTTGCCAAGAAAACTGCACAGATAAAACAGGGGTCTAACTTTGATTAAAGCGACTTCATCAGTGCAACTTCTCCTTAACCAAATATTTTCTACGTCAAGGAAATGTATTTTATTTTATGCAAAACACAAGCACCAACAGGCAAGGATGATTTGAAATAGCCTTTATCCAAACTATCACTATTGTGCGAAGAGTGCAGGTATGTCAGCCTGGTTCACTTTGACCTGTTTCTGTGGAATCCCAAAGATAGTTGAATGAGATTATAGGGAGATTAAAAGCAACCAGTCTACATGTTGGAACTAGCTTTTCATTTCTGAGCATTGTGATGAAAGACGTTCAAGTTAATTTCTCTTCCTCTTGACTAGGGAAGGGGATATTGAACTGCTAATAGTTAGGACCCAGTTAGCTGTCCACACATGGATTTCTTTTTTGGGAGTGAAACTGATCTATTCAAAGCAAGCTATGATGTGTTTAGGAAGACCTGCAAAAGCATCTGTGTTTGCAGTGAACAAACTTTCTAATCCAGGTTTATCTACTCAATCCTGCCAGGAGCTATCCAAGAAGGTCAAATTGTTTCTTGGCCCTGCAAGAGTAAGCACTTTTTATGGCAGGTGCTGGGGAATGAATGTGAGATTTTCTGCATGTAAAATTTGTACTCTGCCACAAATACAAGGGCGCACTTCTCACAACAGTGACAATATGATGCTATTCTTATCATTGTTGCTTATGACAGAGCATGAGTCTGTAGCCTCATTTCCAGGGGTGAGATTCAGCCAGTTTGGACCGGTTTGGGTGAACTGGATGCTAATTTTATATCTGGTTCACCGAACCGGTAGATGCAAGGACTGGCTGGCCCCTCCCACCCCTCCCCTCCCCTCCCACCCGCCCCCCCCCCCAGGAGTCTCCACATGGCCCATTTTGGATACCAGGTAAGTGCAGCACCCTCGCGGAGGATCTGGGAGGGTGAAAAACAGGCCTGCTGGAAGTTCTTGATGCCTGGAAATGGTCCTGTTTCTGGCCTCCAGAGAGCCTCCGGAACCTGGGGGAGGCCATTTTCACCCTCCCGGAGGCTCAAACAAAGCCTCCAGAGCTTGGGGAGGGCGAAAATGCCCCCCTCCATGGTGCAGGAGGCCGAGTAGGCCACGCCCACCATGGCTACACCCACCCAGCAACTGACAGAGAACCAGTTGCTAAAATTTTTGAATCCCACCCCTGCTCATTTCTAACAGACTTGGAAGGGACTGGAGGTCTTCCAGTCCAATCCCCTGCTCAAGCAGGAAACCCTATAACCATGATGGCGAACCTATGGCACGGGTGCCACAGGTGGCACGCGGAGCCATATCTGTGGGCATACGAGTGTTGCCCTAGCTGAGCTCCAATGCACATGTGCATGCCAGCCAGCTGATTTTCGGGCCTTCTGGGCCCACTGGAAATCAGGAAACGGGCCATTTCCAGCCTCTGGAGGGCCTCTGGAGGGGTGAGGAAGGCTGTTTTCGCCCTACTCAGGCTACAAGAAAGTCTCTGGAGCCTGGGGTGGGTGAAAAACGGGCCCACCAGACTCACCGGTAACCTTTTTACCACCATGTGCCAAAAACGGGGGGGGGGGGAACACATGTGCATGTGTGGGGGGCAGGGCATGGCGGCCATTGAATTATGGTGTGGGCACGCTCGTGTGTGACTCCCCCATACTCCCCCTGCTTTTGGCACGCGACGGCAAAAAGGTTAGCCATCACTGCCCTATAACATCTCTTCTTAAAAACCTCTAGAGCACCCACAACTTCTGGAGGCAAGTCATTCCACTTATTAATTCTCCTAACTGACTGGACATTTAACTATTGTTTTAATTACCTTTTCCCTCTTTTCAAGTTTTAGAGCTTTTTCAAGATTTTAAAGCTTAGACTTTCTCAGTTTCAAGACATGCAAAAGACATTCATTACTTTATTCAAATTTCTATGGGGGAGACTCCTGGGTAGAAAAAGAGGTGAAAGCAATAGCATGGAAGTATAGTAGAAAAAGATTTTGCTAAAGCAGGGACATCCATGGGGGTTTTTTTCAACAAAGTCAGTATAGAGGTTGCAATTGCATGATCAAAGTCCTGATGTAGGAGAAGAGGAGGCAGAGGCAGGGGACAGAGTTAAATGCATCATCAGCTTAGAATCATTACATTCCCACAAATGGTCCAAATCCAACTACTCCTGAATCCTTAACTGGCATCAATTTAATATTGAACTTTAGTTGACTAGATAGCCATGTATAGGCCTGAGCAATAAATCATTTGAAGTGCAACTTAACCAATGGTTCTAATCCTTCACACTTGACACTCACCCTTTTAGTGTGTATCACATTAAAAAATAAGCTGAGGCTTTAATTGCATGTTAGAAGCCACTATGTTGACACTCCTTCTGAAGGGCATGCTTATGACATGGTGCGGAAATGACCTCAGATGCACACAATGAAATAATCTTGTTAATTTGAAAGAAATTGCAAATGGAAGGAAGTAATTATGTATATTTAGATCTTTGATTTGAAAAACCCAAGTCTGTGTATAACAGAGCTACACCGCAATAAGCCACATGCTAGGGGAGCAGGACATAAATTATCATGAGAAATTACTCACAACTGGTACATCAGATGAATGTGCTGTCACCTATTCCCCAACTTAGGAGCTGGGAGTTCAAAAGGGCTTCCAAACTGTACACCAAGAGATCTTTTAATAATGGTATTCCCCTAGTGCCTGCTTTATAATGATGAAAGTATTTAATTGAGGACTATCTCAGATTGTAATTACTCTTCATTTCCGCAGCACTCCGAATATCCAGGGTTCATTAAAACCTTCTTGAATAACAAAAATGCACTTACTTTTACTTCATCCTTTAAAAAGTTCCTGGCTTTTACAAAGTAATCAGAATCTTGCTCTCTGTTTATTGCTAAGGCAATAAATATATATGGGAAAGAGCCAGTGGTGGATTCGGACTGGTTCATAAGAACTGGTAGTAAAACTGGCCAGAGGCTCCACCCACTGCCCCAGATGTCGTCATCGGTGATCTGCGCATGCTCAGAAGCAAGGCACGCACACGCGATCCTGTTCCGAACTGGTAGTAAAGGTAAGTGTCAGCCTTTCAAGGCTGCCATAAAGAGGAGGAGATGAGGCTTGAACTTTTACCTACTTATTCTTTTTGTAGATAGTGTTGCTTGGAGATGGGATGGGAGGGGGGAATTCCTGGGGTTGAAGGCAGGAGCTGAGAAGATTGAGCTGGAAGATGGCCAATTAGAAGTTGAGGTTTGGGGGAACGGAAGGGGAAGGTTTTGGGGTCAGAGGGTTAGTATTGGCTACGACGAAGTTGGGACCAGATCTGTCGTTCTCCATAAATGAAATATTTCAGCAAAGACTAATTGCTTGGGAGTGCAATTTATTTGAGATGACATCGGAACCTGACAGAAAGTAGAACCCTCCCCTGGAAAGAGCCACCAAGTGCAAAACATTTTCACAACAACATATTGATGTATGAGATATTTATGTTTCCTCCTCTTTCAAATCTCTGATTGTCTGAACTGAATACTGATTGCATGATACTATATGGGAGTTTATTGAGAAAATGTTTTCTGTACAAAAGAACAATTTGGTTTTTAATATAAGAAAAAAAACAAGCTCAATCTAAATATTCTCGTATGCATTGAATTATTGTTTAATTTACAACTTTTCAGGTTTTTTGGGGGGGTTGTGGTAAACTGGCTTAAGCACAATGTATGATGGCATCTGCAGTGTGATTGATAAGAAACAAAGGGAAATTATTCTGATCTTCAAGATCAGGGGTGTCCAACTCAAGGCCCGGGGGCCAGATCCGGTCCATGGGGTGCTTAGGTCCAGCCCGCAGGGCTGCCCTAGATACAGCAAAGTACCAACCTGTGGTGCTTCTGCCAGCTAAAATGGAGCTCGGAAGGGCTGTGTGCGGCCCTCCCAGGCTCCGTTTTAAGCCCTGACGGCCTCCTGCCACCATCTGCCAGCGAAAACAGAGCTCCATTTTCGCTGGCAGAGGGCAGCAGGAGACTGTCACAGCTAAAAACAGAGCTCAGGAGCCCATTTTAGCTGAACACTCAGGCACCCCTGACACGAGTTACATCAAGCTGGCCACACCCACCCTGAACACGCCCACCCCAGCCCCCGAGATCAAATACAACCCTGATGTGGCTGGTCTTCAATGAAATTGAGTTTGACAACCCTGCTCTAGATAACAGGACCTGCACCTGCCAGCAATGTTATCAACCAATAAGACAGATATTTCCAGCATTATTACATAAGAGCATTAATATGCTTAAAACTGTATATAGCATGAACAGAATTGTTAAAGATGTTAATCTTTGCATCACAGCTAATTAGTTCATACATAGGAGAAATGGATCATTTCCAAATGTTAAGAGAGAATTATTAGAAATGAGGTGAGAACTCAAATTAGGACTTTAGGTCAACATTTTTTTCTTTGACGTAGTCACTTTTTGGTCATTGTAGGCATGTTTGTTCAATCAACTTTAGGGAGTTCAATGCCTCTTGACATCATTGAATCCTGCCGATTTATATCAAGTCAGCATCCTTTGATGGAAAGGTTAACAATTATGCTACCACATGCAAGCACTGTCTGTTCCCACTTATAATTAACTCACATAAGAATAAAGGTGTAGTTAAACTAGAAAATAGCAAGGGAGAGGGGCATTAAGGACAAAGCACCATTGGAAATTAAAATGTGACTAAGCTGGTAGACATGTGTACTTGTATGGTCATATCAGATCGTTTTCTTTTATTTTCAGTATCTATTCATTCACTGTTCTGTTTTGGACGATAGACCAATCAATTCAATTATTCAAAGCTTTAAAGAAAATAAAGAAAGACATTTGGATTGTATAAAGACGTCACACGAGTAGACAGAGAGCAAATCTGTTCATGTTAGTAAATCCAACGTGCACCGTTTTTCTGTTATAAAATAATAATTTTGCTACACTATAAGTTGGGCTGATCTGTAGCTCTTCGTGTAATCACAGATTAAAATTTGATATATAATTTACAGCACTACATTAAGCCATATTATACTTCCAAAAACCATATCAACAACCTTAGCAAATATTAAATTAAAATGTGATAATGAGGGACAAGCTTCTATATAAAATGTGCTCATCTCCTCCATTATTTTATACTTCTGGCATAATACATTTGATAATCTTTTTTAACATTCCACAAAGTGACAGTATACATAAAACAATATTTTGTTGAACGAATCTCATGTTAAAACCACAAGAAGCACTTTATATAACACTTCGAGACTTAAGTATTTAATTTGTTCGCATGAAGCATTATAACTCTTTATTCCAAAATAATTATCATTATTAACAAGTTTCTACCCTGTTCAGCCATGGAAATATGAGATGATCTTTGAACCACACTAGTTCAAAAGATTATTATGAAACTAACAGTGTATATGGCCGTGATGGCGAACCTATGGCACGGGTGCCACAGGTGGCATGCGGAGCCATATCTGTGGGCACACGAGCGTTGCCCTAGCTCAGCTCCACCACGCATACATGCACCTGCCAGATGATTTTCAGGCCTTCCGGCCCCACCAGAAGTCAGGAAATGGGCTATTTCTGGCCTCCAGAGAGCCTCCAGGGGGATGGGGAAGGCTGTTTTTGCCCTCCCCAGGCTCCAAGAAAGCCTCTGGAGCCTGGGGAGGGTGAAAAACAGGCCTACCGGGCCCACTGGTAACCTTTTTTGTCATTGCGTGCCAAAAGCGGGGGGAGTGCGCATGCACGGGGGCGGGGAGGCATTAGATGTTGTGGGCACGCGAGTGCGCGACCGCCCCCCACTTCCCCCGCTTTTGGCACGCAACGGCAAAAAGGTTAGCCATCACTGGTATATGGTGTGCTGAACATACATCCAATGCCAGGAGATCCAGTAGGAGAGACATTTTACAAATGAAAAACAAACAAACATCACTCCTTCCATGGGATGACTCTTCAAACATTTCTAAAATATCACATTAAAAAATTAGTATGTGGTAATATTTCAGCTGCAGAAATAGCAATGTATGAATCTATGCATTGGGTATTCCTGGAAATTCCAATGAAAGCATGTCATACAGGCTTCACAGAAAGGAGAGTGTTGTAAAATTTTCTGCTACTCCTTTGGTCGTGAACATTGTGTTTGCTTCCAAGCTTAGCTACTTAAGGTTTTAACTGCCCTTTATTTCAAATAGAGCCTCTTAAGGAGCCCGGCTATGGGTTGTTGTTTGTTTTTGTTTTTGTTTTTACAGAAAACAAAGCAATCTGCTTGCAGCTGCAGGAAAAAAAATTAATTAACTGAAAATTAAAGCATAAGATTTTGCTGTTCAAAATACTCCCTGAGAACCATATATTCCAAGCAGCCAACATGCTAGCCTAGACTGCTTCCTTTAGTAAATTTATTTATTTATTTATTTATTATATTTATATACCGCCTTTCTCCCGTAGGACTCAAGGCGGTGTACATTTTAAAAGATCATTCACATGTTCATGTTTAGCCCCGCCTGTTGGAACATCAGGGTCTTGAGGGCACGGCGGAAAGCACGGAGATCAGGGATATTCCATATAAATAAATAAAGTGAACCTTGAAGTTCCATTTTTGTTTAGAGCAAAAGAGGATAACCCATGATTTTCTTAGTGCCCCCTTTAAAGCCAATGACACCTGAACCGTAGTCAGATTTGTAGTCAGGGGCATGTTCCTGTAATTGTGTGAGTGTGTTGTGTGTATGTGTGTGCATATATATCTTTGAGTCAGTGTTGTCTTGTGCTAACTGCCTACACAAATCCCTACAGTTTTCTTGGCTTGATTTTAGAAATGGTATACCTTTGCCTCCTTCCTAGAGACTGACTGGCCCAAGATTACCCAGCTGGATTTATGCCGAACATGAGACTAGAACTTGCAATCTCCTAGTT
Organism: Ptyas mucosa; assembly: GCA_012654045.1. Classification (NCBI taxonomy): domain Eukaryota; kingdom Metazoa; phylum Chordata; class Lepidosauria; order Squamata; family Colubridae; genus Ptyas; species Ptyas mucosa. The sequence continues at coordinate 19,525,922 of WNWU01000001.1, read as the reverse complement.
GCTAGTCCAGTGCCTTAAACACTCCATCTGTCTGTGGAGATTCTCAGTCATCCAGGTCATAGTTGTCCCAAAGGTGCTTTTTCAAGAAGAAGCTTCTTGGATGAGAAATGAAATGTCTTCCAAGAAAAACTAGAAAGTCCAGTGCCTCTTGAAAAAGCACCAAACTAAGTGGTGAATATTACTATTTTCTTTTTGAGCATTAGACTAGTTTTTGACCCACACTATCTGGCATATCCTACCTGATCCAAGCAGCACTTACCATGTCTCCCCACGTTACCCACACTAAGTGGTGGGTTGCTCCCGTTTGGTCAAGTTCTTGCAAACCGGTAGTAATGGTGGTGGGAGGCTCTGTCCACCCACCTCAACGTCATCACGATGATCTGCGCATGCAGATTGTTGCAAACCGGTAGTAAAGTTAAGTGGAACCCACCTCTACCACACTCCCTTCCTGATCCATGTGACATCTCATGCACCCCATGTAAATTTCTGAGCAACCCCCTCTCCCTTCCCCACCCAACAACAGCCACTTACCTGTCTGCTGGCCTTGGACTTGCAATTTCCTGTTGGCTTCCCTATTAACTTTGTACCTGAAACCTTCCATGAGCAAAGTGAATGGAGAAGTTGGTGTTGGAGGGAGGGAGGGAGGGAGGGAGGGAGGGAGAGAGGGAGGAAGGAAGGAAGGAAGGAAGGAAGGAAGGAAGGAAGGAAGGAAGGAAGGAAGGAAGGAAGGAAGGTCATTGCCAGCTCCCCACAAGGAAGCTGGCAGGAAGTCAAAAGTTGGTTTTTTTGCCCATTGTCATTCTGTTTCTCTATTTAGACAAGAAAATATATCTGAATGGATGAGCCAATGTATCACGGGCTGCTTAAGGACTCATATCATGAGATAAATATTTTAATTTTTTTTCCTCTTCCTTTTTGCTTATTAAATAGTGTTAAGTGTATTTGGAAAGTTTTTCTGCAATTTCCAGAATGAGAGCAGACTGAGTCAGTGACTGTAGGACACCTCTGCTTTTGAGATATGAGAGCAAGCAGAATTTTTTAAGAAAATGATCAGTAATGCCAATCCCAAATTTAACATATATATTTTTTTAGAATTTGCCTATTGAGGCCTCTGGCAGGTTTATCTGTGGCCTCAGGGTCACCTGAATCAGTGTGTAAATGGGGGTGGAATCTTCTTGGAAGTGCTGAAAGGAGTGCATTGACGATAGGTGCTATCTTATTTTCTCCCCTCCACTGTTGAGGGAAGGTTTCTCAGTTTTAACATAGATGGCCTCTTTCAATTCATAAACTCCCTTCCTTTGTTCCAGAAAAGGGGTTACACTAAAGGCTTTTGATCTGCCTACCATCCCTGTCCTAATATTCCTTTTTACTTACTCTTTTCATGTATTCAAATGATGTTTATACTTTTACCTGTTATCTTACATGTGATTGATAAATAAACTAATGACTTATGATTTATGACTAATGGTTCCTCAAACTTCTTCAATTGCTTCAAATAAATGTACAGGCTACACAGTGGTGAAATCCTTACCTTCGCTACCCGTTCGGGAATGGGAGCGCGCAAGACTCTTCTGCACATGCGCAGAGCTTTCTGAGCATGTGCAGAAGGTCAAAAATGGGACATAATGATGTCCCAGGGGGTGGGCAGAGCCTCCTGCCACCAGCGCTACCAGTTCACACGAGCCAGCTAGATCCGGATGGATTTCACTGCTGAGGCTACACAGCTATTCAGAAATAGGTTTCCAAGTATTCTGAAACACGATCTAGCAATACAACCTTGTTTTCTTCTTATGGCACTGGAATTGCAGCTTTGAGGTAGCCTTGCAAGCTTCCAGCATCTTATATTCTGAAACCCAGGGAAGAAAATGTCTCCTTATAAAAAGGTTTCCTAAAAAACAAACTATGCTCCTTCTGGCTTCTCCTTTACCGGCAATCACTGTTTTAAGAACTAATAGTCAATTTTTTGGTGTTTACGTACAGAACCGTAAGTAAATCTCAAGTAGTAGAGTGCATTTTTATTTTCCATCTGCTTGATGGATAACCATAAGAACCTATTCCTGCCTTTGCTGGCTCAAAATAATCATATCTAGGATAAATTAAAGGCCCCATTTAGCACAAGTTCCTTTTGAAGCCAGATGAAATATAAAAGTTCCAGGCAATCTCAACACAAGCATGAGGTTTGTGTGTTTTTGTGCCTTGGCACTGGCTGAAATCATGCTGGCTCTTTTTCTGTTTTCTACTTTCCTAACAACCTGACATTCTTCCTTTTACTTTGCAAAGTTTACTCATCAAGGCTTGTTCTCCCTTCCCAACCTCACCAGACTGTCTGGCTCCTCATTGTATAAAAACTTTCTTCCCCCATCAAATAGTTTACAAGGAGTACTATGTCCTGATTTGGGACAAGTCTCTCTGGATCTCAGATGGTGCCAGAGAGCACTGAAGGGATGAAAGATCAGTTAAATACAAATTTGGAACTAAAATTGCCAATGTACACCTAGTAACCAGAGAGTTGATCCATGATTTGAAAGGGGTTTCAATTCAAAAGCAAGTTTCCTATGATACTTTACACCACCTTGCTACTCTAGAAGATTGTAGAAAGTGTTGATCTTTTCCATGCTACTAGATGCACTTTTTGCTCAGTAGTTGTTGCCATATGTAATATCCAGTAGTAGGTTCCACTTACCTTCGCTACCAGTTCAGAACTGTGAGCATGTGCACACGGCACTTCTGCACATGCGCACAGCATCCATGATGACGTCCGCGTGTGTGGGCGGAGTCTCCCACCGCCTCCACTACTGGTTCACCTGAACTGGGTGAACCGGTAGAAACCCACCACTAGTAATGTCAATTTATGTTGACATCAAGTTATATTGTATGATTAAGCTTGTCTGAGTGTTTCAGTAAATATCATGGTAGAAACATTAGCGATTACTAAAGAAGATGAAAATAACTTATCATTTCTGCCTGTAGAAGCTTAGGGACTGGGAATGAGGGATGAGGCAAGGGTTCCCACAAGCAGAGAAGCGATCTGCTTCCAAGCTCCAAGAAGCACCAATATTATCAGATGGAAAATGTCTTCAGAGCCCTTACTCTTGTGCAGTAGCTGAGCTGCAAGTAAATTGGCTCGGCTCCCAACAGAGGTGATAATATGGGGTCAAAGGATAGAACTTTGGAAATGCCCACTGTTTACTTGGATTTTCCAAGAGGTTCTAATCAGTATTATTCCCAAAATGCCAAATAATCTTAGATGTTTTCAGATGAAGAGAGGTCCTGCAATAGATTAGTATCTGTTAAAGAACAGGACACAAAAAAGAAGGCATGGACAGATTTTACAGTGGACTGATATGAACAGACCTCCAATGGATCTGTTGAGATCATTCTACAATTTTGATGGCAGCTTCCATGAAAATGTCTTCTGTGCATGCATACAAATCCTCAGAAGACTGAAAAACTATTTCAAGGGGTTACTTGGAGTTTTCAGCAATTGTAATTTTATAAGTTGTTTATAGGGGATCTACTGCCACTGTATGCGATATCCTTTGAAATACATTGCAAAGCCATTCACTGTTACTTATTCCTGAAAAAAAGTGCTCTTCTGGGATATATTAGCATGGAATTTTAGATATTCTAAATAAGCTTGTGGTACTTCTGATAGGCAGCAACAGCCCAAGACAGTTATCTGAACCAAATCCTTCCTTGTTATCATACTCTTGATATGAAATTCCCTACCTTTTAAGATGTATCTGACATCTTTTGATTTACAATATTACCAATTGCTGAAGATGGACCTCTTTACCCATCCATGCCTTTGGTTTATGCTAAAAGTATTTTCTGATGGTTGCTTTTATTCATTGATAGTATTGGTTTTACAGTAATTATTGTAAAAGGTTATTTCTACTGTAAACAATGGTTCCATATGCATTGCAGTCTATACGTTCAGTTACAGTAGTAATAATAATATGGAAAACCGTAAATATTATAAATCGATAATATTGTGAATAGCTAGGGTTACAATACATGAAAAATATACACTGGAGTATAAAAAGGGAAAGGAAGAAAAGATATCCAATGGAACAACAACAAATCTTCTTTGAAGAAAGATTACAATGTTCATTGTTTCCTAATGAAGTACCCCTTTGCACAATACAAATATGTTTAAGCAATGGGATTCAATGCCCGAGTCAAGCCTGAACATCTTTAAGAGAAGATAAGAGAAACTGATAGAAGATAAATTTACCTATTGTTCTATTGATAATAATTACTATATTATCCTCACTATCAAAACCACCATCTTTCTCTTTAACTACCATTTGATGAGAAATATGGCAGGAGAGCAATTTTTCTTCCTTATACTGATAGTGTGTATATTTGTTCATTGACAGAACCAAATATTGGATAGAATAAATAAAATTGATAGGATCTAAATGGGCTATTCTCCCAGCATCAGTCAACTTGCCAGCAGTGATCTGAGCATTTCATCATACTGTTCTCTCCGATCTATATCTCTTGACACCTCTTGACCTCCTATCATCAAAGGAGGGATACCGATATATCAAAGAAAATAAGTTCCTATGTATGGGTCAAGCATAGCTAAGCTTCCAAGCTTCAACATTTCCCTTGATCTTTCAACAGCAACCATTCTTCTCCCATGGCATGGAAGCAACCCTGAGACCAATGCCATGTCGGTCTGTATGCTGTATGCTTTTGTTAGCTGTATGCTTTTAAAATTGAAAACTCTTAAGATAATTTAACATTTTAATATATTTTTCTGTATGTGGAGACAGAATGCCCAGAACAGGTAAAATCTCTCAGTGGGCTACTATACTCATATATCTTTTAGAGTAAATATAATATAATGGTTCTTACCAAAGAATCATGTTGACATAGTCCCTCCCTTGCTATTTGATTTATTAGGAGACTAAGTAGACCCAGTAATGGAGATGGATTTTTCTTTGGTGAAAGCCAAAGTTGATGAATGTTGATGAAAGCTGAAGTGTCAAAGGGATATATTTCCTCCCTCAGGCTTCTTTTAGGCTGAACTTGCTTGAGGGATGGTTTCAACCTCAATAGCTAACAGCAGAATCAGTTACTCAGGGATGCGTACTTAAAACAGGGAAATGGCATTCAGAGGTTGACTGTTTTGACTGAAAGTGCCTGCCCTCTCTTCTGTCACGCTTCAGGGAGAATCAGATATTCTTGCCTTTTAATTATAGAGTGTTGCTGGCTGGGGAATTCTGGGAGTTGAAATCCACAAGTCTTAAAGTTGCCAAGTTTGATGGTCCTTGGTCTATTGTTTTGAGCCCCGCTCTCTTGTTATTGTTTGTATGAGTTCTGACTTATCATTTGATATCATTTGAAATAGTATTCAATTCCAGTCCATCCACTTTGGCCTAATAAAGTTGTCCAGCTTTGCTGATGCCCAAAATGTAATTAATTAGCTGCTGTTTTCCACAAGGGGGATGCTTAATACTGTTTTTTCCCCCTCCATAAGTCTTTTCTCCCATTTAACATGAAAGAGGTGCTTAAGATAGCTCCTTGATCAGAAAAGCTAAAGAAGAAACGGAGCCTTGCCCAGGTAGGATAAACTAAACATGACTGTTTCTCCTGAAGGCATGACAGCAAGATGGGGTTCTCTGATAAAGGAAAGAATGGAGAGACAATTCCATGTGTTTTTAACTAAAGCTGTTAAGTCAATCTTCACATCCCTCATTGAAGTCATCAATCACAACATAAGCAAAATAGAGCTGAGTGCACAGCTGCTAGCATGCCACTGTAAATGAACTTACTGCCAATGGAGCCCAGCCCCGCCAAGCTGGCGTCACAGGAGGGAAAAGTCTTCAGCTGGAAAAATAAACTAATCAGGTATCACAAACCCTTTGCTTAAAGGCTAATGTTTAACTCTTTGCTACCTCATTTATCAGTAAGGTTTGGGAAAATGGGAAAATAGACTCTGGGGTCTACATACATTTGAAGAGGTGTATCCAGGGGTTAAATCTAGCAGGTTCTGACAGGTTCTGGAGAACCGGTAGTGGAAATTTTGAGTAGTTCGGAGAACCGGTAGTGGAAATTTTGAGTAGTTTGGAGAACCGGTAGTGGAAATTTTGAGTACTTCGGAGAGTGTTCGGAGTAGTTCAGAGAGTGGGGTGGGAATGGAGATTTTGCAATATCCTTCCCCCAGGAGTGGGAAGGGAATGGGGATTTTACAGTATCCTTCCCCTGCCATGCCCACCAAGCCACGCCCACAGAACCAGTAGTAAAAAAATTTGTATTTCACCACTGGGTATATCACACTCACAGTATAATTCTCCACCAACTATATGCATATGCCAAAAATTGTTAAGGGAAGTTCGCTTTACTGTTAGAATACAGATAGTCGTTGACTTGCAACAGGTCATTTAGTGACCATTCAAAGTTACAATGGCACTGAAAAAAGTGACTTATGACCATTTTTCATATTTACAAGCATTGCAGCATCCCCATGGTCACATGATCAACATTCAGACGGTTGGCAACTGACTCATATTTATGACTGTTGCAGTGTCCTGGGATCATGTGATCACCTTTTGTGACCTTCTGACAAGCAATGTCAGTGGGGAAACCAGATTCACTTAACGGTGTGTTACTAACCTAACAGCTGCAGTGATTCCTTAACAACTGTGGCAAGAAAGATCATAAAATGAGGCAAAACTCGCTTAACTCTTGGTTAGCAACAGAATTCGTGCAAGAATTCGTATGTGGTTGGAGAAGATGACGCGGCAGCATATTGATTTAAAACCTGAGATATTTCTGTTGGGGATTTTACCAGGGAATTATAGTAAAGAAATTGTATACTTGATTATTCAGGTAATAACTGCGGCTAGAATTGTATTTGCACAGAATTGGAAGGGTGAAGAGATCCCTATAGAAGAAAATGTGATTAAGAAAATATTAGAATGTGCAGAAATGAACAGATTTAACATTTGCAATTAAAGAAAAGGAACAATCTGACTACTATAATATATGGGATTTATTTTATCAATGGTTAGAGAATAAATATGAAAGTAAGGTATTATAAAGTTAAATAAGTTAAGAAGAGAAATGTTACAATAATAGATATGTTAAATATTATGGATTAGTATTAAAATAAGAATAGATATAAATAATGAATATGGTGGTAAACTTAAACTGTTATGACACAAAAAAATTGTACTCAGACGACACACTTTAATGAATGATGAAATGTTTGTATTAAAAGAAAATAAAACTTTATTTTTAAAAAAAAATGTGTTCAATTGTGATCGTAAGTTGAGGATTACCTATAATCATGACTGTAGAACTCAATATAAAAAAGGCTTGCTTGCATTTGACAAGTTCCATGGTCTAAATATGAAATACTTTGTTGCTGTTTTCATATCCAAAATTGAGTTTCTTCAATCAGACATCCTGTTTGTGAATTCCTTAGAGTGTGAATCCACTTTAATTGGGACGTTGTTGAGCCTGGTTTGTTATTAAAGCAGAGTGACCAAAGTTAAGTTAAATTAATCTCTAATGGAAGTATTGAGATATCATGCGAAGCCAAAACTAATTGAGATATTATGTGCTGATCAGTCCAGTATATATTCATTCAGTTATTGTAGCTTTGTCATCTGAATTAGTTCTTGGATGCAGTTTATACTCTGCTGGAATTTTTCAATTTAAGCCAATGGAAAAATATTGGTGGTGTTTTGTAACAATTTTGCCATTATATAATTGTTGTTGTTTCCTCTTCGAAAGATCTAATCAAGATGTGTTGGGTGGCTTATGATGTAAAATGTCTTCTGCAGAGTACTTTTATGTGCACCAGTCCTTTTTCCAACTTTGTTGGTGTTGCCTTTTTCCTTTATGACTTCTAGATTGGGTTCACCCAGTTGATAAGGTTTCTATAGCACATTACACCAAACTATGTTTTAGTATGAAGTGTTAATTCAGCCACATGTGGGCTTATGTGCAAGGACTATTTGGACATTTTAATGACACTAGGTCTGAGTACTGGTTTGTATCATGCACATCGCATCATGTTATTCTACTCTTTAGCCAAAAGGATGGCACATTGAACCAGCAACTAATTAACCATGTCATAGACTAGCATGTTATATAAATATGGCCCATGACAATTTACATGTGTTGTAAGACTGCAAGAGGAATATGTTTGAGTTATCTGGTTATATATAAAAAAATACCTGACTATATTCAAATAACATATTTAGCACTTATACTCATTAGACATGTATTGTCACTTTTAAAATCCCATGTCCTCTTTCATTGAGGTTGTAAGCTTACCCTACTGTCTAAACATCAAATTGCCACCAAAATAGATCCCTTTTAACTCAAAGCTTTGCTTATGACATATTATTAAGCATACAGCATGCTAATCAACAGTTAAAGTTTAGTGTTTATGGAATAGTTGCTCAGATTTGTATAACCCCTTGAGCCCCATACCAACCAAAAACTTTTAATCCAAGTCTGTTGTTTTAGCTCAGCTAAATCTGGGGCATTTTTTGAGTCCTCATAAAAGTATACATGAAGGCTACATGTGTTCTGTTTTCAGCTCCTTTACTTCAACATCAATTGGGTCAAATAGTTACATACCTTGAGGCAGTGGTGAAATCCAATATTTTTTACTACCGGTTCTGTGGGCGTGACTTGGTGGGCATGGCAGGGGAAGGATACTGCAAAATCTCCATTCCCACCCCACTCCAAGGGAAGGATACTGCAAAATCTCTATTCCCATCCCATTCTGGGGCCAGCCAGAGGTAGTATTTGCCAGTTCTCTGAACTACTCAAAATTTCCGCTACCGGTTCTCCAAACTACTCAAAATTTCCACTATCAGTTCTCCAGAACCTGCTGGATTTCACCCCTGCCTTGAGGTATATTCCAATTATTTGTTTCGGCAGAGGTAAGAATTTCAGGTCTTGGTTCGAGACTTCATTATGAAGTTTACTAATTGACTTTGGGCCTGTTGCTACCTCTTCCTCTAATGTACTTAGCAGAAAAGGAAATGGAGCGGAGAGAACAAAATGCACAGACCTGCATACCTATGGAAAAAAAATGTGGGGATACAAATGCATTGTATAAATGGAATGCTCTGTGAGAAAAGAGGAAAATGACATGATGCTTTTAACATATGTTGCCCAAAGGAAAAAAAAATCACACTTTTCTTTCAGTTAACTGTACATGTAGTTTCAGTAAATCATGTCCCACTGCTTGTTCAGGGTCTTTTTCTGATGAGGCTGGCCATATGAAAGGAAGTTATAAATTGGATTTATTTTGTTCTGAAATAAATGGTATCCAACAATGGCAGAACTGCTGCATGTAATAACAAAAATCAGACTGAATCAATCCTGTCGTGCAAACTGAGATTATTTTTTTTTAAGAAAAAAAGTTTGCTTTCAACCCAAAGGGCAGTTTCCAAAAGATCATTAAGAAACTTTCACTCGGAACAATTTTTTTTTACTAGGTTGGGTTCACCCCCTTCTTCCCCCACACAGTGGATTCCAACATTTATAATTGCTTACAGTGATGTTTAAATTTATCCAAGGGTGGGCTGTAGTGAAGAAATAACATTGGGTCTAATTATGTTTATTTTCCATAGAACTTACACCATGCCATCAAGTATTACATAAAATTAAATCCCTAAACTTTGCAAAAACAATGAAAATGTGGAGGCATAAACCCAGAGAGGCAGAGAAATTCTCCACCCAAGGATCATATTTCTGATTGCTTTGAGGCCACCAAAGAAGAGTGGTCATGGTGTTGATTAGTTATAGTTCATCAACCAAGAATGGAGCAGTAAGGCAGATGCCAACTCTCTCCAGGCATTGCGCAAGCATTGATATGTCAGACATCAGCGCCCACATACACTTCGTTGAGATAAGTCAGTTTAGACCCTACCCTATGTCCAGCCTTGAAATATATTCGGCCGAAGAAAGACACAGTCTGAATTTCGGCTTGGTCTTCAAACCAACTTGTGTCTTGTTTCTAAACAAACTGATGTGTGCATATATTCCCCTACACACAGGAAATAATGCTATATAACTTGCTGTGATTGTTTTGTCAAATATTAATGCTCCTCTTTTAATGATTTTTTTTTTTGTCGCCAAGCTTAATGTGGTGTTTGGAATGGGTCTGTTAATGTGTCTGCTGAAAATTAAATGCTACCTATTTTTTTTTTTTTTAATAATAGGCTGGCTCTGGACTGGGGATTTCAGAACATCTAAACTTAAGCTCTGTTTCAAATAATATATCTCTAAATGAAAATTGCACTCTTACTTTGAATTGGTGCAAACGTTAACATTTTTGATACGTGACACTTTGCGTGTATAATTAAATGTGGACACAAATGCTTGCATAATACATATTGGGGATCGATATTTAGAAATTTAAAGGCTTTAGAAAGAAGTGCTATAAATGTCTGATGTTGTTTAATGACTTCCTGTTGAAATATGCTACATAGTTACCACCAAAGACGGCCTGTTAATATCTGGAAATTTGATTATAATCTTTCAGAATGCTTTCAGTAATTTCTAGGCCTAATTTCTCCCAGATTCAGAAATAAAATGGGTGAAAACCAAATTTAAAATACATTATTTCCATACTTGGCTGAGCATAAAGTAAACTGACTTATCTTTCTATCCCTACTTCAGAATCCCAGAGGCCTTCAATGTTTTTTCCTGACTGGTTTTGGCCTAAGTAATAAGCCCTTCTATGACTTCCAAGATCTAAATGCTGCTTTTAATTCTGCAGGAAAATTATGTTTACACTGAGTATATAAAGTCTCATATTCTGCATGTTATCCTGTGTGCATTGGGAGTTGTAGCTGAAGGCTTTCTTATTCCATGTTTTAGTTTAGATTGTCAACAGCCTAAATAGCACCAGAATGAATGTGTTGTTCTGAGTAGACGCATCAGTGTTGACATAAAATAATTTCATCTCATATTTCTAAGTCATTGATGAGAACATTATGCTTTCTCTGTGAATCACCTCTATGAGTTCTAATCCTGTATGAGGTACAAAGCCAGTTGTTCTTTCTTAGTCCTAGGAAGAAGAAGGCAATGGCAAACTACCCCAAAAATACTGCAAAGAAAACTTCAGGGACTTGCCAGGAGTCAAGACAAAAGAAAGAAAAGGAGAGGAGAGGAGAGGAGAGGAGAGGAGAGGAGAGGAGAGGAGAGGAGAGGAGAGGAGAGGAGAGGAGAGGAGAGGAGGGAGTGGGGGAGGGAAGGGAAGGGAAGGGAAGGGAAGGGAAGGGAAGGGAAGGGAAGGGAAGAGAAGAGAAGAGAAGAGAAGAGAAGAGAAGAGAAGAGAAGAGAAGAGAAGAGAAGAGAAAAACATTTATTTATTGGTTCGATTTATTGGTTCGATTTATATGCCACCCTATTTGCATTCTAATGATATTCAAAGCTATGGATTGTGTTCACTCTATGTAGTTAATAATTGGAATGGAAGAATTACAACAGCCATAACAATTGATATAGAGCCAATTAAATGGGTTGGGGAGTCTACAAGTTATTCTAATTTGAACTTTTAATTTTGTAAGCAGCCCGTAGTCCATGTATGTAAATTGGGGATCCATATATATTTGTTTAATAAATAAAACAGCAAGGATCAAAAAAAGTATTAGATATATACGCATTCTCGTACACTCCCAAATTTTTGAAGTTGCTAACACTTGTGCTATTTTTTTCTCACTGCTGTCTAAAGCAAAATGAGTTAAAATTTTTCCATACTTCTTGTGATAGTTTGGGCTTGTTCTCAGTATGTCACGTTCATTTTTCACATATATTAATTTGGTGAATGAAATATTACATCATATTCTAAGAGACTGCCTTGCTTTTTGTTTTGTTTTTTAAATAATCTATAGATAAATAGCAATTCAGCAGATTAAATTAGCCAGGGATAGATAAATGGATAAAAATATGCAATTTTTTAAATACAAATTGAAAAATAGTGAATGGCAGGTTGGAAATTTGAAAGAAAGAAAAGAGCATCCCAGTTTTCTTAATAACATCTTTTGATACATTTTGTGATGCTGTGCATTACTTTCAACCATTTCTGGTATTGGCAGTTTTTATCCAGGTCAGTTTATTTGCACAAATAAATATTCAAGATCATAAAACAGAAGACAATGCAGCTTTGCCCAGAATGAAAAAGCCATCATACTAATCAAAGACAATCGTGAAATTTTAAACTCCTTATTGAATCCCACAAGTAACAATAAAGAATGAAATATAAGTAGACAATGTCAAGATTCATGTTCTATTGTTCAGTTAAGTTACTGATTTGGAAGTGGATATTATAATCAATTATAGTAAATGAACTTATTTGCCAGTTATATGCACTGCAGATACAAATCCCTTTTTCTAGAATAAAAAAAAGATGGCAGCTTCTTCTATGTTAATTAAATCATTAGGGGTTAAGTTAAGAATTTTAGATGGTTCTAAGTCAGGTGTGAAATTTAGCAGGTTCTGACAGGTTCTGGAAAACCGGTAGCAGAAATTTTGAGCAGTTCAGAGAACCGGTAGCAGAAATTTTGAATAGTTCAGAGAACCAGTAGCAGAAATTTTGAGCAGTTTGGGGAACCGGCAAATACCATCTCTGGCTGGCCCCAGAGTGGGGTAGGAATGGAGATTTTGCAATATCCTTCCCCTGCCATACCCACCAAGCCATGCCCACAGAACTGGTAGTAAAAAAAATTGGATTTCACTACTGGAGGTAAAGCATGGCTTCTGAAAGTTTCTCCCACCCCTTAAAAGCAGCTCCATTCTGGCTCCCGTGACCTTAGAGCAAAAGGACTTAAGAATGGCACCATTGACACCATTCTGAACCATTGACTAATTGCCTTTTCCATAAGAATACAGGATTTTTTTTTAACTTTCTCAGAAACCCTTAGTTTGATCCCATTTATTTTTGAAATTTTTTTTTCCACAGCAAATGCGTTGTCATTCTGCTCTGTTTTCCAAAAGTTATTCTGCTGATTCTTAAACAGATACAATACTTCTAAATTATAGAATCATAAGGCTGGAAGGGTCTTTAGAGGTCTTCTAATCCAAGATTCATAGCCCTTTAGAACAATGTCTTTGTAGCATTTCAAAGACAGATTGGAAAGAGTGGCTCTGGAAGTGCAGCAATTCAACTCTGACCCCTGAGATGTTCTTTGTTCAAACATAAGGACTTCTATCAGTGGTGGGATCGTTACCGATTCTGTGGGAATGGCTTGGTGAGCATGGCAGGAGAAGGATACTGTAAAATCTCCATTCCCTCCCCACTCCAAGGGAAGGATACTGCAAAATCCCCCATTTCCTCCCAATCAGCTGGGACTCGGGAGGCAGAGAATAGATGGGGGTGGGGCCAGTCAGAGGTGGTATTTACCGGTTCTCCGAACTACTCAAAATTTCCACTATCAGTTCTCCAGAACTGATCAGAACCTGCTGAATACCACCTCTGACTTCTATGCTGACATAAAAGTATCAGCAAACATGTTTCTTAATTCACTGAACTATTTATTGGAGGATGAAGTAGGACAGTTTGTTACACCCTGGGGTCAAAGCAGAATTCCTATGGGCCCAAAATATGTTTTGCTTCCTCCATTGCCATCACCTCCTGCTTATCACCCACTCTGCTGTACTCTATATGTAATCTTTGATAATTTAGCGTAATTCTTTCATATTCTAGAATTAAGTCTGGCTGAAAAGACTATCCTGCTTCTTGCCCTGGTAATCTTTCTCTTCCTGCCTAATGTCAGGCTATGTGTTGATTGATGCAGATCCAATGCATATTTGCAGTTGGCACCCACTGCTGCCTCCTTGCATGTCCTTCTAGCACAGCTGCCGCCGCCTTCACATTTCCCCTGGACTGGAAGGGTGCATCTGTTTTTTATTTGAAGTCATTATAATAATTGTTTGGCATTGACATTGTATTTGAGAAGTGATCTAGCTTCGGTAATGTATTTCAGATGGAGGCCTTTCAATTCTTTTGCTTGAAATAAAAATTAAGATTGTAATGGAAAGGGAAGCCAAAGGAGGCCTCTGTGTCCTAAAATGAGGATACTATACCAATATGTTCAATGTTGTCATCTTAAACATACTCTAATATGCAAAATGAAGATTACTGGAAAGGAATCAAAACAATGACAAGGATTTCTCATACATTTACCCTCTGTCATGATTTACTATAGATGCTTGTTCCGTTGCCATCATTCTCTATAAAGAATATAAGAATATAAACAGTGCCTGCTGGATCAGATCCCTGGCTGATCTATTGTAGTCCAGCAGTCTGTTCTCATAGTGACCAAGTCCCTGCAGAAGGAAGCCTACTGGTCTTCCAGCAGATGGCCCTCAGAGGCAATCATACTGTCATCAAGGCTAATAGCCCTTGATCTCCCAGACTTCCATGACCATTTTTTTGAAGCCAGCTAAGATGGTAGTCATCATCACAACTTGATGTAGCAAATTCCTGAGTTCAATTACAGATGGTGTTAAAACATATTTCTTTTTGTCTGTCTTATTTCTTTCAAGATTCAATTTTAATGACATCTCATAAAACACCCCTAAAAGTTGATCGGACACATTTGAATGAACAAATACTGAAACTGATCTCTCTCTCTCTCTCTCTCTCTCTCTCTCTCTCTCTCTCTCTCTCTCTCTCTCTCTCCCTCCCTCCCTCCCTCCCTCCCTCCCTCCCTCCCTCCCTCCTTCCCTCCCTCCCTCCCTCCCTCCACATACACACACAGAATTCTATAACACAATTTTTAATGTGCAATCCCATTATATACTCGCCCTGTAGTTTGTATAGATATTGATACCATATATTAGCTGTTTTACAATATTCTTCCTAATGATTTCAAACAGAGAATTTGTTGCTTTTTTAAATAGCAGCCACTCATTGTGTTGCTGATATTTTCTTTGAATTGTTCACCCCAACTCGAAGATCTCTTTCCAGGTCAGTCTCTTGGAATGGATTTTTAAATGCATCATTTTTCATTTATTTGTATTGAACTGACCTTACCATGCCATGATGATGAGATGACCAGCCCAAGGAGATCCTTTTGATGCTTATTAGAGCCATGGTGGCGCAGTGGTTAGAATGCAGTACTACAGGCTACTTCTGCTGACTGCTGGCTGCCTGCAATTTGGCCATTCAAATCTCACCAGGCTAAAGGTTGATTCACCTTCCATCCCTCTAAGGTCGGTAAAACAAGGACTCACATTGTTGGGGGGCAATATGCTGACTTTGTAAATCTCTTAGAGAGGGCTGTAAAGCACTATGAAGTGGTATATAAGTCTAAGTGCTATTGCTATTACAATCCCTTTTTATCTGACTGTTTAGTATCATCAACACATCTGAACACCTCACTCTAAATCCAGATAATTTATAACAAATTGACAGGACCAATTCATTTCTCTAATTTACAAGTTATCCTCTTATTCCTATTGTTTCTTTCCTGTTCATTAATTAGTTATCAGTCACACAAAAAAAAAATCTGTTTTCTTTCTTTGTGTTTGCTGGATTTCTTTGGGAACTTTTGAAGAGATTCAGAGATGACAAAGACAAAGAAGTTGTTCAAAGAAGTTGTTTAAAGGCCAAGTATATAGTTTACATTGTGTCCATTTTCTCACTATTCTGGTTGTTAGTTGCGAAGTCATGTCTAACCCATGGCGACCCCATGAACAATGTTCCTCCAGGTCTTCCTGTCCTCTACCATCCTCTGGAGTCCATTTAAGCTCACACCTACTGCTTCAGTGACTCCATCCAGCCACCACATTCTCTGTCATCCCTTTCTTCCTTTGCCCTCAATCTTTCCCAGCATTAGGCTCTTCTCCAATGAGTCCATCCTTCTCATTAAGTGGCCAAAGTATTTCAGTTTCATCTTCAGGATCTGGCCTTCTAAAGAGCAGTCAGGGTTGATCTCCTCTAGGACTGACCGGTTTGCTCGCCTTGCAGTCCAAGGGACTTGCATGAGTCTTCTCCAGCCCCATAGTTCAAAGGCCTCAATTTCTCACTGTATAAAAACCCTAATAATTTTTACCAAGGTAAAAAATGGTTCAACAGTCTATATTCATCCCTGTTTATAGTTTCTTTTTCCTCTTCTCATTGCTCACTAAAAATATTTTAAAGCTAGAAATAAAAAAAATATTTGAAATAGAAAATATTTGAAATAAAGATAAAAACATTTTAAAATAAAAATATTTTAAAATGAAAATAAAATAACAGTACAATTTGAGATTGTCCCTTTATCATTGTCTTTATCATTCCTCCAGGGGAGAAAAAAATCTCTAGGAATCTTTCATATCCATTGTAACCACCTGGTGTCTACCACAACCACAATTTTATCAAGACTAGACATTAAACGTTATCAAATATGATTATTTGCATAAGACATTGAAATAATCACTTAATCTTCTATTATTCCAATCAACAGCTAAATGCAAGCTAAAATAGGAAATTAATTTAGGAAGTTTAACAGTCAACAGAGAGAACTTCAGTTAATGTGTGTTAATAACACTAGGCAAAGAACATACAACCTAATACAGCAGTATTATCTAATACATACAAATGTATGGGTTTGATTGCACACAGAGTTGAAAAGGCAAATTAATAGTAATTTAATAATTGGGGAAAGGGGGTTAGAAAGAATTTGAGGAACCTTTATAGTCTATGTGGAATTATGGAATAGGCTTGCCCTATCTATTACTACAAGCCAAACCTTTAGTAAACACAGAACTCTTCTGAGAGCATTTTGTAATTTTACAAATTTTGCACATTAGCCATCATACATTACAATTGCATTATTATTATGGTTGATGTTATTAATTTTTCTATATAATTACAGTGGATGTTTTGGGTGTTTAATGTCTGATTATTTTGCATCAGCATTTGAATTATTGAATTATGGGTATAAATCAGCAGAGTCCTGGCAGATTGAATGGTATACAAATAAATTAAACAAACACCATTGCTGAAGAGTTTGAGAACTAAAGTCCACAGATTTCGACAATGCTCAGGTTAGGGAAAGTCTCCCTATTCAGCAGTGGTGAAATCCAAATTCTTTTACTACCGGTTCTGTGGGCGTGGCTTAGTGTGGCTTGGTGGGCGTGGCAGGAGAAGGATACTGCAAAATCTCCATTCCCACCCAACTCCAGGGGAAGGATCTCCATTCCCACCCCACTCCATTCCCACCCCACTCTGGGGCCAGCCAGAGGCGTATTTACCAGTTCTCCAAACTGCTCAAAATTTCCACTATCGGTTCTCCAAACTACTCAAAGTTTCCACTACTGGTTCTCCAGAACCTGTCAGAACCTGCTGGATTTCACCCCTGCTATACAGTATTCAGAGCCCTTTAATGTACAGAGTTAATAAGCGGGATAAGACAGAACTGGACTCTGATGCTACAATGCACCACTGAATATACTCCACTGAACATTTATTAAATATGGAAATGCTTGAACAAGACTTGAATTTAAACTAATGAAAATATGACATCAAAGTTTTTGGAAGAATCAATCTCATACTATTCAAATTGTTCATTCAAAAGCATTAAAACAACTGGAAGTGGTTATTGAATAACTGAATTATGTACTCTGAGAAATGACTCTGAAAGGTTAATTATGGATCCAGCATGTACAAACTAATGAAAATAAAACAGAAGCATGTGGAAGGCATCAAGTTTACAATTTTTAACATGAGCAGCACTAATAGACCTTTTCTATTGCCAGGCACAACCCTTGTAATTCTACAAATTAGGCCAAGCCCATGGGAATGGTGTGCCTGCAGCTGCTGAACAGATGTGGGAATGAAAAACGAGGCAGATTCATCCAAATAAAACCGGATTGTTTTGCAGTTAATAAAATTACTACTAATCTGCTGCTAACTGACTATGGTCCCATCTAAAAGGCCAGGCATTTCAACTTATAGGAAAAATACATCTAAGGGATGAAAGGTAAAATAGCTGCACTGGAGAACTCATTACCGATTTAGCCCTCATGCTGAATTTTCCATGACAGAGAGAAGACAAGAAATCTATGACAGCCACGAAAGAGCTGGAGGGACAAACAAACATTACTATATATTTGCAATCCATTATTCACAAACATCCCAAAACAAATATATGATGGCTGCATTATTAAGAAAACATAGTTGAATCTGTGTAATTATTTGGCTTTGGTAGATTTGCTAGAGGGCAAAATGTAAAAGAGGAATTACATTGCATATAACCATCCTTAAGAGATGCATTATTTCTAAATGCAGAAAACTAATGTATAACACTACCAGAGAAGAAAAGACTGGACAACTCTTTGTTCAGGATGACTTAAGAACTCTTGCCTTGGGCAGGAGGTTGGATTAGTCCCTTCCAGCCTTATGATTCTGTGATTTAGAAGTAATGTATCTGCTAAGAATGGTGCATTCTCTATGCTTTCTGTGGTTGGACCAGGGTGTCCACTTGGAGGTGGGAAGTAGGGGTGTCAGAAAACTGTTTGAAGTCTTGCCCTTTTGTGATATATAATAAAATATATAAGGGGCATCACTTGGGTTGCACCCTTGATTTTTTTTCACTCCTGCAGGTGCCACAGCATCTAGCCTGTTATATAAATACTTGTATATACATACATATACACCAATGCATTTTTTTCCTTCCAGTTCTAGTTTATGTAATTTAATATCTAGGTTCCCTTTTCCAATTTATGTGAATTTGCATCATGGGTATTAGAAGGCAGAGCTTCCCTTCCTAATGTAACTTCAATGGAAAATGGTATTTTGAAATTTTATTAGCGGAACAATTCAAACATAGTAAATGAAAAGGAAAGGCTGTATACAGTAGCTAGAAGTAGAGGTGAGCTTTCCACAATGCACTGAAGAAGCACAAGAAATCAGGCCACAGCTGTAAAGGAATACAGGTATTGGAAGAATACCACTATGGATGGAACAGTGCAGAAGCCCAGCCTTAAGACCAAGACAGGTTACAAGTAGCCCTATTCAGTTTGAGAGCTGTAAAATGGGCCTTGTCTACCCAGATATTTATGTTTAATAAGCTTGCTTAAGGTGTCTTGAATTTGCCCTTATCAAGGTTTTCGTGCTATACAGCAGTGATGGAGCTCTCTTTGTCGAGTCAAAGAGGCAAAGGGATTTGCATCAGCAAGACATTTTGGGTTGCCATGCAACCTGGACGAGTACTCCTGATAGCCAGCAGAAATTTCGATGCCCACATTGTACAGCTGCAGGAAACCACAACCGGCAATTCATTCTGGTTGGATGAACTTCACTTTACTCTAAAAAAATAAAATAAAAAATGAAGGAGCCACACTGCTCCACAGCACAGCTTCAAGCAGGTGAGTCATTTCAGCTGTCATCGAAACAAGGCACATCATATGAAGATCTGCATTTTTAAAACATTTCCAGTGCATTATGAACACCGACCTGTGGTAATCCAGCAGGGTGTTTACGGAACCTGTTTGAACAGTTACCCTGCTTTTGAAGAAATAAAATGCTTCTGCAGATAAACATTTGCAAAATATCCTTGACAGAAGATTCAGGTCAGAATGGAATTCCAACTGTCTTACGAAGGTAATTTTTCCCCTGAGAATAACTGCATTCCACGCTCCTAAGGATTACAGACACCCTTTCAGTCTGTACAGCTGGTGCGGGGCCTGTTTTCTCCTTTTCTGCAGCTGTTGGATCCCCTCTGTGGCTTCTATGCAAAAAAAAAGGCAGAATGCAAAAAGTGGAAGGTGCCAATGAACAACACACAAAAAAAGAGCTGAACATAGAATCACATTCTTCCCAGTAAGGTCATACAAAGCCCAATTGAAATATATCAGATTACTCTCCTTGTTGTTGCTTTCCTCCCAAGCCTTGGCACAGTGGCTGTTTAGAATCTAGTTTTTGTTTAACAATTGTCTTCCTCAGTTCCCATGGTAATGCCCAAGAATCATCTCTCTTATAGGGAATGTTCAACTTTCGTCCACAATTAGGATCATTATTTCCTTTTTTTAAGCAAGGCAGTTGTTAAGTGAGTTGTGCCCAGTATTGTGACATTTTTTGCCATGATTGCTAAGTGAATCACTGCAACTGTTTAATGGATCATTTATGTATGTATGTATGTATGTATGTATGTATGTATGTAATTTATATGCCGCCCTTCTCCCGTAGGACTCAGGGCGGCTTACAAAAACAACAGAGAATTACATAAACAGTTAAAATCAATTTAAAATTAATTAAAATCAAATTAAAATTATTAAATATTAAGAAATTCCCCTACGGATTCAGCCCATATGGCGAAAAAGCCACGTCTTTAATTCGCGGCGGAAGAAGAGGACCATGTGGTCTTTAAGTGAATCTAGCTTCCTCTATTGACTTTGCTGGTTTGAAGCTGGCTGGGAAGGTTGCAAATGATGATGACATAACCCTGGGATGCTGTAACTATCATCAATGCATGCCGGTTATCAAATGCCTGAATTTTGATCATGCAAACCGTGGGATGCTGTGAGACAAGTCATAAGTGCGAGGACAGGTTGTAAATCATTCTCTTTTCAGTGGCATTGCAACTTTGAACAGTCTCTACACAAAGGGTTGTAAGGTGAGGGCTACCTGTATTTGCCTGCTCCAGAATGCTACTTGGTCCCCTCTGTTCAAAAAGAACAAAACAGAAACAAGAAGGCCTGATCTCGGTCTTTTCTAACCTGGTTGTCTTCTAGATCAATGTTTCTCAACCTTGGACTTCAACTCCCAGAATTCCCCAGGCAGCGTGAGAGTATGAGCATTATTTCAGCCCTGAGATAATGAAGGCATCAACAATTAAAAACCTCAGCAACAGTAAATTCTGGAGAATTGCAACAGTGGCAATGAACATTCACTCTTCCTTGTGAACATTGTCACATCCCAGCAACATTTCCACCCTATGCCAGAGAAAGCCTGTGTTCCCCTGGGCTGGAGTTAAGAGAAAAACAGCTGCCTGGTTGACTCTCAGGCAATATTTGGAAAATAAATCAACTAATTAGCCGGGGCAACAAAAAAAATCCAGAAAGGCCCCAAGAGAGGACTTAATCCAGTCCAAATTGATGTAAAATCATTTTTACAGGTGGGCACCAAACTTGTGCTCACTGTTTACTTATACTGATAAATCAGCTTCTTTCCCTAAAGAGTGGGACTTGGCCATAATTATCCGTACATTTAAGAGGGACAGGAAAGATGAATTAGTTAACTATTGCCCTGTCAACCTACTAAATGTACCATATTAGCAAGCTACAGAGCTTGTTAATAATATTTAGTAGGCTGACAGGGCAATAGTACAGAACAGTACAGAAAGTACAAACATTTCTACTGTAAGCTGCTAGGCTGGCTGGAGGGGGGGAGAATTTCTTGGGACATAAGGGGGAGGTAAGCTTTAGATCAGATGGATCCAGTCTGGATCAGGGTTTGGTGCTTTACTATCTGTTTGAAAAATAAAACTCAGTTATCTAAAGCAGCTTTGCATACTACCTTTGTTGACTTTAAATAGGCTTTTGATTCAACACCTATGGAAATCCTTTGGAAACTCAATGTCTCAATGGATTAGAGCCATGATGGTGAACCTATAGCAAGCATGCCACAGGTGGCACATGGAACCATATCTATGGGCACGCGAATGTTGCCCTAGCTCAGCTCCAGCACGCATGCACGTGCTGGCCAGCTGATTTTTGGGCCTTCCGGTCGCACTAGAAGTTGGAAAATGCGCCATTTCCAGCCTCTGAAGGGCCTTCCAGAGGGGAGGCCATTTTGGTCCTCCCCAGGCTCCAAGAAAGCCTCTAAAGACACACACACACCCTGTGTGCTGGCACGCAACGGCAAAAAGGTTAGCCATCACTGGATTAGAGACTCAATGTCTCCTCAATGGATTAGAGACTCAATGTTCCTCAATGGATTAGAGACTCAATGTGTCCTCAATGGATTGATCCTTCCAAAGACCTCACATGGGTTTCATTTTCCATAGCATACACATCCCTGCCTATCTGCACTTTGTAGAAGCCACCCATGCTCTGTAATGCCTACCTGAAGCCCTTGCTGGTCTCCCTATGACCACAGGTGGCTTGCTTGCAGCCTCTACCTCCCACCATGCTCAGATGCAACCACTGGGCCAACTGTGATCCTCACCGACTCACCCATAGCTCCCACTAGCCCACCCGCACTCAATGTTCTTTTAACACAGGCAGTTTCTTTCAGCTGTTGAACTATTTCCAACTAAATGTAATAAGAACTGTTCTTCCTCCTCTCTACCATGTTGTGGACGTGATGTATAATATGACTTCCTTTTGGTTTCTGCAATGCTAAAACAGCTGTTGTCCCGTTGGGGTTTGTATTTCACTAATAACTGAGCAGAGGCATTTTATAATGTTCTGCTTGGAAATCTTGAATCAATGTGAAATAGTTTCATTGATTATTAGCTTACAGATGGGTCAGACTGCTCATGAGAGATTCATTCACAGTTTGACCCAGTGATGCAGTTTAGGACTACTTTACCAAACAGGATCTGGTGGTAACTCAGACCTTGGAGACCACCCAAGGCACAGTATTCAGCTCCTGCTATATGCAGAAAGAACACACATCTGACATCTGCTAGCATATATTTTAGGGGACAGAAAATGTTCCATAGCTTAAAAATGGTCTCCACACCCCATTTCCGTTTCCTCCCACAGGAACCACAATAGCTAGGTTGGTTCAGACCTGGTTAAGATACTGCGCAGCTGTTTCAGCCATTTCAAGGTTGACCACAGCTTGAATGAGATATATTGATATCCATCTGATTATTTCCCACATTAAGCTATGTTGTGGATGGCACTCTCTCCAATTTTTCCCATTGTATCTCCCTAAAAAAAAAAATCCCTGTGAAATCTAGGATTTGCTTCCCTTCCCTTTCCACAGACCCATTTCTCTTCCACATTCCTCATCGCTGAACAAAATAGTAAACCACAATACTATCCAAAGATTTTGGGAAGTCAAACCTGTTTTCAGGGCAACAGCTTGATGAAGAATTGATATAGAATATTGCATGCTTACGAATATCTATGGTAGCGTCATGCAAGAACCACTACTGCTACTAATGTTGCTGTTTGTTTTTCTTTCCTCTTAATTCCAAAATGTTTCCTGCTTTTCCAATGACCACAGCGGAAAAGAAATTACAAAATAATTATGTCCTATAAATGCCAATGAGGCGGTGTACCCATTGCCTGGCTAAACTAAGAAAGTACCAGATGTTTGCCTAGCAATTTTGTACCTTGCCTATATTTATCCTGGACAATAAATTAGGTGAGGCTTATTCTGATGGGACAAAGTAGTGGAAGGGATATTGTTGCAGATAATCTGTAGATTAAGAAAAAGGCCACCCAAAAAAAAAGGAAGAAAATTTGTGAATTCTCTTTTGGTTTTGTGATGATAGATCTTCTTTTCCTAAGGGTTTGAAGACCAAATCCAGAAGGTAAGAGGAGAACCTAATAAATAATACAAAAAAAAATGTCTAAGATCTTATTCGTGGGTCATTCCAAGTTACAAATAATTGACTTGGGACATCTGTTTCCAGGCTCAAGGTTCAATTTCCAGAAAATTTTGAAGTCTGAGAGGCAGTGGTTACCACCCAAATGGCTAATAAAATCTATGATATAATTTGCGTAATGATAGCACTTTAAGGGACATTCTGCTCTGCTTTCCTTAGACTACATGTGAATTACACACTGGCCTCTAAAAGGCTTTTAGTTGGCTTAAAGATGAATAACAAATGAACCAGGTTAGTGATTGTTCAAGTTACGATAGACCCTGAAAAAGCTAGTTATGACCCAGATTCAAAGTTCTGATGTGCACCTCCCCAGTCACCGGACTGCATCAAAATAGCCTGCATTTATGGCTATTTGTAGCATCCCCCAATCATGAGACCACAATTTGTACTTTTGCCAAAAATTTGTTTAGTTTTGGTTTCTGGCAAAACCCACCCCATAATGAACAATGAGTTTATTTAAGAATGGTGGTATTCACTTAATCACTGTAGTGCTCACATGATGATTGTGGCAAAAAGGGTCATAAAATCGGGTCTGGTCAGTTTATGACTGTCATGACTTATGACCAAAATTGAGGGCTCAAACAAACAAAAAAAGGCAAGATGCCAGCTGCTATGGAACAATCAAGCCTTTGCCTGTGTTGTGATCTAGGCTTCCTGAGTCATTAAAACACATGAGTAGTCCCAAAAACCTCTTTTATTCCAACAGCTGTGAATTACGTTAATTCACAGCTGAGTCCCAATTAGTTGCAAAAAGTCCTTTAGGAGAAGTCCTTTGGGATAATCACCAACCTTTATCTTCCTTGACATGCTGCCAAAGACCTACTTGGCAAAGCCACAGTCCAGAATCAAACAGAGATGCCGACTGGGAACAGAATTAATAACATTGCTTTCCTGCAAAGGGCCCACTTGCCTTTGCTCCTCTTTTAAGACTTATGGGAGGGGCCAATCATCTCTAGGCCTTACTCCCAAGTCATCCCTTTTGTTTTAACTGTTCTTGCCTTCTGCAGCTCTGCGCATGCGCACACTAGAAACAGGCTCCTCCTGTTCCTCTGCCTCTCTGATGTCCGACTCTGGAGGCTCTGGAGTCCATGCATAACTCCCAGATGGCCCTGGCCCCATCTCTGCCTCTAACACAGAGCCCTTGTCCGAGCCTTCCCCAGACTCCAGGACTGGCCCATGTTCCTCCCTAGCCTCCTCACTGTCTGACTCCTCTGCCAGCTCCACAGGCTGCTGGCGGACCACAACAGCCTGTTTTTTAAAATCTCTAACAGATATACAAGAGTTTTGACTGAGCCTTCACAGCCACCATCTTTTTACTGTTTATTTCAGGGGTGGGTTCTACTTACCTTTACTACTGGTTCGCATCACCCGAACCGGGGCGAACCAGTAGAAACCCACCACTGGAGTAAACCAACACATAGCATTGACCCAACATTATAAACCTGATATCACCCTGTCTATTGAGCTGAAAAGCAATTTGTTTTTTGCTGTACACTACGGTTGATATGATTCTTTATTTAATGAAACATTTAATTGGTTGAATATGTAATAGTATAACTTTCTGGTTATGGCCATGGTAGTGTTTGAAATAGAACACTTGCATTCCATGGAGGAACTGAAAACAGAATATCTTAATAATACAACTGAAATTCATGAAAATTTAAAACTCCTTTCATCATAATTATAATTTGATGAAGAAAATCTAAAGCTCATCCTTCAATATCCTGATTTCTTGTGAATATATTTAAACCAACTTAAAGGAATGATTATAGCAATTATAGCCAAGCTAAAATATTAATCTTTTATAAGATTTACCTTCCCTCAACTCAACTCTTTTAAATATCTATATAAGTATTTTTATATGAGATCAGATAGTGAGGATATTTACAACCACAAATGAAAACAGTTTCCATGGAATGAATATTACTTGATATTTAGAAGAATTCAAGCAAAACGTAAAACAAATTTCCTTAAAAACATGAGTCTATAGGAAGAATATGAGGCTATTCCAATTCATTGAAGAGCTTGGCAAATTATCAAAATGTTGCACAATATCAATAATTTGATTTTTACTTAATATTTAATTCTTCATAAGACACAATATAACTGTGATGGCGAACCTATGGCACGGGTGCCACAGGTGGCACGCGGAGCCATATCGGTGGGCACGCGAGCTCAGCTCCAGCACACATGCGTGCGGCAGCCAGCGGATTTTCGGGCCCACCGGAAGTCAGAAAACACACTGTTTCTGGCCTCTGGAGGCCTCTGGGGGGGGGGGAAGGCCGTTTTTGCCCTCCCCAGGCTCCTAGAAAGGCTCTGGAGCCTGGGGAGAGCAAAAAACGGGCCTACTGGGCCCACCGTGCCATCACGTGCCAAAAACAGGGGAAGCACAGGGGGGCAGGGCAGAATTATGGATGTGGACACACATGCGTGTGACCCCACCACACTCCCCCCGCTTTTGGCACCCGATGGAAAAAAGGTTAGCCATCACTGCAATATAACATTGGCATACAATAATACTTTGCCTTCAACTCAACCCAAAGCATCCATTATTTATTTAATAAAGGCAAAACCATAGTTCTAACATGAAATTAGAAATAAGACATGAAAGACATCCTTGACAGTTTCTATTACATTTGATAGACAAAGGTGTATTCCTTTTATAATTTCTATAATTGAATAATACATAAATATTTTAAGTGCCTACTGTTGAAGAAATTAAGTTCCTGTTTAGCATTTCTAAAAGGTTTATGTAATTCTGGTGTAAGTTATCTTGCATATAGACCATAGATAATAGAATAATAGAGTTGGAAGGGTCTTCTAATCTTATAGGTTTTCTAATCCAACTTTCTTGCTCAAGCAGGAGACCCTATACCATTCTGGACAAATTGTTGTCCAATCTCTTCTTGAAAATGTCGAGTGATGGAGCACCCACAAGTTCCAGAGGTAAGTAGTTTCTGATTAATTGTTTTCACTGTCAGAAAATTTGTCTTTAGTTCTAGGTTGGATCTCTCTTTAATTATCTTTCACCTGTTACTTCTTCTCTTGTCATCAGGCTCTTTGGAGAATAAGTAGATCCCTCCTCTCTGCAACAGCCCTTCAAATATTGTAAGACTGCTGCCATGTCACCCCTAGTCCTTCTCTTTGTTAGGCTTGACATGCCTAGTTCCCTCAATTGTTCATCATATGATTTAGCCTCCAGATGCCTTATCATCTTTTTTTTTTAAATTTGATTTATATGCCGCCCTTCTCCGGAGACTCAGGGCAGCTTACAATGCGCTAAGCAATAGCCTTCACACTTTTGTATATTTATACAAAGTCAGCTTATTGCCCCCACAAACTGGGTCCTCAATTTACCTACCTTAGAAAGGATGGAAGGCTGAGTCAACCTTGAGCCTTGGTGAGATTCGAACCTGCAATAATTGCAGGCAGCTGATGTTAATAACAGGGCTTTAGACCACTGTACTATCCAAGGCTCTTGGTTACTCCGTTCTAACAATCCTTTTTACTCTTTTTAAATTGTTGCTTTTTCACTGTTTTCCCATTAAGTGTTAGCAAAAATACAACTTCATATATGATAAAATAATGTATTAGCAGGTACTTAAATTCATGTTTTCATATGTTCCCAGACCTGATTCCCAGAAATAGGAAGCCATTTAAACTTACAACTGCTACTACTGCTGCTGCTGCTGCTACTACTATTACTACTACTACTTACTACCATTATAGTACATAAGAATGGGGACAACGTTAATGCAAGTTCAAATTTCTTGATCTTATTGGAAGAAAGACAGGATATTGGAAGGAGGGGGTTAAACTGCTAAAATTAAGTTGCTCAAATTCTGATATAACGAGATATCTGAATCCCCATTTCCCAGGAGTTCCGCACATGCTTTGCTGTTTTGTCTGAGACAATAAAGAATAGATTTCCACCCTCCCTTCCCCCCAAAAACAATTTTCTTCCATATCTATGATTTTTATCCAGGAAGCCCAGCCCTTTGTGTACAATAGTTCATGTGCTCCTATGTCCTGTAGAGGTCTGCTAGCAGCACATAATAAAATATTGCATCTGCAGTCTTCCTGGACTTTTTAAACTCCAGGTGACCCAAAATGAAATCTGTTTTAATGGGGCCTCCATGAAAAGAGTCATTTGAGTTTTTATTTAGCTAGGCAGCAGAATGCTGCAGGTTTTTTTTAAAGGACATATTTATATTTTTCTTTTGAGCTTGGAGTCACAAGGCAACCCATGGGTTGTGGAAAAGAGGAAGCAATTCTTTTATCCCCAACGACTTAACAGGATATCTTTTCAGGTTATTCTCTCTGAATAGTCACTGCCCAGTCAATAAGACAGCAAAGACTCTCAGTTGTAAGAGCATTTCTTTTTCCCAAAGTGATGCAAGCAGAATTGGCATCTTGCTTCACTGTTCTAAGCTTTTAGGAAGGGCCACAGGAGAATATCAGAGAGGCAGAAGAAACACCACTCTGTTTTGGCTAAATCAAGGAAGTAACATTTTCTCAACTACATTCTTTCATAATTCAGTTATTTGGTTGCCAATTGAGTAAATAGTGTATATATATTTTACATGTCGAAAGGAGGTAAGCCCAAAACAGAGGTCACAGAACTGTTTAAATCAGGGATGTTCAAACTTGGTAATTTTAAGATTTGTGGATTTCAGTTCCCAGAATTCGCCAACCAGTATGGCAGGTTTTAAAATTGACAACGCTGAACACTCTTGGTTTTAAATCTTTGTCCAGGGCTACATCGAACATGAGACTAAAACAAAAGTTGATCTTGATTCCTCCAGCACAGGTACCTGTTCGCTTGTTCGGAGCCAAGACTTGGTTTAGCTATAAAAAATAGCTGAAATGGAAAAATCTGAACAATATGCAGAACACCTTTACAAAGGGAAAGAAAGGACCAGCTGATTTTCATTCAGAAAAACCTGATTTTTCACATAGCAGAAATTATTTCTATTCCATCTTGGCTCTAGACAAGTGCACATCTATGCCCAAATATACAGTATGTTCTTTGCCACTTGGATGTAAATGTTAAACCCTGGACTACAACGGGAAGTAAGGGGATTGCTTCAGTCTGCTATCTTCTGCTGTTCATGCTACTTTCTTCATTATCTTGTCTTCATCTTCCAGTATTTTTTAAAAAAATTATTTGGCTCAAGGCCACAGATTCAGATTTGTGTGTGTATCCAGCTTTGGAATGATTCCATTTGCTATCCTTCAACCATATCAGGCAACTCAAAGATTACAAAATGAACTTTTCTCTTGACACTGAAATGATTTTTTAAAAAAGCTCTCATGAACCAGGTGCACTGTAATGGGCTAGCTTATAAATTCCAGTAAGATGTGGCTCAGAGTCACATCTTACAGCACAAATATTCTGAAGATTTTTACCAGGTTGTGGAAGGCTGGTGTAATTTTAAATGAGACTATTACAAATGTTGTTGCTGGTTTTTGTACAACAGCAACATTATTTCATTCCCACAAAGTTTATGGTTTGGAGTTACAGCCAGAGTAGCCAGAAGGTTTTCAAATTATATGCTGAGGTTCAAAAAGACATTTTTAATCCAAATAGCAATCTTCACTCCTAATTAGCTTGTCTTTTTTGTAACCTAAGATCTTTTGAGTTAATGTCAAAAAAGTGACACTTTGTTTTGTTGGGTGATGAATCCACTACACTACACAAACACACACAAAAGGGGAGAAGGTGTTTGAGAGATAAAGTCCATCATACTTACTTGTGGCATTTGATTTTAAATTTATTAATAATCAACATCAGAATAGGATATATATCTAGATCTAGATCTAGATCTATCTATCTGTATCTATCTATCTGTCTATCTATCTACACACACACAAAAAAAACTTTGTTTAATTATGCTGTATATTTAAAGATCATTAAGTGGATTAATCTTTTTAGATTAAATTATTCATTTAAAAGTATAAATAATAGCTTAGATTATATTAGATATTAAATTGACTTCGCAGAAAGGTCTTGTTTGTTTATTTGGTTGATTCATTTCTTTTCTTTTTTTTCCTTTCGATAATCCAAATAACAACAACAACTAAACATTAAAAACAGTTGATGGATTTCTTACTGGTTGCAGCCAGACAGCTAATGAGACAGGTAGACAGACTTGGATAAAGAGGAAAAGGTTTGAGTATTTCCATACAGTGACAGATATGCTAGAAAATCACTGTAATAGAAAATCTAGCCCCCAAAAAAGTAGACAGCAATATCATAATAGCTCAGTAGATGGGGTTTTTTTTAACTTCATTCAAACTTTAATTATGTGCAAGAACATAATGATTTTTGGTAAGCATTTTGATGTTAATGCTCATTTAATTCTCTCCCCCCCACCATTCCCACCTCTGTGCAATAATTTAGAAACAATATTTTTAGGATCAGCTGATGAAATCCTTTAAAATCAGAGAAGAGCAGTCTATTTCCAGCTTGAAACCAATCCTGATCCTAAATTGCTCTGAAAGTTACATTCTGTTGGATTTTGCTTAAATATGTTTTTCTATTCTTAAAAAGCCAAATTCAAGAGGGGAAGAAAACCTGAAACCAAATGCCATGGAATTGAGTCCAAGCATAACACATGGAAGTCCAAAAATAACAGCAGAGATATTGTGGCAATGGCTGACCTTCTGAATCACACACTGCCTGCATCACATGCCACACAAGTGACTTTCCAAGCCTGTTTATTAGAGATGCAGAACTATTATTATTTCGCAAGAAGAGTCCTCCACTCCTTTGCTCGCAACAAAATACCTTATGCCACCAGACTTGAAATTCAAGGCCTAGAAAATTTAGAACTACACCGCCTTTGGTATGACCTAAGCGTAGCTCATAAAATTTATCTGCTACAATGTCATACCGGTCAATGACTACTTCAGCTTCAACCACAACAATACACAGGCACACAATAGATACAAACCTAAGGTAAACCGCACCAAACTCGATTACAGAAAATATGACTTCAGCAACAGAGTGGTCAATGCCTGGAATGCACTACCTGACTCTGTGGTTTCATCTCAAAACCCCCAAAATTTTAACCTAAGACTGGCTACTGTTGACCTCACCCCATTCCTAAGAGGTCTGTAAGGGACGTGCATAAGAGCACCAGTCTGTGTACCGTCCTTGTCCTAATGTTTCCTCTATTTGTATCTATTTTATGTATTCAGTTCATGCTTATACTTATATATATTACCTAGTATGTTCTTGACAAATAAATAAAATGAATAAATTATATGAAAAAAAATATATACGTTTTGGAAGTGAAAGCAAAGGCTCATATTTTTGAACATTTGCAAGTGGGGGAAAAAAGGAGAACTACCAGCTCCTTCCAACCATATAGGATAACAATACTCCTGCAATTTTCATTAAGTTATTGTGAATGAGAACCATTATTTAACCATGTGTTACTCTTACTTGAAAGTAGTGTAGCCCACATACAAGGGCAACCATTTGATTTTACTGAGCAAAGGAACAAATCTGGACAAGTAGGGAATGCCATTTGTAGGTTTGGCATTCAAATGAGTTATGGAAAATTGGAAAATTCCCAATCAAATCAAGGAAATAAATAGGCCTGTTGATTCACATCTAAAAATATCTTAAAAATTGGTTTGGAATGTACCAGACCCTTTTTTAAAAAAAATAAAGCCAGGTCTTGAAAATTTCAGGGAGTTGCTTTCAGATGCTAGAAGTAACATAATTCTTTAAAATGAGTATAAATGTTGAATGTTTATGTATATGAAAAAACAAAAATGTGGATGTTTCCAGCATTAATGTAGGCAGTTGTTTCTTTTCCAAAGTTCCTTTTAGTTGTTTCTTTTTGTATTGTTTCTCTAGAGCCGTGATGGCGAACCTATGGCACAGGTGCCACAGGTGGCACATGGAGCCATATCGGTGGCACGCGAGCTCAGCTCCGGCACGCATGCGTGCACCAGCCAGCTGATTTTCAGGCCTTCTGGGCCCACCAGAAGTCAGGAAACATACTGACACACTGTTTCTGGCCTCCAGAAGGCCTCGGGGGGGAGCCATTTTTGCCCTCCCCAGGCTCCTAGAAAGGCTCTGGAGCCTGGGGAGAGCAAAAAACAGGCCTACCAGGCCCACAGTGCCATCACGTGCCAAAAGCAGGGAGAGCATAGTGGGGCAGGGCGTATAGAATTATGGGTGTGGGCACGCGTGCATGTGACCTCACCGCCCTCCCCCCGCTTTTGGCACACAATGTCAAAAAGGTTAGCCATCACTGCTCTAGAGTCTTAAAGTCTGGATCAATTTTTTAAAATGTATGAATTATTTGTGCAACATATGAATATGTGAGGAGAGAAAAAGAGAAAGAGGGAGTTAAACATCAGCTGATATCCTCTTTTCCTAGCTAAAAATATTTTTACTAGGTTTCTAAAGGATTAGCTAAACCTCAGCATTTCTAAAGCTATCATTTAAAACCTCAAGGCTAACCCAGGTCTAGAAAGATCCTTTTCTAGAAACAATGTCATTATATATAATAGCATCGATAGCAGTGACCAAAGCCTGCAATTGTTAGCTTTAACTCAGGCATACTTCCACAGAAAGTCTTTTCACTGAAAAAAATTGGAAGGTGGCCTAAATATTTAAGATAGAATTATGGAACTGCATCTTTATTTTTTGTTGTCATTGACATCTTGTCTCAAATTCAGTTCCCAATAGTGACTATTAATTTGTTGCTTCTGTTTTTTGTTTATTTGTTTGTTTCTCCAATCTATCCCAAGTAGATTGTTATTTATGTAATGATTTAGTTTCAATTTAATAATTGCATGTAATGTGGTAGTTTTGAAATTGGGCAATCTGGCAATTATTTTACTCTCTTGTGATTTTGGGAGACCCAGTCATGTCTTTTACATGTGAAGTGTATCCTCAATATCTCTTGAACCAAAGATTTTGAATTTGATCTCTCCTGTATCATTGATTTTTCTTTCTCTGCCACAAAACTAAATGCATTTTAAAAGTTAATGTATGAAAGCAAATTTTTCTTTAAAACATTATCCCAACTATTTCATATTCTTCATATCATACTTCAAAATATTAATTATCATTCAAAAAGACAAACATCGTTTAAAATAGCAAAAACAGAAAAGTTCTGCTTTGCCTTTAAAAAAGTATTAATTTTCATCCAGTATTCAGGAAAGTTTAGGTCATTTTAATTGTAATGTTTAAAGAGAACGAAGAGCTTGCAACTCATGGTAATTTTGATCAACAGTTGCAGTCTGAAAAAAACAGTCTCTAATTTTCTGCAAAATTATCAGTAAATGTATTTTGAAATATTGCATATAATTAGAAGAACGTGCAATTAGAAATCATGATAACTACAATGCACCATATACAGTAGACAACAGCTCATAATTTATGTAATGTAAGCTCAGTTAGTTTGACTCGTACTTTCGTTCCAGATAATGGTTAGGGGTAACAACAATATCATATTACCAGAGAATATGGCCACAGAATATCTCTGGAAATTAATCAAGAACTTGGCAAATGTTATTTGGTTTTGAGAAATAGATTCAAAGGAAAAGCAGCTTTAATCAAAACCCCTTGGAAATCCACAAATCTGAAGATCAGATAGAATAAACCTCTGCCTGTTTCTTTATTTTTTTTCTCCTACTTGGATCTCTATGGATATTTCTGTTTCTAACTATAGATCTGTTGTTTTAATTTCTTGTCTGAGCATAGTACCATAATTAGTACATTTCTAGCAACTCTATTCTTTAGAGCATTTTCATTAAATAATCTATTTGTTGTCCACTAATTCAACATTTCAAAAAAAATATGTTCAGTCTTTATACACACAGCAGATATTACATTGGGAAGGCAGTGGCATTAATTCTACACCAGGGGTGTCAAACTCACGGCGTCACGTTGTCATCACGTGATGTATCATAACTTTTTCCTCCTTTGCTGAACTGGGGATGGGCGTGGCCACGTCTACACATTTCACTATTTGGCACAAATTGAACTCTTTGTCACTGAAAAAGTCCTCATTAAAGGTGACAGCTTTCCCTAATGTATCTGGCAAGAATGTAGCATTGTGGCTTTTCCCACCAACTGTGTTATTTGCATAAATAAAAAAGAGAGAACCTAAACCAGGTAGCATAAGGAAGGTCCAGGAAAAGATACTTTCTGGGGAAAAGCACTCATACTCCCAGCTATTCCCTAGTCAATGCATTATTGCATCTAAATAAAACCATGGGTTTCATGTCACCACTTTTGGTCAATGCTTAATCAGTTACCTTCATGTCCAAAGTTTTTTCTAACGTTATGCTCTTTGGCTGATTCCAGGCAATATCCCAAGCCAAAACAAAACATGTCAAACTACGTTGTGACTTCTGCTATCCCAGCCATTGTGGTTATATAAACCATGGTTTATTTATGCAAACCTAGCAATTTAATCAACATATTATGTGTAAACAAACCATATTTTTTTTAAAAAAAATTAAGTCACAATTTGTTTATGTCTCAGGCTCATTGTTACAGGCTGCAGTCTAAGGACAAATGTAAAGGTATGTACCACTTCTTGACCTTGGGGCTGAAATTAACTGTATTATACTGGTGCCCTTATTCCAATGTAAGAACATGATGCTCTGATTCAGATCATAACCACTGTACATGAAGAATAGAAAAGTTAACCCTTTCCTCATGTGTAATCATCTTCAAAACCAGCATTTCTCAACTAGACAACTTTGAAGTTTGGACTCCCAGCCATTTTATTTCTTCAATTTCTTTAAACAAAATCCAAACCCTCCTGAGTTCCCTCAAAGTGACATGAATTGAGGCAAAGAGTAACATTTTGGTATTAAAAAGAATATAAAAGAAGAAAGCTTTCTTCGCTCTCCAAATATGACTATGTCCTAATTAAAATAATAGAAATCAGTATCTCTGTGTGTATGTTTGTATGTTTATGCATCGTATGCAAAGACTTTTAGGCATTACACATTTTATGTATTTTGTAGCTTAATCTCGATTCTAGAGAAAAGGTTGGTCGGGGATGGCAAAAACAAGTATCTGTGTGTGTGCTACACTGCAAGATCTGAAGATCTGTGTACGTAACTTTAATTATTATTATTTTTCATATGAGAAAAAAAAAAGTAAAACTTTGCCCAGCTTCAGCTCAAGAGGCCAAATGGCAATTGCTGTGACAAATTTAAGCAGCAACTAAGGTCTTAGCATAAGCACAAACTTTGGTCTGCAAGCTGACCATTGCTAGATTATTATTATTATTATTATTTTAAAATGATCTTTTGTATTCTTTCAGTGTGTTTATCATCACGTAGCCCAGGTTTGGAGCAACCTGCCTTCCCCTTTTTCATTCTTTTCTCAGGTGCAGGGACCTACATGCCGATTCATTCCTCCTGCATGATCTGCATGGGATTCACAGAGCAGCAATTTATGAAAGGTAAGAAGGATTTAAGAAGATAATGAAGGTTGTAGCAACAACTAGGAACCTGAGTGGCATAGGAGGCTAATGCCTCCTACTAAGGCAGCATTTAACATCCAGCTGCCTGCAGTTACTGCGAGTTCAATTCACACCAGGCTCAAGGTTGACTCAGCCTTCCATCCTTTCTAAGGTGGGTAAAATGAGGACCCGGTTTGTGGGGGCAATAAGCTGACTTTGTATAAAATATACAAAAGTATGAAGGCTATTGCTTAACGCATTGTAAGCCGCCCTGAGTCTCCGGAGAAGGGCGGCATATAAATATTTTTTTTTTAAAAAAATTGTAGTTTAAACAAGCCTGCATTCAGGAGCGTGTGCAAGCTATTTGATAAATTATATGTGGACAGCTATTGTACTAGAGTTATAGCAGCACTGGTCAAGCATTAACCTTCCAGCTGCTGCAAAAATTACGAGCTGTGACATCTTCCACCATGGTGCATCCTTGCAGGGGATGCTAAGAATTGAAGTTCTGCATTAAGTGAAGGATTCAGATTCCCTTATTATATCGAGAGGAATTGAAAACATTATCTTTGGGACCCAAAGGTGCTTTTTCAAGAGGCAACTGAACTTTCTGGTTTTTCTTTGAAGACATTCACTTCTCATCCAAGAAGCTTCTTCAGTTCTTCTGGGACAAGAAGCAAAATATCTTCAAAGAAAATATGGAAACCAGATAAAGAAAGTCCAGTTGCCTCTAGGAAAAGCACCTTTGGGACAACCATGACCTAGATGATTGAGAATCTCCATAGACATTATCTTTGGGACAATGTCTTCTGTACCATTTTCCTGATTGTTCATCCATTTCAGGCTCTATTTAAGAGAAAGACAACATAGGATAGACTTCCCCAGTCCAGGGCCCTCTAGATTTAATGAGAATGTTACCTGCTGACTTTTTTCTTTTCATTTTCTCCTTTCCTATTTGACTCCTCACACCCCAATATTTTAAATTAACTCTCAAGCTGATTTTCTTCCTAACAACTGAAAGAAATTGTATAGTTTCATTCACAGAGAGAAAAACAGGGACAGAAGAATCTGTGATTCTTTGTAGGAGGGTAAACAGCCATTATCCTGTTCACTACTGCAACTTTTTGCGTTTCTTCTTTGTTTTTTTTTTAAGGACAAGGTTTTATGCAATTATATTTCACATGGGATCATTCCCAAAAGGAGCAGAAAAATACAGTTCATTCTCCTGAATTAAGATGGATGGTATTTTTATAATATTGTTGAACTCTTTAATCCTGAAATACTATATCCCAAAGCAATGCTGTTTTCAAGAGCTTTTCCAGTGTCATATTATAGCAGCATTAATGGCCCCACCTGCAATAATAAAATTATTATTTTTAATAAAAAATGATACTTTTGCTTGGAATGTTCTCAAACACAGTTGCTAACTTGGAAAGCAGTTCTGTCTCAAATCATCCATTGAAACCATTTTCAAATCAGTAGGAGTTCGTTTCAAAGCAGCACCAGATTCCAGTCGAACAAACAGAACAGAAAATGAAATAAAAAGCAGAACTTGAGCTTCCTGCTGACATTTTAAAATCAACTCTTTGTTGAAGAATAAGATCTCTTTCTTTCATCAGATCCTAAGTTTCGGATCAGATCCATCATCCCCAATATATCTGTCATCTGAACGATAGTGATTATGTATGGTTATGTTCTATCAAAATGGAATTACCACCATTTTGAGACAGTTAAGACTCCCCCCCAATAAAAATCTGTATATGGTGGAAAGCAAGGCAGTTCTTCAAAAATGGACCCATAGGTATTTTCTCATAGCATGCTCACTTGTTTTCAGGTAAATCAGAGTTTACTCACTCCAATGTCCTGGATTTGGTGCCACATTGAACTATCAGTGGAATTATTCATATTATTCTGCATCTATCAGTAGAGTATACATAAAAATGCGCACATTGTTGTTGGCTATATCCAGTATCTGAAATCTATTAAAAATCCAAGCTTTTTTCAAATATGAGGGCTGACTAAAAGAAATATATTGAAAGCAAACACCCATACCTGATTTGCAGTTATGGTTTTCTGTCATCATTTTGAATTAGGATTGAGTTTGATTTTTGTTTGTTGGTTTTTTTTTTTGTTTGTTTGTTTCTGTACATTGGGATAAGGACGTTTTTCAAAGTTTGGGAATTGTGTCTATATCAGTTTTCTTGTTGGAGAATGTTTCCTCACAATGGAGAAACAAGATTATTTTCCCTTGTTTCTCCAATGATATTTGAAACTTTATTACTCAGCTAGCACTGCCATATGTAATCATATTTTACTTCTCTTAATTAATTTAGTGTACTAGAATTATATTAAAAATGACATATTGAACCATAAGCTAATCACACGGGTGAGGCAAAATTGTGGCTGAATACTTTGAGGTTTGGTGTGACATACAAGCCCACAATATGTCTCATTCTAATGACTATAAGGCAGTAGACACAGAACTATTTAACTTTGAGTATTCCCAAGTATGTACATGTCCTGACTGGTCTAATTATACAGTAGTGGCCAAAATTGTGGAAACCTTTTGGGAAAAGTGTATTTTCTAAAACTAGCTAGTAACACCACACAAAAAAAGTGATGTTATTAGCCATCAAACTTCAAAAATACACTTTTCCCA
Organism: Ptyas mucosa; assembly: GCA_012654045.1. Taxonomy (NCBI): domain Eukaryota; kingdom Metazoa; phylum Chordata; class Lepidosauria; order Squamata; family Colubridae; genus Ptyas; species Ptyas mucosa. The sequence continues at coordinate 19,488,276 of WNWU01000001.1, read as the reverse complement.
AAAGGTTTCCACAATTTTGGCCACTACTGTACAATGCATTTCTCCTTTGTATGAGAAAGATGGTGGTTCCATTTCTTATTTATTCTTTCCAATTCAACAGAGTGTTGGGAAGAAATTATGTACAAAGGGGCTTAGATCTCTGTCCATCTGTTTGCTAGGGGATTACTCTACAAAATCAGAACAGAGTGGGATTGAACGTAATGTGTTGAGGGAAACTGGCAAGAAAAAGGTTGAGTTTTAAAAGGGCAGATCGGGCTGAAGGCTTCAGGAAAAAGAATCCAGGGGGGGAAAAATCCCCAACACTGTGGAAAGATAATTGGGTAGTGGTAGTTGCTAACTTTTCCATTTCAAGCCCATTTTCTCCTCCAATTTAGTTGTAGAAGCTACAGTGGAGTGTATACAGCCTTCTTTATAATCCCAGCATACATATACATATAAAGAGATACAGACACAGGGAAAAAACAGAAAGGCACGCAGAGTGATGCAAAATGATACTTTGTTAAACAGAAGAAAATACAGATGCTTTTTCTAGCCTCTGATGGAAAAGGGTTAGAAAAAAATCGAGAAGCATGCTTTCCCCCTTATCAATCCTTAAAGCTTATTTTAAAACGATATGATTTTGTTAGACATATAAAATAGCGTATCGGAATGGAATGTTGATCATGGAAGTAAATATATTTTCTAAAAGCTAATGTATATTTTTACAATGTTTGGCAGATCTCTAGGTCTACAATTCCTTCAAACCCTCCCCCTCCCCCCGGCCCAAATCCCTCTTGCTCATTGTTTGTAATTAAGTCTTTCTGACTTGATTGGAGAACATTGATTTTTTTCTTATTATTATTCTACCATTGCAAATTTGTTTCTCAAGAAAGGTCTAAGGTCCCCGTCTTATGATTCTGTACCAAAGGCATACAAATAGTATTTGTCTTGACTGATTATTTACCACAGAGTCAGTGTCAATCATTACTTGCTGCATAGATAAATATTTTTTCAGGATGATCTGTCCCCAACCTGGTCCTGTAAGAAGTTAGCACCCACCCCTCTCCTAGAAGAATGAAATATTTTAGGAAATATTAAAAAGGCAGAATATATTTCCCTGGATGAGGAATGGAGAAACATGTTTTAAAGACAAAGTAGCTCTCATCTTCCTGCCTCCCCCCCTTTGTCAATGGGCCAGAGGCAGAAACCCAACCCACCTCCCCACACACACATTTGTCAATGGACCATCATCTGCAACACAATAGGACCAATTTAGCAACAGAAACTCACCACGTGGCATCTGGGAAGATTGCATCAGCCAGCAAGGCTTACTAAGACCCACACCCCATGGGAGTCTGACAACCAATCAGGATATTCTTCCTATGCCCCAGGAAGTTCAGGGCTCAGAGAGGGCATAAAATCCAGGGACTCGCAGCATCTCTGCCCTTTTTTGTCCAGGAACTCAAACCATATGATTCTGGCAACCATTAAACCATCTTTCCAAACAGTCTCCATGTTTCCAGTGTCTTTTTCCCCACTTGGAGCTGAAACCAGAAGGATATTTCTTCCAACAGTCCATTAGGTCTTCCAACGGTGCAGCTTTGCCCTAGTAACTGAGTCCATCCACTTTCTACCAGTCATTTTCTTTTCTTTCCTTCTACCTTTCCCAGCATTACAGATTTCTCTAAAAAGCTAGGATTTTGCATTAGTGTCAGATAAATTAGTGTCATACAGTATGTGTCCTGAATGAGAACTCTAGGTTGATTTGTTCAATGATTTATTTGGTTTTTTTCTTCTTGGCTATTGGTAGTCTTCTCCAACACCAAATATGTAATATATGTAAGGTAACATAACATCAGATATGACTAAGGGATTCTATTTTCCCCACGCCACATGCAGAGAGATGTTTTTTAATTGATAAATGGCCATTTCTGCTCTCTAATATCTTCCACAATCATTTGAGGTCAGGAGACATGGATGTAGTCCTGGAATATAAATTCTTGTGGTGAGAAATGAATTAAATAATGGCAAAAACTCAAAATCATTTGAAACTCCGTATCCCTTAATCCTTCTTTTGGAAGCATTTCAGCTGCCCTTAGAGAAGCTATACATCAGTCATTTAGATCTCATGTTAAGAGTTCTTCCTCCACTGAGAGTAAAATGAGTCAGTCAAGGTTACGGATGCTAAAGAATCTGAAGATAATATTAAATCTACTCAATAATTATAATTTAGATCCATGTTGTCTTAAATACAATCCTATTAGATTTAATTCAGGAAAAAACATTGAAAATTGTTCTGAATCATCTCCACTGGGCCAAAATCAGTATATGGACAAGTTTGTATCCCATGTGTTTGCAGTGCAAGCAAATAGGCTTTTATTTGAATTCTCTCACTCTATAATCAAAGATGTTTTTTGCTTAGTGATGGTAGGGCGCTACCCTCCTATTACCTCTGATACCCAAGATAGTCTCTCAGCTAATTGCATAGCATAATTTGCATGGCCTAAGTTCAAGCCTAACCATGGGTAATGATCATCATGGTCAGGAAATTGGCAAATAGATCTGGCATGAAACATTAGCTGATGAAGACTTGCTAGGACACACCAATCTGATGACGCTTGCTGTATCTTTTTTTGCTATATGTGCATGTTAATAGTTAAAATGCCAATTTATTAGTTTATTTGAAAATATATTATTTTTTAGAAACAATATACAATACTTACTTTGGAAAGTAAGATTTAAATTGCTTAAGTTGCAGTAGTTGGCATCTCTTGCAGCCTCCTGAGTTTTTTTAAAAAAATATACTCTCAGCTCTGTCTGTTTTCATTTATTTATTCCATTGATTATTGTTCTGGTGGTGGGTCTTGTGGGTAAAATTCTGTGCAATTGCTCTACAGTTGGGAGAAGCATATAAGCACACTTCAGATATTCCCCAGTGAATATACATGCTCAGTCATGATTATGTAATGTACATGTGTATGCATTTACGTCATAGTATCTGCAAAGCACAGTTGGGACCATTTTCCTAACTACATATCCAGGCCTATTCCGTTCACTCAATTTGATGACAACAAAGTAAATACTTCTGGAATACAGTATTATAGAGACGACTCTTGACCTATCGTGATTCTTTCTACATTCTACAATGAGTAATAGATCAATATTATTATTATTATTATTGCCAGTGTCTTAGGAGAGACCAAGATTCTGATTTTTTGTTTTACTATTATTTAAACTAAAAGAACTGGTTGCGACTTTGAACTCTGGACTTTGACTGTGAAATTTAACCAAAGGGAAGCAACAACCAAAAATACATCGATTGACATTTAATTATATGTAGAAGAGGGATTTTCATAAAGTAACTTTCATCAAAATATCAAATAAAATGATGAAGCAAAAGTTCTGCCTTTTCATAATTGTGTCACAAAGTGACACACAAATAAATAAGGGGTGACATTTGTGTTATGGTGCATGTTTGATCACTTGTACGATTTCTCAGGTCTATAGATGTCTGTGGGTGTCTCCACTACTGATGAATATTTCTTATTACTAACAATATAGTCTCTTGACCATGGGAAGGAAGGCAAGGTTCAACTGGAAAGCAGAAAAGATAAGGTGTGTATTCACTACTTCTTGAAGACTGTTGGGCTAATGTTACACATTCTGTAGCCAACTTTTGTTTAGAAGTTTTGATCCTTATACTACAATCTTTGGGAGAACTTTTCTTTGTATCAACCCAAAATCTTTTGCTGTTTAAAAAGCCAAGAAAAATTATACTTGTCATCATCTCCAAATCTGGCAACAAAATCCTAAATGGGACTTGTCCATATCTTCAGTCTTTCTGGCTTGAAATGGGCAAGTATTTGCCAGACATATTCAGTTAATTATAAGTTGGTTTTTCTTCCTTTAAACCCATCTGACAAACTTGTCTAGCAAAGGTCTTACAAACAGCTTGCCAACAGTCAGTATTCCTTCTCCTGCTTGCCACAATGCCAGTAATGTAAAAAACAAAAACCAAATCCATCCAATTCGATAAAATAGGAACTGGTACAGCCCACATAGTAGCCTGGAGGAGTGTCAACATTAGGATGCAACAAGAGAGCTACACTTTCTGATTTCTGGACTCTGTAGTGTTTTTCTGATCTTGGTTGTTTGCTTGCAGATGTTTCATTACTCAACTACATAACATCATCAGCGTGAATGTAGGGTTTGCTCCTTGTTAATATACAGTAGCTTGCCTGGCAAATATTGGTGGAGGTGTGCTTTTCTTTTTGGGAGTACCTTGGCTAGGATATTGTTTTCTGTTTGCTTGTTTGTCTGGTGTTAATCCCTGCTTATCTTGGTTTGGGCTGTTGGATGAGTTGTATTCAGGTCTGTTTCCTTCATAATTTTTTCTCTCTTAAATGGTAAGTAAATATAATTTATTTCTGTGTGTCTAATTGATGGCTGACTTGTCTGAATGCCAAACATCCAAGAATTTTCTAGCATTTTTGGATTTGCTTGATCCAGAATGCTCAGTTTCCTAGTTGGAACAGTGGTTGATTTTTATTGTATCTTCTGACTGCTCGTTGGTGTTCATGGATGCACTCTGCTGGGCTTACATCGTGGCGGGTTACAGCCTTACACAATAAGTTGCAATTCTTCCACAACACCCTAATCAAGGAATTGCAAGGAGAAAATCACACCCTGCCATTAGCTGCAGGGCAATCTAATGTATATAAACAGGAAGAAAACCTCACAGTCAAGTAGTATTGATGATGTTAACCTACTTAGATAATGAAACTTCTGCAAGCAAAAAAACCAAGCACAGAGAGTATCAAAGACGCCACTATTAAACTGTCTCTTTTATTTGGGACTTTGAATTGTTAGATACCTCACGGACCTGGCTTGTAGCTGGATCTTTCTTGTCATTTCCTCCCTCTTTAGAGGCCACATGAGAACAAAAATAAAACCAGGAGAAAAAGCTCACTGAAAAAGCTGAGAAATATTGCCACTTGCATATGACAGTAATAATTACGTTTCTTTTTTCCAGTCTTTAAAATGTGTTTAAGACTGAAGATTCTGAGCAAACAGGAAGAATTTCAACACCACTTAGGATAGCATTACACCAATATCGCACTTCCAGAAGTTCTGCCAACTTAGAATTAATTGGATTGCTTTATTTTAAACCAACCACTTTTTTCAATATTCCATCTTAAAATAAAGTTTCAGATGTAGGCTTTGTATCATTTTGGAAACCAACCAAGTAATGTTTTTCTTCTTCCCTATTCACCAGTACATTATATTGACTGAACTGAATCTAACATGTACACTCAAGACCAATCTTGCCTAAAATCTTATTCAGGCGGGTAGAAAATCATATTTGTAATGCCATAGATAAGATTGTTCAAGAGCTTTCATTCTGAAGTTGCTATTTTTAGAATTTTTTTTTAGATGCAACACATTCTACAAGCAAAGCAGAATAATACCTCTTTCCCAAGGAGACATGAAGGCAAAGATAAAATTAAATATGTAGAAAAAGGTCAATTTTTAACTGGCCCTCCTCTCCTCTTAGTATAAAATTGTTGGAGTATTTCAGATGGTGTGGTATTAGTACTAATTTTAAAGTGTGTTTGCATCAACTCAGGGGTGTTTGTTTGTTTAAGAAACCTATTATGTTTTGGATAATACGAATTAAACTCTAAAAGCAAAATGTAAACAAGTATTTTTAAAGAATAGCATGAAGAGGTATTTCAAACCTTTCGGTGGTAGATTTTATTAGGACCACACCTTTGCTATGTTCTGTAATTTCTAAATAAATCACTATAAGTTTAATTGTGAGAGGCCAATTCATTAGTTCCTTATATTTTAAAATATAGGGGTCTTGATTAATATGCTAAATATATTTAAGATGGGTCATAATTAAATCTATTTACTATTAGAGATTGTGTGTATAAACAAGTCTAGGGACTTTATGGTCATTTCTAGACAAGACTTGATTGAAATTAAAGCAATCAAGGGTTTTTTCCTATGCTACCCCAGACACTTGGCAAAATAATGACGACTACATTCAGAGCACAGGACTGTCTTTTACTAATGACTTATAGCATCTCCATGACATCACCCTGCCATCATTGAAGTGATACAAAGTCTGTCTTTCATTAGTTATTTTACCAGTGATAGTTGTGTGAATGTAGAAGTCTCAGTTGTTTGTGCGCCAATGATATTAACCTGTGTATTGACTTGATCATATTTTCTGGGTTCTTTGGAATCTAGACCATATATTAGGTTGCTTACAAGATCACTTGAGGAATATGGTGTAAAATGTTTGATCATTTCTAATTTATTTCTTGTTAGATATTTGGGAATTTGAAATAATCCATTTTTTAAATTTTAAATATATATAGCAATTTTATAGAATCTTGTACTATATACTACAATCTCTGAGTAGGTGATGTGGAAGAGTAACCTGAAAAAGCAAAGTGTAACCTTTTCTGTCTAAAATTCCTTTCCTACATAATTCATTTTACCAAATGAAATTCCCTGCACCCTATCAAAATACCTTATTTTCTTCCACATTTCTTCTACAAGGTATTTTTCTTTTTTACTGTGGAGTTAAAATGTATTGGAATAAATCTGGGGAAATCTGTCTTATACTATGCAGACTATGTGACTTTGGGCTATTCACTGTTCTTAACCCAACCTAGTCCACATGTTTGTGCCAAATAAAATAAAGCAGCTATAGCCATAAAAATGATACTATAAATCTGGTTTTACCTCCACCCAGAAGAAATTACCTGATGTTATAAACCCTGTTTGAACATTCATGAATATTCAGTGTATAATAACTCTGTTGCCAAAGCATTTTAAAACCACCAGCTGCTACAGGCACCCATGTGTTGAATGTAAATATTTGTAGCAGAGACTTATTCACTATTAGTTTTTATTTGAACAACAATCCTGCATTATAAGGATTTTTTAACTCGCATGCAAGCCAACCTAATTTGGCTTTTGCATCTGCAGCATCTGATTTAATTTTGGTGACATTCATGGGGAAATATTGAGACTATTCCTTCGTTCAGAATTTTCCATAATGAACATGAAACAGCACTATAGTGGAAGGATTACGTGCATTTATATGCTCAACAGGAACAGTATAGGAAAGTTAAAATTTCTTCGGGCTCTCAAAAATACTTGTTGCGGTATTCATTCTTCATGTCACTATCTAATCAAATTCCATTGGTTTTTAGAAGCCAAATATAATACTTTTCTTTAGCTCTTAATAACATTTAATATAACTGACTTGACTCAGCTACTGTTTTAATCACTGATCTCTTATCTAAGTTTATGTTCTTCCTGATACCTCATTTTAAATATGTTTTAGTCTAAAATAAATTATCACTAAAAATGTGAAAAGACATTAACAGAATTAAATTTAGGCTACAATTTTATGAAGCATTTTCTTAACTAAAGCCTCTGGCAACAGAATTAAAAATCTTTTAATTAAAAAAAAATAAATAACAAATAACAGATAACTCTTAACCCCATACATAGGGTTTTTAAAAAAACAATTTCATTCTTATAAACTATGGCATTTCACAACATTCTCCTTAGCCCTTCAGTGATCTGAATGGAACCTTTAAAGAAAATTGCTAACCATGTTATGCAAACAGAAAAATGCATCCTTTTGGCCACAATTAGCACCCAATGCAGATACATGCATATTTTGCACATATACTGATTGATTAGATCACAGAGTTCATTGTTATTTTGTTTCCTCTTAAGATTCAATAATATTAAACAAAGGAGAGACCGTTTCATAGCTTCAGACATGGGGAAGAAATAACTTGGATGAACAAAGCATTTCCTTCTGAAATTGAATCCTTTTGAAAACATTTAAGCAATATTGTCTCTAACCCTGCACCCTCCATCTACTTTACCATCAATACTACCTCTCACAGTAATGCTGTACTATGCCTTCTGTTTATTTCACGCATTTCATGCATGCTAGGAAAGGAAAGCAGAGGAATTAATGACTAACAGCCTTAGGTTCATGGTTCTTGTCTTCATCATTCCCAAACAGACGGGCTTGGGTTGAGATTGAAACTCTGCAATTACAAAGACCAGATTCAGTGAGTAAGAGATGTATAGCAATCTACACTTAACGTATATAAAAGTATTACTTAACATAAATAATTATCAATAGCCCCTATCTAAGTGAGCCTTATATTATACATTGAGCCGGCCCTTGAAGATTTGCTGGAAATGCTTATATTTCTGCCCAGTGTTTGGAAGCCTGATGTACAAGTTCTTTATGCTCACTTTTTTTTCCATAGCATGCTTCTATAGTAGAATTTCAGAGCACTATTGAGCTGAGTATGGTATGCTATACTGTCAGCATAATCATTCTCAGACTTCATGGGATTTAAGATGAAGAATGAGCTACAGCATTCCAATGTGAAGAATCTAATAATTAGAGGATAAAAGCATACACGCCAACTTCAGCTTAGTTTTTTTCTAAGCCAGGCCCTGAAAAATAGGCATTACATGTACGGCTATTTATTTTTTTAGAAAAGGTTATAAATCTTGACATGTTTGAAATCTTCCAGTAAACATCAAGGAAAAACAATAAGATGTAGAGATAACGCATATATTTAGGGCTGCTGCCAATATGAGGTACTTTTGAGCAATTGCTTAAGGGACATTTTCCATTGCCTATATTGAGTCCTGTGTCACTGAGATACTGCAGCATCTGATAACTGAGCAATCTTCACAATAGCCTGAAGTTTTTTGATATTAGAGGCATTATGGGAAATCAAGTTTGACCCAACTGCTCAATGTCACTGGAATTACTGCTGTCAACTCTATTTACAAAAGGCCAATTTGTAGACAGCTATGCACCATGTTCTGCAAGGCAGTTTAAAATTACCCATAGCGTTTGGAACTACAGAGCACCATCTTTTGTGAATAGATTAAATTCTGTCAATAGCATTGATGTCTCATGCTATTAAAAAAACCTGGATATGCTAATGAGATTCAAACTGAATTCATCTATGATTCATTTTGTATGAGCCTTTTTTTAAATGACTGATGCAATCTCTTCTATAAGGACAGAAAATGTGTAGGAAAAGGATTATAGTCTAGTACTTTCAAAAATTAAGCCTCTTTGCCTGGTTACTCAAAATATTAAAAAATAAAGCTCTTTTACTTTATTAAGAAAAAAAAAAGAAAAAGGATTGCTAAAATTATTCTTCAAATATTATAAAAATGGCCTGGCTCTCCAAGGTTTCTTGAACATAATATAATATTCAGAATGTCCAAAACAGGATTTCCAGCTAATGGCAAATGGATTTCATTCTAATCAGTTTTCTAATAATGTCAGCATCACCAAACTGTATTTCTTGCTGCTTAATGTTCGTATCTATTTCCATATTTATGGGTTTTAAAATGTTCTATCAAACAGCTTTCATTTTATTTTTCAGACAATGTTGCAGTGACTTCTTTTCTATAGAAAGGTTATAAAGCCTATCTGGATAAACAGCCCTTGTTTTTAAATTATGACTAAACCATAGTTCCTCCTCTTTAGTACTGATAAGTGTATTCTAACAGAACATTTTAGTTGTGCATTATTTTGTTAAACTTCTATGAAGATATGGTTACTGCTTGTGTATAATCAACAACTTTATGCTTTATGTGTATTATATTTTATAAACCATTAATGAAAATCATTAATCTTCTAACAATTTGTTTTATTCCTTAAACAATTGTTTTTAAAACATAAAATGCAACAATTTCTTTAGAAATTACAAATTGTATTTACTGGCTGGTGGACTATATACTGTATAAAAACCCTATTTCTTCTGCTAGCTTAAGATTTAAAATAAATATTATTTATACATTTAGCTACCACAAACGAATAGCATTATCAGAAGAACTAAGATGAAGAAAAATATACTACAAATATAGCACATATCGATTTTCATATTAAAGGGATGCATTTCACAAATCAATAAATAGAGTATTAAAATGTTCAACTCCACACGGCAAGTTAGTTTAACAAGCATAGTTAGATAAAACCCAATTCAGTTAATTGACTTTATAGGCCCAAATGGATTAAAATCCAAAACCTTAGTTTTAGCTTGCAGCCACAACTTTGATTTATTTTTCCACTGAATTGTGGTGATCTCGTAACATTAGCTAGTTCAAAAAAAGCACAAAAGCAATAGAAGTTGCATATGTAAATATAATACTTTAAATATTTAACACAAAGATATGGCTCACAAGAGATCCTATATAAAATGAAAATATTATCATTTATTTTTCTACTAGGTGCTTTATTTTAACAATAAAAAATGAAAAAGTATCAAAAGCCAAGAAATCATAGATGTTTACATGTCACACCTAATATAACACTTTAAACTTCACTAATATTATGTACAAAACGCCTATGCTATTTATGAAGTCTGTGTAATGATCCAAGATAAATATTACTCCTGGATTTTTGAAAAAGCACTGATGAAGATCTATGGGTGTGACTGGATAGAGGCCTCTTATTTTTCTTCACTGAAACATACTTTTCTTCCTTAGGAGGAGGCGCAGGGATTGGTTTCCAGGGTATGGGGTTGTAAAAGGCTGGAGCTGGATAGGCATTTCCATCTGGGTATGCTGAAAAGTTCAGAAAGCAATAGTTAAGAACTAGTATGCAGGCTAAACTTAACCTTCAAACTGAAGAAAGCAGTGGATTAATTATAAAGTATTTGATAACCTGATTTAGTCATAACATGAAGATTTAAAGAGCTTTTCTTGACTGATTTATTTGGCATGAAGTTGCACTTTTTAGCCTTATCTACCTAAAACCATTGATAATCTTTTCAGCTCTGGTCTACAATTTACATAGGTTCTTTCAAATATTAATCAGAATTTGTTTACATGATAGCAGCACTTATGGTATTTTTATATTGTTTAGCAAGCAAAAAACCATCATACCCCTAATCATATCTTCTTGAGCTGCATCTGTCCCTTCTCTGGAATTCTGTAGCGTACCTCCACCCCTAGCCTGGGTTGGTCTCAGACAATCCTGTAATCATTTAATTGTTAGGCTGTGTGATACTATCTTGTGTTTATCTTCACTGAAAAGAAAAAGAAACCTCTATGTCGTTCTCTTTCTTCTTAGGCCAGGAGGATTAAAAAAAAAAGTCTGTTGTCACTGGTAACAGCAATACAATGTGACACATTTTAATCTATTTTCTATATATAATGAAGTTGCTTATATTTATAGGCATATGCAGACCTCTTATGAGGTCACAGGTACGCTGTTAAGTATGCTCTGAAGGCCTGCCTTGGCACTTAATGCTCTTTCACATCCAAAATATTTACCACCTGGCTCATTAATATTTTAAAGAAAATTTCTGAAAATCAACATTTCTATACACGTTGAGGAGATATTGTATTGCAGTAGTTGTCTGACTACTGATACAAACTTGCAAGTTTCCCATTGACATAGGCATAACCAGCAGAAGCTGGGCGGGGCTTGTTTTTAGAATTCTGCAGCCATTCTTTGAACATCCTCTCTGATTTTTCTTTTTTCTCTTGTAATTCAGCTTCCCGTAGCTTTTCCTTTTCCTGCAAAAGTAACAGGCATGTAACAATATCTAAATACAAATTGCCTTGCAACCTGTAAAAATATATTTCCTCAAGATAATTGGCTGCTCTAGAAACAATCAAGTTATAGTTTACACTTTTAAGTCACACTGACTTGAATTGGATTATTTAAACACATGCTTAATTCTCACACAGAAAGAAAAAGTTTTAAAGGTTGTAACCTATAGTGAGTTTCAATTTTCCGAACCAGATTTAAAATCAGCAATATATTTACAATTTAATAATTATTCTGAGTAGACACAATATACAGCATCTAGGGTAGCAGTACACTGACTTGTAAAGTATTCTTTAGTTTAGAGATACTGGCTTGCATAAAATACCAGCAACCTTAGGATAAGATTGGATTTAGCTGGCCTATAACATGCTAGCCAAATCTGCCAAAGCCTACTGGCATTTTGTCTTTACTATAGAAGCACGGAATTTTTTTTTTTTTTAATTTATATTTATATGCCGCCCTTCTCTGGAGACTCAGGGTGGCTTACAATGCGTTAAGCAATAGCCTTCATACTTTTGTATATTTATACAAAGTCAGCTTATTGCCCCCACAAACCGGGTCCTCATTTTACCTACCTTAGAAAGGATGGAAGGCTGAGTCAACCTTGAGCCTGGTGAGATTAGAACTCGCAGTAATTGCAGGCAGCTGGATGTTAAATGCTGCCCTGGTAGGAGGCATTAGCCTGCTACGCCACTCAGGCTGTGTGTGCCATGGAAGAAACTTAACCTAACAGCAGTCTATTTTTTCCTTATTAAAAATGAATTGTTTTTTGTTTTTATCTTGGAAATGTTTTCTATTATAAGCTACCAGATCTGCACTATTCAAGTCAGATAACCATATATATTTTATAAATAAATAAACAAAGTTTTGTGAAAGCCTCAGTAGACAATGTTCATGGCTATTCATGGTATTTATGATTATGCCACATGAAATATTACAATTTGCAATGTAAGAAGAATGGAAAGTTAAAAAGCATAATTAATGAATGGAAGTTTTAAAAATATAATACTTTATTTGTAAAAATAACAGAATAGAGAAAGACACGCTAGATCTAAAAGGTAGTCTGATCTTCTGGAATGGAATTGACGAGAACATAAAACTTTGCAAACCATCCTTATTTCTTACATGACCATATACTGCCTTATGTTCTTTAAACTACTTGTCTCTTTCTGAGAAATTCACCAATTCCACCAAACTATAAACTTTTTGGTCTTCCTTTTCACCAATTTCTCTACAAGGGAAGAGAAAATGAATGTGTGTACATGTATGTAAAATTATTTCAGCTACTCTTTTACTTAAGTGATTAATCATTTTGATCACAGTAGTTACTGTATTAACCACATTGTAAGAGATATTTCAGGACAATATACACAATAATTTAAAATTCAACAATAAATGAATATAGCACCAAAATATATAAATGTCTCAAAGAGAAGGCAGATTAGAAAATCTAGATTAACATGTGTATTAAAAGAAACCCCAGTGCTGAAAGAAATTGCCAAATATGCAAAATGAATTATTGTGGAAAAATATTCTACAAGTGTTACTTCATCACTGAAAACATCTTTCCTCATACCTCACAACTGTGGATTTTTTGTGCTTCAGTCTTAAATCTAACAAACAAGATCCAATTGTCTTTAACCAGAAGAAACAGGAAGAAACACATTCTTTTTTTTAATATTAGTAACTTACACCAAAAAAGAAAGTTCAGTTATAGGTTTTCTCCAAATAAAAAGCTAAGTTAAACTTACTTTCTCGTCTTTCTTTTTTTGAAGATCTTCAGTGTTCTTTTTCTTCAGCCATTCCCTATACATTTCTTTTGCTTTTTCCTTTGATTCTTTTTCTTCAAACTCTTTTAATTCCTTTTCTCTCATCTCTTTTTTGAGCTTACGCTGTCTTTCTTTTCTTTCCTGCAGACAGTATTATTTTAGAAAATATAGGTAGAAATATTACTACTCAGAAAATCTAAGTTAGTGATATCTCGGTTACTCAATAATACCTGCATCTGAAAGGTATGAGTCCCAATGCAGATTTACTATCTGTCTTATATACTATGGCTATTTATAAGGATACTATATTCTTCTTTTGCAAATTGAACCTTCAAAGCCAATCTTGGACATGATCCAATGAAAGAAGGAATATTTCATTTCCACTTTCTTCTGGAAGAATATGGGACTTAATATACCACTTTTTGATTTTGCTACTTATCAGGGTGGATTTGATTTAAATCAACTCAATTTAAATCATGATTTAAATCACTAGTAAAAAGGCTTAATTTAAATCAACTCAATTTAAATGATAATTTTAAAAGAGCAGCTGTCAACTCTATCCCACAGCAACTCCTCTGACTCACTGTTGATTCACTGACAATCCAGTAGTGGGTTTCAATTTTGTTTGCTACTGGTTTGCTCGTGGGCGCACGCTCATATGCGCAATGCTTCTGCACATGTGCAGAGACACTTTCATTTTTACTGCTTGTCCTTCCTCCTCACACTTAAGAGCCTGGTAGTACAGATGCCTTTCTCTTCAAACAATCAAAGTTTGTAGTGTACATAGATTTGCAAAACAATAGGATAAGGACTTATTCCTGAACTTTCTTTTATGATTTGTCTCATGGTTACTGTGAAATTGTGTGAATGCACCAATGCAGTGCATATTATCTCAGCTAGCAGAGCTTGGATTCACTGAATGAGTTTACCAAAAATGTAAATATTGCAGAATATACAGCCTCATGCTACATAACTAAGCTCCATTTCATGCTGAATAAACTAAATTATCAATGTATCTTAAACAGAAAACTATCTTTAGATAGTTTTACTCCAAAAGCATTTTATTAAAATAAATTTGATAAAAGTAAAAAAAAAAAATCTGATTTAAAATTTTTAAAAATCCGATTTTTAATTTTTTTTTAATCATCAGTTTTTATCTACCCTGCTACTTACTGGCTTTATGACAGTTATTTACCAGTTTAATCAAGAAACTTTGGCTATGTATGTGTTGCTACTAAAACTGTATCAGGTACACTGGTAATGTACATTTTAAACTTCTTTTAATTGAGCATGTAAAAAAGACTATTTTCATATTTGTAGGCTGACTAGGTAATACCTGGATAAGATTACTCATAGTAGGTCATCAATGAACAATTGATGAATTGAACAAAAAAATGCATTTGACCATCTCCATTTTAAAGGCCCATTGGCCATCTTCAGACTCAGTGAATTTATATGTTTTGTCACTTTATATGCTATGATTTTTTTTCATGTTTTTCTTAATAAATGCATTTGTGAAATAAGAGTCTGCCCATAAATATTAATATTACAATTGTGTTTTGTGTACAAGATAATTGGAATTGTTTGTCTTATGTCATGCCCAGATTAGCCAAGGTAAAACCAAAATTAATCTGAAACAGAAAATAGTGGGTCAGGGTCCCTAAACAAATTCATGCCACTGTTCAAGCCTTCAGGATGGCTGACATTAAGAACTATTCTTAATTTCTTTCCATTTATTGTTGTCGCTGGGATGTTTGTGTGTGTGTTATTGTTTTTTATTTTCTATACTCTGTTTTCACTGCTTGCGAACCACCTGGAGTCACTGTAAGTGAGTAGGTGGCCATAAAATATTCCCAAATAAATAAATAAATAAATAATTTATATATCACCTTTATTATTTTTATAACTAACTCAAGGCAGTGAACATACCTAATATACATTCCTTCTCCTATTTTCCTCACAACTACAATCCTGTAAGGTCGGTTGGGCTGAAAGTGAATGACTGGTCCAAAGTTACCCAGTTAGTATTTCATGCCTAAGGCAGGGCTATAACTCACAATATCATAATTTCTAGTCTAACCCTTAACCACTAGATAATATTGAGCACAATGCCAAATATTTCTAGAATTATCCGTAAAAGCAATTTATAACCCTGCAATACTATGATCTACGGTGTAGAATGTATCTAAGTTCTTATAAGTAGATAAAGAGATTCAAAGCAGTGTAGTGTGTTTTACTGAACCCATTGAACCAACACTTGCTGTCCTTTTGGGAAAAGATATGAAGATTTAGATTTAGTAAGGGGGAACCTGCATTACCAGCAACTTAAATCAAATGTTTATTTTATGGGTTAATTAATTCTGCATATTGAGTTCAAAGTGTTCTGCTCCATTCCTCTTTATAGAACTGTTTCAGCTCATTAATACTCCCTCATTGACTGTAGGATGTCCAGATCTCAAAGTTGCAAAACAACTCTATACCAAGATATTGCCATTGCCATACTTCACAGTTGCCATACTCCACAGAACTTCATATGGTTGGTTATAATTAGGCAAATGCAAAGAATGGGAGACAAATTTTCTTTTGAGTTGGAATCAAGTAGTTCACTTGGATAGCCAGAACATTTTAAATTTTATTCATTTTGATAGACTAAAATTGAAAATGCCTCAAGTGTTACAATGGGAACAATCACTCAAGCCATTTTAATGACATAACAAATAATGACATAACAAATAATGGCCAACTCAAAATAAATCCTGTGGTTTTTTTACCAAACTGCAGCATAATTGCCCTAACTGATGAGTCTTTTTTTATAAAAAGGAAAACATAAATTTCCACTTGAAATAATTAAGACACTGTATTTGCAACACATTATTATGCTAAGCAAACCAATTGCTGCTGGATTGATACCAACAGAACGCAGAAAATAATAACAATAGTATCAGCCATAGGCTGCTGCAAGACTTGTTCCTTATTAAAATGTATATATACTTTTTAGATTATGAACCTGGTCTGCTGTCATCAGCCGAAAACAACCTATGTACCATTGGAGGTTAACTATCTCTAAAGCAAAACACCAAGCAGCAGCAGAATCACGTATCAAAACATCAACTCTGCACATCTGAACGTGCCAAAACTAGTATAGTTTGTGCTTTGTATTTAGCAAAAGCAGCCTGAAACTTCAGTCAACAAAACTGGTTTTTCCATTTGTCTACAGTGCCTCCACAGGAAGAAAATATAGCAAGACACAAGCGACAAACAAAATATTACAACATAACAGTGAACAGAACTTATTTTATTAATTTTCCTAAAATAAAGAATTTAAAGCACTGTGTACTTATTTTACAAAACAATTTATTAGTTACATAATATTTCTTTTTGTTTTTGTTAAATTTGCAGTTAGAATTTTAGCCTAGCTGCTAAATCGCCTTTGGACCATGTCATTCTTGGATGATTTGGCAGCTTCTGGAAGATAATCCTGTGAGCCAGGAATGAATGGAAATGTCCCAAGAGTGATTGAGCCCTGAAACAGGTCTGTCTTGTCTGGAAAGTCATGTCTGGAGTGCTTCAAAGTGCATCAGCTTTGGACAATAAACTGCTAAACTGCCCCACGGATAGCATGACCTGCAAAAGGGCTGGCATTTTACATATCTGTAATTGATGGTTTTGGAATCTTTCTGGATATAATTTATATAGGTCTTAATCTCTGAGTATGTTTTTGGGGCTCCTAAACTGTGTGGACAATCTCTATGGCCAGTACTCAAAGGTTAAGATGAATTATCATCAGATAAAATAGAAAGTAAAGTTTGATTCTATAACCATGCTAAATTATTATAGCGGTAAAATTTGAGAATAGAAGGGGCAGTGTTTTTGTTGGAAAACCTGGGTAGAATGTGGAATGCAGAATTAACAGATATTTTTTTATTTTTTATGTATTATTTGAGAAGTTGCAATATTAGTCTGTTGCTGAAACCTAATGTAAGTTGGTAGTACTAAATAGCATAGAATGTGATTGAACATGATAGTTGAAAGTAACATGTGTTCTTAATGACGTAAGATTATAATAGTTATTTATAAAGTGTTAAAATAATTAGATGTTAAACTAATACTAAGGTATTGAATAAGGAACTGGACTAATCATGAATTAACATAGATGAAACAGCATTTTGTTTCATGTTTACATATTTAAAATATAATTCAACAAAATATTTCACACCTATGGGAAACAGTGTAAGATTTAGACAGCAACTGGTGTTTTTAGCTAATTATTGGCAATATGATGCTGAAAGTATGTTATTTCATTAAAAGTGTCTGAATGCTAACCCCTCCTGTTTTGACAAGCTACTTCGTATATTAATTTTATTCTACAAGGCTTACTAATTGTTATAGATATAATATTCCTTTTGTATAAGCATGGTTTATAAACTGATAAGGAGGACTACTGTAATTAATATAACATTAGTATCATTGCAAAGCAACTGATACTGCAAGGCTGAATGAAGGACATTCATTCTCTATCAATTATGTAATAATCGAAAGAACTCACCTTTCTAAATCTAAGCCAGAATTGTTCTGCTATGAATTCCATTTTTAAAAAAAATAATACATTTTAAAAGTTTATACCCTTAATATTTTACTATAAGCCAACAGACTTAAATTTTAATTATAAAATATGAAATTTGGGAGAAAAATCAGTGTAATATTTTTTTCTGAAAAATCCAGAACATTTTGAATGATTTAATGTTATTTTTTAGGATGCACAAAATGTTGAGGATGTGTTTATCCCTCAATGATTTCTAATACACATTAAATAGGAATAAGATTGATAGTAGATGATCATTTATTTTTGTTTTTGTACATTGAACACAACTTAATGCCAAAGCAAGATGCACTTGTGATCTAAAAGAGGCACCACTCTCACCAAATGGAAGCCATATCTTTTTTCAACTTTTTTCTTTTGTTGCAATTTTATTTTCTTTTTTCTGTTACATTATATATATATTTTAGTTTTTAATCTTCTTGTTGAAAAGTTTTAGCAAACATAAAAATAAGTTTCAAATATTCTGAATAATCTAAATTTTTACCTTTAAAGCAAAACCTGTTTGATTAGCAAGGTATACTATGTGCAATAGAATTTATGCTTCTAAATCAACAAAATTGATTTAAACATTAAAATTGGCATTTAAACACTAAAATAGGCATCACAAATAATAAAAACCTGTTACTCCTGTTATATTTTCTAAATGTTGATAATTTCACATCATGGGTTATCAAAATAGATTAATTCCATTATATAGTTTGAATAAAAATATGTTCCAGACAACTAGAGGAAAGTTGGCCTGTTTTTAATTCTATCTGATATCCTATATCTAGTGCATATTTCCCAAATTTGCAATTTCTACATATCCCAAAATTCCTAGCAATAGCCAAGTTGGCTGGGAAATTCTATAATCTGAAATTCCACTTGTCTGAAAATTGCCAAGAATGAGGAAACACTGCTTGCTATACAGAAAAGAGTATTCTGAATTACTTGCAATGTATATAAAAATCATCATAAATAATGTAAGTATAAGCCAAATTATTATTATTTGGTTATGAATTATATAATTTGTTTTTTAAGTCTCATCTATTTTCTTGCCTGAAACTCAAATCAATAGAAAACAGAATTTAAACAATCTTTAATATTAAATCAGCAGAAAGCAGGTATTTTTACGAGAAGAATTTACAAAAAACCCACAGGAATTTCTATTTAACTATGAGGAATTTACTTCATTAGTGGCACTGAAACTGAGCAAACTGCTACCCAGAAAAAGAAGTTCTCAGTATACCATATGGAACCTAATTCTGAGAATATACATATGTTTGTCTGCTATGAATTAATTGATCTTAATCACTGTTATTAACTGAATAAGAAAGGTCATGTTTTCATCCTATGGGGAAGGAAGTACCTTAATTCCTGCTAAATCATCAAAATAAAATCTAACTAAAAATCTACAGTGGATTTTAAAAGCTTAGGAACTAAAATATTATTTTGGTTCACATTAAAACAGATGCTAAATGTCATGTCACAAATATAATATATAGCTGAAAGAGAAAAGCAGTTCTTCACCCTTTTCACCTCTTCATTTTTTTTCTGGACCCACTCTTTGTGTTTCTCTTCAGCAATTAATTTTTTTCTTTCTCGTTCTTGTTTTTCCTTTGTTTCCTCTATTTGCTGATTCATTTCCTATTGAAAGAGATGGAAATTACGCTTTGCTTCTTGATTACTTTGCATAAAACACAGCAACTTTGAATCCAAATAGAATTCTCACTGCAAAGTACATGTCAAATTTGTTTTATTTTAAAGTAATGAAAGTAATAACTTCCAGAAATCTTTTGGCTACAAGATTTTTCGTTATGATGTGTGTGTTTAACTTATCATGAAGTTTTCTCTAATCAATGAGTATGCAGTTGTATAAGGGGCTACATGAGTTAATTATCTTGGATGTTTTGTCCTTCCAAAACCTGTAATTTAAGCTTGTCTTTATGAAAACAATAAACATTGAAGCAAGTCATTTCTAGATAAGATCCACAGGCTGAAATTCATGTTTTGAGGTATATGTCCAAATGCTTCTTCTCTTCAGAACACTAACTGTACGGTGCCATTCTCCAAGTTACTGCAAAATGTATTCAGCAGAAAAGGATTAACCCTATTTTCTTGTCAGAGGCAGGGCATGACTTTGGCAAACTGCGGAATTGCCCTGACTTTCTTTCTCAACCATCCCACTGACTTAAGCTGCAAAATACAATGTGCTCGTGCATTTATTAAACGTGCCAAACATATTAATTTTATTTCTGACTGGGGGCAATGATTCATATTGGCATCAATGCCCCCTGTTGAGAAAGATGAATTTTCCTCCGAGAATTAAAAAACCCCGTTTGTGCAGGCAATGAACTTAAATCAAACTCCAGATTGCTCCTTCACTCAAAAAAAGCTAATGAACAGATTATCACGGTAAACATAGGTAAGGATCCCACAAGGAACTCAAATGTCTGACCATTATTGCCATTACATTTGTGAACACTGTGAATATTGTACTGATGTTTAATCAAATATAAGGGCCTTGAATTCTCTCACTCAAGTTCCCTGTGTGGAGGAAACCAAGATTATGCAGGTCTGTTCTACTAACCTAATCTTTCTGCTTTTCTCATGTTTCTGCTCAGGATACATGAATGAGGCATCCCTGCATAATATCCAACATGTATCAACTAATGAAACAGAATAATCTATTTAGTGATATCAACATCTCTGCATAATTATTGGCTACAATAAAACATTATGATCTAATGAAGCTCTCACTGACACTGATTGGGCTACATAATGTTCTAAGAATCTAAGCCATAATGTAATTGGTTTTTTGTTTGGCATATTGTGTAAACCCAGCTCTTAAGATTTGTAAAATTGATTTATGAAATGTAAATATATTTATTGTTGTAACCATAGTTCACAACATATGAAGATGCCATAATGAAACTAACCATAATGAAACTATAAAACAGAGTAACCGAAGTATTAGAAGTAAAAAGGTTACAATAAAGTCAAAGCTACAACTAAGATTTTAAGTATTTCTAAGTGTAAATGACAACAACTTGTTTGCTGTTGGAATTTTGCAAGGCTGGAGGCCTTGAGTTCATCTGTCATTAATAATTTGGGCCTGATCTCATTGTAAACAAAGAAGTGGAGGATATAATGGATAACATCTTCCACTTGATCAACACCATCACCAGCACCTGGACAGAGGCATTGTTCAATAGGGAACTTACAAAACCTCCCTTTGTGATATACAGAGGGCATGGCTTGCTGGCAAGGGATGCTAGAGTCATTTCTCAGTGAAGAAACTGGTTATTTTAAACAGGTGCTGGGAGAGGTTCCTATATTTTTTATAATAATGACACCAACATGAAAATTTGGATGATTGTATTATTAATACATGCTTTGTGGCTTACTGCAATGTTTCATCCCAGCAACTGTTGCTTAATTAATATAGCATGTTTAATAAAATTGAAGAACACACACGAACCACTTGGTACGCTCATTTCTTTACTTAACAATGGTTTGGACTTAGAGAAAATTAGTTCTTGAGTCTAGGCCAAACTGACTTCCTAAAGATTGCTCAGAATGTTTTATAATAAATTGAGAGTTTAAAGCAACAAGTTTTCTTCTTTGCCAAAAGTCCCATTTGTTTCTTCAGTTACTAGGATTCATACCTGGCAAACTGCAGGAAGGTTTACATTAAGTAGTAAAGTAATAGTTATGACAATAAACTCTTTCACCAGTCATTCAAAAATTGAATTATAGTCTACTGAATTATAGTAAAAAATGTCCATCAGCATAGATAGCATTGGGATGACAGAATTTTTCATAAAATGCAGGTAGTGCAAACAATATTAAGACTGCATCATCTCAAAAAATGAAATGAGACTATTCTGAATATCACTAGAAAATTATATAAGTTAATGAGCAAAAAGGGTACTAATATAAAACATTTTAGAAATAAATTTATATTTTGAAAGGGACAAAAACTCAACTGTCTACCTCTAACAGTCATGTAACATACTACAGTTTATCACAACATATGTCACCATAATATTCTTTTACAGCCAACCGTCTCTTATCCCGGATCATATAACTTCACTTACCATTGAACAGCACACATTTTTTTATGTGTTAAAGCTTCAATACATATGTAGATAATTTTTTTAAAAAGCATAGCATGTTAAATTTAAATGTTTAGGAAGGAGTTAAGTAAAATGCAAGCAATAGCTTCTATCAAGCATAACATACTTTATTTTTCAGAGTATAAGATGCACCTTCCCCCCCCCCCCCCCCAAATGAGGGTGAAAATCTGGGTGCGTCTTATACTCTGAATGTAGCCCCGTCCAGCTTCTCAAAGGAGGTTTCAGAGGCTGAAAAAAGCATCAGAAATGAAGCTTCAGAAAAGAAGCCCCCAAACAGAGCTCCAGAAAAGAAGCCCCCAGAGCTTCAGAGGCTTTTTTTCTGAAGCTCTGTTTCGGAGGTTTTCAGAGGCAGGAAAAAAGATTTTTTTCTGAAATGGAATTTCAGAAGTTTCAGAGGCAGAAAAAAAAGCAAAGAAAAAAAAAGGGCAAGGCACAGAGCTTACAACCAAGGAACCTGTTGCTAAAATTCACCTCTAGGAACAGCTGATTAGGGTTATTCCAGGAGGCTGATCCACCTGCCAATCAGCTTTTTTCTTACTTTCCTCCCCCAAAACTAAGGTGTGTCTTATACTCCGAAAAATACGGTAAATACAACAGAGTAAAAATATGCACAACTAGTAATGAATCAGACATAATCAGCAAATAAAAAGCAGGGCAAATATGATCAAAATATAAAAACCAATCTATTTTAAAAAATAATCAGGAAAGTATGCATTTTGATGTCTCACAGTCTATTGTTAATTATAAAAATAATAAGCTATGTATTCACCTCCAAAGCTTTTGCTTGTAAACGAGCACGAAGTTCTCTCTCTTTGCAAAGGAACCATTCTTCCCATGGTGAAAGATTATTGTGAGCAGGTGAATGTTTATTTGTATCCTTAATTTGTTCCAGACTGTGAATTGACAAATAAGAAATCAGATGCAATAGTGTTTAATGAATACCATTTTAAAACAAATCTTTGTTTTCAAATAAAATGAGAAACAAGTAATATTATGAACTGTTCTTTAGAATATTACTATAATTTTGGGACTTTACCCAAACATTTCTGTTTGCTACTGTATAGGCTTCTCTCCCTTTAACTCTCTCCATGCAATTCTACAAATCTGCTTCTGTAGAAAAACAGAACGTGGTCATAGGAAAGAGAGAAAAATGGTATTATAATGAAAGTCAGTATAAACTTAGTAGATTTCATCCAATGTTATACAGAGTTCCATTCATATAGCACAATGTCTCTCTCCTCCTGTATACAGAAATATGTAGCAATAGTTAATAAATTAACTATTAAAATGAAAGTGTTTTCCTCCAATAAACTTTTTTCAATATATACTGGTCACAGAAGTTATAGCTTTTCTGTATTGCATTAGTATAATGTAAACACTCATTCAGAGTGTCATCAATGCATACATAGAATATTGTACTCAGATATATGCCAAAGAATATCAAAAGCCCAAACCCATGTATTTCAGAATTGCAGATTCTTCATAATTACATTGGGTAGAGGGAAAAAGTGGCATGATTAAATGCATGATTTGTATTTTCAATATATGTGAAAATGATTGTCTCTAAATTCAATTTTAGTTAAAATGTACATTATCATAAAAATGATAATCAGGATATTTCATCTATGACTCACTAAGGTCTTTATGATATAGTAGGATACAGTCCTATTGTATCACATTGTTTGCTAGCATATCAGTATGCAATTGTTACCATAGTACCTTGGATTTTTTGAAACAACTACAGTATTCAGATGTATGTTTTTGATTTTTAGAGGTACAGCAGAGCATGCATTAAGTTAATTATACTATGGTTTTGGAATTAACTCAAATGATGAGTCCTTGTGATAGGATACCAATATTTGTTTCCTTAAAATATTACAATAATGTATAATAATGGTGCAGGGGGAAGGTGAGTGAAGTTTCTGTTCAGATTTTTTTGGTTGGGAAATTATTTTAGGTGAATGTTAAATAACTTTCATTCCTCAAACACATTAAATATAAATACAAAATGATACTTAAAATATATTGTAATCCAAGAACATTCCTTTTTCAATTACTTTTTAATACACGTACACTTGCTACAAGAACTACTGGTAGGAATATGCATCAAACTCCTTCCTGTCATGGTAAAGATAAGTCTTGCCAAATACTAATATTTGTAGGCTTAATTTCTTCAGCCTTCCAAACCTGGTCTCTTTCAGATACCTTGGTCCAATCAGGACTACCATTTTTGCAGTTTACCTCTGATTAACAGCTTTGTTTTCCTTGCCTTTAACACTTCATGTTTAATCAAGGCAATGTCTTTATAATAGTGCTTATTTAATCCAGGGTCATTTGATTTACTAAGAGTCCCAAACATGGATATTTGAAAAATAACTAAAATAGGCAAAATTAACTTTATAAAACCATTTTCAATGTTATATAAGCCATTCATGCAATGTACTCTGATTTTGTTCAATCCCAATTTATGTGTCTCCATCTAATTTGGAGGATATTCAACCCTCCAGACCAATTTACAAAAAGCAGATGTTTATGCCTCTTCTTGGAGGTAAAGTACTTGAATATTTAGCTTATTTCTTAATATATTTAGTAATCACTAAGTTTTTTTCAGTTACTTATTGATATGACCATTTTAACTTTCTAACTTGACACACATACACCTTCCTCTATGGGAAAGGAATATCCAAGAAATCTCTTGATAAAACACAAAATAGAAATAAATTTCTAGGGGAGAAATTGAATTTCTAAGTTTTATTTACCTATAAGATGTATAAACTGCTTCAATCTAATATGGCTCTATGCAGTACATAAAGCAGAAGCCATTTCCTCTTATCAGTTAATCTAGAAACTCTGTGTAAAATAGTGAAGATTAGCCTTTGGGGCAAATATGCCATTAACCAAGCTAAGGTATTTAAAAATACCACAATGCCCTTTCCTGTATAGTAGATGCCAGTTCCAGTGCTTTGGGGTAACTTTGATGACAGTTTATTCACTTTTGTGAATGCTCCAACACTGGAAATTTTTAAGAAGATGTTGGATAACCATTTGTCTGAAGTGGTGTAGGGTTTCCTGCCTAAGCAGGGGGTTGGACTAGAAGACCTCCAAGATCCCTTCCAACTCTGTTATTCTATTCTATTCTTATTGGCAAACTGCATAATAGAACAAAGGGGGAATTTTTTTGCCATTTTGGAGATGATCTAGATTCTGTCCAGTAGTGATATAATTCCTTGTTTCAGTTTGTGGCACCTCAGGGCAGAGACATTTGGATAAAACAAAATGCTTCCCACCAATATTAAATATAGCTTTCCAACTATCTGGGCCCCGGTTAACTTAATATATATATTTAAAAATGTCTAATAAAAGTAGAGAGTTGCACTGCGAGTGACACATTACCTATGGTGGTGTTTCATCTTCTGAGGGATGCTCGATCCCCTGCTAGATATTGTTGTTGTTTCTCCCTCTCCCCCATGGTGGTAATCTGATAACTCTGGATGGAAACTGTCAGAGATCAGGGAGAAGGTGGAAGACTTGCCGGCCCCCTCGTCGTCAGAACTAGCAGGGGAGGAATAGACTGCCTCCCGCCTGCTTTTGGGGGGCTCGGAAGTAGGCATGATGGTGACTAGTACCTGCGAAGAAAGGAGCGAATGGAGCGCCAGGTCTTCCCGGACCCCCCTTTTTTCCCGCCTCTCCGCCTCGAATGACGCTCGGCTCTCTCCACCCTACTACTCGGGGCTACCGCCTCAGCCCCTCTCGCCTCCATTTCTTTCCTTTCACCCATCAACACCCCCTGGCTTCGCGCCTCCCCTCCCCCTTTCAACGGTCCAAGGACGGAACGCCGCCACGCTACCTGAGGCCGCCGCTTCTAAACCCGCAGCGCCTACTCGGCTCCCACTCGTCCCTGCGGCACAGCCGACTCCACCAATCACTATCCGCTATGGATGTCATGGCAACAGAGACGCCTCCCTGCCATCTCTCTCAGGAAGCCCGCCTTAGAGCGTCTCGGTCCCCGCTCCGCTTTGGCGGTGCGTGGGGTTAGGCTCCTCCTCCTCCTCCTCCTCCTCTACTTCTCCCGAGAGCTAGCCTTCATTTTTAACCTTTTCCTTCCTGGGTGACTTACAGCGGTTTAATAAATGCTCAGAGCCCACAACTGCATGTGTGGGTCTGTTACAATCCTCCCAGCTCTTTCTCTCGCCGTCCAGTTATCTCTGGCTGAGTTACTTCAACAATGCATCGCCTCCGTCACTATTGCAGGGGAATCTTCACTTCACTGCTGGGCATCAAGCTGGCGGGAGTGTTTTTGCGCGACATGTCAAAGCTTAAGTCAAAGGGTTTAAGTTCCCCGTGAGGCTGAGGCTTGGAATGAGGAAACAATGGAGTTCGAGCGCTGCTTGCATGTTTCTTTTTTTCCCCCCCCCCCCCCCCCCCCCGTAATGTGAATTAGGAAGCTTTTCAGGCAAACAAATCCGTTCCCGAACCCCTTCAGGTTCTGATTTTTTTTTTTACGCTGCTTTAATTTTCCTGCTAACATGGAGCAAGTTACCAAAAAAAAAAAAGATGTTGAGACTTTGGGGGAAAAGTGCAAAGGGAAGCAACTAAGGTGATTAAAGCCTGGAGACTAAAACATATGAAGCACGGTTGCAGGATTTGGGTTTGGCTAGTCTAGACTCTAGCGAAAAGGACTAGGGGGGCTATGATAGCAGTGTTCCAGTATTTGAGAGGCCTGCCACAAAAAAAAGAGAGGGTCAACTTATTTCCCAACGCATCAGAGGGCAGGACAAGAATCAATGGATGGAAATTAATCAAGGAGAGAAGCAACCTGGAAGAGAAACTTCCTAACAGTGACCAATGGAGCAGCTTGCCTTCAGAATTGTGGGTGCTTCATCATTGGAGGTTTTTAAGAAGAGACTGGTTGGTCACTTGTCAGAAGTGGTATAGGGCAGGGATCTGGAGCCGCATGTGGCTCTTTCACCCCTCTGCTGCGGCTCCTTGTCGCTCAAAATATGCGTCACAACCGCCAATGTGCGATACCTTGCCGGCATGCGATTTATTGAGCTTTTCAACCCCCGGTAGGCCAACCATGGATAAATCCAAGAAAAGAAAAGTTTCAGAAGAAAACAGAATGTTTAATTCAACGACATATGCTAGTTTTGTGACTGCACAGGAAATAATCAGGCACGGGAAGGGTTTTGTAGCTCCCGGTGTTTTCTTTTCTGTGGGAAATGGGTCCAAGTGGCCCCATGAGTGTTTAAGGTTGCAGATCCCTAGTATAGGATCTCCTGCTTGAGCAGGGGGTTGGACTAGAAGACCTCCAAGGTCCCTTCCAGCTCTATTCTGATTTAATTGGCAGCCGCTATTGTACCTCTAACCATCACTCTTCCCTGCAACCTTAGAAAATTAAAAGCTCTCACACGGGTTTAAAAAACCCAGATCTATGCCATCAGTGGATGGCATTCTTCACTCCCTTCTAGTGGTTGTTTGAATCTTTTTGCAATACATATATGGTAGCCTGTCTCCATCATTATGGATGCAGCTTTTGTATGTTTCTTAAATATGACCAGAACAGCTCCTTTGTTAGAGAAACTTCTTTAAAGCAGATGTTATCCCTGCTTATGCAACCATCTGAAGTCACTTTGGAACTATAGGTTCCTCATTATCAAGACAGCCAAAGCCCTCAATTCCTGCCCTGGATGAATCACACTTTGATTCATGGCTTATTGGATGCCTCCTCTGCTGCTTTGAGTCTAGAGTCTGCTGTTCATAGTTCTAGACTTTCTTGCCAACTGCTGCATTGATTGGGAAGGCAGAAAGATAGCAATACCAACTGACAGTGTTGACATACCAGGCCCCAGATGCAGACACACCTAGTTAGGTGGATCTGGTAGTTCATGAACCTCAGGGCACAACCCAAATACCAAAATTGCCACATTATGGGTAGGAGCTTCTTCTCAACTGGTTTCATCCTTTTGAAGAAATGGGACTTAGAATTGAAATCATTTTAAAAAGCAGTAAAAATGCTTTTTCAGTATTTTTCTTTTGGGACTGAAATATTTCAATATGTTGGGACTTGGGAGATACTGAGATATTTTGAGTCTTGAGAGATTCTTAATACCTCGGGAACTCTTATTTATATTTCTAGCTTGATTCAGGGTTTTACTAAACATTTTCAGGATGGCAAAATCCATTAAACATTTCGAGGGAGCATATCAGTAGATCAGGAAGGAGAAATCTCAGCATGCCATGGCTGAAAGCTAGTTCTTCAAGCCTTGTTATATTCCCCTTGTTATATATTAAATTGTAACATCCAGTCTTTGTGCAAAGGAAGCAATCGTGTCTCACAAATTTCTGCTTCACCCTGAAATCCAACAAATACAGGAAGAGTACAAAGAAATAAGCCATAAGTCATTTTAGTTTAGACATTTTGGCCCTGACCCATGAAATAACATTTATAGGTCAATATTCCTGGTCGGATTTATTTTAAATTTAGTCTTATCATGGAAGTAAAATTACAATTATTGATTTTTATCCAATTGTGTTAATAGCAGGAATACAAATAATTGTGCTAGGAGTTCTGTTTGGGGGAACACAATAGGGCAATACTGTAAATCTAAGAATGTGCAAGAAGAGTAAGTGTTGATCTGATGACAGTGACCTGGTGAATGTTCATGACTACAATATTGCATGTAATACTATATGTAAGGTTACATGGTACTGGCCTGTAGCATTTGGATATATATATAAATTTAAGAGATGTAAGCATAACAACAGAACAATTAGAATACTTTCTTGTTTTCATTTTTCTATGATTTTACTAAGAACAATTTAGGCTTACAAAATTATAATATACAAGAATGATAATAGCTTATATTTTGTACAAGTTAAGTAATTTTGGTACACAAAGCTTCTGGCTTTTATTACAGTAACAATATACAACTGAAGTTTATTTACAATGGAAAAAAATATAAACCACAATTTAAACATTCTGCTACTGGCAGCTTCTATATTTCAGGAGGTAGCTTTAATTAACAAAAGGTACTGAAGCCACATTTCCCATCAAGTGTTCTATCAAATAATTTACAAACCAAGAAAAATTCTTTTTATGCACACTATGTACAGTTTAACTTTCCTAATTGCAATTCTAATGTTATTTAATAAAAATATGTGCCAGAATTTCTGGTTTGGCAGTAGAATTGCTCTCATTTAATATTTTGTTCGAAAAGATGTAGCTTATATGCATTGATAACTAGAGAAAAAGGTTAATTCTAAAATGCAATGATCTGTGTATTTCCTTGCTTGCCCTTTTAAGGAAAGTCAGCCTGGTTTCACATTACTGTAACATAACAATGAAATAAAAGATCCCAAGTATAGGTACTTTACGTTGTTCTGTCTCTACATTAGGAACATCTCAGCCTCTTTTAGCAATAGCACTATAGCACTTATATACCACTTCACAGTGCTTTACAGCCCCCTCCAAGTGGTTTTACAGAGACAGCATATTGCCCCCAACATTCTGGGTCCTCATTTTACCCACTTCAGAAGGATGGAAGGCTGAGTCAACCTTGAGCCTGGTGAGATTCGAACTGCAAATTGCAGGCAGCCAGCAGAAATAGCCTGCAATACTGCATTCTAACCACTGTGCCACCATGGCTTTTATTCCTATAAAACCTATTCTGTTAATATATTCTACTCCAGATTTTGCTGTGTACCTTCCAGATGTATAGGATCACCTATTAACTAATCTGCATGTGGAGAACACCAGTTTTGGGAAGATTGTAGTATGTGCTGTAGCTTTACTGAAAATGATACTTTAAAATGATTGTCATCTATACAGAGTTATTATTTTTTTTGCTGTCAAAATAACATATAGCCCAACATCCACATTTAAGATTGTAGGATGATGGAATATTCTTCCTTTGTGAAAATTGCTTAAACAGGCACTAGAATACTCACAATATGTCTGCAGCCATTTTCCAATGTACGTAGGTAACATCATCCCCGTTTTAGAGGCGAGAAACAACTATTATGGCAGAACTCCAAAGTGAATCTAAAGACTGTAGGAATGTTCTAATAGTATCTATTTTCATCAGAGGATAAATATTAGTGCAGCAAACCTGAGTTTGATGTCCATTTAAGTATGCAAAAGATCAGTTTCAAATTGTTTTCAAGCAGTACTCTCAAAATAAAAATTACTATGCCAAACTACTCAGAATATATTATAGGGGTGATAAGTATTTGGCTGAAATAAATAGTTTTAATTATAGACAAATTAATCCATAATTTGACCTATGAAAAAATGTTTTTTGCCTGTATTTATCTCACAGTTGTATATGGGAAAAATATTCCCATCTTTTGGCCCTGCAGTAAATTGTCCTGAGATTCAGTCAAAAATGCTATACAAAAGTTAGCAACAGCCCCCCTTGCCCAACTCCCCCCCCCAAAAAAAATCTATAATATTCTGCTGTTTTGTGCTTATTTATAAAAGTTATCAGGATCAATATCACAACAAAAAATGAAATTAAAATTGTGTAGCATGGAAATAAGCTTCAAATATATAGTTGCTTGGAAAAAAGGTTTTTAAAAATGGATTACAAATTTTGGTTTTCTAATTATTTACAGAAGGAGCGACAGCTCTTATTTAAAATGTATAGCTCACGGTACTTAGGCATACAATCCCTTATTTATAATTAATATCATACAATGATTAATAAAAGTGCTTTCAGATGAAAGAATGAAACAGGCATGGTCTATATGAAGCATCATGCTTCCTCCTTTTTAGCATATGGATTGCTTGCTGTAAAGCCTTTCAGTCTTTAATCCTTGGGGTGTTGTAGGCATAACGAACTAACGGAAAGCCTCTGCTCTGATAAAAGCAAGCACGTCCACAGGCCTGCACCTGATCTGAACTATCCGATACAAATGAGTCCTCTTCATCAGCGTAATCAGAATGGGCAGACTGCGTACCGCAATCTGACCAACAGCCGTCAGGCCTTTGGCAAGGCACTACAGTCAGAGCAGGACAACTATGAGATTTTACTAAATGTTTACATGGTGCAGGCTTGGATAGAAGAAGTGACTCACAACATTCGCACATGGTTAAGCTACCTTGCAGATGGGTGTACATGCTGCAGTCGTAGTAGAAATCCTGAGTCCTACAGCCAGTTTGTGTATTGACAGCAACTGTTCCAGTCCCATTCCTCTTGGTGATGTGCCATCTCAGTAACTTCCAATCTTCCTTGAATTTGGGGTTGAAGAACACATATAAAACCGGGTTCAAACAAGCGGGCAGTGGGAAAAATATCAGAGTGACAGACTTCATAATTTCAGGGCTGATGGCGATTGCAGTGATGAGTGGAGCGAAGGAGAAAAATGCAACAGGGCAAAAAAAGATGCAGTTGGTGAAGATGAGCCAAGCAACATGTTTAATCATGCTAGCTTGATTGTTCTTGGAGAGATCTTCCTTTTCTAGCTTGCAGTAAAGTTTTGTATAAATAACAGCCATTAGCAAAAAGGCTAATGAGTTAAGGAGCACGAGGGTAACCGTGAAGCCCAAAGAAGGGGCTTCTCCAGTCGGAAAGGGTAAGCAAAGGGGTGACCCAGAATATTCTCCTTTATGGAAGACTGACAAGCATGCTGCTATCAATGTACACAAGAATGCAAATACGGCTGCAATTCGAAATTGGTTTCGATGGCTGCTTTTACCCTTTTTAATTATTTCCTTGGCAGACAAGCTCCGTTCAATAGTAGCCAACAAAAGGAAAAAAATTGCCCCTTCTGAAGAGAATATTGCCAGAAACCGAGCCACTTTACACCCATTGCCAGTCTCCCACCAAATACCAAATTCAGCAAACCGTCCCCAGGAAACTGCATCCAGAAAAGTTAATATACCGGTGTAGATCCCCATCAATAAATTAGAGATAGAGATTAAGCCAATGAACAATTTGATTGAAGGAAGTGAAGTAGAAGAAACAAATATACTTAAGATGACAAGGATATTGAAGAGTAAGGCCACCAAAAAAATAAACCAGACTGTAAGACGAATCATCCAGCTTCCGAGTAGATATTCACATGGCTTGAAAGCACCTAAAACAGTAGGGAAAAAATGTGCTAAGAGAAAAAGGTTGCTACTTGCAGCATATTATATAACAGACTATTTTTTTCTGAAAACAACATAAGAACATTTATATTCAAGGTTACATTAATGGAAAGGATAGATAGGTGGAGCAATTGGGTAAGAAAATATTCTTGAAGTAACAATCAAATGAAGACACACTTGAGAAGCACTTTCATAATCTATGTGAAATAGATCAAAATTCAATTAAGCTTCATTTAATCAACTGACTTGCACTTATATACAAATAGGTGTTTGATTGGATGCAATTTCCAGATGGCACTTGGGGAATTTCCCAATGATCTGGAGGGCAGTTGAATCCTTTGTTGACCTAGTTGAAGATATAAATAAGAAGAATGCTAGACAGGACATCTCCCAAGTATCTCTAGGCCCCCAGATGCCAGGAAGCTCTTTGGCATACTGAAGAATTTCAGGAAATTCATGTTGCAGAGCTTCTGCTACTGGTATATATATATATGTATATATTTTAGCAGTTATACTCAGTATTTCTGATATTGTGCAATATGACTGCATTGGTTGAAGCTGTTGTTTTTGTGCCCTGTTTAAAGAAGCCTTGACTGAAGCAGTTTATAAATTCATAAATGAATATGTGTAAAATAGAAGTAATGATGCAATTAGTATTTTCAGAAAAGGAAGAGAATGATTTTTTGGGGGGGGATTAAAAAACAAGATGCTTGCCAACTATTCATAACTTTCTAGTTCGGCTCTTCCACTTAGTAAAACTGGGAAGAAAGTGGGACGATACTTCACTTATTCATACTTCTACTACAAAATCTATTTTGCATCTGCTTCCAAACCTCCTGAGCAGTAGCATATCTAAGCATGGTAAGGATGTAAAACATTAAGCAGAAACCCCAGGGCAGGAAGCACAGCTGAACAGGATGACATTACTCCCTGGGAGCAACTGGATAATGCAAAACTTGCAGTAAGTGCCTGGACTACTGCCTCATTAGAAAATAAGGAGAGATTATGCTAGAAGAAGAATGAGAAAGTTACATTATTTTTGATCCACGATAAATAAGAGGGTCTTATGGCAGATGAGTACAGTACATGAGTACCATCTTTGGAAACCGTGGCATATTTCTAGGGATGCTGAAGAAACTTACATTTCTTATTTCAAAGCCTTGGTCTGCAATTTTTGAGAAGTCAGTTTGTCAATCAGTCTGAATTCTGAGAGAATGCTAGGATACAGACATGTTATCTTTGACAAGAGTAGAAAGATGGGTGGACGGGAAATTAAGGTTAAACAGCTGCATATTAATAAGGGCAAAACAGCTTATTAAGGATCAGTTAGAGGGAAAATGCTTTTTATTAAGAGCCAACATATTTATCAATTAGTCAATCCAGTGAAAAATCCTTAATTTTTTTTTCAAAATAGTGTGATAAATGAAGAAAAACCAAAAATATAAGTACACTTTGATTTCAGCATAATATGCAAGAAGCTTCTCATTTTGTTGTTAAAAGAAATAAAATGTAGGCTGGATAATATTCCTCTCTTTATTTAGAATTATTTGGCCATCCAACTTGCTATAGCAACTCTGGATAGCTAATAGATAAAAACAATCAAGAAAACAAAACAGTGCATATATAAAATTTATAAGGTTTTGCATATATAGGAATCAAAGCAATATATATAGAAGAAGAGATATAGTCCAAAGATGTAAAAAGGACCCAGTTATTTTAGCTCATCAAAAGCTGTATGTGATGCAGCTACTTACAAAATCAATTTTATACTGCATAAACTTGCAGTATCTGTATCAGTAAACGTAATTACTCTATCCTATTATATCCTTGAACATTAAGGCCATGTCTATGTGCTATATTGTAATAAGGTCATTAATAAATCAGAGTCAGAAAATTAAATTCTATCAGAATAATTGAATACATTGAATAAGCTTAGGTTGCAAAAGAGAAAATTAAAAGTAACCACAAAACACTATCTGCAAACATCTCATGATGTCATGCAGAAGGCATGAGAAGTAGCCACAGATGCAAACTGGAAAGGAAACAGACTTTGCAAAAACATTAGTTATTAACAGTGTCAGGCAGTGGAACAGATTGCTTTAAGAAGTAAATGGACTCTGAGAGAATGTTTAAACAGATGCTATATGCTTTAGATCAGGGGTGTCAAACTCATGTCATCACGGCAGCATCACATGACGTGTCGGGACTTTTTTCCCCTTTGCTAAACTGGGCGTGGACATGGCCAGCGCATGATGCATCCAGCCCGCAGGCCAGGAGTTTGAAACCCCTGCGGTAGATGCCTCCTCTACTGCACATCCTTTATTATGTTGAAGAGCAGGCAAAATGTCATCTGACAAAAGGCGGACAGCCAAGAAAACTACCTGTATCCTTTATCACACAATGAATTATATACTTGAATAAAGCAAACATCTATAATGTGAGATAAATTTATCCGAAATAGAAAGGGAAGCGGACACAGAATATGTACCTGTGGT
Source organism: Ptyas mucosa (assembly GCA_012654045.1). Lineage (NCBI taxonomy): Eukaryota > Metazoa > Chordata > Lepidosauria > Squamata > Colubridae > Ptyas > Ptyas mucosa. Next base: position 19,453,590 of record WNWU01000001.1, on the reverse strand, counting down.
GGGAGTACAGTGGATTACTGTTTGGCCTGGTTCTTTCACTTCAGCGCTGCTTAAGTCATCTACCTCTGATGCACCTAGATTAAAAGGACCGAAAATGAGACTTACAGAAATATTAAATTCTGCTTCATATATTTTATTTTTAAAAAATAAAACTCAAGAAACTAACTTTTTTTTCTCGTCAAGTCTATCTTGGCTCTGAGTGACTGCCTGGACATATCCCTGCAGTTTTCTGGGCAAGATTTTTGGAAGTGAATTGCTACTGCTTTCTTACCAGGACTGAAAGAGTGGGGGACTGGCCCCAAGGTCATCCAACTGGCTTTATGCCCAAGGCAGGATTTGAATGTATGGTGTCCTAGCTTCTAGACCTGTGCTTTGACCACTACACCAAACAGCTTCTGTTACATTAAATTAGAATTACTAAAAACATGGGTAAGCAACCAATTCCTCAGGGGCATTGCCATCAACCCCCATCAAGACTTTATTAAAAATTCGTAAAAAGGTAAACAATTATTAAATGAGAAGGTAACATACAGTAAAATGTAGTATCAGGCTCCAGCATATTATTTATTTACAAGAATGTGTTTAAATCCCTTAGATTATACAAGTATTCTAAAAAAAAATTAATGTGATGTGTGCTACAACCTATGGCCCCTGCTTTGTTTGAAATCATAGGTTCCTGCCATACATGTTTGGAGGAAGCCAGGTTGGGAAAAGCTGGGATATAGTAAATCACAACACAACAGACCAGTAGTAATTATATCCCGAATTTCAAGGACAGAATGTCTCAATTTATGACAAAAGCCTCTAGCCATGATTGGGATTAAAAAATGGGAAGTCTTTGTTTTCTATCCCAATTCATGAAGTCAGTAGCTAAGCACAGATAGATGAACAATTTTAAAACTTCTCTGTGATTCAGTATTATTTATTATCCATTATTTTCTGAATATTGCTTAACCCAAATCTGCTCTTTCTCCCTATAACTTAAAGTACTGATATTTTTGTCTCTATAAATTATTCTTCTGTGTTATCAAGTTTTTATTTTTATTTTGTGAACTGTATTTAGAGCTATGCACTCTTTTCCTTTTAATTGTGATTTTTAATACTCAAATATGCCATTTCCAATACAATTTTATGACATAGGCGGTGGAAAATTCTTACTGCTGTCCAATTCATTTTTTCCCAGTCACTATCTACACTATCTTCTTTATGGAAACCATGCAGTACCATCTGATATTTCTCAAAATTCATGAACACAAAGAGAAAAGGTGCACACATACATGTTGCTTTCCCTAGATTTGACAAAAATATATTGTAATACAACTCTTGAATTTGCAATGGATTATTCATAAACCATTATCAAATTAAAACATATACTCATGCCTCTAGAGCAAATAGATAAAAATCCCAGATCTTACTCTTATGAGACAAAGACCTTTATGGATGTTCCTATAAATGCCAACCACATTTAATCAGATAAGGACCATTTCTGTGAATTCAGAGGTGAACTATGTTTATACTTTGAGGAAAATAAAGAGAAAATGTTTTTGAATTATTATAGATAATAATTCTTTTTACCATTTTTTACCATTTTGCATATGGTATGCCTTCATGACAAACACTTTGTGGAGATCCACACCACATTTTTAAAATTCCAAATGAATAAACACTAGGTAATAAACAATCCAGCAAAGATAAGTTTTAGAAATTCTTTAGATAGGGCAGCTTTTCAGGGGAATAGCATTTTTACATGGAAATATATTCAAGCAGAAGCATATTGTTACGCAGTTAATCTTCTTCAAAGATATAATTCCATGTAATAAAAATGATTTGAACCAGGCCCTGATATGACATTGTTTTGCAATTTCTTGACCAGAAATATTATACACGACTATACTCAAATCATGGCAAGCAAACATATGGATTACACAGCTGCAGCTGATCTCAATCATGAAATGATGTACTGTAGAAACAAAATATTCTGCATGACTGTTTAAATACGTTTAAATAGGCTATTATGTTCAAAGTATAAACATAGTTAACATCTAAATACATTAGCACATACTCTATTAACATTGGATTAAAAGGATTAACATTTAATCCTTTAAAATCTTAAGTAACCTGCATATGTTATGATTGTATCAGAGCACCCACCTTGATCATTTATGATTTCTCGACTCTGATTTTGGAGGCTGGGATCTTCAGGATTAGAATTCAAATAAGAGTCACAACCCCAGAAAGGACAACATTGGTAGGCATAAGGAACAGAGAGAGATCTGAAAGTTTGAAGAGAATAATAGGGGGGAGGGGGGGAATTATTTTACTTAATGTATTTGTATTTTGGTACAATTTGATTGTGGAACATAGCAATAAAGTTACAACAATAATATATTAATAAATAAAATAGACCAATAAGGAAGACATCATAATTATAGGCCCACAATAAAAAAGTATAACTTTCTATATAATATCTGACAAGGACTTAGCTGCCCCATTCTAAACCTGCTGCATTTCTTGAAGTTGATTTGAGGACATCCCCGTTTACAGTATATTATAGTAACTTATCAGGAAAGAGGTCACTGATGGTAATACTGGCTGGGCCAGAAATGTAGTTGGTAAATCCACCACTGATAAAAATAGGGGCTGTTCACAATCCCACTATCACACCCAGAGACAATCCTGACCTCGTGCCTCCATTAGTCATATTGCCAAATTGCTGGCAGATCTGAATAACTTTCTCAGAGGCCATACCAAAGGCCTCAACTGAAAGATGAAATAACGAGCAAATTCTGGAAGTCACAGGATCCAAAAGCCATAATTGATGGGCCTTTATTAACTGATCCATCCATGATAAAAGATTTCATGACAAGGGAGTAGCTACAGGTTCTTCCACTCATGGAACACTTTCCTCCATGCAGAACATCTAGTCCAAAGTGTTCCCTGATTGAGAAGTGGAGGTAGATATTACCTGAAATAGGCTAAAGAAAGTCACAATGACAATGAATTAGAGCTTGAAAATCTCAAGCACTAAGATAAAACTCAACACCATCTCTAAGACTAGTACTATTAGTTCAATTAGGAAGGTTCCTGAGCAGCAGGGTATCTAGTGTACCATCAGGATTCCTGTCTTTAATTTTCTCACTCTGCTCTAGATAGAACCTTCAGCCATATCATTTTAGGCTTTGTCATGAGAGTGGAATGGGAATCCTTTACAATGATGGGACGTCTTCCCTCCCCGAGGCCCACTTCATAGCTCTACTTCAGATCACAGAAACCAGGTAGGAATATCTGAGATTAGATGATACCATCCAGCTCACTCAACCAGATGTCTATCACATATATCATCTTTTCATTCCAGATCAGCTCATTTATGAAGTGGGTCTCGTTCATGTCCCGTTTGGTATTCAACGGGAGAATTGATAAACTTTTCTCCCCTCTCCTCTTTAAGCAGAAGCATTTTTTGAAACAGATTTTTTTTTTCTCAAAAATATGTTCTGGGAAAACCTTGGGGTTAAAATCAATGTTGACATTTTCTAAACTTCTTGACTTTATTTAGAGAAAAATGTTGCAGACTAGGTTGATACAAGCTGAAAATTAAGAAAAACTCATCCGAATGTAATCCCACATTATTATGTTATAGTGTTGTTATCTTTAGGGAAGCAAGATGTTTTGTGAAATCATGTTGTTACCTGTGCATATTGAAACAAACATTCATCAAGTTGGCTGGAGAGCAACACCCTTGCATAAGTGAATTCCCAGGAAAGCACAGCACTAAGCCCACACCTGTCATCCTTATTGTTCTCTCGGGTTACATGAAATTCTACATGTACAAGTCTGGATTTCCTGCACTGTCTCTCTCTCTCTTAACTTAATTCAAGGAAGGCCAGAACTATTTATGCATTCAGAATGGGTCAGATCCATAGTTTATATTATTTTTAATTATATTCTGTCACATTGCTTTTGGTTATTTAAAAAAAACTATTAATAATCTCAATTAACCTTAAACATATAACAAATGAAAAATACCATCATTAGAACAGTAAGTTATCGCTGCTAACAGAAATAGGATACTAGGTCAGCTTTTCTCTCTCTCCCCATCAATCAATTTCCAAGTAGCAGGAATACATCTGGCCTGCTGGGCTTATTCAAAATGAAGTTTCCATAGGAGATGTGTAAGGAGCAAGAAGAAAAGCCACAGCCAAGACAGCAGTCAGATAAAAGAAATCTAAGTCTGGGGCAGAAATGTAATCTGAGAAAGTGTTTCAGACATGACCTTCCCTAGATCTTCTGAAGATATAAAAAGAGGAAAGGGGGAAGTACATTCAGACTTGCAAGATTCTGTTACTATAACCTTATAATAAAAGTATTAAGTTGTGTGTTTCTGGGTTTTGTGTACCTTGGAGGACTGTCAAAAGTTATTAACAAACAACAGAGCCTTGCCCTTTATTTCTTCTGAACTAGCCTTAATCAAGGAAATAATTCAATTCAAGTTAACTTCTGCGAATGTTTGTGTATTTGGTATACTATACTTGTGTATACTTGTCATACTATTTTCTTGCCATTGTAGACTGAGCAGAAACAATGGATGTTGTTGCTCTTTCAAGAATATAATACTTTGGGCAAATGCATTCCATCCACTAATTATGCTGACAATGTCAGTGTTAAAAGATTTACAAGGATCCACTATTCTTTCTTACCCTTGGGTAAGAAATGAGAGGAAAAAAGATAAGGAAAAGATTAATTAAAGTATGATTAAAATACTTTACTTGCTACTCTAAAATAATGAACATTTGGATCAAATGCTGAAGAATTCTAACAATTGGGATCTCTTACCCCCAGACACTGTACCGTTCCTATTCTATATATCAAGTGAGAAATGTACTCCCCCCCACATTTTCTTTATGATAAACACACAGGACAAAAGCTTAACTGTATCAAAGTCAATATGCACATCTAATCACTACAGTATACTGATGCCAATACTTTATGTCAGGTGCTATTATCTATTTATCAGTCAGAATCCAGTTTAGAGTATTATTTGTTCTATGAATACAGATTACAAATTTACCTAAAAGTATGCTGGGATTTTTTTTAACAGATTTTTGCTTGCTTCCTCTATATCTGAAAGTTAAAACTGATAAATATTATCTCAATATTTTCAATATGAAACCCAATTATAAATGCCAGTTAGCTGGTGATACAGCTAAACCATTTAAGTCTATATATTAGTTATGTCGGTTTGGCACCACCTCTCTATGTCCAAGATAAAAGTCTCACCGATTGATATTATTAAAATAGAAATGCCAAAGATTGGATATTAATGTAAAATGTGGGTTTTATAATATTGTTAGAGACTGGAGAACTTGACTAAGAAGTTAGAAATGTTATAAAAGAAAAAAAATGCAAAAGAAACTGCTTTCTTGTAATTCATCTCAGTGTTGTCTATAATCAGCTACTTCATTATAATTTAGTTGTTGGCATGAACTCCCAAAAATTTCATATAGAGAGCTTTTGCAGCCCAATTTAGAAATGAGATGAATTGAATACATAGGCTTACAAGTGCAAAGCAAGCATGGTACCTCTGAGATACAGTCCTTTTCATAAAGAGCACTGAGTATATAAAATATTGTGCATCTATAATCAATGTGAAACAAGAACAAGAATGCAAAATCTATTTGCAATATTCCTCACTGGATAGTTTTCCATCAGCGTCTCTTTTTTTGCAACTAAACAGATGGTGAATTCTCCAAGTTAAAATATTTTAAAGCCTAAGTACATTTATCAGATTTATTTGGAAATTTTTAGCCTTTCATCCCCCAGATAAGCTTTGGAGAAAGGCTAAGCTACCAAAATTTGATTGGAAAAGGCATGAGTCCATATTTAAATTTTTGGCATACGTTAAAGAATAAATAATTTTGTCCCAATTCTTCATAACAGATTGAATATTGGACTAGTTTCCTACTAGTAAGGAGAATATGAAAAGCTTTATAGTGATACATTACTAAAAAAAGAAGAATTGTTCGGGGGTGATTCTGAATTCAGTAGGGATTTTAAGTGTAGAATCAGAGGGCTGGAAGGGACTTTGGAGGGCTTCTAATCCAACCCCCTGCCCAAGCCAGAAGAACTTATACTATCTCAGACAAATGGTTGTCCAATCTCTTCTTAAAAACCTCCAGCAAAGAAATACTCACAACTCCACTGGAGGCAAGCTGTTCCACTGATTGTTACCACTGCTTGCAAGGGATGTCATTTCTGACTACACAGCAGCTATTGCCAACCTGACAAAGTACAACTGTCCTATTCAGCCAGTCAGCTAAACACAGCAATAATTAAATGGGGATGGAAGGAGTGTGAAAGACTTTAAGAGGACAGAACACAGACAATTTAGAGAAATCTGGAAATTAGAGCATTATATCTCCTGGATGGCTTGCATTTCCATCATCACCTTATTTTTTCATTTTTTTTAAAGCCCAAACCTGTGCTATCCAAATTTGCCCATGTCTTCCTTCCTAATTTCAACAGCATGATTTTAGGATGCTATAGGAGCCCCAGAAAGATGCTGGGGAGCATAAGTGGCCCCTGTGTTGTTAAATCTATGTTAAGTCACAGTTTCCAGTTCAATTCATTTGCTTGTACACCTTCCTTCTGCACATTAAAAATGTAAGAAGAGTGCTTGCTAAGATACAAGGCTGTCTTAACTGAACTGTCACTCTTTGGGGAAAGGAAGTGTAATCTGAACAGAACAACTGTATAGTTAAAATTTGAGGGTACCAACTTAATTATTGAGTTACCTGAGTTTCGTGAAGTCCTTTGGTGATAATGTTTCTTTCAGTTCAATATTGCCTATGAGCTTAAGTTGCTTTAATCTATTCAGACCTCCAGTTGGAAATGAAGTCAACGTATTGAAGCTTAAGTCGCTAAAGGGATGGCGAGAAAAAGAAATAAGTATGAGGAAACAAAAATACTAAATACTTGAATTTGCAAAACAAAAACAGAAGAAATAGCAAGTAATTCTACAATAAGAAGGTTCTACTAAAAAGCTGCAATCTAACTTTTTTTGTTTACACTGTTTGTAGCCCTCCAGAAACTTACAAAGGCATATGCTTAACAAAAGCAAAAAAAACTTAGCTGAGAGATAAAAGCTAGTACAAGATTATCTAGTGAGTTTCATGGCTAAGAATGAATTGGGACCTGACCTCTTTTACTGCATTTCACTGACTTTAGATTTCCTGTTGCCATTAAAACGAATACATTTATTTTGTCTGACAAGCATCTTATCCAACAGGCAAAGCCGGATGATATTTACCAGTCTCTTTTGCTTTCCCATGCTTGCAAGGATTGTCATTTCTGACAACATAGCAGCTTTTCCCACCTTGACAAAGTATAACTGTCCCATGCTGCCCTGGGAAGCTAATGACTGGGCGGTAGTCGTTAAGTGGGGATGGAAGGAGTATTGAAAGACTGTCAGAGGATATGATATAGATAATTTAGAGAAATTGGGAAAATCTATTGTGTATGAGCTGATTAAAATTCTCCATTAGAAAGAACCTTAAAATTCTCCATTAGAAAACTTATAACTTGTTGTCCCATATGCAGATCCACCCATATGCTGGATAGCTCTGGAAATTCTCTGGGAGAACCTATTGAAAAAGCATGCTTCCTAGGCCCCAGGAGATGCCAACATTTAAGAAGAAGAACCTGGAGATGCACACTGTATCTGGAATGGGCAGATAGCTTCAAGGAAAGATGACTCCGTAATAACCTGGTCTGTGTCATGTGATAACCTTTGAAAGAAAGTGGGAGCCAATGCAGCTTGAACAGCAATAGTGTAACATGGCAAACTAAGAGGTGCTCAATTCTGCATAAGCTGCTGCATTTTGGCTGCCTTGTTGTAACTTGAAGCCCTGTGTAAAGCTTGTTGCAATAGTCCAACTGGGAAGTGACAAGGCATCAGTAACTGTGAGCAAGATCTTCTGGTTCAGGAATGGGTTTAATTGGTACTTAACATGGTGGTAAGGAACACCACCCAGACCTTCACATAATCCAGCACTGGGGAACTTCTAAAGGGCATCTTGTTCCTGGCCAGGGATAGAGATGTACAAATAGTATATTGATGATATCACACCTTTTTCCATCAGGTAACTTCACCCAATGAGGAGTGTTCTGAGCTCTGAGGTATCCCACATGGTAAATGACATGGGTTGGACCTCTCTTTCCACCTCTAACACCTAGTGCTACTAGTTGTGGAGAAAGGAGAAAAACACTGGAAAACAGTGCCTTTCTCAACCATTCCCCATAGCCTGTCCAGAAGGATATCATGATCGATGGTATGGAAAGGCACCAAGAGATCCAGATTCCCTTTGCATGAGATCAGGAAATAGGGATTTGGGAGAAAATCAGTATCAATCTAGATTTCCACAGACTTTTTCATTAAAGTGCAATAAAGTACATGATGAGGTACTCTTTCACATTATTTTTGATTCTTTTTAAATACAGGATGAATGGTTTTAACACATTGTGTAAAAGAGAATTTTCTGAGAAGAAGTTATAATATTTTAAGATTGGAAATGTGCACTATGCTAAACGGCCTACTTACAGGTTGATAATAGCACCAAGCGTAGTAAATGCTTCCTTGTTAACCCGGTGGATCAAGTTTCTGCTGAGATCACTGCAATTTTAAAAAGAACTATTGTGTTAGTGATTTACACTGACACTTTCAAATGGTCATTGCTTGCAGTTCAGTGATTACATTATGTTTTAGGTCACACTAAGTTTCTAACAGATAAATAACTTGAGTTTATCGGTATTTTACAATGTCATCTTGACAATTTTCTTTATCCAATTCTTTTAAAAACACTTAATTCAATGGAAAGCTTTACAGTTTGGGGACGATAAAGGTCTATGCTCCATACAGTATTAAATTGTAATATTCTGTTTGTTCTATGTTCTCTAGGGCACCAGCTTACCTAAATCAGAATGCAATTACATCTTGAAACCTGGGACATGAACACCTGCCTTGTTGATAGAAAAGGACACAAGAGTCTACTCCATATATGAAAATGCCTTTATGGACACCAGAATGGAAACTAATGTTAAAAATGGTTTATCTTTATATTTAAATTCTCTTTTGCATGACAAAAAAGTTAATTTAATTAGCTGCTTCCATCACTGGGTTAAGCCATATGCTATCAGTTTAATGGAACAATTTTCCTATAATATCTGCATGTTATCTCACCCTACACTGCTTTATGGAAATTGACATTGAAGAGCTGATTACCAAGTGTGTGTGTATGTGTGTATTATTAATTTCTTAAAGCCTATCACTGTCAACTCTTCTGCTATAAACCTGCACTAAAAGCTGGGACTGTCTGTAGCCACTCAGTGAAGGAATCTGTAATTAAATGAATCATGTTCATTTAAATCTTTGTCAAGAATAAATGATTATTTACTAATCCCATCAGAAGTCAATGTAGGTTTATGTGCATTTAAAAAAACCAAATTATGGAACATCAAGACTTATATGCTGCACGATATATCTTTAGGATTTGACTTTTCCAAGAAAACATTTCACAATATCATATTTGTTTACTTATTATCAATTTGGTGAAATTTTTAAATGAGCAAAATGTGTAAGGAGGTTGTATTTGGACAGATTAAATACATAGTCAGGAGAAGTGGTTGAGATTTAGACTGATTTATTACTGTTCTGTCTTATTTACAAAATTTGGTAGATCCAGGTGACAGTATCTAATCTGAATTTTTTCTATTACTACCTTCATCTTTTTTTCTTCATTCAAATGCACATACATACTTACATATTTAAAATATTAAGGAGGAAAAAGAGGAGGATTTATGTAATAAATTTTGATTGGTATCACCCCAAGTTTGAGATAGGAAGCCAATAAACATCTTACTGATTTTTGTTTTGCTTTGGATAACCAGCTTGTCTTCCAAAACTGAATACAATTCACTTTCAAACTTCTCTTAACTTAAAGACATTTGTAAAGAGAAAGTATACTTACAGAGTATGCAAAGATGTTAGTCCCTGGAATGTATCTTCTTTGATTTCCTCAATTTGATTATGCTGCAAATATCTGAAATGCAATAATTAGTTATGTAGGAATATTTTCATCAACAAAAGCTATACATCTGATGGTTCATTATATTCTGATGAAATAGAGTCCCGTTTAACATGTCACTTAACACTAATTATTGCTTATAAAATAGTGTGAAAAACCAAAAGAATGTCTTTGAGAGAGGAAGAAGAAATAAAATCCCTTTATCTGATGCTTTTATAACATAACTGAAAATGAATGGAAATGATTCTGAGTCATGACCTGCAGTGCTTTTGGCAAATTTCTGTTCCTGTCTGAAAACAACTTGGCATACATTTGCATCCAGTATAAGCTTGTAGCACTGTCTAAAAACAAAGATTGGAGCACTGAGAGGTTAATACTTCACCTCCTAAGAGAATATGAACAATCATTAGATCGCAGAAAGAATGTGCTATATCAGGAACTGACAGAGGAAGTAACTCTCCAAAGAGAAGAGACTCAAACAAAGGAGAACATGAAGCGAATAATGACAACCAGAAGTAAGAAATATATAAAATATCCTGTACTTCAACTCAGGAACGTCTTTGAGACCTTGCTGAAACTAAAGAAAGACGCTAAAAATGAAAATTAAATTTAACAGAGACAGGAAGGAAACAGAAATTAACTTCGCAGTACTGTATGCTTCCAACACTAATAACAACAGATCATCTTCTATAAGAAGAATACAGGTTTAAGCACAACCACTTGCTGTGAATTATAAACTAATTAAACTTTTTTTATTTGTTTATTTTAAAAACTCTGGGCAGCTAACAATCAGAAATATTCCTCCACCCTAATAATAAAGAAATACCCTTCAAAAATAAAGCATCCACAAAATAAATCAAATATACAATCAGAATTACACAAAAGTGAACAAAGAAACCAATTTGACTGGATAATGTGGTCATGTTTATACTGATAAATCTTCTCTCAGAATACATAAATTCTCAAGATTCAAATTAACAATTATAGTGCACCTTTTTCCCTCACTTGTTACAATAACCCAGAGGTCTTCAAACTTGGCAGCTTTAAGACTTGTAGACTTCAACTCCAACTATGCTGGCTGGAGAATTCTGGGAGTTGAAGTCCACAGTCTTAAAGCTGCCAAGTTTGAAGACCTCTGCAATAACCAGATCTCAATTGCTCTTCTGAATCCCAGAAGGGAAGGAACAAACTAAATCCCTGTGGGGAAGCAATTCCAGAGTTTGGGAGCATTTATCCAAAAATGCCACTTCAGATGGACTGTCATATAGAAATTACTTGGACAGTGTTGATACTATTCAAACTGACTGGACATGCAGATACAGTAAAAGACCGGTTCTGAGAACTACAGGCCCTGAATCACAAATTAGAAACCAGTGCAACACCTAAAGCAGAATGTTCTTCTGAGTATATAAGGATATACTTTATATCTTTATATACTACATAAATGCATGGGCCACACTTTGTACTAGCTAAACCTTTTGAATGCTTTCCAAGGGCAGCCCCCCTTGTAATCCAAGTGGGAGATGCATCTGAGCAGGGTTATCTGGCCCAGAATTAGTGAAAATAAGCAGGTCAAAAAAAGATTTCTTGAGCAGGGTGCATACATCAGCTTATTCCAGATATAATGGAAATATCCCCTCACTCAAAGAAGTATAGATTGCTGCTTCTATCTATTTTCCTGCCATTTCACAAGAGGCCTTAATCAATCACGAGAGATGGTAGAACTGCACTAGATTTCCTTATGACTCAGACTGATTTCAGATCCCCATTGGTACTGTCCAGTTAGAAGTCTGATGCTCTTTGAATCTGAAAAGTTCTATTGATCAAATGCTATGACAAACCTTCATAATTGCTCTTCTGATCTTCTTGGCAATCATCTTTCCTTAAAAGGAATCAAGTTGACTTAGAAAGGGCCACTGGGTAGCATTCAGCAGACACAATGAGAATGGCTATCTTTCTGCCATTCAAATTCCCACTTATAGGCTCAAACGTGCTGCTACTGCTGCCTGACTAGAGTCAAACTTGGCAGTTCCTCTTCCTGCCCTAGGCAACCTCTGTAATGTCTATGGAGATTCTCAGTCATCTAGGTTGTGGTGGTTCCAAAGATGTTTTTTCAAGTGGCAACTGGATTTCTTTGGGGGTTTTTTTTGGAGATGTTTCATTTCTCATCCAAGAAGCTTTTTCAGCTCTTACTGGATGGTGGGGAATGGAAGGATTTATATTCCTTGCAGACAGCTGGCCATTTGCATTCTTTTAGAGAGTCATTGAGGCCACAACAGAGGGGGAGGGATATGACGCCATCTATATCCAGTCTACAACACAATCCTTTCACCTGTTCTAAGAAGGCTCCACATCCATTTGCATTATTCAGGTGACCCTGAGGACACAGATAAACCTCCAAATCCCCTCTAATGCTTCTTCCCAAACTCCTCAGTGTACTGAAGAGCTGGACTGGATCTGTGAGGGAGCAACTGCTTTGATGCAGTCTGGTCAAGCACTATATTTGCTATCTTATTCTCAGCCAAACAAATATTAAGACACTGGACAGTCCCTTGTCTGAAATGGTATAGCTTCTCCTGCTTGAGTACGGGGTTTGACTAGAAGACCCCCAAAGTCCCTTCCAGCTCTAGACTGATTGATTGAAATATGGAAACCAAACAAAACAGAAATCACTAACAAATTAGATCCAGTGTGTTCTTTACTTACATTTCTTCTAGGGAACTGCAACTTTTAAAATGTGGAAGTTCTTTTATATTGTTGTAAGACAAATCCCTTAAAAGATACGAAAAGAAAAAAAAAGCAATCTTAATTTATACAAAATTGTTCAGTTTTTACTTGAGCTTTGTCAGCAAATCATCCTCTTATAATATTGCTATAACAATTTTTCCTAGTTTTTTTCTTAAGAAACTGACATTATTTCCATTTAACCTAATTCAGAAGAACAGAACAGAAATGGAGTACTTAAATTCAGCAGTTCATAAAATTAGTGCAGTAAAGAAGTATTTATAACAGTGTATTCTCTGTGGGAATATATTAAATAATAAATTGATGTACTACATTAAAGATGGCAGGATTAGCTATTTTCTTAAAAGCTCTCTTTATTCAGCAATTGCAAGCCTCACAATTTTAATCAAATTTGGAAATAAACCACAATAATTTATTAGAAGATACCATCTATTAATTAACTAGGTATTTGCTGTTTCTTATGACCTAATGTCATTTGGACAGGACTTGCTATAAACTACAATTTATAAGCTAACCCTGTAATATTGAACTGAATAAAAATGTGTAACACACCTGGCTTTTAATTAAGGTTTGCTTGTTTTTTAAGTAGCCAACTAAATTGTAAACTGCCTAGAATTGACTTTGACAAGCTGAATAGCATAATATAAATAAATAAATAAACAAACAAACAAACAAACTATACACACATTTGTTTTGATCTGTTTTTTGTACCCCCAAAAAACAAACTATTACCAAATTTACCAATATCAAATTGATTTTCTGACACTATGATCTCTACTTATAAAAACAGACTAGAATCAGAAGTTATGTACTTACAAAGTCCGAAGTATCTTTTGCTCTTGGCATAGACCAGTGGGAATATTACTTATTTTGGCTCCTGTAAAAGTTCTGTTAAATAAAATACCAATATCTGTAAGAATACTGGAAACAGAATTTTTAAAAGTAGCAGTTTTTCTAGAATGCTATAAATCATATGAATCTAGCTTAACCAAATATCATTGAAGTACTGATGTATCCACTTAATCTACTTCATAATAATAAGCTTCTTATTTAGAACAATAGGTTTAAAAATGATCCCGTTAAAACAAACAGTAAGCTAACATTTCTGGTTTACTGATAGCAAAGAACAGCATTGGTACACATATTCCTTCATGGATTTTCCAGTTACTTTTGCTTGGAGGTATTAATTGTATGCATCTCATCATTATCTTAAAGATAGATAACAACCCCTCTTTAAAATATCCTGAGTCAACAATTTGGAGAGAATGCTAAGCCACCCATGATTATCAAGTTCCATCTGTTGTTATTTACTTTTCCTTTCATGAGAAACAATTAGGAAACATATACTAGCAACTCTGTTAGCGTACTTAGAAATTCTGTACTCTCATTTTTGTGCCAATACAATCAAGCACCAAAACTGCTTTACCATAAATCTCCAAAATTAGGTGATATATTAAACTTGCTTGTTTTTGTTTTATCTCTATTCACTCTATTCACTAATCTCCAATATTAGGTGATATATTAAACTTGCTTGTTTTTGTTTTATCTCTATTCAGTATTCACTGAATCCAAATACAGTGTGTGTTTTAAAAGTATTTTGTGTAGGTGAAAAAAGGCACCATAAATATGTCTCTGCCTTCCAAATTTTTTGGTCTATGATTTTAATAAATCAATTATATATAACTGCTCATCACACTGAAGGTGACTCTGGACAGTGCATAATAAACAGGTAAAATCACATATAAAAGCCGCATAGGTATAAAAATTACAAAAATCACAGTGACAGTAAATACTATAAAAGCAGAAATACAAACCCTAGGTAAAAAGGGAATTAGCCAGCTCATCAATGGAGTCATCTAAGCAGTGGAGCTATCTAAGTATGTCTCCAATTCCCTGGAAGCTCCAGACCTGATAATATAATCAAGTTTTCAGGGGCTTCTGGGATATCAAAAGGGATGGAGCTAAATTAATTTTGATGGGCAGAATGTTCTATAAAGTGGGCACGATGGCAGAAAAGGCATGTCTCACAAGACCCATAAAATGTAGGTCCATAGCTGATGGATTGCTTTTACTAGTTATTTCATTTTTGAAGTCTGGCAGTAAAATACTTACAGACTCTCCAGATTGATCGTTCCTGTTAAATTAGGAAACCATTGCACCATGTTGGCTCCACGAATGACTCTGAAGAAAAACAGAAACAGAAAAATCAACCCTACGGGAACAGAAGGCTTTGTTAACATTTTTTACTAGTGTTTTGTACTGAGGTGGCTTTCTCTTTCTCACTAACATTTACTAATACCAAATTTAAACCACGGGGGGGGGAGGGTAGGTTTTATATATATGTGTGTGTGTGTGTGTGTGTGTGTGTGTGTGTATTCATATGAAAAATTAGTGAATACATATATATGTATTCATATGAAAAAAATGAACTTTCTTTGTACTGAACTATAATGAACTATGATGAAAATATGAAATATTTATGTTTGCCAGAATTTGGATTTCTGAGAATGCACTAATATCCTGCAGATGATACCGTAGTCAGTTTTGAAACCAGCTCTATTGCGAAACTGAATGTATGATGTAACTGTTAAACCATTCATTTTATTGTTAAGTACATCTCACTCTAAGTTTTATGAGACTATCACTAAAATTAAAAATACACATTTATCTGCTATTCATACATTTATGGGATGGAGAACAACTTATAAAAGAAACGTAGTGATTATTAAAACAATCACATTTTATTTTAGAAGTTCAAGTAACAGATCGAAATAGTTTTGGAATTAAATGAAGATGCATTTAACTTGAGCAGTAATATAAAACACACACTCAAAATTTAACAAATTTCAATATAAGGAAGAATTACAAGCATTTGCTTGTATTAAACCTCGCAATCTTCTGTTTCTGTAGGGTGTAACCACTAAGATGAGCTTTAGCAAACATACCAAAATATATATAACCCATCAGCTTTTGTGCAATTTTGCCAGATTAAACACCTCCACCCAGCAAGAATAGAAGAGAAAAACAATAAAAAATATTTCTCCCTACTTTTGTAATAATTAACAATGGTCAGTAATACCATCACTGAAAAATTAATACATAATTACAAGGGTTCAATGAAAACTGCATAGTTCAAATATATGTTTAGCCAGCCTGCTTCATGAAGACTTATTTTGAAAGTAACTAGTACCTGAAAGCTTTATGATATATATTGAATAGGGAAATATTTTTTTTTATTAATAGTAATCAATAACTACTTGGAATTTTGTAACATTTTGGAAGACTGCTTTGGTACTTGCAATATTTCTAAAATGTCTCATGTCTATAATTAAACAAAATTAATTTGACATTCATCTATTCATAGTACAATTAAGTAAAATGCACAATATAAATAAAATATTCTAGGTGGAATTACATATAGTATGTTGATCCGCACCTCCAACGTTTCTCTGCTGAGTTGGACAGCTGGCAAAGGGCTTTTATTTAGGTCTGCATGTATGTGAGCAAAATCCTTGATATGAATAAAAACTGAAAAAATATGGTCCATAATATGTGAATTTCTACTGAAGCTCACTTGAGCATAAAATGACTACTGAGAAGTTTCCTATTCAGTATTAGAAAATTTAAAGTGGGTTAGCAGATACAATGCTGCCACACTTTGTGTTAACATCTTAACAAGGCTTAGATCTTCATAAAACTGGCAAGAAAACTTTTCATCAGCCATTATTTCTTATGTATAGAAATACTGTTGTGGATCTTCTGCAATAATGTTTATTTTTTCATTTGGCTATTCTTCACCATTTCTTTCCTGCAAGATTTTATAACTGCAACTCCATTGTCAATAAACTATTCATTATCAGCTTGCATAACAGATTTTATTGATCTGCATTTACCATAATTATGAGGTTGAATGTTTTCATTTCTTTGCAATATTGCAACATTAACCAAAGGTTTTAAAAGGTTTCTTTTTTCTTTTAAAGTGTTTCCTTTGTTTACTAAACAAGCTAATACAACTGGACACTGTAACAATCGGTAATACACTTATTGTTCCAGATTCACTTATTTCAAAAAGTAACTCCCTATATTTATGCAAACAAAATCTTAAACAAAGATTCCCAAAAGTAATTCCACTAATATATGTATTTAGGATTAGAAGACTAATTAGCACAAGTGCATTTTAAATTAACTGCAAGAGTACTTACAAAGAATGCAAATCTGATAAATTTTGGAAGGCTGAGTTCCCAACAAAGGATAAAGGGTTATCATACAGATGTCTGAAGGAGGAAAAAAAAGGCAAGCTTTATCATTCATGAATTTATTTTTTAATCCATTAAACCTCAAAATTTATTTTTTAAATTAAAAACTTACATTGTTCTTAAAAGTGGATTTCCTATAAATGCATTATCAGGGATCATGGAAATATAATTGCTGTGAAATCCCCTAAAAACAAATTGAAATTGTTGGATTAATAGCTTACTATTTGGGGATCATATATAAAATCTTAGTAATTTTTTTCAAAACGTGTAAAAGGAAACAAAGTAAAAACAAATTTTCTGTAAGAAGGGACAGCTTCTTCTCAACAATTTCAAAAGTTCTTCATATGCAAGTTGTGTGTACTGGAAGATAATCTTTCTATACATTATTTCAATAATTTCACCAGGAAATGCAATGTGTTTCTTCCATACAAAAATGGACAACAGATATTATAGTCTGGCAACTCAAGCTGATCTTATCCAGAATTATCTTTAACCAAACCTCTCAGCAAACAGAATGAAACCAATGGGAAGCCAGACTAGAGCCACTAGAAACCAACAGTGTAAAAATAATCTGAATTTTAGAGGCATACTGGAAGAAAGAGCTGGAAAGAGCTTTTAGAGGCTCTGGTAAGAAAGAGCTGGAAAGAGATATACAACATGATGAAGATAACTATTAAGTATTGTAAAAATTTATATATTTCAAAACTAAAGAGGCAATTTTGAAGCTATAAGGAAATAAAACCTCTTTGAAAATGAAAGCTATTATAAGTCATGTTAATTAATTAAAAAATAACCTATATTGCACTCAACTAAACAATACTAAATATGATAGACCCAAAAGCTAGATCACTTATTATTTTAAGTTGATCCTCCCCATTTGAACTTAATTTATTTTAGTTTATCAAGAGGAAAAACAACCTTCCTAAAACTAAACATTTTTTGCTGGAAAAAAATAAGAGTATGTAGTAATACTCACAATTCTTTAATGCTTGGAAGTGATTTAATTGCTTCTGGAAATTCCACCATGCTGTTATAATTTAAATCCCTTGAAAGAACATAAACAATGGCATTATGTGGTATATTATGGGAAAAAATTAACAATTAAAATTTAAAAATAATTAATAATTAATTTATTTGTTTAAATCCTCTTGGTTTAAGATTGCTATGAGCCTCCTACTATGCCATAAATGATTGACACACATTTGTTTCAAATACTTTATCCTCCCTTAGGATAGTGTTAATTTTTCACTTATTCTGGGTGTCCAACCTACATCATTAATTTTAATAGATTTTAGAATCTGGATACAGAATCACTAGAATTACCTCCTTCCAATCTGTCCTTGATTATTGCAGGGTTTGCCTTACCCTCTTGCTGATATTCAACTATCAAATTACATGTTCTTCTTGGTAGGAGCAAAGATCTTCTTGCTTCAGAGTAATCTCAGCTCCCATTCTCAACCTTCCCCCACTCAGAAATCTGGGGTTATTATTAGGAATGTTATTTCCTTTCACCTTACAACAATGTGACTGACTGTAATGATTCCTTTAAGATTATTAAGATAGTTAAGATAGTCTATAATTTATCTCTCTGATCTTTTTCAGTAATGCCAATTAATTATAGATTGATATCAGCTTACTGGACCTTTCTAATATATATTTATTTTTTGTAACTTCTACTCATGCTTGGGTCTCAGTCGCTAGATCAAATGTGCTGCATAAAAAGAGCATATATGATATCTCAACTATTCCATAGTCCCATGCTTATACCTCCTAAAAGCAACAATTCTTTCCTTTTTCTCTTTTCAAGTATCATCCCTTCTTTATCTTTTTTTGTTTTGTCCATCTTTTTTGCAATGTAGCTGAAAAACTAGGGGGGGGGGGGACAAAACTAAAACCAGCTCAGTTACCAAAATTGAAGAGATACCATACATTGAAGGAACTGTGAAATTTCCCCATTACTGCAATAAAATAACTTGTGAAAGAAAATCAAACCAAGTTGTGACCAGTTCTGTTTCACAACAACACATTAAGTATATTTGTAAATGTATGTAAATCTAGCTAACCACAGCATAATTGTGTTTAATTATAAGCCTATTCATTTCGAAACCAAATAGTTTAAATTCCTAATGTCAATATTTCAAGTCTTTTGTAATGTGTTTTGTTCTGTTACAGAACCTCAAAGTCAGGATACTCACAAAGTTTCTAGGTTGTTTAATCCATAAAAACAGTGTTGTCCCAATGTTTTTATTTTATTGTTATGGAGATGCCTGAAAAAGAAAAGGGGATGTAGAATCCATTACCTCATGAATCATTTCTTGCCACAGTTTCCCAAAATTAATATTTATAGCAAAAAATGCAACACACTTGAAAGATCATCCTGAGTAGTGAACTATTAACATATAAAATTCCTTTGATTGTCAAGCAAGGTAACAGAAAAACAAATAAATTATATATTTTTAAATCTACTCTGCATTTTTTTGTTTTTCAGAATAAAGTTTCTAGGTGTGAAAAAGCAATTCTCCGATTCTGACAAAATCTATGGAGGAGTCCAGAAATGATTTTTAAAATGGATTTTCACAGAAACTAATTTGATAATATGATTCTCCTAAAGTCACAAGTATGACAGGAAAGATTATGTAAATCTTGCCTTCCAGAAGTATCTTGAAATGGATTTTTCCTTTGTAAAAATGTAATGAAATTCTAAATCCATTTGTCCCTTAAATTAGGTATTCACTGAGATGACAGAATGCAAATACTTACAGGACCACAAGGCTTGACAGATTTCTGAATCCAAAATCAGGGATGTGGGTTATTTTATTGAGAGCCAAAGTTAAGGCTTGCAGTGAGGGAAGATTGCTGAGTGGAATAACAGGAACTTCAGTCAAACTATTATCATCCAGCCACAAGTGACGTAGTTGAACGAGACCCTCAAAACTGTCTTCTGGGACAACTGTAATATGGTTAGCATCTAAACGTCTGAAGAAAAAGAATAGGAGCATTAAACAAAGGATATATAACACGAGAAGCAAACTATTTTTAAAAAATGTAAATGATGAAAAAGAAGTAAATATTTGAAACTAAGGGAATGCAGCCCAGAAACTCAGACACTGATCATGCAATCCAATATAGTCTAGACGAGAGGGAAGGCACTAAGCTATACACACCATACAGTAT
The DNA here is from genome assembly GCA_012654045.1 of Ptyas mucosa. Taxonomy (NCBI): domain Eukaryota; kingdom Metazoa; phylum Chordata; class Lepidosauria; order Squamata; family Colubridae; genus Ptyas; species Ptyas mucosa. Next base: position 19,433,339 of record WNWU01000001.1, on the reverse strand, counting down.
AATTTATCTATCAGAAGAACACAAATCTTACAATTTACAAAAACAAATGATTGTTCAATTACTCATGGATTCAGTGAATATTCCTTTTGCTAATAAGTACCTCAGCTTATCAAGTGCCTGCTCAAGCACTCTGATTTTCATGTGTTTCATTTCATGAATTTTAAATATTATATTTCTGCAAATTAATTTGCAGAAATATAAAAGCAGAATTGTATGCTGTACTATTATATACACAGTACTTACCCTTTTTACTATACTTCTGAAAATGGCCTATATTCTGTTGATGAACTGTGCTTACAAAAATCTTAAGAAAAAGATAATTATTATAAAGTTAAACTACAATTTATGTACTATCTAAGTTCCAGCTTTCTTTGAAACATTTGGTCATAAGCAACCTATTTAAATTCTAGTCAATAAAATTGTGGCTACTGGGCAAAAATATCAATTTTATTTTTTATCATCCTAGCAGATCTCCCTCAAGCATAAGCAGATCTCTTTAAAGTATATAAAAGACAGACAGCAAAAGCAAAGGATCAATTATTTCTTATATAAATGTAGGATGCAAATGACTGAGTGATATGCAGGAACTTGCCAAACTGATAATTTATTCCCAAGAACATAAGACAGAGGTGTCGAGCGATGAACATGATAGAAGGCTATAACAACATCCTTTGATAAAGTGCTTTTCTGGCAAGGTGAAGAAAGCAATGCCAACCAAGTAAGTATATTTCTCTAAAGGATGACCAATTACTTCTGTTCAAGAGATTTAGATGGAACTTATAACCAAAACATAACTTATGTTTTAATAAAATCCAAGCACTAAATACTAATGAAAACTAAATCAGCAACAAGAATAAAGCAGTATGAATCAAGAATCTCTAAGAAGATTATGCTTTCATTATCACTTTACATGTTTATATCTCTGTACAATTACAGGCTCTATCCCTTAATAGTACAAAAATGATGTAATGGAATATAGTGGAGAGCAAAGAAAAAGATCAGAATTTTAATTATACAGGGCATAAGCATAATAGCTTCCCCTGTTCTGCTCATGATAAGAAAAAAGTCATTTAATATTTCATTGCTTTTCTGTCATTATACACCTTGTCCAGGAAACCCAATTGGACTATTCTCTTCTTGGTTGTAACATAGTCACCCCAAATAAACCTAACCTTGGGCCTGAAAGTTGATAGACCTTTCAGATAACAAATCTTTGATCTAAAAAGCAGATTTGCATTATTTTTCATTTTTAACAAAAAAAAAAGTACTCAGAAAATGTGTATCTCAATAAATCAGAAGATATCAAACCATCCACTGAACGCCGGGAATTAAACTATTCCAAACTAAAAAAAAGTCAAAAGCTTCTGAGGAGGAAGAATATATTTTGTCATCAATTAAAAATCCCCCTAAAGCACCCTTCCCATGTAGAAGGGAAAGGTGAAAGGCAACCAACTAAGTTACATTTAATTTGGAAGATTCTGGAATGAGATGATAAATTAAATATTTGTTTAGTGAAAAAGTATGTTGGCAAAAAACAGAATTTCCAGTATTTTATATATTGTTATCTACTTTGAGACCACACATCTCAACAATTTTCAAAGCATTTTTCTTTGGAATAAAACCTTCCTCAAAAGGTCAAATTCTGTTAATTACATAATATAGTCACAAGAAATTATGCTATGCTCTTCATAAGTTAATCACGTAGCTTTTGTATTTGACAACATTTCCTAGAACATTTCTCTAAGGCATACTGCCAAATGGAAGATCTTCTGACCATTACTCATACAAAATTCAAGGCAGATTTCTGCACTGCATTATATATAATATTATCCATCACAGATCTTTTATAGTTTCAGCTAATATAGAAGAAGCTAGCCCAGTCAAGATACTCTCAATCACCTTATTGTATTTGCTTTTGTCTTTCTCTACCTCATACCAGGCTGGTAAGCACAATTCCAATAATTAACCAGGTTGCCTCTGGAGCACAATATTGTCAAAACAGCACCAATTTAAAATGTGGGAATGGAAGACAACTATGAACTCTAACCCTTTGCAAATATAATACCTCTCAGTGAATCTTGAAAATAAATATAAGTGTCCCACTCTTATTGTGAATCTATGCATTATTAACACATTTATTCATTTATTAAACATATTTCTATGCCACCATAATAAAAAAAATATTCCCAGTGGCTTAGTTTGTTTAGAACAAACTAAAATTAAACTAAACTAAGAAAAATGAAAATGTCAATATTCACATAAGAGGCAGCATTTTGAAACAGCTTTTATTACTTAAATTTATGTGCCTCTATATGACTATCTTCAAGAACTACTAACCAAGATCAACACCTCCTACCCCCACACTTGATAAATTCCTTTAGATATTTCTATTTATTTTATACACCATTAAATCACTTATAATTACTTGAATATAGTAGGATATGCCTCCTGTAATAAAATGAATGAATCAATTAATTAAAAAAGAACCTACAATAAAGTCTCTGGAGCTTCCATAATTGAGCTGTGTATACCATTAGGCTTTTCTATTACATTTATTTGAGCTTTAATTTAAAAAGTGTTGCATTTGCAACAATTAAGAGTGCTATCTGAACAATCCTGTGAATTTTGGTTTTCAAAATACAAAATAGTTCATGAAATATAAAATATTAACCAGTAGTGGGTTGCCCCTGGTTCGGAACGGTTCACAAGAACCAGTAGGAAAACCGGTGGGAGGCTCCACCCACCGACCCAGACGTCATCATAGGTGATCTGCGCATCTCTCCCAATGATTTTATATTCAATTGTCATCAACAACACATTTCCTTATTCAAAACACATGCTCCCGATGAGAACCGGTAGTAAAGGTAAGTAGAATCCACCCTTATATGAACCCAACTAATGTGTTCAAGCAATACTACTTACAAGGATTGTAATCCACTGAGTCCTCTGATGGCCTCTTTAGGAATAGTTTTCAATTGATTGTTCTGCAAAGTACTGGGAAGAAAAAGAGAGAAAGAGCTATAAACTAATGCCCATTATTTAGCACAATTTCTTCCTGCTATATGTTTTATATATGCCTCCTCCCTCATTTTGGAATTCTGAATTAAATGTAATTAATTAAATGTATTATAATATGATGCTATATAGTAATATAGTATAATAATAGCATACAGTATGTCATAACTGTCATGTAATATAAATGAGGGACGTGATGGCTCAGTGGCTAAGATGTTGAGCTTGTCGATCGAAAGGTCGGCAGTTCAGCGGTTCAAATCCCTAGTGCTGCTTAACAGGCTGAGCTCCTGTTACTTGTCCCAGCTTCTGCCAACCTAGCAGTTTGAAAGCACATAAAAAATGCAAGTAGAAAAATAGGGACCACCTTTGGTGGGAAGGTAACAGCGTTTCGATGCACCTTTGGCATTTAGTCATACTGGCCACATGACCACAGAGACGTCTTCGGACAGCGCTGGCTCTTCAGCTTTGAAACGGAGATGAGCACTGCCCCCTAGAGTTGGGAACAACTAGCACATATGTGCGAGGGGAACCTTTACCTTTAACATAACTGAGTAATATAATTGTGTCTCTTAAGAAAACCTTACTCTCCTTTTTATATCTGTTTTTCTTTTAATATAATAAAAAAGAAAAGAAAAACAAAAATCAAAGAAAACACTTTTAAGGAGAAAGGCAATCCTTCAGGAACTAGTTGTTGTTTCTTTATTCCAAAACATTTTATCTAGTATCATAATGAGGAACAAGGGGGACATTTGTTCACTTGGATAGAATATTGGCTAATTTGTAGATGCATTTTGCAAGAAAATCCTGTAAGAAACATTTTTGTAAATGGAAAGTACCTACAGGATTAATTGACTTTCAGCTCTCCATCAGACACAATTTGAGGTAGCATGACAGAAGAAATAACCCCTGGTAGCTTGCCTCAGCTAGTTTGTCTAAGATGAAACCATGGTATTCTGTGTAAAAACCCTCAAAGAAAAAAGAGGTACAAATACATATTTTTCTTTTTCTCAGCAACTAAATGCTTGATGTTACATCTGAATTATGAGAAAAATAAAACTTTTTTTCTCATTATTGGCTCTATACTGTATTAGAAACTAGAGCAAAAACATATTGTTCTGCTCATTCTATCAGTGAACATGCTGACTGGACAAGAAAGAAGAATTATACTATGAAGCACTGATATTTGATTACTTACAGAACTTTGAGTTCCTTCAACCCAGACAAGGCCTTTGGATGAATAAAAGCAAGGTCATTGCCAGCTAGCCGTCTGGAAAAGATTGCAATAAAAATACATACATAGTATTTCTATTTATCTGATAGATAAATTATAAGTGCAAGTATAGAAATAAACTTTTACACACATTCCAGAAACTCTCTCCCAATGATTTTATATTCAATTGTCATCAACAACACATTTCCTTATTCGAAGCAACACAGTGAATATGCATTCTGCAAAATAGTCTTCTCCTATTTAAGCTTAGTTTTATATTTACTATTTACAGTACTTTATTATAATCAAAATTCTTACACATACATGAATGAATGGACAAGACCAATGGCCTTCATAGTCTAATATTCTTTTTTTACTGGTTGTGAGATGCTCAGAAATTAGGTACAGTATGAGATTTCTAAGGGAATTATATTCAATGTCTGTACTGATGCTAAGGATCCCAGGCATTATAAACAGGATTTTAAAGACAGTAAAATTTGTGTAGTATAAGGCTAAGTCCCTTTTAAAGCCATCTGAGTTAGTAACCGCCACTACATTTTGCAGCAGTGAATTTTATATACTTTAACCGTGGGTTGTGTATAGATGATATTCACCTTTTCGCCTGCTGGGACTCTCCTGTCATTTGATTTAACAGGATGTCTGGATTCTAGAATTACAAGGGGAAAAATGTAACTCTTGTTTCTTCTACAAGGCATTATTTTATAACTGTCTATCACCCACCTACACTTTTCCCTCAAAGGCAGGATCTAATAAATAAATGCATTTATTAGATCAATAATATGGAATAGTTTAAACCATTTAATCCATAGTTTGTCAGTTTTGTTTTTCAAATGAATTGTACAGGTTGTATGCTATATTCAAAGTGGAAAAAATTCTGAGGTGATTTATCTTGGTCTGATTTTTTTTACATCTCAAAAAACTGGCATTTTAGAAGACATGTTTGTAGACTTTCTATATCCACTGTACTGTAGATGATCTGCTATAGGAACACAGTTATTTTAACATATGGTTAGCAATTACTTTTTTATTGTAAAGTGTGTATGTGCACGTATGTGTGTGTCTGCATTATAGAACACTTTAAACTGAGATAAAGTTAAAATATTTTCCCGCTAGCTGATTTCTCTAATCTTTCTCATAATAATTCTATCCTGCTTTGATTAACTTTCAGTTCTTTAGCTTTTTGTTTCAGTTCTTTATGCTCCTTTCAAGCAATCTCATAGCTAAAGCTACATGACGCTAAACCTCAATCTGAAGATGTTTCCCCTGCCCCATCTATCAATTTAATGTTAAATAGTATGAGAGACAAGATGAAATCCTGTTAAAACTCCACACCACAGTTCAAAGACACGGGGAAGAACAAAATCATCATTCATTACTATTACTAAGGGAAATACAAGCACACCACAAAAACATGAATGATGTAATTTTGATTTCAGACAAGGAGCCCCTGCTAATTTACACCCTCTGTTTCGCTCAACCCTCCCCCTGCCATCCTTTTCTCTGTTCCAGTGAACATGATGTTTCCTTTCTATAACATGGATGTAATGACCCTTCCCTATAGTTATATAAGCATCTGGGAGTTGTGCAGCTGTACAAATATCTTGCTTGAAGTTCAAGGAAAGGTCGCATAACATTTTATTCAGCTGATATTTATTGTAAAAAAATTCATTATATTTTCCCCCCACAAAGATGCAAAAGTAGAAAACAAGGTGATAAACTAATCTTCTTTTTTAAAAAAGGCAGGTATTATAGTTTAGGTATTATAAACTATAGTTTATAATACCTATAGTTTAGGTATTATAAAATTGAAATTTATTTAAGTTGTTTACAGGTTACTTTGCAACAAGCTCCCAATCGATATCTTGAAACAAATAATTCATTCTAATGGTTGTTCCAAATTATGGGGAATTTCTATCTTCCAGGGTGTAAATTAAAAGCAATTTAATCGGCCACATGTACCTGCTTAAGTGTATCACTGTGAATAGGTGAACACACACCTAAGACAATACAGAGAATTTATTTTAAAAAATGAGTTTAAAGAAACAGAGGTTGCCATGTTTTAGACCATATTAAAATGAAGTGTATATATTTATTTTTCTAACATACTCTGCACCCAGTTAATAAGAAAGAATAGATCATATACTGTCCTGATGGACTGTGTCAATCATATTAATTCAATGATAGGATCATCTTTAGTGAATTATGTTCTAGTGCAGTGATGGCTAACCTTTTTGTCGTCGTGTGCCAAAAGTTGGGGGAGCGTGGGGGGGTCATGAGTGCGGGTGCCCACATCCATAATTCAATGCACCCCACCCTCCCACACATGCGCACGTGACCCCCCACACTTCCCCCTGCTTTTGGCACGCAATGGCACGGTGGGCCTGGTAGGCCCGTTTTTCCCCCTCCCCAGGCTCCAGGGGCTTTCTAGGAGCCTGTGAGGGGAAAAACAGCCTTCCCCATCCCCCCGGAGACCTTCCGGAGGTCGGAAACAGCCAGTTTCCCAACTTCCAGTGGGACTGGGAGGCCTGAAAATCAGTTGGCTGGTGCGCACATGCGCTATGGAGCTGAGCTAGGGCAACACTCGCGTGCCCACCAATATGGCTCTGCGTGCCACCTGTGGCACCCGTGCCATAGGTTCGCCATCACGGTTCTAGTGTGATATGAAAACCATATTTACTGAGGATATCATATCTTCTTTAATAAAATGACATTCCTCTTGGAGAAATATCTCTTCTCATAGACTAATGTTACTTGCTTTGAGAGATAGAGCAAAGCAGAAATGTATGACTACTTGATCAAAAATAATTACAATCTGCTTTTATTTCTGTCTCTGATCAACACAACATGTGGAGATAGTAGAATCAGCAACTATACCATAAAAAGCCCCAAGAATCTATAAGCACAGTGACTATAGTGTTAAAAGATGGTATTAAAAACTGGGGAAGAAATGCTATAAAACTAAAAGTGAGTCGCAATATGGTTACATAAAATTTAATTAAAATTCAAGAGATATTACATGGTGCCACCTACAAAAGTAAAATATAACCCCAGTTAAAAATTAAGCTGCAGGCACAAACCCAAATAACTGGAGATTAGTGACAGCAGTACAATTATAGGAGTTCTAGAATTTATATTTGCTTAGCCTATCCAGATGTGGGTTTTTGAAAAGGGAGAAGTTTGGAAAAGTACAATCCAATACTCTGTACCAAGAATCTGAAAGTATTGGTTCCAAAGTAGACATAAAGCATTGCTTTGAAAGCGCTACAACAGATTTTGGAATGCTCACTTGGCTGCTTTTGCTTTACTTTCTCCAAATGTCTGCGTACACATAAGTGTACACAGACAACTCTTCCTTCAAAACTGCCAGCAAAGCTGTCCACACTCAGAAATGCATAGACAGTATGGGATGGGCTTTGAAGCTTCCAAAGAATGCAGTTACGGTACTTTAACAATCCAAGACAGGGCTTTTCATTGCAAAATACTTTTAAATGCTCAGCACAGCTATAAAACATTAGATTAGATCCAGCTTCATATCATGAATTTTCTTGTTTTATTCCCAGAAAAGCTTTTATATGTAATCAGAGTCATCTGCCCACCCCACCCCCTTTTACAGGAACACATCCTTAAGTCTCACGTCTTTGAGTGTCTTTTCATTTGTATATTTCTAAGGATGATTTTTGTCTTTTCTTTCTGTTGTTACCAAAAGTGGTGCCATCTTGAACTTGAATAATCACTACTATTGCAATAGTTTGTGCACTTTTGAATGACAAAGAACTCCAAATTCTGGGATTTTAAATCCTTTAATGCTATTACATTTAGAGTAAGTAGAGGAGTAGCTACAACTGCTTTAAGTTTTTTAAAAATAATTTTGTGGAATACATTCAGATATTTGTACAGAACTGTGATATTTTACAGGGAAAGCAAGACAGCTGTCAAACTCTCCAGGGATTCTAGTCCCTATATAATACCCAGGGCAGCAACATACTAATTACAGCTGATTTACAGTTTGTAAAGGAATCTTGGCAGGTGCACATGTAACATAAGTGCTCAGAACAGTAAAACAGGCCTTAAAATAGCTGTATCAAGCTTTCAATAATGATTTTCACAGCCCTAATGTTCATGTTGACATTACAAAGAGTATACATATCATTAAAGGAAATGGCAAAGTCCTTTATAGTCTTCTGTAATGGTTTTTTATAAATTACTTTCAGAAGAGTAATTGCCACAAAAGAAAGAATTTCCATTATATTCATTAGCATGCTACAGATTATTAAATAGTAATATTATTATGTAAATTGTATATACATACTTGGCCTGAACAGTGTATAAACTATAACTCTTTCATTTGATTACACTTATAATAATAAATGGTTAAGATGTATTAAACAACTTCCTCATGAAGGAGAAAACAAACAAATATAACAAATGTGACAGGAGGAAATCTGCTATAAATATTAGCCAACTTGCATATCTGAATATAAGATAATTTCTAAACTACTATAAAAAAAAGAATGTGGACCATGCCTGAATAATAGAAGGGATTCAATAGGCCCACTTTATAAGGGACCTTCATCTAGTTGGTTGGGCATACTTTTAACAATATTTGCAATATTCAGTAGAATTTGTTCTTGAGTTCTGATTCTCATAATATATTTTGATGAAGTTTATGACAGCTTCATCAAGCCAGTTGATACCAGTTTATTACAGGTAGTACAAGAGTTCTGAATGTCTGTCTTAAAGTGCAGACAAATGGCCCCACATGACTATACAGTTCTCACTTATAAAGTTCTCAACTACTAAGATAAAGTTCCCAAGTACTACTGGTAATTGTTTTATTTATAAATAGTAAAAGATGTTTCAGGTTTGTCAGCCTATCCTACTCTGTGAACTACAGTGTGCATCAAAGGTCAGCAAAATATTTTCTAGAAATAAAGACAATTTGGATGGCTTTCCTTGAGGCTTTTGTCTTTGGGTGGAGGCTTTTAATAGAAGAGACAATTTAGACTGAATAGCTAGGTGAGGCTTTTTTCAGTTTCTATGCTCCTGGGAATTTTAGAACTTTTCCTCTTAATTTCTGTGATTTAAAAACATTGTCCATTATATATCTTGCTTTCCTTCACCAAAAAGAGATCTGGAAAGGTGCAGTTCCCCTCACATACATCTAAGTCCAATGCCATATAGTGAGAAAATTATATATTGATCCTATTCATACAACTATATAGCCAGTATGCAGGCTATTCTATTAAAAGGTGTGTGTTTGTGTGTGTTGTGTGTGTATTTGTCTATATTTTCTCCATGACTTTTTGAATTGGACAATATGAACATTAAAAGAAACATATTAAATTATTTCAAAATTTTAGAAAGTTGCACCAGAAATTTAAAATGATTGAAGTTTACAACAAATTGTGTGCTACAGGCCCAGGATAAAGTGACCTGGCTAATCTCAACACAACAGTTTATTTTTAACTTTTTCTTAAGAATGAGACAAAATTTCATTATGTCCATCTAGTAACATCAGTGACAATCTGTAAATCTCTGAAGCAAAATGTGGCTCTTAACTACAGGAAAGTTCCCAGCTTATCACATGCAGTAAGTAGCAATAATTTCTTAATGGTTAGAACAGGAGATTTTTGTAAAACAAAGAGTTGGTACTTTTTTCTTGTTCATGTGTCCAAATTAAGCAAACAAGTTAGTAAATGTTTGATAAGCTGGGATCATGAATTGGATAAGGTATGAAGATACCAAATCTCCTTAGATCAGTGATGGCTAACCTTTTTGCCATCACGTGCCAGGAGGGGGAGGCAGGGGAGGGTCGTGCGCGCACGTGCCCACACGCATGTGCGCGCAACCCCCCTCCCCCCTCCTGGCACATGATGGCCTGGTAGGCCCGTTTTTCTTTCTTACCTGGCTCCAGATCCTGTCTATTTATCTGGGAAGGGCGATAACAGCCTTTCCCACTCCCTTGGAGGCCCTACGGAGGCTGAAAGTGGGACAGGAAGTGACATTTTTTGCTGTCCCCAGCCTCCAGAACCTCTCTAGGAGTCTCTAGGAGCCTCTCTAGGAGTCTTTGGAGGCCGGGGTCAGGAAATGGGCCCTTTCAGCCTCCGTAAGGCCTCCAAGGGAGTGGGAAAGGCTGTTTTCGCCCTTCCCAGATAAATAGACAGGATCTGGAACCAGGTATGAAAGAAAAACGGGCCTTCCCCACCCCCCCTCCAGTCCCTCCAGAGAGAGAAAACAGCCTGTTTCCCTACTTCTGATGGGCCCAGAAGACCCGAAAATCAGCTGGCCAGCGGGCGCATGCGCCCCAGAGCTGAGCTGGCGTGCCCACTAATATGGCTCCGTGTGCCACCTGTGGCACGCGCCATAGGTTCGCCATCACAGCCTTAGATGATCTAGGTCTGCCCTAATGATTTTTGGGAATCTGTACTTAGCTATTTTTAGGAATGCTGAAATATACCTCTGATATAGTGGCAAGGACTGTAGAGATGAAAGGATTTTTATTGTTTGTTTTTTGGCTTTTCAGCTGTTAAATTAGACAAGGCAAAATATTTTTCCCTATCATTCAGATGTTCCTGGCACATGGTAAGCACAAGAATTTGTCACATATTGTATATAAGTTATGCAATCAATATAGTACAGCTCCATTTAAAACTGTGGTAATTAGACACTCCCATATTGCCTTTGGGCAACACTGTAATTGCACTATGTCATCACTGGAATCACAATTAAAATAATTACTATGAAAAGGTCTCGTGCAAATGGTATTTGAAGAAATATGTTTTCTCTCTCATTAGCACAGTATCATTACTCTTCATTAATTTAGTTTTAAAGGAATTCTTCAGCCTATCTCCTTCACTCATTCACTTTCCATATCACAAAGTATGTTAGATTTAATACTCACAGCTCTTCAAGATAAGGGAAATTCTTGAAGGCATTCTCTGGTAATCTTGTTATATTGTTCATACTGATGTCCCTAAATGTGGAGAACAAAAAACAAAACAAAAATTACAATTCTGTAATAGAATTATTTTGATCAGCTAAGTTAAAGTATTAACAGAGTATTTGTAGCTCAGGGTTAAACTATGAGGTCCCTGGTGTTCTTTAGCTTGGTTGTTTTCTTGCAGCCATTTCATTACCCAGCTAGATAACTCATCAGTGCTAGTAGGGAGTGGGGTTTGTTGTCCACAAGAAAACAAACCCCACTCCTACTAGCACTGATGATGTTACCTAATTGGGTAATGAATCATCCGCAAGAAAACAACTTAAGAGCAGAGAGCACTAAATTAAAATAGCTCAAAGATTATTGTAACCTGGCATAATAATGAAAATATTAAATGGCAAACCCCAAAACAAAATAAACACAAATACATATTAAAAACCCTGAGTATTTTGACAATTCAAAGGCCTTTTGAGTGTCAATTATATGAATCAACTACACAAGAGGAAGACAATCCTGGGACTTGAGAACATACACATAAAACATTCTTCTCAGGCTAATTGGACAACTGAGCATACCCTTGGCATAGAATAATAACTGACTTATGTGTAGGTAGCTGAGGAGGAAAAACAGAACAAAGGCCCGGTGAACAGAATGAAAAATATGTTGGGTAGAATAGGAAACAATGGTTTTGTAACAATCCATTTAGATTTCTTTCTTTTTATGGCTCTTACTTTAGAAATTTTGTTCAGATTGTTAAGTAGGTAGACAGAAAGATTTATTCATTTGAACCTATTCATTTAAATAAATACTGTTCTAACAGTCTGGGTCATTAGCCTCCTTTTTCATCCTCCCTTCCAGTGATGTGACTTCAAATATTAAAAGTAATTGATCATCCACAAGGACAACTATCCTACTCAGTCTCTCTTCCTATGAGAGGAAATCAACAAATTGCTTTGCATACCTGTCATGTCAGCACTTGTCTGCATCTGTTTGTGGATTGAAATTCAAGTCTGTTTAAAACAATTATCTCGGGGAGCTTTTTTTTTAAAAAAATATGTTTTACAGAAAAGAATGACCATGGTAGAGCTGAGACATGTTCTTACTATATACTTATCAGCTTGACGGGCTTAATTTTTCAGGTTTGAATGTGTTTGTATGTGCTTTTGCTTTCTTTTAAAGGAAGAGATTGTTATGCATGTTTAAATTCATGATGCTCACTTTAAAAAAAACTTTCAGTAGTAATACAAAAATAGCTTTAATAAAATGCAGAGTTCATGTCTGCATATGTGTCCTGATAACTACAATTAAAGAAATGCAGTGCAGTTATAGCTCTGAGTTGGTGAAGTATGTACAACTATGTACCTAAATTAGTACTCTTACCTGAATAAAGATAATTTTATATACATTTTAATTTCTTTTTACATTTGATGCTTGTTAAATTTGTATATGAAAGATAAAAGATACAGGTGCTCATCTCAAACTTACCGGGCTGTTGGGTAATTCTAGCTATCATACAAGTATTCTAGTCCCACCTTAGCTATGAAAGCTGCTACATGACCTTAGGGCAGTCACTCTCTCTTAGCCCAACCCACTTAACTAAGTCGCTGTTGTGGGGAAAAAATAGGAGGAAGGTGTATTGAATATGTTTGCCATCTTGACTTATTTGTAAAAATAATAAAGGCGAAATAGAAATAATGAAAAATAAATACAATTTAATTTTAATTGCCTTTTCCATTATTATGTCCAGACAGGCCTTAATGTACTGGCATATTATTCTTGTCTTCCCCCTTTCTCACCATAATAGATAGCATCAATTAAAACCATAAATTAAAGTTGCTGAAAAGTCATATACTGTATGATCGGAATAGGGATTATACTCTATCCTCAATCGGACAGTCTCTTCCATTACTTTTATTTAGATGCTAAAATGTATACAGCGTCATATAAAGACCAAAGAGATCTCATAAATGAATGCTGAAAACAACTTTAACACTGATAGGGACTAAAAGCTAGACAGTTCATTGGATTTGTAAACACACTTCTTTCAATCAACCAGCCCCCAGCTTCCTGTTTGAATTCAATATACTTTTTTAAAATTGGGATTATTTTTTTATTCAATTCACGCTCACTCATCATCCATTCATTCTTAATCCTATTTCTTCCTTTACTATGAATACTTTTTGAAGTACAGTGGTACTCAACTGCTTTGAAACTCATCAAATTTGGTATTTAATGCATTTTGACTTGAAAATGTTTTGTACTCCAGTAGTGGGTTTCAAATCCCGGCGCTACTGGTTCGCTATTGGGAGCATGCAGTGATTCTGTGCATAAGGTTCTGCTCATGTGCAGAGCGTTTTTGATGATGTCTGGCTGGGTGGGCAGAGCCTCCTGCTGATGCCACTACTGGTTCGCCTGAACCGGGGCGAACAAGTAGCAACCCTCCACTGCAGTACTCATGGTTTGTTTGATAGTCAATGCACAAGCTACAATTTGTTGGTGCCGGCTGCCTTGGGATTTACGTTATTCCTTATGGGAAAAATTTGTTTGGTACTCATCGTTTTTGGTACTCATCGAACCTCTCAGAACCAATTAACTATGAGTACCGAGGTACCACTGTATCCAATTCTCACTGCATTTAACTTACTTTTATTTCTCCTAGATTAAGTAGTTAATATTCACCTGTAACAAAGTAAGCAAAAGTATGCTATCATGTAGTCATATGCACTTTTTAAAAAACTAATGTTCTCTGCAGATCACATACTACTCATCTCCTTTCTTTATCCGTTTGCCCATCTCTAGTAAATGTTAGTAAATGTTCTATTAAGGTGCACACATTTATCTTCTTGCCCTATTTTTTCTACTTATATATCGCTTGCAATCATTTTCCCTATCATACAAAGACTACCTTGGTTTTTGATGTATTCATTTCAGACCTATGCCATTCATTATATCATAGAAACTATCACTATCGGAAAATCATTTGGGTCTTCGATGATAAAATGGCATAATCTACATACAAAAATACATATATATTCACACCTACAACCAACATACCTTTAAAATCACCATAAGTATTCCTTATATATTTATCCAACAGTATATTAACTAAGTAATATACTCTCTACCTCACTAGTGTTGGATCATTCACTGGGTATTCCTTTACATTATTTACTTCAACCATATATTACTTTTATCATAGCAAGTTTCATATTCTCATATTAGCACAAAAGTTCCACAAGCCTATTCATTGTCATATACTTTCTCTAAATCAACAATTGTACAATAAACTTTCTTACATTCATATATTTCTCAATGTCCTGTTATAGAGAAAAATATGGTCTGTATACTCTTTGCCTCATATAAAGCTGTACCAACCTTATCAAATTTTGTTCATTGTCAGCTTTCAAATACTACACCATAATTCTTCCAGATTTCTGCCAGGTGACCTTAGCAAACTCCAATCCCCATGTAGTTTTTGAATTCACTTATATTCCATTGGCATATAGGAACAACAACAACATTGTCCCAAATGTCAAGCCTAGATGTAGTCTTGAGACATACATTAAACAAATCACAAAATTATTATAGATGACCAGGCTGAGCCCAAGGGAGGAGTCAAACACATCATAAATCATGAGTCCCTGCACACTCACAAGAGATCTACGTCCAATCTACATTCATTTCAATTCCATCTTTTTTATCTTATCACTATTATTTCCATATAAATCTCTAACATCCTCCCTCCAGCATTTCCTTACTATGCTTTCACCGCAAATTATCTTCTACTGCCACCATTCATTGCAATACAACACTAAATATTACAAAGGGAAAACCTTATTTAACACATGTTAATTAATGTCGATTAAATGTAATCCAGTTCACAATACCATTTCTTTTTCCACTATGCCCATTTCTCAACTTTTCTAAAAGTACAATTTAATTCAACCAGACTATATTGTTCATTTCAATTAAATGGCTCCCTTGAAGAATTAAAAGTAGTTATGCATTCATGAATAAGGCAAAAAGGGAAAAAATGAAATCCCTTATGAATGGCAAAGATAACATGCATGCAAACATTATTTGCTATTTTTCTGTACAAATGTTTTACAATATGCATTGTTACAATTAAAACTATTCATAGGTATCTAAAAAGAACCAGATTAAATTAAGTTTTATGTAATTCTCAAATGGAGTGGAATACAATCTCTGTCCCAGCGAAACAAGAATACTTATTTTTCAGTAAATACTTGTAAAAAGACTTTCTAGTCTATGAACACAAAGGCCAAAAGATTAAGAAAACTAAGGTACAATTTTAAGAGCTGTTCTAGTCTTATATTAGCATATATGAAATAAATGATATGTCCATGGTCGCAGAGGGCACCCACTAAAATTACAATTAGCTCTGGTGGCTCAGTAGACTAAGGCAGTTATTAACATCCACTTACATCTGCTGCCTGCAATTACTGCAAGTTCAAATCCCACCAGGCTCAAGGTTGGCTCAGCCTTCCATCCTTTCTAAGGTAGGTAAAATGAGGACCCAGATTATGGGGGCAATAAGATGACTTTATATAAATATACAAAAGTATGAAGGCTATTGCTTAATACATTGTAAGCCGCCCTGAGTCTCCGGAGAAGGGCGGCATATAAATCAATTTTTTTTAAAAAATTAAAAAGAACAATAAAACACCTCCCAAACCAGTATTTACAAAGTATGGTTATTCCACCATTAGGAATGTATTGGCTAACTGATAGAAATGTGTGAAATGTCAAGCACAACCAAACTGTTTTTGCAGATGGGAGAATTTTGAATAGCAAATGTACAGAAAAATGCATGGGCAGGACAGAGCAAGGAAAAGTGTGGCTTCTCAAGTATTGCTGGGTTACAATTCCTACCATACCTGGCTGTGATCGTGCCAATGGGAGAAGGAAACCTATGAGATACTGAAAAAGTGATATTGGCCTACTATTTAAAAAAAACTATTAATAGTTTTCAGAGTTAATAAAATTCTCCAGATAGTAAAAGCCCAGAATTTTTAACACCGCTTAGTGATGAAAAGATCAGTCAAGCCTCCTTAGGAAAGAATTTCATAAACAGGGAGCCAGCAGAGTTTTGTAGTCAATATATTTTCATCCCCAGTAGCACCTTAAAATTTATATCCAGATAATTATTTGCTAAGTAAACTATTATTACAGCTCTGTATGCTTTGATTTGGAGAAGGGGAGTCCTCATCTGCCTGGATGATGCTGAAGAAAGTTCTGTCACCTTACTCTCCCATTAATACGATAGTGTTGACAACTGCTAAGAAAGATGTGCTGGCTCTTCTCGTTGAAATTAGAGAAGATATAAACACCACTAAAGACTTTGTTAATCTATTCAGTGTGTTTCTGAATGGATGCTGCCATGATCAGAGTAACTCAGCTGGAAGAGTGTGGAAGTCAATGACTATAACTATAAGTGATGTGTTAAAGGTGGTAAAATATTTAAAATAAATGCAGTAAATTATTAAAGAGGTTTCTATAACTTTACAGTTATAGCCTATTTTCCTTGCATTTTCCAATGGTCTCATTTCATCTCATCTAAGCATTAATCAAGTTTTTTTTTTTTAAATCATCCAACTTATGAATTACTGCCATCTGCTATGGAGGATATTTAGAGAGAATTTTAAAAAAAGTTATATCTCCTACAGGTTTGTTATGAAAGCTCTGGGCTATCAGATGGCTTTTCCTAGTAGTACTTAACATTCTTTTAAATTTTATGCAACCTACTCTTTGTTAATGAAGAACAAGAAAGTCATTTTCCTGCATACCTGGAACGATTTGCCCCTGGAGACACGGATGATACCAGATCTCCGGGCTTTTCGCCGTGCCCTAAAAACTTTTCCACCAAGCAGGGCTGGCGTAACCCCCCCCCCTTTTTTTTGAGATGTTAGATTTTTAATTGTCTATGGGTTTTAGCTGGGATGTTTTAAATTTTGGGCCAAAGTTGTATAATTCTTATAAATTTTTAAATTTTGTATTGGAATGATTTTTATTTCTGGCTGTGCACCACCCTGAGTCCAGCAGGAGAAAGGCGGTATACAAATTTAATAAAGTAAAATAAATAAATACCTGGAAATCACCATTTCAGAGCTACCCCTCTCTTTTTTGTAGCTTATATTTAAACAATAAAAATCTTGAGATTCGAACAATGTTTTTAGAGAAACATATCAGATCATATTAAAAGTGGGATTTTTAGAAATAGCTTTACTGGCATGCATGACTGATACATTTCTAGAATTTCTGGTTTCATACTTGCTCCTCTTTAGAAAAGGATTTCACTATGTCAAAATAATCTGACAGTCTTAAATTCACTGTTTCTAAAATGTAGGATAACATTAAAAAATACTTGAATGATTTATGTTTTATTTGCTTTTATACTGAATAGGGATTCCAGTTAACCAAGGTGAAGCATTGGCAAGATTGATTTCATGTTACAACCTGGGAAAGTGCCAAGGATGCTCAATGGAATTTGCCACCAAAAAGACTAAGCTGCAGTGTGAAAAGGGTTGGGAATGCAAGACTATACTTGAAAAGACATGCGTGATACCCATACCTAAATAATTCCACACCCTGGACTGAGGGTTTTTAAAGATTTGTTTTAATTAAAAGAAAATTAACAGAGTAATTGGTAAGTTGCAAGTGAAGTCTCTGCAAATCCATCTTTATTGTCACATTTTAAGAATGTATGTGGTTCCTTTGTAGAGTGCAAAGGCATTATTTTTTTAAAAAGTGTCACCATTTGCTGGTAAAAGCAAGGAGAACAACTTAGAAGAGATTACCAGTAGTTTCTGGTGTGGACATATTAATGTATACTATGTGTTTTTATCTGGTATATGTGTTAATCTAATTTATCTGAAAATGCTGTTTGCCAGATTTGTTTGTACTAATTTCTCTCAGCATATGAAATTGGTATTTTGTTTTGCTCTGTGAGAAGCAAATATTTGATATTCAGATCTTAGATTTACATATATATTTTGCATTTAACTTCTTGGCTAGGTATTTCCCTCTGAGCCTTGTCATTTTTATTTTATGAAATAGAATCTTCAGCAGAAATTTGAAAATTCAAAATTCAAAACTATGGTTTGTGCTTTGGAATTCAAATTTTATCTCTGGTTTGTTCCTAGTTTCTTGGACAAATTACATTTATTTTAGACTTTTCAGTTTGATTCAAATGAAATGCATATTTTATAACTGGTTTTTTTTTTGTCACCATAACAACTATTTGTAATTACACACATATGGTCATCAGATGGCTTATCTGTTGGTTCATTTGAATTACTGACTTCATAATTTCTCTTTCAAGAATTTACTCCAAACTTTTAAGATAATAATTTATTAAACTTATTAAACTATGCTGTTTAACTCTCAATGATCCATAACAGATATTACACTTCCATTCAATCAAGACATTCAATATCATATTTTTGTATTCTAAAAAAATAATACAGACAAATTACTAGTAAGGTTTATAAAAAAATAATGTTATAGATTATGAATATTTTACTTCCAAAACTATTATATTATGCTGTAATTACTTAGATTGTAATGTCATTTATATAGCAAAATTACAGATGGTTCAGAAGTTGAAAGACGCTAATACTTGAGTAAAACAATAAAAAGACATTAAAAACTCCCTCCATAACAAGAAATAATTAAAAAAAAAACCCATCAGATACCATTTTGTATACTGGAATACATTCCGAAAACATTTTTTACAAAAGCGATTAAATGCTAATTGTAACCAGTTTGCCTCAGATGGTCCTTGTTTGATGACCATTTGTTAGGCGACCATTCAAACTTGTGATGACATTGAATGAATACAAAATCAATGGGGAAGCTGGCAGGGAAAGTCACAAGCTGTGATTGCATGATGTCTTGCTTAACAGCAACAGCAAAAAAGGTAATAAAACTGGATGGGATCATGTGATGCTTTGCTTAATGACAAATTTTCTGTTCGTTATTGTGGTTGTTATTTAAAGATTAGCTCTATAATCGCTAACAGTGCATATGAAAGGAAAACAAAGCCTACAAAAGCATTATGTTCAATTGGAATGTGAGAGATCTTAAATGTTCTGATGGAAAGACTCAAGAGAGTATTTTTCTTTTATGTTCAGCACTTACAAAATTTTCCCTAAAAATTGTCCTGTTAATGGTTGTAGAGAAAGCCTGAGCCCCACACTAGTGCTTAGGCCAAAGAAGCTGAGAATAACATGGCAGTTCATTAATAAATAATAGAGAAATCTTAATCTATTGTGTTTCCCCAAAACTAGGACATATCCAGATAAGCCCAATTGGGCTTTCGAGCATATGCGCTAAAATAAGCCTCCCCCCCCCCGAAAACAAGGCCCCCCAAATACTTAGACATATGCACTGGGTGGGGTGGAGGGGAGGGAGGGAGAACATCAGAGTCACTGCCACCCGAGATCGGCAAGCCAGATTTGGTGAGCCAGACGTACCGCTGCCACTCGGGAGAAGAGAAAGAGGAGGCGCTGTGAGAGCACTCATTTCTCATGTTCTTCTCCTCCGGGCGGTGGCAGCACATTCAGCTCCCCGAATCTGGCTTGCCGATCTTGGCCGGTGAGGGGGAGTGGCAAGTGGGGAGGGGTGGGGTGGCAGAGAATCAAGAATTCTGCTGCTCACCCAAACCCCAGATCTCCTGTTTGCCCTGCAGGCTCTTCAAGAGGAAGGTGATCGAGCCAGTCCGTACTTTTGCAATCCAAGCCAGCGCTTCTTCTCCTGCTCCCCTTTCCTCCCCCCCCCCCCCGAGCAGTGTGTAACTTGAGAACTAGCACCTTGGATTCTCTCTTTTAAACTCTTCCTGGCCGTCCTTTTGTTCTCCACTTCGGCTCCAGGAGCTGCAAGCAAACCCTTCCCACCTCATCCCTGGCTGGGGGAGGGGGGCTCGGGAGAACTTAGGCAAGGCTGGCTGGGTGATCTTCAGGGTGGAGACCCGCACCCTGGCCTCCTTGGCTGCTTTGAGAGTGGCCGTGCAAGCCCAACCCAGCCCAGTCTAGTCAGCCTCCTTGGTTGGCAGCCGGGGAAGTGGGGTGGGGGGGAGAGAAGGTCCAAGAAGACCCCTGGGCTGCCCCGCCATGTTTCTCCTGCCCCCTCACCCTCCTTTCACTCGTTGCCTCGGTCTGCAGACAAGACCCCTCCCTGAGCTGCCATCCCCCTGATCTCCCACAATCCTTGCGTACAGCCTTGCGTACACGGCCGAGCCTGAGAAGACACATGTTGTTGGCCTTCACGCCCCATGCCAGGGGAGCCCCACTCGTTTCCCTTTTGGCCTACTCTGCATGGGGCATCACCTCGGCTTGGGAGTCAAACTCGGTACCCTCCCCTCCAGGGCGTCCTTCCACCCAACCGTGCCCTGCCAACTTTATGGAAATGGGGGGGGGGGGGGAGAAAAGTTTCCGGGCATTGGGGAGTTGCCACAATTGCTAGAGGCAGCAGCCTGAGCAGCACCGGCAGAACAGCTGGTCGGCACTCTGGCACCAGTCTCCCTGCCGGGGGCTGGGTTTCAAGGTCATGCACCTCAAAAATAATAAGACCCCTGATAATAAGGCCAAGTCCATATTTCAGGGGTCAAAAGAAAATAAGACCCTCTCTTATTTTTGGGGAAGCACAGTACATTTTATGATTGGATTGTTGTGTGAGATCTTAGACTTATATACCGTTTCACAGTGCTTTGCAGTCCTCTCTAAGCAGTTTATGGAGTCAACATATGTCCCCCAACAATCTGGGTCCTCATTTTACCAACCTTCGAAAGGATGGGTGTCTGAGTCAACCGTGAACTGGTGAGAATCAAAGCAATGAGAAAAATTAACTTGCAGTACTGCATTCTAACTACTGTGCCACCATGACTTTATGGTTCCTCATCTACAGACAGAAATCTTGCTATAAACTAAAGTAATTACTTGCATTACTATAAATATTCTCTGAAAATTGCTGGAGCAGAATCTTCTTAACTCTCTTTCTCCCAAACCAAGGTATCTAAGCTTGACCAAGCTATCCAGCTTTGCTGTCTCTTTGCACACTGGAAAGCAGCCCTTTCATTCTTGGGATCCAGATTATATTCCACCACATCTGAGTTTAAAGAAATTCTATGCATTTGTCTTTATATGAATGTTTATATGAAAGAGTTTTGACTTTTTCAAGTGCTTCTCCTTTTCACCAAGTTGCATAATTATGCAGATAGTGAAATGTGTACTGCTTTTCAAAATAGACATATTTAAAGAATATGAATTCAAAATTCTTACTGCAGTTTCTATGATTAGGGTTCTAATCAAAAATTAAACACAGCAAAGTTGTGTTAGTTTTATATCTTCGGATTTATTAAATTATGTACACACATGCATATTTTCCTTTTGGCTCTCTAGAACAAGTGCTGACAATTAAGACTTTGTCTAACCAGAATTTGGACTGTTAGTGAACAGGTGCATTATGTTATCTATGTTTCCACTTAAATGTGTGTGAGGACTTGAGATCATTTGGGGGGAAATGACAAAATTAAGTAAAAAATCTTGCTTGACTGATTCGGCATGGAAAATCCATGAAATCAAGCCAGGACATTAGAGAGAAAAAACGCAGGCATTTACATATTTGAGGTTTGAGGATTTATACCACATTCCAAAACTTTTCAGTAGAATAGACAGCCTTTCCACTATTCTAATTTTGAAATATAGGAACCACTTCTTCAATACATAAAGTTCATTTACAAAAAAATCCATGGAATATATCCAGATAAAATGTCATGTTAAGAATGTTATGGAGTTGCAGACTTCCAGATGAAAACATGGCAGTCTAGCACATCTCAGAAAATAATACAGAGGCAAAGCGACAGCCAGGCTATATGCCCGAATTAACAGAGCTTCTCAGAAAAAAGATAAGCCATGAGATCGCCCACAGGAGTCACACAAAGAATACATCCTATGCTCACAGCTTCATGTGAAACCTCCTTAAGAGACACTGGGTGTGCCCTATCCACTTTCTAAAGCATGTTTAAATGGAGCAAAATTAAAGTGTAAAGAGACCTTCAGATTATCACAACACCTAAAGCCATATGAAGGAGTGTACCTTCCATCCGAGAAAAATTAAAAGAAAGAAACTACAAAGAATTTTTTTAAAAATTAAATGCAAAGTATTTTGGGATGATAAATTTAAAAAACAGATTAAACAGAGTTAAATCTGGAATATTGCCTCATTTAAAGATTTTTTTAAAAAAATTAAAGAAAATAAGCACACACTCTCATTGACACACTCACTCTCTCTCTCTCACACACACACATCCATCCATCCATCCATCCATCCATCCATCCATCCAAAACAAGATTGTTTAAATTTGAAGCTGAATGGCTCACCTTGTTAAACAAAGAGGTAAGTAGTAAAAGGAGGGAAACATGAAATTCTGAGGCTGCCATATAATTATGAAGTATGCTCAAAGCACATGGGAAAAAACTATCTCTTATTTTTTACTCCCTTTTTATGGATTAAAATTTAAAATTAAAAAGAATGATCATTACTAAAGGGAATCAAAATTTTAGAAGGGAGGGGAGGGTTTCCTGCCTAAGTAAGGGGTTGGACCAGAAGAACTTCAAGGTCCCTTCCAATTCTGTTATTCTATTCTATTGTTGGACAACGCCAGAAGAATATATGAAAAATACATTTATACATTTAAATCGTAGCAAAGAAAACGATTTTATTGACCAGTAAAATTATGTGTATAAAATGTAGATATGATGAAGTACCCACAATGGAAGATAAAATAACAAATACTGAACCTTTTATGGACCCCCCCCCCCCCCCCGGAAAATGGAAAATGCTAAAATGATGCTTTTTAGATCAGATGATGGGGGAAAGTATTGAATAAGGGACAAAGTAATGATGGTTATGTTTAAACAGGAAGAGGGATAATTTTGTTACTGCTGTAACTGCTGTAATGAAAATTGGAAGTCACTTTTTTCACTTTTTCTTTCTTTTCCACAACACACACTTCCATGGTCCAACAGAATCAAACAAATAAATGGATAAGATAATTGGAGAGTATTTTAATTTTACACATGTACACATATTGATGAAGAATAATGCTTTACTATTGCTACCTTTATTCTCCTTTTAGATAACATGGAATAGTATTGTATTATATTTTACTGCTTTTATAATAAAATATAACTATTTCCTTATACAGTAACTTCAATACTTTATATTTAATTATTCCTATATACATATATGTTTCTAAGATGTTTTAATTCTATAAATACCACAAAATTTAGGGCTATAAATTAATTTTTTTAACTGTATCACTCACAGTCAGTATATATTCTCGTTATGACTGGCAGAATGCAAAACCCTATAGATAGAAAATTATCTGATGTTGATGTTGTATTACAGTCACATTTTATTTTCTAACTTGCTTCTATTTGTATAATTTTCCTTACATTTTCTTTCAAAAGATATTAATGAACAATAAATTTAGCTATTGACAAAGAAAGAAAAGAATGCATTCCAGGCTTTGAAATTATTGCAACTGCTGTTATCAAAAAGACTACAGGCAGTCCTAGCCCTGAATTTAGGAACTTATGTGGTGGAGGTATCATAATACAATGCTTTTGAAATATATGTCTAGCTTTATAATTATATAGATACGCTCCCATTTATCATTCTACATGTGAGTAAGCTACATGAGCATTCTGAAGTCAATATTTAGGGATTTTGTAAACATACTTTTAAAAATATGTCATGTCTATAATCAAAAATTATATAATCTAACATGTGTAATCTTCACATTCATTCAGAAGTCTGTTGAATTCAATGGGACTTACTCCTACATGGATTTTTGTTTCCTTAAAAAAAACAGAATACCTAACAGCTATTCTCCATTCCTACTTTGCAATTTCCAATAACATTCCTTCATTTTCACTTATTGGTCCTCCTTTACCCATACCCAGTGTTTAGAAAGCAACATGAGCCTTGCATTTCAGAATAAGCCTGACATTTGGAAAGCTAATATTTAAGAAGTGCAATTAAACCGGAACAAAATTGAAAATATAAACATAGCTTAAGTTGTAACTATGCCAACTAGAATAGGATATTTTAAACTACAGTACCTAACTACATAAATGCTAATAACATAAACAGTGCCCTGCTGGATCTGATCCTTGGCTGCTAACCTTATTGAGAAGTCTTTGATTAGGAAATTTAACAAAGCCTTTTTGAAAATCCAAGCAGATGATGTCTATTGGTTCTATGTAGTTTATTAACACCCTAAAAACATCCTGGTAGGTTATTTAAAAACATACAACCCTGTCCCTACATTTGGCCTCTGCAGCTGAAAACTGGAAAGTGGTCAACATAACTCCAATTTTTAATAAGGTTGATGGGGAGATCTTAGAATGTATAGGCAGTTCAGTTTAAATCTGTTTGGGGAAGATACTTGGTAACTGTCCTTAAAGATAAAATGATGAAACATTTGGTCAGGGATACTCAGCATGATTTCATTAAGAAAAGAAACATTGGACTTACCCTGAATGTTCTTTCTCCTTGTGCTGCGTGAGAGTCCATTGAGTGGGTATTGTCCTCAGCTGATTGGCCAGAGACTGAGTTAATATTTACATAAACACTCCTCCACTTCTTCCTTAGCTCCATTTTGATAACGAAAGTCCAGATCTGAAGAAACAGAAACTCAAACGGAACAAGTTAACAGTAAAGAGAACCCAAAGTTAGCAGCCACCTGAAACCCCCAATACAGGGAGGGTATGGACTCTCACGGAACGCAAGGAGAAAGAACATTCAGGGTAAGTCCAATGTTTCTTCTCCTTTGCGCTGCTTAGAGAGTCCATTGAGTGGGATATACCCAATCTAAATATCCCTAGAGTGGGCAGAAGTAGAATCCAAAGGTGACTCAGCAGGAAGGACCTGTTGCAGCACTCTGCAACCAAAGGAGGCGTCGGCTGACGCGAATGTATCCAGCTTGTAATTACGGATAAAGGGTGAACGGGACGCCCAAGTAGCCGCTCTGCAGAATAATGACTCCGATTTCCAGAAGTGAGCAGTCCTGTGCACATATCTCAAGGCTCTGCGAACACTGAGGGAGTGTCAAGTGGCATTCACAGGGATGCTTAGGGTTAGGACAGAAGTCAGGTAACATGACCTCCTGGGCCCAGTGGAACCAGGAGTTGATTTTAGGAAGAAACATGGGATCCATCCGCAAGATGATGTGGTCGGAATGGAAGATGCACAAGTCCTTGCACACAGAAAAGGCCGCAAGTTCAGACACTCGACGAGTGGAGGTAACTGTGACAAGGAAAGCCACTTTGAATGTCAGGAATTTGAGGCTGGTGGAAGACAGAGGTTCAAAAGGTGAAGCAGTCAAGGCCTGAAGGACGAGGCTGATGTCCCAGGTAGGATACCTGTGAACGGGAGGAGGACAAAGATTGGACATCCCTCGCAAAAATCCACGAATGTGTGGATGTTGGGATAGAGTGCTGTGGCCCTTGAATGTAAGAACAGCGGCCAAAGCCGCGACCTGTCAACGCAGTGTTGCGGGCCAGGCTGGCATCTAACCCCGTTTGGACGAAGTCCAGAACCTGCGGGATGGATGCTATGGTAGGGACAATGTCAGATTTGGAACACCAACAACAGAACAACGACCAGGTGGTTTCATATATTTGGGTGGGAGGCCAGGAGAGTAGATATCACTTTGGTGGAAAATTTCTCTCTCGTCAGGTTGTCCCTCTCAAGAGCCAGACGGCTAGCTGGAAACACTGGGGTTCCGGGTGATAGACGGCACCCTGGCGCACAGAAATTTGATCCGGGGAGATTCATCAAGGGTCTGAGATGGAAAGACTCCTGAGGTCCGCGAACCATGCCCTGTGGGGCCATGGGGTGACTTGGATGACTTCCGCCCTCTCCTTCAAGATCTTCCGTATGATCCTTGGGATCAGAGGGGTCGGAGGAAATGCGTACAGGAGGACCCGCAGCCACTTGCACTGAAGGGTGTTGGTCCCTTCAGCCCCTGGGGTCCAGAACCTGGTGAAAAACCAAGGGACTTGAGCATTCCTCGGGCTGGCGAACAGGTTGAATTGAGGAAGGCCGAATCATGCCACAATGTGTTGAAAGAGATTGGGGTGCAGTTGTCACTCCGCCGGATCAATTGACGTTCTGGTGAGCCAGTTGGCCCGAGTGTTGGAGACACCTGAGATGTGTTCTGCTTTTAGAGAATGCAGGTGCTTCTCTGCCCACAGGACCAGATCCGCCGCTTCTTGCATCAGGGTCACTGAGCGGGTTCCCCCTTCTCTGTTCACATGGGCCTTTGCCGTGACATTGTCCATCCGGAGCAGCACGTATTGGTCCGACAGCTGATGTTCGAAGTGGCGGAGCGCAAGATGTGCAGTGCACAGCTCTAGCCAATTGACATAGTTTCGCAGGTCTCTGTGCGACCACGTTCTCTGAGTAATCTGGTCATTGAGATGGGCACCCCATCCGAACAGACTGGCGTCTCCTGGTGAGAACTAGACACTGGGGTTCCTGGTAGAGATAACCCTTTGTGAGAGCCAATGAAGTTCACCAACGAAGAGACCTGAGTACCTTTGGTGGAACCGTGATTCGGATACTGGTGTTACTGGTTCCTGCCTTTTGGCTGGGTAGTAGAAGCAACTGAAGGGGCCGTGGGTGTAGTCGTGCCCAAGACACGATTGCTATACTTGAGATCACTTGACTCAATAACTGT
This sequence comes from Ptyas mucosa, assembly GCA_012654045.1. Lineage (NCBI taxonomy): Eukaryota > Metazoa > Chordata > Lepidosauria > Squamata > Colubridae > Ptyas > Ptyas mucosa. Next base: position 19,406,387 of record WNWU01000001.1, on the reverse strand, counting down.
GACAGTAGGCATAGTGGTACCCTCTTGAGAGACCTCACCTGTTGCACAGTGGCGTGGATATTGGATATCCTTTCCTGCGAAAGGAACACCTGGTCGGACAGGGTGCAAATACGAGCCCCTAGGTGAATGAGCTCGGTGGAGGGCGTGAGGTGACTCCTCTCCCAATTGACATAAAGCCATGTTCCTGGAGAATGTCGATCTTCACCCAGAGATCAATTTCTGCCTGTTGAAATTAGGAAGATTGAATTAATATATCATCCAGGTAACACTGCAATCTGATTGGGAAAGCCCGTAAATGAGCAGCCACCACGTTGAGGAGCTTGGTGAAGGTGCGAGGGGCAGAAGAGAGACTGAAGGGCATGGCCCTGTACTGAAAGTGAGCTCCATTGTAGCAAAAACAGAGGAATCGCCTGTGAGATGGTCTGACAGGGACATGGAGGTAGGCCTCCTGGAAATCGATAAGATGCCAAATAATCTCCGTGTCTAATGCCACCCAGAATGCTGTGCAGAGAGTGCATCTTGAAGCGCCTGTACCTTATATGTACATTCAGACATTTCAGATCCAGTATGACCCTGCTGCCCCACGATTTCTTCTAAACCAAAGAGATAATCGAATAGAAGCCTGAACCCCTATGCTCCAGTGGCACTGGTTCAATAGCCTGAATGGCCAGGAGGTGGCAAAGTTCGGCTTCCATCAGAGCTCTCTTGGAAGGGTCCGTGGCAGGGGGGGCTTTGGATGAACATCTGGGGTGGTGTTGATACAAATTCTAGAGAGATCCCGAGGGAAATTGTCTGGATAGCCCAGGAATCAGTGGTCGTGATGCGCCAAGTGGTTGAAAATTGGCAAGGCGATGTCCAATGGGACCCTGGAACAAGGGTTTACTTATTTCTGCGGAAGAAACGGGAGGGGGCACCTCGGAATGGCCGCCTGGACTGTGGCTGTCAGGTACGGTCCCTGAAAGGCTGCCTGTCATAGGCCCTGTCGGATGGCTGACTGAAAGTTCTTTGATAGGCCAGGGATGAAATCCCAGGATCAGAGGACCGAAAGGACTGCCTCCGATAGGGAAAGGCAGATCGTCTAGCGGGTCGCCTGGAAGCATAAAGAAGGACCTTCCTCTTGTCCCCATCTTCAACTAGAATCGGGTCCTAGGCCTCCCTGAAGAGAGATCCACCCTTGAAGGGTGCAGCTGCCAAATGCCATTTGGTCCACATATCCGCCTGCCAATGCCTCAGCCATAGAAGATGTCTGGATGTAATGTTAGATGCCAGGGCATGTGAGGCGAACTTCGCTGAATTTAGTGTAGCATCAGTGGAATAGTCAGTTGCGGCAATCAACTTGTTGATGTCCTGATGCAGGTGGGAGTCATCAGGGGTACCCTGGACTGCATCTCGAGGAGCCAGATAAGAGACATTCTGGTGAAAAAGGAAGCAGCTGTGGCCGATTTGATGGCCCAGGCTGCCGCCTGATGGGTCTTGCAGACTGAAGTCTTGGCCCTCCTATCTTCAGTGCGCAGCCCTTTGGCTGCATCAGAGGGTAGGATGCTAGAAGATGTGAGACTAGCTAGAGGAGCGTCGATCACGGGAAGCTTAAGAAGATCCTCGAGCTCCTGTTCCACTGTGTAGAGCTTGCGGTCCAGACCGCTTGGGGTTGCAATCGAACCCGGCTGGAACCACTAATGTTGGATCGTGTCAACGAATAGTCTGGGTGATGGGATGGCCTCTTGCTCAGCAAGTCTCAGCGAAGAGGCTTGTAGCAGAGTCATGGGAAATCAAAGGACCCTCCTTAGAAACCAACTTGACACCCATGTTAGCCGTGAGTTTCATCTTGTGCAATAAGGTCCTGAACATCTCGTGATGGAATAGACCGATGGAATGTGGTCTATACAACAATTCCTCCTCGAACCTGGAAAGGTTGTAATCAAAGGCCTCACCCTCATCTAAAAGCGAATGCTCATCGTGATGAGAGGGGGAGGGCGAATGGGCCTCCCGAGATAAGTTGCCATCTATATGGGACGAGACATGAGTAGCTCGTTGGTCCTGGACAGACGTTGACAAGGGAGCCAAGATGCCTCTCTGAGCGAGAGCAGCATCAATGCCTCTGGCCACCGTTTGTGCGATGAGATCACACATTTCCTGTGGCATGGTGGAACTGTGGCCCTCCTCTGAACGAAACCCTGTGGCGGTCAGAGTGAATGTGGCTGAGGACCTGGAACCCCGTGGCAGTCTGATGGAATCAGACATGGTAGATGTGCGGTCTGAGAAAAAACCCCGGACTATCTCCTGGGTCTCTTGCCCCTGTGTGGAAACATCAGGGGACCATGAAGACTGATTCTGATGGATCTGTTCAGAATATTCCGGCTCCAGAGCTGGTGTTGGATTAGATGGGATAGAGAAGAATGAGGCTTATGAGACTGGGCTGTTTTCTGAGCCTTGTCAAACTGCTTATCAAAAGCCAGGTGTCTCCTCCTGGCATCCTTCTCTGATATAGAAGATTTGCTCCTGGTAGAAGGATCCTTAGTTTTAGATCTGCCTCTGGGAACGGGAGGAGGAGGGGATTTGGATCTGTGGGACGGAGAATGGCTATGATCTGCCATAATAATACACTGCGCCACCAGAAAACAAATAGGGCTGCAGGGGAGTCAAACAGCACTGAGAAGGCAGCCAAATAATTCAAAAAGGTGAGACAAGAGAGTCTTCAAATTGAGTAAAACAGGTATGAAATGGAGCAGAGCTGACAACACAGCACAATTCGGCCCTTGATAGTAAACACAATGGGGACAGGGGCTCGCACAACAGCTCCACAAGCCTCAAACTGCAAACAAAATGGCGGGAACCAGACAACACAGGTCCACAAAAAACCAAACTCAAACTAGCAGATGGCACAGAGCTGACACCACAGCTCAAGGGGGCCTCAATAACACTGATTAGAACCCAAGGGAGCCGACAACACAGCTCCAGAGAATTAGATCCCTTGCTAGGCAATGGAAGCCGACAACACAGCTTCACAAACTGCCACCAACCCAGGCACAACAAAATGGCTGCTGCGTTCTTCAAGCAAGCCAGCTATGGAGGGGAGAGCTGAGTTCCGGCAACACGGAGCTGTCTTCGATCCTGCTTGGTGCGAAGCCAGCACCACTGCTTCTCCCGTGCTCCCACGCAACAGTCACAGACAAAGCAGAAAAACTTGACTCCCTCGCTGATAGTGTCGATCGCTGTCTATCGTCAATGGTGATCCTCAAAATGGCAACCAGGGCGCCGCCACTGAAGCCGCTGCTCAGCTGAGTGGTGCTGAAGCTGCACCCGAGGCAAACAGCTTCCATAGGCACTGAAAATAATTTTAGAAAAGGTCCGAAGGGAAGAAGTGAATTACAAGTCTCCAAATGAGCCGGTTAGAGAGTCCAAAAATAGAGCTAAGCTGAATGCAAGCCTCACGGCCAAACTGAGTTATTAAACTGGAGCTAAGCAGGAAGTGGAGGAGTGTTTATGCAAATATTAACTCAGTCTCTGGCCAATCAGCTGAGGACAATACCCACCAATGGATTCTCTAAGCAGCGCAAGGGAGAATGTCTTTTTTAGCCAACATACCAGAATGTTTTTAGGGCGTTTTTAGGCTGTTGTAGAGCCAAGACTTCTCAATAAGTTTAGCAGCCATGGTAAAAGGGAAACCTATCTTATGAATAAGCAGCTAGCTAAATAATAGAAAACATGGAATAAATGGGATGTAAATAATAGGATCTCCCAAGATTCTATCCTAAGGCCAGTGCTTTTTAACATTTACAAATGATATGGAATTGGGCCTGAATAGTGAAATAGCCAAGTTTGTTGATGATTGTTCAAAGTGGTTTAAAAAAAAAGGGATTGCAAAGAGCTCTAAAGGAATCTCTGCAAATTAGGATAGTGAGCATTAAACTGGCAGATAACATACGATGCATTGTCTAGCAGTTTAGATGGTGTGTCATACCCACAACCTTTAGGTGTGCATTCAACAACCCCACCCAGCTATCTATATTTCTAACGTTTCAATCACATGCCACCAGAAGCCCCATGCCACAAAAGGGGATTCCTAACGGTGAGAAAGCACCGGTTTGGCCCTTAAGAAATCATTCTTCTTTAAGGGAGAACTTTTCCTTAATCCAATATCCTCTTTCTCAAAGATCCTCCATTCTCTGATACAGTCAAATAACTACATGTGGGATTCTACTATCACATCCCTGAGAGCCCCTTCCACCTGCTTCTCTCTTCCTCTCTTACTTAAGTAAAACCAGTTAGCTTCTTTCTGACCTACCGTATTTTCTGGCGTATAAGACTACTTTTTAACACAGGAAAATCCTCTCAAAAGTCGGGGGTCGTCTTATACGCCGGGTATAAGCCTACCGACGCTCCGACTTCCCCAGCTGACCCCCTGTGATGGAGAGCCCCAGCTGTCTGGGGAAGTCGGAGCGTCGGTAATATCCACCTGGATGCCTGGGACGGTAAGGGAAGCTCCGTGCAGCAACCAGCTGGGTCCAGCATTCAGCGGCATGCAGCCTTGACAAGATAGGCACAGCTTCCCAAATCTAAGTTGCCAGTGCTGACTGATGACGCTACAGGAGCGCCGACAACATTGAGGGGTAGTCTTATACGGCGAGTATAGCCCAAACCCTATATTTTAATAGGAAAAGTACGGGGTCGTCTTATACACCCAGTCGTCTTATACGCCGGAAAATACGGTAGCTTCCTGAGACAGTAAAAAGCACACAATTAGTTCCAAAAACCCTCTTTTTATTTCAACGGCTGTAAATTCTGTTCATTCACAGATGAGTCACAAATAGTTGTAAAGAGTCCAACAGAAGTCTGCCACAGTCCTTCGGGATAAGGCTGATAAGCACCCACCTTAATCTCCCTTGATATGCTGCCAAGACCTAATTGGCAATTAGCTTTGCAAGGCCACATGGAACACAGTCAAAACAGAGCTGCAGAATTTAAACTAGCCAGACCAAACAACATTGCTTCCTGCAAAGGCTCAGGCGCCTTTGCTCCTCCTTTATGTCTTATGCGAAGGGCCAATCATCTCCAAGCCCTACTCTCGAGTCGTCCCTTTTGTTTTAACTGTTCTTGCCTTCTGGCAGCTCTGCACATGCACTCACTGGGAACAAGTTTGACCCTTTTGAAGCTGTTGCGGTCCGCTGGTGGCCTGCGAACGTGGCAGCAGAGTTGGACAGTGAGGAGGCTGGGGAGAAACATGGGCCAGTCCTGGAGTCTGGGGAAGGCTTGGACGTGGGCTCTGTGTCGGAGGCAGAGATGGCTCCAGGGCTATCTGGGAGTTATGTGCGGGCTCCAGAGCCTCCAGAGTCGGACATCAGCGAGGCAGGGGAACAGGGAGAGCCTGTTTTCTGATTATCAGAAACTCCCTACACCAAGAACACATCCATGATCTCTCTCCAGTGGTTAGATAACCATACATGTGACATTCAAAGCAACATACCATGTATATCCCACACCCGCTATCTGCCTTTCACACATATTTTAGAAGACACATGTTTACATTTAATATTTAACCTTACTGTCCAATATATTTTACAAATCTTTTTCTTCTGACTTACACCACATTAATCTTTTTTGAATTTACTACACATAATTTAGAAATAAAATGTTGCTATTTACAGCCACATTGATCTAAAAATAATTAGATATTAGGTGCTACTATGGAGTATCAATGGCCAGAATAAAGTTGGTGAGACATGAGTCACACCATGAAAGAGTTACTTGATAGTAAGATGGATGGCATATAAATAAATATTTTAAAAATAATAGATGTTCCATATATATATAAACAAATTAGATGAAGTCTGAAGCTAGGAAGGCAGAAAGGTTATTAATGAATGGGCAAAGGTAGCAGAGAGCACAGTAAAGCCAAACAAATAATTAAAATGTCAGCACAATAAAATTAACATTTCATCATGTATTAACTTTAGATTCATTGCATTTTGAAATAAGTATTTTGATTACATTTTCTAATTAGAATTTGCTGGATTCATTTCAAGAAATGCTGTCTCATGGTTTTTCCAGTCATTTCAAAGATATATGCCTTTCTTTCCTAGGAATAGTCAAGGCAGTAACAGCATTAAGGGGGGAAAAAGTACTTCATGTTAAAACAACAATGTACATTAACTAGTCTTAAAACAAATTGACAAACCAGTCATAATAGCAGCAGTTACAGCTCATCATTAAAAAAGCATCTCTCTAAAACACCATTGAGATTCAACTACTAGGCAACAGTAGAGCTAGCCAAGTGGATCTATGAAGAAAGAAGGATCACTCTGTTATTTGATGCCAAGAATGTGGGTGGCAATCTCAGCCAGAATCCAAAGAACCATTTAACCAGTTCCACATGGTCAAGAAAACTTTGATTCATGCTACACTGCATGTAAACTGAGGAGAAACATCATTCCTACAATGACAGAGAGAGACAAACAGATAGTGTTCCAATGTTGCAATAGGAGAGGGGGAAAAATCATACAGTGCTTGCATTTAGTTAAATCAGTCTGCAACTACCCTGTAGAAAAGAGTGCCAATAATTGGCTTCTTTCACCTCTGTTAGCCATGAACAAAAGCGTCATTTGATTTCACAAGGAGCAAAATGAACCAAAGGTAGTCAACTAGCTGAACCAATGGGGTGGAATAACAATAACCTGCAGCATTTTCTTTTTCTCTTTGTTCAAACTTTCAAAGTTGTTAATTAAGACTACACAAAGCAACCCCACTGGATTCTTTCAATAAGGCATTGCATGCCTCTTTACTTGTATTTAAAAAGGGAAAGGAGCCTAAACTTCTGAAAGACGGTAACTAGTCCAATTATTTTTGTGTATTTTTAACAGGAAAAAGTCCTCAACTTACAACTACAGTTGAGCCCAACATTTCTGTTGCTAAGCAAGGCAGTTGTTAAAGGAGTTTTTTCCCATTTCGCAAACTTGCTTGCCACAGTTTTTAAGTGATTCACATACTGTTAAGCTGTTACGTTAGTAACATGATTATTAAATGAATCTGGCTTTCATTGACTTTGATTGTCAGAAGGTTGCAAAATGAGATCACATGACCTTGGGACACTGCAACGGTCATAAATACATGCCAGTTGTCAAGTGTCCAAATTCTGATCATGTGACCACAGGAGTGTTGCAATGATCCTAAGTGTGAAAAACAGTCATAAATCACTTTTTGAGTGCCACTATAACTTCAAACAGTCTTTAAACGAATGGTTGTAGAACTAGGACTACCTGTATTCTCCACAATTATGCTAATGAAAATTCAAAAAAAGCCTTTCTTAAAAAGTATACAAAACTATGTTTTTAGAGATTCATGACAGAAACATGTCTGCATTTCTATCATAACACAAAGCAATGATAAAATTGCCTAAAAAACACTTTATGTAAATTCAATAATTTCTTTTTTTAAATCCATTCAACGGACAACTTCCTAACATATTAGAACCACTTTTGAAATTTCCCCTCAGTTAAGCAATGGATTAATACCGAAGCTAGAAAACATAGGCTAATAAGCTAGCTTCTGTATGTTCCAGTCATAATTACCAATTTTCTTAATTATTTCAATTATATGTTTAAAGTGGAAGACAATACTCACAAGCCAGAAATTCAAGCTATCATTCAACCTCAAAGCTCACTAAATAATTTTGGGTTATTCACTTTGGGTCAGTTTCCTTCCTTCCTTTCCCTCCCTCCCTCCCTCTCTCCCTCCCGCCCTTATCTCCGTTTCTCTGTCTCTCTTTCTTATCCTTAGTTTTGAATTCCTGGAGATATATAAAACCAATGAATTTATCTAAATTATTCTGTGACATAAGACATACATATAGTATAACACAATGCTTTAATATTTTTATCTTAATCAATCACTCTGGCAGTAGGTGCATGCCTAAAAACATGTGTTTTAACAGAATATTAATGCTCCAATAGTTCTGCCGCTTGCTTAGCAGACCAGTCAACCTGGAACCCTTAAACATACCAATAAATAAACGGCTGATACTTTAGCTGCCCTGGAATAGTGAATTATTAAAAAGGAAATGCAGGTCCCCTCATCTCTTGCCTTGGTCAAAACAGTCTAACAAAGCTGCACCTCTCTACCTGTTATGTTCACACTATCAAGATTTTTTTTATAAAAACAAAACTAAACAAAAACATGTGATGCACATACATAGCTATTATTTTAAGAGGTCCGATGACTTGATATTGATACTCTATTGACTTCTGTAAAAAGAAGAGATATCTTGAACTGATACACATTTCTGTAGGGAAATAACAAGCAAAATTAGTTGTGAACTACAACACAGTTGCTGGATTTAAACCCTATCTAAGCCCTGGTTCCCTAACTAAGTGCCTCTTAGTGTTGGTATAAGACTCCTTGTTCTTCTAATTTAAAAAGAAAATTAAACGGGATGTAGCATGCCTCAGACATTATTTAATTTCCAATAATGCTTCTGGGCCCTCCAAAATCCCAAGACATTGTAAGAAAATCAATCTGACAAGAGGTCTTGGGCAGGAGTACAAAAAGAGCACATGAATGCCACATATGACCCTGGGGCCTCAGGTTGCCTAGTCTTACCATTATTGTTTACTACAGCAGTGATTTAGGTACACAGAACATTGTAAGCCAAACTCAAAATGCGTTAGTGTTTCTGGCAAATACAGCCACAAAATTTTAACTTCGAATTTCTTTCAGTAAAAATTAAAGTACAGCAATATTTATTCCCAAAATGAATATTTTTACAGACGTAGACCTCATTTCACCATCTCCTATGAATATTCAACATGGGTAGGTAGGCAGATAAGGTCATGGTACAAACCTAACTCTTTCATAACACTAGTTCTGTAAAATATTAACAAGTAGGTAAACATTAGAACAAGGTCTTTCAAAAAAAAAATCAAACTTGTTAACATTAAGAGGATTGAGACCAAACAGAGATATAGGAAATACATCCCACTGCTCTTTGAAGTTTCTAACCCCAAGTTCTGCACATAAGGAATTTTATCCAAACCCCTTTTTTCTTCTTGAAATATTCTAAATGCAAAACTGCCATACATGTAGTCCTTGACTTACAACCATTTGCTTAATGACAGTTCTAAGTTATAACGACGCTGAAAAAAGTGACTTACGACTGTTTTTCACACTTATGACTATTGCAGCATCCCCGTGATCACGCGATCAAAATTCAGACACTTTGCAACTGATATATATTTAGGACTGTTGCAGTCTCCTGGGTCATATGATAATCTTTTGTGTCCAATGGCAAACAGTGATACCAACTTCACAACTGCAGTGATTCACTTAACTACTGTGGCAAGGAAGGACATAAAATGGGGCAAAACAACTTAACAACTGTCTTGCTTAGCAATGGAAATTTTGGCCTTAATTACAGTCCTAAAAACAAGGATTATCTATATAATGAATGTAGTATTAAATTTACCCAATCTGAATGATTAATTCGATCAAGTTGCACTGCCAACTCCAAGGTATTATTTGATGATCCTGCATAACATGATTATCATTAAATGCCTATATAATGAGTTTTCTCAGATGATTTGCTGATGGCCAGTACATTGCTGATCGTGTCTATGAGAGTGGATTTACTCCCAAAGCATTCTTACATAACAAATAAAACTTTAATGTGGCACATATAACCATGGGCTAAATCAGAAACAGTCTAGTTTCTAAATCTAAATCAAGTTTTAAATCATATATATTGTATATTTTATACTGTTTTGCATATAACAATTCACAAAAGACAAAATAATTAAAATGTAACAATACAGTTACAATAGATTAAAAATGTGCATTAAAACATTGATGGAATTGTTTCCAAAATGGCCAATCAAGAGCTTATTGCAAGTCAGGATATGAAAACCCTTGGCAGTCACACATCTGTTTAATATGAACTAAAAAATTCTGCTCATATTTTGGAAAACACATTTTTAACCTGTTAAATCAGTCCTAGAACTGGTCTACATTTCAATTTTCTATATGCATATACATAAAAATATGGGCCACCAAAGTTAAAAAAAAACCCAAAAAAGAATATTGTAGGGGAATATATATAACTGAATATAGAATATTGTAGGGGGGGGGGACCCTCTGACAATCTGAAGCAGAATTTGCTAGAAGAGAGTTAAAGCTGTACTAAGAAACAGGGAAAAGAAAGAAGAGAAATAATTTATAAGATGTCATTGTATATCTTAGAACTCATTAAATGTTTACAATGAATGTTAAGTAACCTTAGCCTAATTAGATGATTAAAGCCTAAATAGGAACCCCTACAGAGTGTATCATATTTAAATAATTTTGCTTATAGTCTTTGGTAAAACAATTGTAAAAACAATTGTAAAAAATCTCCCTCAAAACTAAACACAGAAAAATTGATCACCATATTTATCTTTTAAATAAATATTGATGCATCATTCCGTATTTAAAAACATATACTTTCTAATTTTTTGCTTCTTTAAATAGAGGGCAAAATAAAGTTCTCACCTATATCTGTACAATCAATTTATATTATATAGTACTATTACACGACAGCATACAACATTTAAAAACTACAGTCAGAAACTGTCAGTATCTCTCTTTTGCCTCATTTAAAAACATTTTTTTCATTTCCTAGACAACTGAAAAGAGGAAGAAAACAAAGGAAAAAATAAATGTTACACCGCCAAGAGTACAAATTAGACCAAGGGTGTGCCATTTATCAGAGAAGAATTATCATTTTCAATATTCTGCCTACCACTGGTCAAACATGTTTCTTTTGTGGAGTTTCTGTTGTGGGATTTAAATACATATAAAACATTATTAATTATTCTGTGTACATCACTGATCATCATAGCTCGTTTTAATTATTCCAGTGAGATGCTAATACAGTTAACGAACAATAATATAAACCACATAGTAATGATTAATAAATTTGGTAAATTATTCTATAAAAACCTACATTTGATATAGCTAATAGGCAGTTTCACACATTTTTATAATAAAACAGTATTATTTTGAAAGATATTTCATATCTTTCATTTTTAACTGTATTTATATACCTATATAGCAAAAAACTGTTATGCTTGTAGATGTTATGCACTCCTCTAACTGCTATTTAGCTGGAACACCATGATACATTTCCAGACACTTGTATACTGCCAAAGAGCATATGGATTGAACACTAAGTGCTATAGAAATTAAAGCATTATTTTCAGAAAAACAATGAACCAGCTACATACAAATACAAGTTGTAATTTTTTTAAAAAAACCTTTCTAAACTAGGGATTTTAACCTTTTCAGGTCACAGAACTGATTGTTTAAAAACTAAAACTATAATCCCTTGATCAAGAGGCAAAGGCTTAGTGGTAGAAAATTGGCTGTGCTCAATTTTGGGGGGAAAGATGGAAGGGGAAGATTTAGTCTCTCACAAAATTCTACCAAATTCCTACGCCCGAGAGTTCTATGGAACCCAGTTTAAAACTCCTGCAATGTAGTATATTTCTTTGATATGTTTTAGGAAGGCATTTAATGCCAGAAGAATCTAAATTTTATCTGGTATTTTACCATAATTAGACATCTGCCTGGTTTTTATGGCATAATTCTTCCTTTAGTTTCAGGGTATTTTAGGGAGTTTTACATGAAATGCTACTGATTTTAATTAATCTTGAACTGGATAAATAAAATAGCAATAATAATAAAAAAGCCACTTTACTCATGAACGAGACTGAAATATTTACGTATGTTTTTATCTAGAATTTAAAATAGGCATCACAATCCAAATCCTAGGGAATATGAAATGAATTATTTAGTTTTGAATACTACAAACAACTAAGACACATGGGTATTTTCATTCTGTACTGATAGCAACATGGCTGAGCCCAGGGGATAAAACCAAGGCTCTCCAGCCTTCTCTATCAGAAACTTTTGGGGTTTACATATCTGAGTTTTGTCTCTTGCCTTGAAAAATCAAGCTGGTAGTTATGCTGCCAACAGCTATTTTTCGGGGATGGGGTGGGTGCTGTATCATCTTCTAGCATCCTTTATTTAGCCTTGCTGTGTCTGAGAGGGTTCTCACAATTTGTGCACCATACTAACAAGTAAAGGGTTAAGAATGAAATAAATTAAGATGGTAGATATGAATCTAACAAGACAAAAATCATGGATTCAATAATTCTACAAACTTTGGAGATATCTAAATAGATTATGCCATCAACAGATTAATTTTTCTTTTCACTATTTAAAGTGCTGTTTCTCAGTCTTAGCAAGTTTTAAGATGTGTAGACTTCAAGTCCCAGAATTCTCCCACCCAGCACCCAGCTGAGGAATTCTGGGAAATTAAGTCCACACATCTTAAACTTGCTGAGATTGAGAAACACTGATTTCTTTCGTAATGTCGCACTGGCACATGTAGGCTTCAATAATGTCTGAAGTGTTAAGCATCTCCAATTCCTTTCTTTCATTATTTCAGGAACTGTTATTGTTTAAAAAACTGAGAACTGATTAGTATTTTGTATACTCATTTCCAAGGCATATAAACATGTTCACACTGTTCCTCCCATCACAACTGCATCCAGAATTTGAATAAGCTTTTGTAGAGTTATACAATAACAACATAAAAACACAATATAGAAATACCCTTAAATATTTGGATGAGATTCAGTCTGATTACAAATGCAGAACAATTTATTCTTGATAATCTTTAGTGTCATTTAATTATTAATTACTTAATAACTGATAATTTTAAAGCATTCCATTAATTAAGAATATCTGCATAAAAAGTGAACATACAGACAGACACATTAAGTAAAACACAGTAGGAGGAGATAGAGAGGTACTAGGACATCATAATAGAGTTTCAATTTTCTTACCCAAAAATAGAGATGTGCACATGCTGGAATGTTCCATATCCCGTCAGAACAGGCTACTTGGAAGAGGGGAGGGGCAATATGGTACTTTCCAGAAATAAATCTTCTGGACTGGAATCAGTTTAAAATGATTCAAGGGTGGCCCTGCCATAAAACAGGCCAGTTTCATCTGGAACACTTCAACCAACTTCTAATTTGGAGAATTTACTCCAGGAAATTGCTGAACCACCTCCAAAATGGCACAAACATCCATACATAAAAATATTTGACCAGCTTGTCAAGCATCTGTTAAGAAAGTATTCAATCAACGGTTCACAAGGCAGAAGAAATAACAAGATTATATAGAGAGCTATTCAACCACACAATATACTGTTGAATTCAGCAAGAGACATTTTCCCTCAAAATAAGCACTACAAGGATGGCCAAAAATAGGCAAAGAACAAAATTGGAAACATGCATGTATCTACTGCTTGGTAAAGGAAACTTATAGCCTGGTTTCAAATACAGATAGTCCTCGACCTACGACCACAATTGAGCCCAAAATTTCCTTTGCTAAACAAGACAGTTAAGTGAGTTTTGCCCCATTTTACAACCTTTCTTGCCACAGTTTTTAAGTGAATCACAACAGCTGTTAACATGATTGCTAAGTGAATCTATTTTTTCCATTGACTTTGCTTGTCAGAAAGCTGATCACATGACCCCAGGACAATTGCAACCGTCATAAATCTGAGTCACTTGCCATGTGTCTGAATTTTGATCACATGGCCATGGGGATGCTGTAATAATTTTAAACACGAAAAACAGCCGTATGTCATTTTTTTCATGCCATTGTAACTTCAAACTGTCACTAAATGAACTGTATTAGTATCAAATAGCCCAGTGGTGAAATCCAATTTTTTTTACTACCGGTTCTGTGGGCGTGGCTTGGTGGGCGTTATGTGGCTTGGTAGGCGTGGCTTGGTGGGTATGGCAGGGGAAGGATACTGCAAATCTCCATTCCCTCCCCACCCTCCTGGGGGAAGGATATTGCAAAATCTCCATCCCCACCCCACCCCCACAGCTAGAGATGGTATTTGCCGGTTCTCCGAACTACTCAAAATTTCCGCTACTGGTTCTCCAGAACCTGTCAGAACCTGCTGGATTTCACCCCTGAAATAGCCTTTGGTAAGTTATAGTATCTTTAACCAACATTTTCAATCTGTCTCTCATTAATGTCTTTTCATAATTCTGTCAGCACATTTTTGTATACTTATGAAGCCATTCCAATTCTCTTGCATGAGAATCATGAAGACCCGAGTTAGATCATCTGATATTTTAAAAAGGTTGCTTCTCAGAAAAATCATGTTGCTTTATAAAATAATACACTTGTCATGCATAGGTTTAAAACCAAATGCCAAGTGATTTTTCTTAACCAAATGATTTACATAAAACTCTACAGAGAACAAGAACTTTATCTCTACAGAATCAACTCCCTGATAAATTAGATCTGTCTTTGTTTGCAGATAAAATACAGGTAGCCTTCAAGTTATGACCATTTGTTTACTGAGAGCTTAAAATAACAATAACAATTATAATCAGTCCTTACAGTTAAGACACAGCGCCCCCTCAGCTATGTGATCAAAATTCAGATGTTTGGCAAATGGCATGTATTTACAATGGTTGTAGCATCCCAGAATCATGTGATTGCCATTTGCAACCATCCCAGCTGGCTTCCGACAAAGAGAGAAGCTGGATTTAATTAATGACCATGTGATTCACTTAACAACCATGCCAAAAGAGGTCATAAAAATAGGAAGGGCTCACTTAATCACCACCTCACTTAATGATTTAAGTTCCAATTCCAATTGTAATAATAAATCAAGGACTCCCTGTACTTATCTAGCTTTTCTTTGAAAACAGAACACTTAAACATTTTAATGAACTTTTGTCTATATCAAAGTAGTCCTCCACTTATGACCTGTCACTTAACAACCATTCGAAATTATGTCAGGCCTGGAACAGGGACTTCCTGTCCTCTAAAGCACTTCTGGCCATTGTAAAATGCCCTGCACAATCACTCCCCGCAGTCATATGACCACATTTTGGTTGCTTGACAATCAGCTCATCTTTATGACCGGTTGCAATGTCCCAGAGTCACGTAACCATGATTAAATTTTTTTTGCTGGTTTCTGGCAAAAAAACACACATTTGGAAGACACAACTGCAGTATTCACTTAATAATCACAGATTTGTTTAAAAACCACCGTAATTCACTTAACGACCACCACAAAATGTCATGACATCAGGCAAAGTCACATCGATTCCTTGACTTATGACCTAACAACTTACAACCAAAAATCTGGTCCCAATTGCGCTCACAAATTGAAAACTACCAGTATAGAATGTTTCATAAATGCCTTATATGTTGTTGAAAGACATCTTTAATAAGAGAACATTTAAATACCCTTAAAATTAAGAATGTGTGCATAATATTTATTTTTATTAAACCAGTAAAATTAATTTAAGTCAAGTTTCTTCCAAGATGAGCCCTGAGATACCCGTGTAAGTATTTTGGCAGTTGTTTGGAACTTATTTGTATTAGTGCCTTCCAACATTTTTTTTAATTTCCCAAACTATTTTACACTCCTATTTCCTGAAAGTCTCCCTTTTAACTATTAAGTGACCTGATCCTGCTTAATTTGCATGTCCAGACAATGTCAGCAAAGTGCTCTTACCTTTTGAGACATAATCACTTATTCTTACTAAAAAAAAAAATCTGCAGAACTTTCATTTCTATTCTTGGATACAACATTAAGTATCTTATCAGTGTAAACAGATATATGTTGAAATATAAACAATCCATTTTTACACAGTCTACAACAAAAATCCCTGACGAAAGATACTCTGTTAAAGCTACGACTATATAACCTGTTTGAAATAAGTCCTACTGAGTAGAGACTCACTTCTGATGAGATACATATAACATTAGTTTGTGTTTTAATTTGGTGTTTTCAAATATAGTGCACTCAAATTTATGTTTGCACAAACTGTACTGAAACAAGGATTACAACTACTCTTTACAGGTGAATAATATTAAACCTTTTACACATTTAAATCCATAGCTTATCTGAATTGACAGTGGCTAAATATCAGAATCACGACCTTTTTGGCAAATAAACTTAGCTATAGTAATGATGAAAAAGTCTTATTGCTTCTCAGCTGCTATTTAAAAAAAAAAGAGAGGAGTGATTTCCAGTTTCTATTTAAATACAATTTTCTGTAAGAAAATTATGGAGTTAAGAATTAGGGAGGCTAAATGAAGGCAAGTGGTATGAAAGAAGCAAACCAAACAGAACTCAGTAATTGTGGCTTTACTATACATAGGATGAAGAGACTGAAAGAGAGAGAAATAAACCAATATAAATAAATTCAAAAGATTCTGTAGAACTGTTAAGTATCATGCTGAAATATTCAACTGACATGTCTCTTAAAAGAAAACAACAATGTCAAATAACTGCAACTTAGTATAAAGTTTAGCATGATAACGCTTTTGTTAAAACTAATATTTTCCTCCTCAACCCTAGCCATGAATTTACTAAGCTATACTATATATACTATGCAATATAATAACCAAGAATGTATAGTCTCTATAAACATTCAGAATTCAATAGATTTCTACAACATTCCAAGAACCTGGTTTTTTTTTACTTTGAAACAAAGCCCTTTCATAGAGGGCACCTGAATTTAAAAATTGGATAAGTAAATATTAGAATGGATTGCTTTTTCTTCCTATGGAAGCTGTCATGCCTTTTTGAGTTCCTATGCCATGATCAAATGTCCACGTATAATCAGAAGGATCTCCAATGGTGAGACAGGATTTATCTATTTTATTTATTTAAAACATTTATACAGCCATCTATTTTATAACCAACTCTGGGAATCTCCCAATCAATATCCATGAACACTTAGTGCTTACATCATCTTCCCCTCTCTCCCTCTGAAATTTCCCTTTTCTCACTCTATAATGAGAGAGAAGGAATGGCATAAAGTTGCCTCCTCCATATTCGATGGAGAATAGAAGCCAGATATCCCCAATCCAATTTGAATACCTTAGCCGACACACCATACTGGAATAATACACCTGCAAGTTGGTTAGGTGAAATAGAGTTTCTTCTTGGAAGATCGGAGGCTGAAGTATCCATACAGTAAGATTTTCTTGAGCTTAGAAATGATAGAGATCCACTCAGCATAACAAGTCAATCTAATAAATTTGTGATATGGACCTATATTTGCATATCACATTAGACATCAACTGTCATGAAAGAATGAAAACAATTATTACGACATCTATATACTGGTAGAAAGCAATCATGAGATCAGATATTCAGCAGTTAAGCACTAGAATTATGCAAGCCAAAGCATTCTTGACTACAGTACTTTATGACATCAATTATTTTCTATTTGCCATCAAATTTTAACTGTTATAGTGCTATCAATCTCTATTATTGTTACTTTTTTGCTATTAGGCCCTTTTCTATTCAATTCCCCCTACCATTATTTATTATACAGGTAGTCCTCAACTTACAATCATTTGTTTAGTGTCTACACTACAGTACAACAGCACTGAAAAAAGTGACTTATGATCGTTTTTCACACTTATAACCATTGCAGCTGTGATCTATTTCAATTTCAATTTAATTCAATTTATATGTTGCTCCTCTCCAAAGACTCAGGGTGGCTCACAATACATTTAAAATACTAATAAAAAACATTTAAAAATTAAAAACATTAAAACTCATTCATACCATTCATGGCTGGATCTCGACAGATCGCAAGAGCAAGATCAATGGCCCCAGGCCTGCTGGAAAAGCCAGGTCTTCACCGCTTTTCGGAAGGCCAATAGGGTGGGGATGGTCCGGATCTCAGGAGGTAACTGGTTCCAGAGAGCTGGGGCAGCCTGCAGGCCTGCCAGCCGGTATTGTTTAGCTGATGGGACCCGGAGGAGACCAACTCTGTGGGATCTTACCGGTCGCTGGGAGCTATGCGGTAGAAGGCGGTCTTGAAGATAACCTGGCCCTGAGCCATGTAGGGCTTTAAAGGTAATAACCAATACCTTGAATTGTGACCGGAGACCAATAGGGAGCCAGTGCAGCTCACGGAGAATTGATGTAATGTGGATGAACCTAGGTGCACCCACGATAGCTCGCGCGGCTGCATTCTGGACCAACTGTAGTCTCCGAACAGTTTTCAAGGGTAGCCCCATGTAGAGCACACTGCAATAATCTAACCGTGAGGTGACAAGGGCATGAGTGAATGTGAGGAGAGCCTCCCGATCCAACTAGGGTTGCAATTGGTACACCAGGCAAACCTGTGCAAAGATCCCTCTAGCCACAGCTGTCAGATGTTGCTCTAATCTTAGCTGTGGGTCTAGGACACCCAAATTGCGAGCCCGTTCTGAGGGGGACAATCCCCCCCCCCAGAACCAAGGATGGACAGTCAATATAGTCTTTAGGAGGCAATACCCACAGCCATTTGGTCTTGTCTAGGTTAAGTCTGAGCCTGTTGGCTCCCATCCAGACCCTCACAGCCTCCAGGCACCACTATGATCACGTGATCAAAATTTGAACAATGGCAACTGACATGTGGTTGGCTGCAGTGTCCTGGGGTCATGTGATCGATCACCTTTTGTGATCAAGATGATTTACTTAACAACCATGTTACTAACTTTAACTGCAGTGATTCACATAACTCTGGCAAGAAAGATTATAAAATGAAGCAAAACTCACTTAACAACTATCTTGCTTAGCAATGAAAATTTCTCAATTATACGACTCAATTGCGGTCGTATGTTGAGGACTATCTGTACCTGAACTTTCAATAGAATAAAAAACATAGAAATCAGGCTCTCAAAAAGTTATTTGCCTGCAAGTTAGGAAGCCTTTTATAAAGCAGGAGAGAAAGATCTTTGTTGCTATTATAGCAGGTCAATGAAATAGAAATTATTAGCGTAAATACCTGTGAGGAAAATGGCTAGTAAAACTGTACTTTGTAAGATAGTGGATTGAATCCAACTTTGATTTCATGTAGACATAATTGTTCCTATCAGCAAAAGCAGTATGAGGTAATTCTCCAGTCCTCTGAAGTTAATTTCTCATGGTACTTGAGGATAATCTCTCCCTATGGCTCCCACTCGTTGGAAGACCAGCATTAGTTTCTTCTTGTTTGTAAATCTTTATTTTTAACAGTATTAATGTAGTCAATAATCTTCCTATATACTATATATTCTAATTTATACTCCCAATGTATATGTTTGCTGCTCCTTTAGAATATACTGAACATATTCAAAGCTTAGTAAACATGTTAGACAAAAATAGATCATATGCTAGTGCTGGCATTTTATGTGAATTTTATGTGTTTTTCCTGATGATTTAGACTTAAAGCCTCAAAACACTGGACGTGCTAGTTGGGATTGATGGAGACCGTACTTGAAAACATCTGGAGGAGATCAAATTGCTAAACCTTAATTTGAAGTTTGAATGTTCTGCAAGCTCTTACATTTTCCCTCTACATAATAGTTTTCTCTCGTATGTCTTGGTTTTCTCTAAATACCGCTTGCCACATCTTCCAGAATAGTAAACTGCCTAATGGTCTTTTCAAATCATGGTTTATAAATCCACTGTAAACTATGGTTGGAAATGGCTATTATGTACAAAAATACAATAGAAAATCAAGGGGAGTGTAAGACATAGGGAGAAAAGGATCAGTATGTCCTCAATCATCAAATCATGTTTTGACAGATTTCATTTAAAGCATTTCAGTTGTGGTTAAGTAAATTGGTAGATTATTGAAAATATACAACAAATAGCAATGCTTTCCTTTCAATATTTGTGTGCTATTTCTAATGATGAATGTACAAAAACAGAAATATTTCATTCTTTTTAAGCAACTGAAACATGAACTTAATTTCCTTTTAAATGTGTGATTTTAATTCTCAAACTGACTCAACTATATAGCCACTATAGCCATTACATTAAGAATGAACACATCAAGACAAGGTGAGTTTAAGCAGACTACCACAAAGCTACATGCTCCTATACTTATATCTCAATCCTATATATGTTTGCAAGAAAAACATCTCCCTCATATAATCGAGCTAAAAAAACCTGCACTGTATACAATTGTTGCCATGTACAGAAAGTCATCGAGAAAATACTATTAATACATAGCATGAAACCTCCAATATAAGGTACTTGCAAGAACAAATAACAAATTATTTAAATTTCTTCATTATATGTAAAAAAGTTATAAAAACTTTTAACAACCAAATCTCTTTGAAAATGAAATGTTTGCTCTTCCCATCCTTTGGTGCCATTTAGTTATGGAGTTATTTACCTATGTTTTATATTTCAACTACAAAACAAGAAATGGTTTACAAAATCAGTAACTTTTGCAGTAGTTGCCTTCTCCAGTATAAAATAAAGCTTTCCCTAATGTGGCAACCAGAGAGTGTTTGGACCCAAAACTCACAACAGGCTGATGACCCAATGTACAGATACTCCCAATGAATCCCAATTTAGAGGAAAATGATTTAGTTACTAACAAGAAAAATTATCACTTAAACCACAGTTTTACCAAGCGTATTGTACTCACTACAAAGTTCATATCATATGCTTATATTTGTTTTATATAGGAATATATTTTATTCTAAAAATCCAGAGTTACCTTAGTAATGAGTGACTGCATCTCATTATAAAATCATGTTATCAGTTTATAATTTTAAACTCTGCCTAAAAAGCAGAGCACACCCAATATGCCTTATTATAAAAGATTTGTGGGAAACTTTAATTAACAGTGGTGAGTTTTTAATAACACCCATTTAAAATCTTAGTTGAGTGAATGGGATCAATGATGATGCTATTAAGTGATCTTGTGTAAAATTAAATGCAGGGTGGATTGCACATGCACACATATGTAAAAGTTTATGTACTGGGTTTGGTACTAAAAGCAGTAGGTCCTGGGACAAAACATGTTTAGCAATGGCTGGTCTATTAAGAAACTCCCTTCCAAGAGACATACAGTCTTTTCAGCTGTAGTATTCAATATTTTTTTTTTTTTGGAAACCTATGCATTTCAAATGGATATTCATTTTTTAAAAAAATGCCACCGATTGATTTTTTGCTGCTGTAGCTTTGGGAATTGTTTACACTTCTTGAATAATGTTAGTGTTATAAAGATATTATTTGTTTGGTTATTTGCTCAAAAATATGTTTTATTCAAAGATTGCAAATAAATTGCTAATTATAAAATGAATATTGTAACATTGGGAGCAGACATCTCAACATATACACCTGCCTCTTCTCTCCAAATATAAAACATATGATACTCTCAAATTCAGAGCCATGCTGGCATCTCAAGCAAGTTTGAACTCTCACATCTTAATCTTGAGGTTAGGGTTCATATCTCTGACTGATATTAATTCTTCTATTTCTTGACTTTTAAGCAGCACCTCACTGCTCATAATTCTTTTGAAAATTAATAGTTTCTTACTGCCTGTCCTCTCTCAAAAGTTTCAGCTGAAATATTCTACAGTATTTCCTTCATCTGTCTTGGTAATTAAACAAGATTTTTGCTTCATTAGTCCCTGAATATTTCACACCTGACTTTAAAACTATAGCTTCTCAAGTAAGGTCTAATTACTAATATTAAAACAAAAGCAATTTTTAGGAAATTCTCAAGACCTTTATGGTCTGCCGATTCAGCACAAAGAATGATTAACATCAAACCACATACACACCTTGCAATACCACACCCTTGAAATCCTAGATGCAGTACACACCTAATAGTGTTCTATAAGTTTATCCTTATAATGGTTTTGTTAAAGAGAAAAGCTGGGGTTAATTGTATTGGTGCCTTAGTTTTGCTGAATTTGCTTTCAAACTAAGCCTAAGTAATATTGCCTGGATTAAGTGATTTGACACCTGCATTTCTGCACAAATAGAAAAGCATTTTGTGTGTGTGTGTGTGTGTGTGTGTGTGTGTATGCATGATTGTGCCATAAGGAAGTCAAGTCTTTTTGTGGACTGGAATGCATCTGTATATTCAGTCAAATGTGCTATTATTCATCCAAGCTATCAGGTAAACTCTATTTACAACTTGCTTTATACAGTATGCGGGCAGTATGCCAGTCCAACCAATGTGTCCATCAGTACCTTGTGAGTACTTATAAATCTATCTTGAGACAGTAAATAAAGACAAAACACATTTAAAAAACAACCCAACTAAAATCCATGTGTGAAATCCAAAAGTAGCAATCTATATCTACGTTATAAAGTGGTATTTATAATTGTGATTACATATAAAATTACAAAATTGTGGTCTCTAAAATTTACCTAAAATGTTGTATGTAATATTACAAAAACCTGATAATGTCTAAGAGTGCATAGAATATATCTGCGAAGCATCATGTGCAGCATTTTATGGAGTGTATTTCTTTAGAGTAGCATTTCCAAGAATCCTGGGAAAAGCACCATTGGGATCCACCAACATTTGTTCACTCACATTTACCTGTTTGCACAGATCTCACTCATCTTTCCATAAGGAATGTCACAGGGGTCATTCCTTTCTTCCCAACCTTTACTTCCAACTCTGTTACTGTTACTCATTATAAAAGCCCAAAACATAGACTTAAGAAGTGGCAAACAGTGAGAAAATGTCTCCCAATTAAAAAAAAAAAACATAGGCATATTTATTTGGAAATGCGAGTAAAAAGAGTGTTTAAGGACTAAAGGCTACCACAAACACTATGCACAAGATATATAGCCATTCTCCACCAGTGAATCCTACATTAGCCAATTACCATGTTTTAGTTCCTCTACAGTCCAAGTTCTTAACATATGTCCCATTTTCCCTACTGAAAAGACTTCAGAAAGACCAACCACCTTGGTACTTTAAGCGTTTTGAACAACAAAGTAGCGAACAGGGCAATAACAAAATTCCTAAACTCAGCCATTAAGTTCAGATAAAGATTTACTCCAAACAAGGAAGGTACGTTCTAAACCTAAACCTTAGGTCAGAAGGTACGTTCTGACCTAAAATACACACACACACACACACATAACCTCATGTACATTTTACTTACTCCCAGATCCCTGAAAGTGAGAATACCAGATCGGGCCGGGTAGTAAGAATAGCTTAGAATGCGCATTACGCACAGACAAACTCGAGCCTAGGCACTTTTTTTTTACGCGTTAGTAAATCGCCCCCAAAAATCAACGGGGGAGGTGCAAAGTGGTCGATTTTCCCCGGGCGGGGAGGATTTCTCCCCACAGGTGAAGGGCTGCAGGAGCTGGGAGAGAAGCAAAAGAGAGGCGCCTTTCTCTCCCTTCCCTCGCTTTTTAGGCCAGGTTATGAAGCACACACAACCTGTTTGGCAAGGTTAAAAAAAAAAAAAAGACGAGCGTGGCACCCACCCACCCCCTTCCCGTACTCCCCCACCGCTTCATTCCCCCTCCCCCTTTCTTCCCTACTTACAGTAAATGAGTGAAGGCGCTGAGTCCTTCGGGCACGGCGGTGAGCCCCCTCCCGGAGCAGTCAACTCCTCCGTCCCCATCGCAGCTACAGGAAGCCGGGCACGGAGAAAGGGAAACTCTTTCGCTGGGCCCAGCCAAGCAGCCAAAGCCCCAGGCGAAGAAACCGAGCAGAGCCAGGCAGCGCATCGCCAGACTCTTTCGTCCTTGTCGCCGAAGCGGTCAAAAGCTTCCACGGCGCGCACCGCCCGGCCGGGGACGATCCCTTTTCAGCAACGGGAGGCCAAGTGCTTTATTGCGCTCACCCCGCCCGGGCCCTAGAGCTGCTCCGAGTCCTTCGTCTGGCGCCGCTGGCTGGCTGGCTGGCTGGCTGCCTTCCCTTCCTTTCCCACCTCTCGGCCGGGGCGAGCGTCCTTCTTCGTTCCCCTTCCCCGCAAACGCAGTCCCGCCGCGCGGAGAGCCGACGTTTCAGCGCCTCGCCTTCCTTCCTTCCGACCCCATGGAAAGGCGGCAGGGCAGGCTGTCGTCGAGCCCTCTCAAGGCAGCAGGTAAAAACGTGCCCCGTTGGAATCTGCCATGACGGCTCTCCTTTTTTTCCCGAGCTCTCCTTTTTTTTTTTTTTTTTTTTGCAACGCCGCCGTAGAGGTAAAGCGCAGCTCTTCTAGGAAGCGAAGACTTCAGCCATTCCAGCACACGCGCTCGCCAGTTCTTTCCTCGGCTCGGGCCGTTGCCGCTTTGCCAGCAACTGCCTTTGCCCGCCTGCCTGCCTGCCTGCCTGCCTGTTTTCCTTCGCCTTCTAGGGTTGCACACAATACGGGGACTGCGTGTGTGAGCTTAACTCGCCCGACTCCCGGCGCCTGCTGAAGCGATATGCAAAACAGCGAGGTGTGTATGCTAATGAGAGAATCGTGATGCGCCTTCTCATTGGTCGAAGAGGAGCCTCAGCCTAATAAATATATACAAATCTCGGAGCCTGTTACTTTCCCCCCACCCCACACACACACACACCGCAAACCTTCGGCAGTCCCGAACAGAAGGGAAAGAAACGGCCTCTCATTGGTTAAAGGGGAGCTACGGGTAGGCGGGGCAACAAGCGATAAGTGACAGGAGAGGCGGAGGATTTCCTTCGATAACCGAGAGGGATTGCGGGGTCGAGAGAGAGAAAGAGAAGGGTTCTTCTAAGATGGAGCCTCTTATTGGATGCGACTTGCCCCCTGCACAGCTGCTTGTGGACGGTTCCTTTTCTCCTGGGATACCAGTCAAAGCTCTCTAACCCCCCCCTCCCCTTGCTAGGAAACGGCCTGCTGGAATTGCTCTCCTCGAACAAAACAGCCGTTCAGACGTCAAGAAGGAGTCTGCAAAATTAAGCACGTGCTGGCAAATACTTCAACCAAGAGGATCTCAAGGCTTTAATTCATTTACTTTTGAACGGAACTTCTTTTTTTGGCTAGGTTGATAGTGTTGCAGCTGTCCTGCAAATGCAGTATTTGGAAGAAGAAGAAGGAAAAAAAACATGGCCATAAATCTGGTGGCAGTTGAAGAACTGCCTAGCTAGAACCCTTGAAATGGACCCTAGGCAAAACAAGTTAAATTGCTACCTTGGTTTTCCAAGTCTGCTGATCTGCAAACCATGGCAACTGATTATATATATATATATATATATATATATATAAGATTGAAGTAATATTGCTGAAATAGAAAGCCGCCTTGAACAGTGCTCAGTATTTTTTTTTAAATTTGATTTATATGCCCCCCTTCTCCGGAGACTCAGGGTGACTTACAATGCGTTAAGCAATTTGGCTTTGACAGAGCTGTTTATGATGAGAAAATCCAGTTACAGTTAGAGGCAGAAGGGAATTTCCAGAAACACCTTTGGAAAGATTTTAAGAGCTATTATCTATCAGTACAGTCTTATACCATCTGATCCCTTCCAGATGTGTTGAATGTGCAATTCACGAAGAGCTAAAGAATACAGCTTGGAGAATGGATGTCTATGCTTTTACATGCTCTTTTAATTGGTGAAGACTCTCTGAAAGAATATTACACCTGCTATCAGTAAAGGGTATTAAAAGAATCTGATCAGTGCCATTTTCATCTGCAGTCTAAATAACAAAACTAGCCTCCACTACTGCTACTCTTTATCATTAGGTAATGTGAATGGTTGGACTACTGGAGGGTGCATATGTGACATATGTCAAAGTCTCAACGCTCCTCGCTCCCAAGATAGAATTTAGGGGATTCCAAACTTTTACCATATCTACTTTTGGTTGCCTCAAAAGAAGTTTGAAAATTATACATAATCAACTATCTTGGCTCTGTTAGCCTTTAAAAACGGAAACAGCATTCAATCACAACTTTGTTGCAACTGCCACAGGTTGTGAAATAATAAATACCCCTACACACACACACACACACACACACACACACACACACACGAAAAATAAATTACAAGAACATTTCTTAACCACTCCACTCCAAATATACTTACTGAATGTTGCCATCCTTCATGCCTACTTTTACATTACAAAACGGGGATTTATCTGAAGGAGAGTTGCAAAGACATCAAAATATATCTTTCCTGGAAAGACTGGCTAGGAAGCTAAAGCCTAGAAAACTGTGAGACAGGAGCAAGCTGCTCACGAGTTAAGTTACAGTGGTACTGTTTCAAAGAAAGCATTTTATTGCAGTTTCAAATGCATGATAGCTAAGGCAGCTGAGTTCTTGGATATCACCACCCCTGTGGATTCATAAGAGTCTAAAACTGTTTTTGAGCCAAATATTCGTAAGGAAGGGTCCTTAAATGGCTATGGCTATTCATTTAGAGTTTCATAAAAGTAAATACATATTGGATTGTACTGAGCTGCCATCTGTATCCATATAGGAAAGCTAATTTTAAAAAGCATGCTCAAGAAAAATGATTTGTGTTTTTTCTTAAAATACACTCATTCCCCCCCTCCCCATATAAGTGATTTTCACATTCCTAAGCTATTCTTTTTTGAAATATATTTCTAATCAAGTCAGTTGATAGTAGATGAACATATGTTCAAGGTCAAAGTTTTGCAATGACTAAATCCCCATAATATTTTACTAAAGCTTTGCAAAAACTAATAGTCATGATACATTCACATTAATAAAAACTGCATCATTGTCCTCCATTGAGTTCAATGGAAAATAAAACTGCTTGGCTGGATTAGATATACTATTGTCTAATAATTATAGGTACAGAATAACGTATTTGCTTTTGTCTGTGGGAAACAGGTTAAGACATGATTCTTCTCCATAATAGAAGCTTGTGTAAATCTGATGACATTATATTTTAACATGAATTCAGTAATAAGCAGTAATCACCTTAAATGGTGGGACTGAATGACTGACATTGAAAAGGCTGCTATTGTGTGCAATGTACCATGAAGGACTCCTTTGTGCAGGTTTGCATCATATAAGGAAACAACTTAAGAGAATAAGTTGATGGATATTGTGGTCATAGAGGTGGAATGACATAGCAGGTTTCACCTTTGCTTTTCTGATTGTCAGGAACTTTGTCATATTTGGAAAATAACAGTTTCTTTCACTCAAATCTATTTCTTACATTTTAAATGTGGCATATAACTTTCTCATAGGGATTGTGTACTTTGGGGGGAAAGGGAAGAAACCCAGAAACCTTGCTGAGTTTGGATGCCTTGGAAAGGAAAAATATCAAGGAAAAAATTGCAAAAATTTGCAAGTGAAAGTAATCTTCTCATACCACAAACTCTGTAGAAACAAACCACTTCCTGGACTTAGTCAAAACTTAACTTCATTCATTTGAAGTTAGTGGCAGCAGGAATGTCACTCTATAAGTAATTCATATACTTATAAGGAAAGGAGCAAAGATTTTTTTTTAAAAAAAACTATCCTTCTGAAGGTTGATTGATAAAGGTAGCAATGATTAATTATACTAATGTGCTTGTATTATCTAATATTGCTTGTCTCGTTTCAGATATTTTTTTCTCTCTCTCCCTCCTTCTCTCCTGATCTCTCTCTTCAAAGTCCCCTTCTCCTGTCAAAAATATACAACTATTACCAGTAAATTCAGAACAAGAAAACAGGTTATCATTGTACTGTGATTTAGATATGTTAAGTTCCAGTGGATTGGATTGTTCTGGCTAGAGAAGGTAACTCAAGAATATCCCCTTAAACTTTGTAGGATTTATTTCAGAGGAGATTTGCATTAGATGGTCTGTCATTGGCTTGTGAAACTAGTACATGCTGTAAATTCCATTCTTCACATAGTCAAAAGGATACTATCTATCCACAAAAGGAGAATACTAATAAATTCAAATGAATCCATGGTTTGTAGAATGAAACAAAAATCTCTAGAAAAATAAACCAGAGAAAAAGCGACAGCAGCTTAAAGAAATCAAAAACAAGACATAGAAAACCAATGTCGAGGTGATTAGCTACAATCCACTCTATTACTTTATGTCAGGCATAACAATAGGTGCAGCCATTTGAGTTGTGCTGCAAGCCATCATGGCCATAATTAATTGTGAAACAATTACAGTGTGAAGATCTTTCTTGAGATCTTCACTCAAGGGGAAGGGGACCTTTCTTGAGGCCCCCACTAACCAAGCCATATGTAGCCATAGACAGATATCCACAATTTGGTATTAATATATTTTTAACAGTTCAAAAGTGAAATAGGCTCTGTCTCTCTAAACTTGCCCTGCCTTCTTGACTCACTGCATGACGAATCTTTTATTCACTTCTTTTTTTAATACTACCAGGTGCAGCTGCCCAGCATCTGAATATTTCATAATGAGAGTACAGAAATTATGGTAATTTTAGTACTTGGAACAAAGTTGTCTAATGTCTCAAAGAAAATTACCAGCCCGATTCTTTGACAATGTTAGTATATAATATATAAACTATGCAGAGAGATGGATTAGTGAGCCATCTTGGTTGATACAATTTGTTTAGAAAGTGGTGGGGAGATAGATTGCAAAAATCGAGGCATAAAGTTTTAGTAATACCTAGAAACCTATCAGGAAAGAGGCACGGTGGCTCGGTGGCTTAATGATGCTGGGGATGGTCTTAGGTCCAGTTGTTTGAGTCCTAGTATTGCGTGGTGGGGTGAGCTCCCATCACTCACTTCAGCTTCTGCCTGCCTAGCAGTTCAAAAGCATGTTCTATGCAAGCAGATAAATAGGAACCACTTCGGCAGGGAGATGAGCTGCCCCTTCATGTGGACAGTTAGATGGTATTAGTAATACTTTGACATCTATTAAGAGACAAACTCTGCCACACATGATTTTTCCAGGAAGCTCCTGATTTGCCTTTTTGACAATTTTTTTTTCTATTTGTGGAGGAAAGTACAAGGCGTTAAGCAACAAAGAAGCCTTGATTGAAAAAAGTACCCTGTTTCCCCCAAAATAGTCAGACATCCCCTGAAAATAAGCCCAATTAGGCTTTTGAGTGCATGGCAATAAGGCCAAGTGCTTATTTCAGGGTTCAAAAAAAATATAAGACAGGGTCTTATTTTCAGGGAAACACAATAGTAAAGATATTAAGGGTAAATGACTCTGTAATGCTGAAATTCTTGATTTTAAAGGGAACTAAAGATCATTCATTCTACAGTTTTTATAACCTGTCTCGAGCTGCAGAATTGGGCAGCATATAATAATATCTTGGATTTTTAAAAAGAGGCCTGTTATGTCAGAACAATGAAAAGTAGAATTCCAATGGAAGAAACAAATGAGCAAAGGTGTTCAAGCTAGGAGGGTATTTCTTTAAAAGAGAAATTAAAAGTACAAGTATAAACAATTTCAACCCAGAAAGCATGGTGGAAAGCCAAAGAAGCCAATGTGGCCCCCACAAATTTTATTGAAAATCTAAAGAAAAGCTCTACCACACAGGAGGTAGAATCGCGAAAAACATCTAACAGGTAGCTCTGGTAACAA
This sequence comes from Ptyas mucosa, assembly GCA_012654045.1. Taxonomy (NCBI): domain Eukaryota; kingdom Metazoa; phylum Chordata; class Lepidosauria; order Squamata; family Colubridae; genus Ptyas; species Ptyas mucosa. The sequence goes on along the minus strand of WNWU01000001.1, from coordinate 19,377,071 downwards.
AGGTGGCATCAGGAAAGCTAAAGCTCCAAATGAACTGAAGTTAGTAAAGTAAGCTGAAAGCAGAAAAAATATGTCTGTCTCTGTGTTGGATATCTTCAAAATAAAAGCAAAGGGACCATTATACCAGCAATGCAAATAAGAAGCAATGAAAAGGCAAACTATTTTGATTCATTGTTGCACCAGGTGATTGTGAAGAGCAAAATGAAAATACAAAACTGACGCTTGAAATGAATAGAAATATTATCAGGGAATAGGTCTTTTATTCCAATCATTGGTCCTATTTTCAAAATGGAAAAAAAAAGAGACCAGTTAGACTCACACTGAGGAAGATTTTAAAGCAGACAATAATGAGAGAAATCAGTAAACATTTTGAAAATGAGCAGTAGCGGTAGGAGTTTTTAAGTTCAAGCCTTGCCCAACTAATCTTACTGTTTGATCAGGTATCTTTCTTAGTAGCTTGTGCAAATGTTACATACAATATGCAAAACAGCATAATTTAGAAAAAAAAATAAAGCATTTAAAAAGATTTTACAAATGACATCCTAATTAACAAGCCATTTTAGCACTAACTATCTGGCATGGCAACTCAGTTGATATATAAGCTATCTTGAAAAATTACACTCATAGAGTGTTCATCATTGCTTCCTCATCAAACTGGAATGAGATATTGAGGAGAGCTACAAAATTCAGTTGTTGGTATTATAATCTTCAGTTATTATTTCTTTAAATTGATGATGGGATGGGGGAATGCTTATCAAATATGCAAATAACACAAAATTCAGTTGAATACAGAAATAGCAGGGTTATCTTGATAGATTGCCAAACTGGACTGAAAATAGCAAAATTAAATTTAACAGCGACAAATGGAAAGCTATTCATTTAGGATAAAGAAGGGAAATGTGAGATCAATGTTGATTCCTAGCAACTTCCTGGACAAATCAATGCAGTTTTCTTGGCAAGATTTTTCAGAAGTGGTTTTCCATTGTTTATTTCCTTGGGTTGAGAGAAAGAGGAACTGGCCCAAGATCACCCAGCTGGCTTCCTACCTCAAGTGGGACTAGAACTCTTGATCTCCCAGTTTTTAGCTTGGTGCTTTAACCACTAAATTAAACTGGCTCTTCTAATAGCATTATTGGAAATTAAAGGTGGCCGGTCGTAAATCACATTATGTTACAGAGATTTAAAGGTAAGTGCCAGAACTAGTTGACAGCTAAAGATGGGGTGAAGCCAAGAAGTAAACAAGAGATCAGAATCAGAACAGGAGGAATGGCAGGCTATAGTAACATCTATGAGTCAAAGCATGTCCAGTATTAGGAAAGCACTATGCATCTGAAGTCCAAGAGCTGAGCCAGAAACTAGGTCAGGAAGTCATGTCAACAGGCAAAAGACTTGTGCCAGAGTGAAAGGTAATGTCTGGAGCAGAAACCAGGCAGGAAGAGGGGAGTTACATGAGAACATCCCACTGCAAAGACTGGAAACATTGTCTTCCTAGGACATCATTAGATTAATCAAACATATCCTGCTTCCTGCCAGAACTCCATATTGAAGTGAGGATATTGGTAACTAGAAAATACATAAACCAGGAAATCCAGTTGCCAGAAATCTGTCAGTTACACAAACTGTAGCTTCTGACCTTTCTTTTTCCTCAGCAAAGAATGGAACAAACTGATTTGCATGTTGTTGAAGTGCTGAGCTCACCATATGTTCATAACATATTTTTGTGGCAAATCGTTAACATGCAGTTCTTACGATGGAAATGAAAGGGCAGTTAAGAAAAATCTCACAAATAAGAGGCACTAAGAAGGTGTAGGTGTGTAGGCTAGGTTATGATAAATAACAGAAACAGCAGTCCTATAACTTAAAGAAACGGGAGAGATCTATTAATAGATCATAAGTCAAGACTTAGAGAAATGTAGAATTCCCAATATAGGAAACCTATAATGAAGGAACTAAGGCTTTCTTACTTCAACCCATCAATTGTTTTTCATGTGCCTCCATATTGTTCTTCATTATTTTGTGAACATGACGTTGGGAACAAGCTGTGCAGAAGCTAACTCAGTTCAGAACAGAAAGGATTGGACAGGAACAGGAAAGATCAAAGATAGGTAGGTGGGATGGTGTGTGGTTCATTTTGTAAAATCATTACGTTTAATGTTTTTATAACTACTGGATGGGTGCAATAAGTATTGTTAACAAATAAATTATAAAATAGATTTGTTAACAATAGTGGCATGACTGTGAATATACACTGAAGGCAGCACTATATGGGAGCAATATTGTAACCCCAGAGTCATTGGAAGTGGGTAGTGCGCGCATTTAATAAGTAATAGCAGTAGCAGTAACACTGAATGCTTGAATTTGTGGCATTGTAGATGTAATAATCATATAAGCACTTGGAAAAATGCAAACCAATATAAGAGAGAAAGAATGATCCATACCTTCAGTTACAATATAGCTGATTCTTAAAGGATAATTTCTGATGTTATATTTTACCTGAGGTTGACCAGCTGAAAATTCTCAGGAGTGAGCAGAATTCCCAACAAAGTACCAGAAGAAATAGGAACATAAAGATGGTCCTTATACAATACGGAGATGGTAAATATTTAGATATGGAAGAGCTACTGCCAGTAACTAGAGTGGACCTTTGAATAGAGGATCACAATCACTTAGTAAAATTTAAGTCAGCACATATTTATTAGGTAGTAAGTAATATTGAATGCTTACCCTGATTTCTAAAAAGATATGCATATGACAAAAAAGTCATAAATATATCTTGCATATATGTATAAACACTGCACATCCGATGTTAATAGAAATGCTATTTTATGTATGTGTATAAACTCAATAAAAATATTTTTTTAAAAAGAAAGTCATAAATACAGATATGATTTACATTTTACAGTTAACTTCTTCCTTTTTTATCTTTCAAGTCTGTGTGATCAGTTAATACATATTAGGCCAAAGAGCTACCTTCGAACTGTAAACTACCTTTGCCCCCTTCAGCAGAGAAGTTCTTTTTTTATTTAGAACAAAAATGACAGGACCATGAAACAAGTGTATGCTAAACATGCAAACTCTAAGTTTTTAGAAAATGTATGGTTACAACTATGCAGATTTTTAAAAATTAAGAGAAACATTGGAATATATTATTTGATATTAATAGTTTGGTATTACATATTTAGTCAATATAATTATTTTAATGAGTGAAATGTTGGAAAATGCACTTAAGAATTTTGCTTGATTTAATTTTCATGACATTATTTATAATTTATGGGTAAATTCTGGATTCTCCCACTATTAATGCAAATTTAAAGATTGTGTGGCTTAATTAGCCATTCAGTTCCATTTTGTTGATTGCAGTTTGTTCCCTCCTTTAAATGATCTTGCCACGGCACATAGCTTTTGTGATAATTCATTTGCAATTCCCTCCGACTTGAACAATTTTTCACCAGAACTGTTGCTCAGTAACTATTTCTGAGATCTTGTAAACTTATAGTTATAATATTAGTTATAATATTTAATGCTCTTGTCTTTTGCTGGTCTCTTTCTATTTGCCTCTGATTTTTCCAAGCACCAGAGTCTTATTCAAAGATTCCTGCTTCTGCATTATGTATCCAAAATATGTAAGCGTTAGCATTGTTCTGGTGGGTGGTCTGATTTTATTTCATTTTGTGCTGAATTATTTGTTCTTCGTGTTGTCCAAACATAGTTACCCTTCTGGAATTTGTCCCTGACAGATCCTCTCCCTATCTTTGCAAGGCCCATCACCATTTATGTCTCATCTTCCAATGCTCCACAGGAATTCTCTTGCCCAGCAAAAATCTTTGCCCAAACATTCACTCCCCAGCATTCCATAGCAGCCGTTTCCCTCCAATCCTTAAATCCTGTGGAATGGCCATATTTAAATGGTGAGATGAAGGCAAATCCTGGAACAATGAGCAATATCAGCCATACAATTCATCATGTTTGGTGGTATTTTGAGAGTCCAGGCTAGGTCTCCAATGATAATTAGTTTTCCCTCCCCCTGTAATACTTCCTAATCTATAGGTTTTTCTCTGGACCATGATAAAACTACAAGTGTTGAAAACACATCATACATTATTTATAACATATAATTCTAATAATCCCACTATTAGGGTAGTTCATTGCTATCACCACTTGTGAAAACATAATCTTACTTGCTTACTTACTTACAAAAAGTCTTATTACATGTATATCATGGGTTACCCAATTGGCATCATTTGCTCCCCAATTAAAAAAAAAATCAGATTAATGGTAGCCTCAGTTACCAGAACCATTCTGCCCTGACAACCATATCTACAAAAGATAAATATGGAAGCTTTTTGTAAATCACTGTTGTCTGTCTTAACTAAAATAATTACAGCTATTAATATTGGACTAGCTTAAAATAGCACTTTAGCAGCACCTAGTGGCAGACACACTTAATACATCTATAACAATATTTATAATAAACAGCAGCAGGGTGAGTTAATGTTTTGTACCCTAAGTAGCGCTATATGAAATTGACATATTCTTTTAAATATACACTTCCATAAGCTACAACTCACCTTTTCAGAGGCACACAGTTATTTAAAGAAATGGTGAATTCTGATTGCATAGGTGTATACTTATAGCAGAAGGTTTTTGAGCAGTAAGACATTATTGACAATTATGTGCCATCAAGTTGGTGTCTTAGTAACCATATCTTCGTGATCTTAGTGACCATATATGTAGATTTTATTCTGGATGGTTTGTCCACAACATAGTTCTTCAGGTTTTCCAATGGCATACCCATTTCTGTTGTAATTGAGTCCATCCACTGTGCTGATAGTTATCCTTCTCTTATCTTTCTTTTAATCTTTCCCAGCATTACACCTTTTTCAAGAGACTTGATCTTTACATAATGTGCACAGATATGATTATTTGAGCCTTATCTTTGTGCCTTGAATAAATACTTTGGGTTGCCATTGGATCTGTTTATTTATTTTCTTGGATATCCATGGTATCCCCAGGAGTCTTCTCCAAAGTCTTAAGTTCAAAAGTGTCAATTTTTCCGAAGCTGCTTTTTCAGATTTCACTTTTTGCCTTATATAGCATTCCAGGAAGAATCGTTTCCTGATGATTCTGATTTTTCTAAGTATAGACGTATCCCTGTCTCTGAATTTCTTATTTAACATCTTCATTGCTACTCTACCAAGTGATGTATTTCTTGGCCGCTGATTCCTTGGCCAATGATAGTTGATTCCATAAACTCTATCTACCACTTCAATGTCTTCATTGTGAATTCTAAAGGGCATTATTACATTGAAATATATCCCAGGATATAGTGTTTTTCAGTTTTAAAATACTGTATATCAACCATTTTATGCAGCTGTCTATCAACCATACTGTCTATCAGTCATAAAATGCAGTTCAAGGGTATTAAGAGATTAAAAAATAATAAAATATCACAAATGTATAGCCACTTTATTAATGTTCATTTAGGCAATAGATGATATTAAAATGTGAAGATCAGTACATTATATCTGCCCAGCTAGATGGCAAATAAACCAACTTTCCTGAAAGAAACCAGTGACAAACCCCTTGATTTTAAAAAATGAGCCTTTTTTAAACCAGGGGTGTCAAACTCGATTTCATTAAGGGCTGCATCAGGGTTGTGTTTGACCTCGGGGGGCTGGGGTGGGCATGGCCAGCTTGATGTCACTCGTGTCGGGGCACCTGTAGTGAGCTGAGCGCTCTGCCAGCGAAAATGAGTTTCCGAGCTCCGTTTTTGGCTGTGACGGCCTCTGCCAGTGAAAACTCCCCCCCCCCCCGAGCTTCATTTTCGCTGGCAGTGGACTACAGGAGGCCATCACGGCCTAAAATAGAGCCTGGGAGGGCCGTGCACGGCTCTCCTGAGCGCCGTTTTCACTGGCAGAGGCACCACGGGCCGGTCCTTAGATGTTTCCAGGGTGACACCACGGGCCAGATCTAAGCACCCCACAGCCAGATCTGGCCCGTGGGCCTTGAGTTTGACACCCCTGGTATAAACGATTGAAGAAAAAAGCCTGCTGAGGACATCCTGGGACCTTCAAAGTGATTCTCACTGAATAGATTTGGCTGGAGTTACCATACTCCTAGCTAGTCATAATGACATTTGTAATCGAATAGACCAAAGCAGAGCAGCTCCATTTGTTTTTAAGCTGTTGTCCAGCTGACATAGCTTTGATCACCTTTTACTTCTGAGCAAGTATCTATAGATGTCCAGCAGCCACAGACTACAGCCATAGGATCACACCAAACAGCTGGACAGCAAAACTTTCTGCTTCTGGCAGTAGGAGAAATGAAGATGGCCCCTCCTGGTAGCTTGCTTCTGGTAGCCATAGAAATAGGTATTCAGGAACCCAGGATATTTTGCAGCAAATCCAGTCAAATTTGGTGCAGAAGACTTAAAGAGAATCTTGCAGAGAATGCAGAGAATAGGTGGCAAGCAGGATTCTGGTGACTTTTAAGTATCACATTAAGAATAGGGGCACAAAGAGCCAGATTTGTTTTAGTGACTTTTTCAAGAGCTATTCAACCACTTTTAGCTGTATTAACCATTGACTGTATGTTTTATTCATGACTTGGGGCAGGAAAAGAAAGAAGTGATTTATTACCAGTCCTCAGACTTGCAGTCTCCAGATCCAAGGTGAAAGTGTACTATGATTAGATAAGTAAAAGCACCTGTTTGTTTCTTAAATAGTTCTTTGTTGTAGAAATCAACCCAACTTTTATGTTCATATTTGTTCTCTTTTCTCAGAAAATCACTGTATCTCTTTGTTTTTTTCTCCCATATAAATATATATATTTTTAAAAAATAACAGGAGCTAGAATTGCTCACCTGCTAATAGGAGCTAAAGTTGCTCGCTTATAATTGCTAAAGAAAGCTGAGGTGGCAGGCTTCTTTGAAACAAAGGTTTGAGGGTACACAGGTAGTCCTCAATTTATGACAATTGAGCTCAAAATTTCTGTTGCTAAGCGACACGGTGAGTTTTGCTCCATTTTCTTGCCACAGTTGTTAAGTGAATCACTGCAGGTGTTAAATTGGTAATATGTTGTGAAATGAATCTGGCTTCCCCATTGACTTTGTCAGGTAGCAAAAGGTGATCACATAGCTCTGGGACACTGCAGCCGTCATAAATGTGAACCAGTTGCCAAGCATACAAATTTTGATCATGGCGATGCTGCAATGGTTGTGTGAAAAATGGTCATAAGTCACTTTTTTCAGTGCTGTTGTAACCCTGAACAGTCACTAAATGAAAGGTTATAAGTGGAGAACTATCTGTACACATATGAAGTTTAACTTTATTTCAAACAAGTCTGCTACCTCAGCTTTCTTTGAGAGCAATTAGCAGGTGAGCAACTTCAGCTCTCCTGATTTTTTTTAAAAAAGTCCATGCTACAGTCTGAGGTAATGGAATGTAAAGGAAGCTAATGTCAGGGTTCCAAGTTAACACCCCCAACGAAAGAAGACTCCGAGAATTGAAGTTCCTCAAAGTTCCATTTTATTAGAGATGTCATATTGGCACATCTGGGAAAACCTGAATCTGAAAGCTTCCAGGTTTTCCCCACCCAAAGGAAAGTCCAAGTCCTTGCCCAGCACCCACATGTCCATCACATGGTCCAATTAAAACACCGTCCCAACTAGAGATGCCTCCCAATTCCAGACGTCCAGGTGCAGGGCAAGATGTCCTTGACTGTCTGAGAAAGGAATGTTATTATGACTATATATCACCCATGCTCCATACAATGCCCCCTCCCAATTTCCCACAGTAGTAAATGTGGCAGGCCTGAAGGCCCAATGCAAAAGTTGGCATCCAGGCCTGACAGCTGTATTCAGTTATATCACCAGGAGGAAGGCTTAGTTGAAAAATCTGGACAGGGATCCCTGAGTAAAGGCAAACATCATTTAACTCAGTGAATCATAGTCTATGATTGAAGCCATTTGTCGAGTTCTTAAAACACTTATAAAAGAAATCAACCAGATACTTTGTCTCATAGGTGGCAAGCTCTATGGCCCCTTCACAAATTACATGAAAGGGGGAAAACCTTATTTAAAGATGCAGGTCCCCTTTCATCAAGGGTCTTTCTGTCCTCGTCCATGCACAGTTGAGGGAGGCAGAAAATCGTTAATACAAAAGTTGTACTAAGCCAAAACATTGCTTGCTTTTAGATTGCCAAATCTAGCCAGTTGCCAAACAAGCAAACAAACCACAGCTTGGCATATATGAACTCAATGAATCCTGCCAGCATAAAACTGAGGAAACAGCATTGGCAAGTCAATGTTAATTTATGTAATTTCTATGTCTTTTCACAATTCCGTTTATCATCCTTTGTAGAAGAAGAAAAAATTCCCTCAAACTGATCCTGTTAAAAAAACTCAAGACACTCAAACCTTGTGCCATGCTTTCAGTACATCAGAAATAAAACATAAACGATTGGGTGAGAAACATTTGTCACTCTGAAGTGCAATAAGCATGAAATTAAAATGGTTATACTAATCCTACCATTATCAGTACAGGAATGCTGTATTTAGTCAGAAGAAAGCAGATGTAGTTTGACACCTGTGGCTTTCTTCTAAACGGCTCAGGTATCTATAGCCAAGCTCAGGAGACTGATATATTTATAACTATATAAAGATTTTAAACTCAAGCTAATGTAAATGTAATCCCAGTGTTTCATAATGATAGAACAGAGTTACAACTGTACATTTTATAACTGTAATATCTATAACATTTATAGTATTTTATACCCAGAGCGGATATATGACTGGAAGAATACTTTTTACTTCTGGTAATAAAATAAGTACATACAACAAAAATGAAATTTCAAATGTTTATTTTCAAGTTCCTAAAAAATAGGGCTGTGGAACAGCAATAAATACATAATGACTATACAGAGTATTTAGTTTTTGCTGATTCAATTATTGCATGTATGCATGTATGTCAATACAGTGTAGTCAATGCATGTGTTCAGTGACATTAATTTCTTGATTCTTGATTGAACAAATTTCATCTGAATTTAAAAATGACAGTTCAATCTTGCCACAGGATCCCATTTATGAAACATTATGGATTACAGCAATTAAGAGGTTTGGGTGAATCTTTCAGTTTTAGTTTAAAGAATATAATTAATTTGTCCTGCCCTGCTGTATTCCTTTTTACTTGCTCCTTGCTATTAATAAAGTCATAAGATGAGATTTTTGTCATTGTCTATTCCTTTGTACAAACATGATTTAATCTCACATACAGTTTTTTTAGGACAAGCCCACAAAACCCAAAAAGAAAAAAAAAACACTGAGTTAAGAACTAATTTTCAGATTACAATCTTATGTTCGTTTGAACGTTTACTTCCACGTAAGTTTGTGTAATATATTATAAAACTTTATAGCAGTCCTGGCTACTCCAAACTATTTATTTAGAGTAATAAAGCACGCTGCTATGTTCAATACACAAATACATTTTATAATAGCCTTTATCTCATTCTATCCTTCTCTTGAATATAGTAAACTCCAACACAAATCTAGCTGTATAAAATATTTCCTGAATGGCCCAACTATTTCACTTGGTCTTAGTCAATATTAATTGCTTCATAAAAATATACAATTAAGCCTCGTGGTTCTACAGACTGTTTACTGCTGCCGGCTGTAATTCACTGCTGTCTTACCAAATTGAAAAATCGTATTTCATACAGTTGCTGGATTTCAGTAACCTGTACTCTATTATTCCAGGCAAACACACAATTGCTAAATGCCAAGAAAACATTTACAATTATTTGTACCAGCCTCTACTATTTTTTATAGGATCACTTTATTCAACAAGATTATGCTGACATAGAAAAAAAAAGATTATTCCTATGAACTTTTATATTTTACTGCATGTTCTAGTCATTCAAAAGACAGATGTCATCAGACAATTACTCCCTTGAACTATAACAACCAGCAGACACTCAGGCAAATGTTACATAAGGATTCTTAAGGTGCAAACTTGATATCTTCCTTTAGTTCCTTAAAGAAGTGGGAAGATTAACAATTTTATCTCAGTCAAGGAGTAAAACTGAAGAGAGATGACAAAATGATGAGGAAAAGAACAAGGCTCACACGTCTATCTCATAATTGAAACTTTAGAGGTTATGGGGAAAACAGAATAATACTTTCTGCCCCCCCTCCCATAATGTAGTAATATGGTGGCTTAATGAGTTATTTAAAAATACCAAAAGACAATGTTTGGTATATTGTATCCAATGGCCTCCATTCTCCAGGGAGCAGAGTAAATGGCCAAACTCACTGTGTCAATTTTGTAAGAATGTTAAGGCTCTTTTACAACTGACATTTTAAAGTAGAGATGCAATATCTAAACCACTGGATTAATGCCCTCCCCCCTCACCAGACACAGCACTGCCAGTGATTGGAACTGGTAAGAACTGCAGCCTAACAATGACCAAATACAGATGAGGTTTCCACTTATTTTAAAGACCCACAATGTAATTTAGGGGTCCAACCATATAACTCTAGCTGCTAAAGATACTTGGTCATGCTAGGCAATGCATGCTTTAAGACGGAGGCAACTTTAAGAGTTTTAACCCTTGCTGTTTTGAAACAAAGCATTCCTAGTTATGACAGGAAGAGACAGGACTGCTGAAACTAGTTCCAGCCACCATTTTCTTCATTTTCACATTACTTCAGTAGTCATTAATAGCTTTCCTGCCCACTAGTGGTACTAGGCTTGTTTTAAAACAGATCACAGAAAAAGGTATCTACTAAAGGATGTGAAAGCAGAAAAATTACCTAGAAAAAAATCTGTTAGATCAGTATTATTTAGTCTAGAATTACACCAACAGATTTACACTGTTCCTAGAGAGGAGTATCTTTCCAATGTTAACACTTTTCTTTTAAAAAATCATAACATTTCTTAGGTTTTTTTAGCTGCACTCTGGAAGTAGCAAGAACATAATGATTGAACTCTGCATGTTGTAGAAAACATTAGAAAGTTGTTCAGAATCATTCCTGAAGTGGATCCTTAACATTGTTTTCAATGAAAAACTACCCTGATAGAATTGCGAAAATTAAGCATTTCTTCCCACAATGACCATCTTGATAATTGTGGAAAGTCTACAAACAGGACATCAGTACAGTAACCTTTTCCTGATCGTGCTCCCTAGCCAAAAATCATGTTCTCTAGCACCCAGAGGTAAACTACATCCAACATTGATGATAATATATATTATTATAATGATCAGAAGCACAAACTGTTTTGCCCTCCAAGAACAGCACTGGTAAACTATATTTAGATAACTGAATTACAAGACAAAACTTAGGAATATAAACTTAATTCCTCTGCAATGCATGTAAATATTACCCTCCTAAATAGAAATACAAAACTCTGCAATTTTGCTAAATGTTTAGAGATCAATATAAAGGTATAAATTATTGGAATGCTTACTCTAGATTTTAGGATGTTAAGCACTAAAGTTTTAAATAAGAGATCATCTGTTGCAAAATATTCATAAAACAAAGTTAGGTGTTGAAATTGTCAATAACAATAGAAAATTATGACCAAGAACATGCCTAAAAACGTGTTCATCAAAAATACAAATTGTACTTAACCATACAATTATGACTATTTGCATGAAGATGACACACTTTTGTGCCAAAACCTGTATTATATCTTTTACTCAAAATAAAGATTTTATCTTTTAAATAAAGCCAAATAAAAAATTACTAGAAAAACAATGATACAAATGCTGAAACTAGCTTATTAAAGTATACTTAATTTACAAATTTGTTTTTATAAGTACAGGTTTGAATTGTAAAGAAGTATTTGTAAAATCACATAGTTATAAATGTTTATGTAAACTTTTCTTTTGAAAACATTAGAATATTCAAGAGATTTGTAAAAGACCAACATATTAATAAAATGAACATAGTTTAACTAAAATGTTTCCATGAATAGAACAAATATCATACTTTTCCTTGAATTATATGCACAGTTGCATCTAAATGAGTCTGTTAGATAATATCCAGCTGAAGAAGAACCAAAATCCTTGCCCCTTTTCCAAATATGAATTCTGTGACACCCTGCAGATGTGGAGAAGAACCAGAAAAGAATCTACTGTAAGCAGTCAATTCCTATAATACTGGATGTAATTCAGTATTAATTCTGTTGCCTGCGTTTTGCTGATCTCATTTTTTCAAATCGTGATTCCATCTCTTCCAGGACTTTGGGTGTATAGCGTACAACCAACTTAACTTTTCCTTGAGCTGCTTTTAGAAGTTCTACAGCTTTTTCATGGTGCTCCCCTTCAACACTCTGAAAAAAAAATTACATATATATATACATATTAGTATGTATTCAACAAGTATTCTAAGATTCAAGGACCATTATTTATAATGTAAGATTTATGTTTCCTTTATCATACACTGTCATCTCCAAGCCATTCCAAATTAAAAATCATGTTTCTCAAACCATGAGTCCCGATGTTATTAAGTAGCCCATACAATGTTTTCATCATCATCACAGCCCAGGTGATTGCATTCATTTCCTTAGAAGCACACCATTACTGTTTCCTTTAAAAGACAGGGATGTGCCTATCTTTTTTCCCAATGTGTCGTTTTCAAATTTTACTCAAGTACCCATATTGTAATTGAAAATGGAAGTTATAAATTGTAATTATGAAACAATGAATATGAATATACTCACTCTTAACTACTGATATATCACAGAGAAAGAAACAACTCAAAACGTAGTGTTAATTTACAAGTGGAATCAGAAAAGTAAATTTTATAAAAATTCAAACTAAAACATACGTGAAGCAAAATTTTTATAAGGAAAAAAGCTGAGTTTTGGATTTAGAAACATATAATATAGTGACAATCAATCTTTCATAAATAAGCTTCCTACAGTTGCATACAAAAGTTTAAGAAAACAATAATATAGCAGGTGTAGAAGTTTGAAAATCCTTCCAGTTGTTTCAGTTAAAAGTTATTAATAATACCTAAGAATTGATGTATTCAGCCTTTGCCTGTAATAGCCAGGTGAAGACAATTCCACAAGTGAGCAAATATAGTTTTAACCTTTTAGAGTAGGAGTCTCCTGTCTGCTTTCAAGACCATACATGCTTCTAAACATCTGTTTGACTATTTGAAAATACAGATCATTCTTGCCAATCATCAAACAGTTCTATTCTGCTTTTGGGGGGGCGTGGCAACCTGAAACATAGATAATATTTTCTTCTATTGGCTAGAAAATATTGTGCAAATTAAAAAAAATAGATTTAATTACATAACAACCCAATCCTGATGACCTTTCACTAGGCATTAAAAACTTGATTTTTTTCATTAAGTTTAAGATCCTGATAGCTTTTGGTTACATTGACTGTGAGGCACTGCATTATTATTGGTTGCTATTTATGTTATGTTATTTATGATTTTAATAGATGTGTTATTTTTTTTATTTTGTTAGCAGCCTAGTCATGTATATGAGATGAGCACCTATATAAATTTATTTCAGTAAATACATTTAAAGATATTTAAGTAAATATATTCTAGTAGCATCACCTCAGTCAGTGAAGAAATTGAAACATTTAATTTTAGCAAGACAATGTAGAAAATATCTCCAAATCAAATATGAAGTTGATATTCTGAGTCCTGCAAGGAAGGGTGATAAAGAAAATCCTAAAGCAAATATAGAAAGATTCTCGTAGCTGGCTACTTTAAAAATTTGAAAGTTACTAATTTAGCAAAAGGAGAGGTTACAAAGTATTGACTAAAAGGGGTTCAGCGTTCTGCACCTGCCATATTCACATATTTCATATTTTGAATCTGTATACCCTTGCATATAAATTGTTACATATATATCCACTTCTGCAATCATGTCATGCTTGTACTATGCAGACGTTTTGTCAACTTTTGTTCATTTAAAACTTACAATTTGACCAGTGGTGTCTAACTTTCGATGCACTGTGTACAGTAGAAACTAATTAAATGCAAGATAATTCTTTGCAATCCTAAAGATGGTTAATCTACTTCCCCACAGTATTTCATTACTTCACTGCTTCACCAATATACAAGCAGCTTGTCTGTTAAAGACAAATTACAAATGGAACCAGCACAGAAAAGGCAGCAGGGATTGTAAACATCTGGAAAAACATGCTAACCAATTGAGTATCAATATGAAGGTTTGGTTTGATTAACTAAAACGGATCAATTGAAATATAGATAACAATAAAGTAGCTCAGCAGTCTGATTTAATTGTGCAGAGAACAGCCAAACCTTTTTAGTCAGGGATAGTAAAATCAGTTTTTTTCACTGATTTATGTTTCTTTTTTGTTTATGTAATAAAAATTAAAGTCTTGCATATAAGCATAACATTTAAATATTACTACATATATATCAATATTTTGACATACATTTTGATATAAGGCATCAATAAATCAATTGGGAAATATAAAAGCATATGGATAACTTGCAATCAGCACACTTGTTTAGCATGTACATAGATCTAGATGACAATCAACTCTAATCAAAGACTGAACTTTTAAAGCATGCCTAACTTAATTTTATCTAAAAAGGAAGTTCTGGGAGGTAAATTAGATTAAAAGAAAATACTGGATCCTAATGATAAAACCCAATATAACTAGGATAAGGAAGCCAAACATTTCAGCTCCTTCATTTTAACTAAAATGATATATTTCTTAATGATATTCTGACAAAACCATTGTTATTTTTTTTAAAGTATGTACTCACTGTCTTATATTTAAGTTTAAATGTTACTTCATAAAATGTCAGTTTTGAACTAACAAATTTATAAAATTTCTCTAATACAGTTATATTTCCCCCTGAGCATTTCAATTGCAAACCACAACCACCGTCAAATACTTCATATCCTCTTAATGCCCTCAAGCGGTCACACTTAGCTACTACAAGCGGAAATTGAATTCCATCCCTACCACTCCGTTTACAGAAAGAAGTTGGTCTCCACGCTTCAATCCCCCGTGTCTATCAGCAATACCACCTGGGATAATTCGGGATATATAGATTGGAGAATTTTGCTCCTTGCCGCCCATGATGTTGAATCCAAGCCCTTCGTCTGTTTTGGGAAGTTCAACGACTCTGGGATGTGAATGACCTTCACTGGCGGCAAAAGCAGCAACAGTAGCCTATAAAATCCAGAAACCTCCAGTTTATCCTTCAGTTCATTGGATGTATTCATTCTAACATCAATTTCAAAATATCTTGAAACTGAAATTGGTCAAAAGCCATGAATGTGTTCAAGTAAGTCTCAGGATTGCATTCTGAGGAAAGTACAAATCAGTTAAACATATTCACACAAACTGTCGTTTACCATATTTTGCTAAAAAGCATTCAGCAAAGGTGTTTCATAATCCCACCTCCTCCGCATGTGCATCTTGCTCCCTTCCTTGCCATCTTAATTTTTAAGTCAATTTTAATGTTAAATATTACTTCAAAGTTTTAAACATTGTTTTAATGTTTTTTCTTGGGTTTTTTTTGGCTGTAAGCCACCAAAAGTCACTAGGCAAGATGAGTGGCATATAAATTTAATAAATAAATAATAAATACATGGAATGACAACACTTGGTCTATTTGCACTTTTTGAAGTGCTATAGTTTATTACGCAGGCACATTCTTTATAACAAATACAATGTGATGTATTTTAACTTATTTAGGAACAAAGTACAAGATGTTTAATAAGAAACAGGCACAAGTGGATTAACAACAAATGTTCCAAAGCCAGACTGTATCTTTCATTCTACTCTGCCCTTCAAGATAGAAAGATCAGATTCCTGCTGCAGGTAGTCCTCGCTTACTGACTATTCACTGACCACTTTGAAGTTACAAAGTGCTGAAAAAATAATTTTATGATTAATGACTACATTTATAATCTTCCCAGCATCCCTCAGTCATGTGAGGTCATACTCTTTATAGTCAGTATACAATGTCCTGCAATTGATCTATTTGGGTTTTTTTCCCTTGCAGAAAAAGAAATTGAAGAGGAAGGGATTACAAGAGACTAAGCAGGTATACAATGGAGAATATACATTGAAAGTAATGTGTTGGTGCCAGCAGCTGCAAGCATACTGTAGTGTAACAGCCCAATATATTCCCTATTTTATTCCTGTTTCTTTTTCTCTCCCCTCACAGAAGGGAGAGATTGAAGATGAATCAATTACAAGAGTAAACAAATACACAATGGGGAATACACAAGGCTGCTTATATCGCACATACTTGCAACTACCAACTCCAACATATTGCTTTCAATGTGTACTCCACACTGTATACCTACCGTGTTTCCCCAAAAATAAGACCCTGTCTTATATTTTTTTGAACCCTGAAATAAGCACTTCACCTTATTGCATGCACTCAAAAGCCCGATTGGGCTTATTATCAGGGGATGTCTTATTTTGTGGGAAATAGGCTATATACTTTCTTGTAATCTCTTCCTCTCCAATGAATGTCAATACAAACGTTAATTTCCTTCCTGTATATTATCCCAGCATCAGGGAGACTATTCAAAAGGTTAGGAGGAAAGCAAACCAAAAGTATGAAATTGATTAGTCTTGGCAGTTTTGAACCAGAAAAACACAGTTGCAGTCACGCGATTTCCCACTTAGCAACTGCTTTGCTTTGCAATGCAATCTCAATTGTGGTCATTCAATGAGGACTACCCGCATCCAGAACTATCTTACTATATGTGTGTGTGTAATATGCACAAAAAGTACCAATCCAGCAGGCATGTGAACTAGAAAGTATCAAACATGTAGCAATATGTAACATCCATTATGTAAATGGATTAGTAAATATTAACTACTTCAGTTCATTATTTGGGGAGAATTTAAAAAGGGCAGTTGAATAGTAGCAGTGCCCATATACTGAAACTATTATTCACTGGGATATATTCATAGTTTAATAACTTAATTAGGACTTGCTAGAAAGAGTCCACTCTTAAGTACTTTTTTCATTTGTTAGCACAATCTCTTACCTTTGCTGTAGCATTAGCTCTCACTTCTGGGCTACTACTGATGTCCACAGTCTCATACACATGTTCATATACCTTTAGAAAATAAAAATATTAACATATGTTTTAACTAGGTAGGGATCATAAAGAATATATGCAGACTGTGAAAATGTATTATTATAAAAATCAAACTGAATCCTGATATTAAGTTTTCTAGCACTTTGCTTCTAACAGATATACATCTGCTTATTGCATTTTAAGTGAGGAACCTATACTTTGTCATTAGGTAATCCTTGAGGTACAACAGGTCACTTAACCATCAATCAAAATTACGACAGATTTCCCCCAAAACTACATATGATTTTGTTTTAAGGTTACAATGGCTGCAGTACCCCTGCAATCATTCACTGGTATGACCGACCATGGGGACACTACTGTCCCCTCTTCTCCGTCCATCTCAACCTGAGGGGACCCTGCAGACTTGGGCTTGCTCCCCATGCCTCCTGGAAGCAGCCATCATTTTCAACACTCCAATAATTCTGCATGGAAATGGCTGCTTTCAGAGCTTTCCCCCCTGGTCAGCTGGATGTCGGAGACTGCAAACTTCTTCTGGCTTTTGTTAGCCTTTGGGAAGCCAGCTGCTTGCAATTCAAGGGTGACAGCTTCAGGCCCTCCAATTTTTATCCCATTTAAAAGCCTTAATTGCTAAATTTACTGCATGCCTGGAAACAGGGTGACAAAAGTTACTTACCTTCATTCCAGGCTGAAGAGTAGAGGAAAGGAAGCAACCGAGCAAAGAAAATCTTTTTGCACCATCTTTCAGCTCTGGAGGAGCTGAAGAAAAAGTTCAGTCTCGAAGTAAAAGGGTCTAAAGCACAAACGTGCAGCAAATGGCCATGACAGAAATTGGGTCCTAATAGGGAGACAAAAAGCTTTCCAAAGCCTTCCAAGCTTTTTGCTGTCTCACTTCCTTAAATCAAATAAATTTAGCAAATGAGGTTTTTAAAAGGGATAGTGATTGGAGGGAAGAGCTGGAGATTTTAATTTCAACACCTATTTTGGGGGGGAGGGATCAACAAATCTGTCCTCCCAACTTTGTTTTTTGGGTTTTTTTTTTAAATTGAAGAAATGTAAATTTCTGGGGGAGAGAGTGGGATAAGCAAAGGAAAGGTTTTAGATTTGTCCTGGAGCTGCTGGCTTTCCAAAGGCTAATAAGAGCCAGTAGAGGTTTGCAGTCTCCCAATGGACAGCTGTTTGTGGCAGAGGCCAAGCACAGAGGCTTGTTTGGAAGTCTCTCCAACATTGGAATGCAGACTCTAATCTAGCTGAGCTCTTTCCCCCGCTGGCCAGTTTTTTGGCTTTGCAATCCTTTATGGACCCAGCTGGATGGCAGGCATCCCCCACCCATGAAGTACCACATGACCATTTCATGACCTACAAGTTCAAACTAGGGGATAGGGGATGTTAAGGAGGCTGTCTCCCTTAATGATTGTCACCACTTGCAACCAATTGTCACCACTTGCAACCATAATGGGCAGGCTCCATTAGGGTCACAGGTCAAGGACTACCTGTACATGCATTTCAAAAATAAACTTACCTCCCTTACTGCATTACAAAATTCGCTTTGAAGGACTCTTTGTAAGGCCTGCAATTTTTGAGGGGGTACCTCACCACTCCTTTGCAACTTTTCCAGCAACTCAATAGCTCGGCAAATATCTGGAAGATGTAATAAAACAACATGAGCTATTTGGAGTTTTACACAAGTAACATTTTAACGTTTTGACATGGCTGCCAACAACATGCTATTCAATAACATACCATTTCAATTATATTCAGATATTCCCTTTACAAAGGAGTTTCTGTATTTCCCATTTTAAAATTAAGAAGTTTTAAACAAGGCATAGCTTTCTGAACGATTTTTCCCCTCCATGATGTGAATATCTCTATCAATTTTCATAGTTTCTATAGTATCTCAGAAGGGATCTCCCTATTATATTATCCTGTCCATTATTTTCATAACTAAATTTTGAAAAAGATGCACCAAGTTAAGGTTTACATGTTTTTATGGGGGTTTTGTTTTTGTACATCACTCAGTATCCATTAAGAGTTGAATGTTTATAATAAATATAAATAATCATAATCATTCAATGCATACTTCTTTGGGATTCGGATTCATATTGCAATAATAGTATCCAAACATTTGTATTAATTTTCTACTTGATTTGAGCATTCAAGGTAGCCTAGGATTGCATTTCAAATATAAACGTTCATAATATTCCTTTAATTGAAGATATCCTTTCTGTGTGTAAAATATTTCTGCTTGCTTGATCTATACTTTTTAACAGTTGTGACTTTTTTGCATTTCTTAAATCCAATCCATTCTCAAAACAGCAAAAGAAGGATGAGGTAAGCTATTGGATATTCTTCACAAGTGATCGTTCAGCCATTCAAACTTTTATTTCTTCAATCTTTTATAGGGTGATGAAGGAAAAGACACCACTTCACATATGAATTTTATCCTAGCTGTGGCTCAATAGTCACAAAATTTAAATAAACTGGCTTGGTGGCATATATTCCATAGGAATTGTGCATGCCTTGGAGAAAAATTCCAAATAATTTGCAAAACGTTTTCCTAAGGAATAAAAACTGGAAAGGGAATTTGTTCTATATAAATATCCCGTGGTTTAAAAAGTGTGAATGATCCCTGATAAAAAACAAAACAGAGATACAATTAGTAAACATCTTACTGAAGCATGGGGAGAAGAAAAATGAATTTTCTACATGGATTAAGGTAATTCATAGGATAGAGTGATCTTAAAATCAGAAGCCTATATTTGCTGTGACATAATTAAAAAATAAAAAGTAATATTGATGGTAAAACACATTTTCTCTGACAAACACTACCTAATTGTTGCAGTAAATCCTTGATTCTATTCATTATGTCAGGCTTTGTTTTAGAGCAGGAATGGGTAAGTGGAATGGGAATGGGAATCTTGCCTTTGGTTGCTAAACCAGTTTTGCAATTCCAAAAGGCCCTTTGTAATCAATTACTTTATTTAAAACAGAGTAATCACTCAAATTAGTGGCCACAGTGGCCACTAAAATTTTTATAGGCTAAGGAAATGGAGTTCAGCAACATTGGGTAAGTAACCTTTCCACTATTTTCTAATTCTAATTATAGTAAACATCTTGTAAAAACACTTGCTCAAAAATATTTTGCCTTCTTCAATAAAAGATAATTCACAATCTCAGTTCATGATCCAAACCAGAATGATCATCATCATCATTTTAGCCATTGTCTATCCACTGCAGGATGACAGCCTCTTTTGCATATTTCCAATCAATATGATCTGGAGCTTTCTTTTGCCAATTGGGCAAAATACTTGCTGATGTTGTCAATCTATCTTGTTTTAGGTCTCTTTCATGGACACCTTTTATCAAGTAGGATCCATTCTATTTTTTTTAATTTTTTTTAAAAAATTGATTTATATGCCGCCCTTCTCCGGAGACTCAGGGCGGCTTACAATGCATTAAGCAATAGCCTTCATACTTTTGTATATTTATACAAAGTCAGCTTATTGCCCCCACAATCTGGGTCCTCATTTTACCGACCTTAGAAAGGATGGAAGGCTGAGTCAACCTTGAGCCTGGTGAGATTTGAACGTGCAGTAATTGCAGACAGCTGGCAACTGCCTTGGTCCACTTGACATCAAGTTCTTCTTGCTATGTGACCAGCCCATTTCTATTTCAATTCTTTTACTCTCTTGTTATTGTATACTTTTGTTTTTTAAACCATGTGTGGATCTTTCTATCTTGTCTTGTAATGCTGAGCATGTGTCTTTCCATGGCTCTGCGCCACTCATAGCCTTTGTATAAATTGTAAGGTGAGTGTCCATGTTTCACCATCATGTTACACAGGTAGCACAGACTAATCAAAAACTTTTCTCTTCAGGCATAGGGGGAAGCTGTTCTTGAAAATTAAGCTTAGCTTCCCGAATATCTGCCAACCACATTTAACATGCTGTTCAATTTCCTTTATTGCATCAACTTCTACTGAGATCCATTGCTCAAGGTATATGTAGTTGTCTACTACATCTAGTTCTTCCCCATATATATTTGGTGAATTTGTTAAACATAACCTGGTTCTTTTTCAGTTTTATTTTTTAAGCCAAATGGTTCTCCTGCTTTTGCAGTTCTTGAAAAAAACCAGAATGATAGCGGTCTTAAATACATGTTACTCAATTCATGTTTCAGTTAATATCTTAAAGAATTACAATACTATAGTGTATGCCAGGGTTTATCATAACTCATGTTTCAAGATCTCAGAATAGGTCTTTAGCAAAAACTGAAGTGGCAAAAGGATTTTAATATAATAGAGCTCTATGTTTCCTGGCATAAAATGTTTTGTAAGCAACTGCCAGAAGCTTAATTACCGGGTATGGAAATCATTAACTTTGTTAACCATCAAAACAGCTGAGCAAAACCAATATTTTCCACAGCAGTCTTTGAAGATTAGAAATCAAAACATAGAGGCTTCACGTGACAAAGGGCAGGCCCAACAGCCGAGT
Organism: Ptyas mucosa; assembly: GCA_012654045.1. Lineage (NCBI taxonomy): Eukaryota > Metazoa > Chordata > Lepidosauria > Squamata > Colubridae > Ptyas > Ptyas mucosa. The sequence goes on along the minus strand of WNWU01000001.1, from coordinate 19,355,509 downwards.
CCAAGCATCATATTCTTGTGAATATTGTTTAATTTGTCTTGAGTGACTGAAAAGCAAATGATAAAATACTGTCCAGAATAAATATAATTATAATAAGCCACTATAAGACTTCTATAATCTCAAAAGCCGTGACAGTTCTAGTACTCTAAATGTACTGACAGCTACTGATAAACATTTCATAAGATATAATCAGAATAACCAAGCTTAACCATTGGCAAATGCTTTTCTATTACAGTTATGACTTAAAAACTGGCACACTTAAAAACTTCTGAGAATGATTACATATAACTTTAATAAGTGGTTATTTATAGATTTCTTTAAATTTTGCACAAATAGAAAGTTAAGGATACATGCATTTTTTAATGTAGATATTCAATCTTTAGTGACAGATTGTGATTATATTATATTGGGAAGTTTACGTTTCCTTTTTTCTTCATGCCTTTTCACAAAATTCTTCAAACCTTTAACAATCCAATAGAGGAAAGTTTTCCAGGTCACTCTCTTGGAATGTTATTTTATATCCTTTTCATTATTAAGATATTAGCCAGCTTCTTTTGTATATTAAGTATAACGTCTGTTTCCATGTAATTTTTGTAGCTTGTCATTTTTAATTTCACTTCCAAATCAGTCTCAACCTTGCCAGGTAAAATCTGTTCCTCTTCCATCACCTCTTTTAAACACAGTCCATCTATAGAAGCAGACACCCTTAAAATTATCTTTTGAGTCCATTGTTCGAAAGTGTTCATTAGTATGTCAAACATTAAAATATTTTGCTTCATTCTGTATTTGAAAGTTGAATTTAGGTGTTCTTCTTTAATTGTAATTTTTAATTCCTTCTAGTTGCCTCTAGTGTCCGATTTTTAAAAGTCTTTATCTTATTTCTTATAGAAGAATTCAAAACAACAGCATCTATGAAGATACCTACACATACACATATATACATATACATTGTAAAACCTGTTGAACCAAAGGTCCACAATAGGTAAAAAGTAGTTAACAAGCAATTGTGGAAAATAATTAGAAAATATGCAAACCCAATGTCCTTTCAAAGATCCTGTGATTTGAACAATGTGGTTAGTCTCTTGCCTTCCAGAGCTCTAAACCTGCCAGGAGAGCATTATCTTGCAGACTCTTTGCAAGGAACCCTTGTGGGCAATCTCAAATTCTCTCCTTGTCCAGAGAGGAATGATCAAATAACCAGTCTACCTGCCAGTTCTTCATTTCACCATGGATGTCAGTTCTGGTTTTTACAGAGCCATTTTCAGCCTGCGATTTGTTGAGAGTTCTACTCCTCTAGGACAGGGGTGTCAAACTCACATCATCACAGCAGCGTCACATGACATATCGGGACTTTCCCCCCTTTGCTAAACCGGGCGGGAGCGTGGCCAGCATGTGACGCATCCAGCCCATGGCCGGGAGTTTGACAAACCTGCTCTAGGAAAATAGATGTTGTAATCATACATCTTGCAGAAGAGGCAAGACAGAAAACAGTAAGTTTCTGTTTAAGAAGTTTCATTATTTATTTGTGATACTTTGAAACATCTTGAATTTAAAAGGCACATTGAGCAATAGGTTTAGAACAGGGGTTCCCAACCGGGGTATGAGATGATATTCTAGGAGGTGCGAAAACTTAGGTTTACACCAGTGATGGCTAACCTTTTGTCGTCACGTGCCAAAAGTGGGGGGAACGCAGGCGTGTCGCACGCGTGCATGCCCATACCCATAATTCAATCTGCATCCCCCGCGTGTGCACGCTCAAACCCCCCCCCCCCGTGCTCCCCCTGCTTTTGGCATGGTGGACCTGGTAGGCCCGTTCTTCGCCCCCCCCCAGGCTCCGGAAGGGTGGGGAAGGTCATTTTCACCCTGCCCAAGCTCCTAGAAAGCCTCTGGAGCCTGGGGAGAGCAAAAAACGGGCCTTCCCACCACTGCCCCCAGAGGCCGCCCGAAGGCTGGAAATAGACTGTTTCCTGACTTCTGGTGGGCCCGGAAGGCCCAAAAATCAGCTGGCCAGTGCACACATGCATGCCGGAGCTGAGCTAGGACAATACTCATGTGCCCACTGCTATGACTCCATGTGCCACCTGTGGCACGCATGCCATAGGTTCACCATCATGGGTTTAGATGTTTCAAAATTATAGTGTATATACATAATTATGTAAATATAATTATTTACTTTTGTAAGGAGTGTGAGAATATATAAGAAGCATTCTAGTGATGCAGGGTATAGAAAAGGTTGGGAACCCTTGGTTTAGAATATGGCTTTGATCCAATTACTCTTGTACATCTGATTTTGTAAAAGTTTTGCCATGAGGATAAAAGGTGGAAGACTATTTATTTTTAGTTTCTTAGAGAAAAGTCAGAAGTGTACAACAATGAAGAAAGTTGTTATTAGGATATGTTATCTAAATTATGAAGTTGGACAAGCTTCCTAATTCAAGGCTTTTCTAAACAAACCTGAAAGGAAAATAATCTAATATTGTTGTTTAATCCTTACTTGGCAGTTCACTTACTGTTTGCTTTTACTGGATGGAAAGATGCACTGCAAAGTCTTATAATGCCCCAGGCACTGGGGCCAGGATGTTAAATCATTGGTGCTCTTATATTTCAGCGTATACATGGGAACCAACTTTTTTTACAGGGGTCTTGATATAAATTGTTTTCTTAGTTTTTAATAAATTTGACATTCCATATGGTTTGCCATCCAGAATTTCACTGGTGAGCCATGTACACTTGATAAATAAATGTGAAAATATTTACAGACCCCTCCCATCCTGGGCATAAACTGTTTCAACTCCTACCCTCAAAACTATGCTATAGAGCACTGCACACCAGAACAACTAGACACAAGAACATTTTTCCCCGAACACCATCACTCTGCTAAACAAATAATTCCCTCAACACTGTCAAACTAGTTACTAAATCTGCATTAGTTTTAATCTTCTCATCATTCCTAACACCCATCTCTTCCCACTTATGACTGTAACCTTGTTGCTGGTATCCTTAAGATTTATATTGACTGTTTCCCTATGACTATCATTAAGTGTTGTACCTTATGAACATTCTTGATGAATGTATCTTTTCTTTTATGTACACTGAGGGCGTATGCACCAAGACAAATTCCTTGTGTGTCCAATCACACTTGGTCAATAAAGAATTCAATTCAATTCAATTCAATTAACTGAAATAAAATTAAATGTTCTAGTTCAACTGCCTCTTGGGTACATACATATTGTTACTTCAGAAATGACCGGAGATACTTCATTTTTAGATAAACAGTATTATTCCTTGGTTTCTAACTCTTTTCCTCCTCCAAAGAAATATTTTTTTAAAAGTCTTTAATAATTTTATCTTCTAACAACACACCCCAAATGTTTAGAAATTACCACTTTACAATACATTATTTACAACAAATGCATTATCTTTAAATTTTACATATAGTAGTTATAACCACATAAATTTGGGATTAAAAATACATCTGCATTTTATTCAATCCAAGGTATATTTAAAATATAGAAGGAAACAGGATCTTCATTTGACCTTCCAAATGGTCAAATGAAGATCCTATCTGACCATCTAAATGTACACATATGAATTTGGCTAGCCACAGAATGAGAAGCTTGCATGTTAAGAATTTTTTTTTCTTGGTCGAAGAGTTAAATGTGCTTTTTATGAATGGATCAAAAATTGCCTCCAAACCTCATTTTCTAACTGCTTTACCCTTACTAGAACATAACAGTTCCTAAAACATAATGAATATATTCATCTAGCTGGCAAACCACCTACCAAAAGAACTTCAACGTCATATGGATTTAAATTTGAGATTAGAATATTTTTGACTTTTCAGCCTTTTTAAGCCTACAACCCTGGTAACTTCTTGAAGGCTTCCCTTCGATGCATGGACCAGACCGAACCAAACTCTAATCAAGTTCTGAATGGAAACAAAATTGGCCAGGTGCTTATCCAGTAGCATGTCGAATTTGATGCTTTTAATATTGACTTGTGTGTGTGTCCGTGTCCGTCCTGCAACATTGTGTGAACCCATCACACAACGTGTAGAACCTAGATATAATTCTTTATTGGCCAAGTGTGATTGGACACACAAGGAATTTGTCTTGGTGCATACGCTCTCGGTGTACATAAAAGAAAAGATACATTCGTCGAGAATCGTAAGGTACAACACTTAATGATAGTCATAGGGAACAAATAAGCAATCAAATCATATTAGGAAACAGTCAATATAAATCTTAAGGATACCAGCAACAAGGTTACAGTCATAAGTGGGAGGAGATGGGTGATAGGAGCGATGAGAAGATTAATAGCAATGCAGACTTAGTAACTAGATTCTACAAACACCCAAAAGGATGTATAATGTATATATTGTAATATAATTATATATTACATTATATCACTGTATAATGCAAATAACGTAAGTTAATCGCGTTATACCAAGGAGGCAGCTCCCTTATGTTCATCGTTGGTGGGTATTTGGAGGCTCTTTTACAACACAAGCTTTCACCGAGAGCGGCAATCTCAACGAGCCTTCGGATATTGTTGGATTACAACTCCCCATCTACGTGGGTGAGAGCTGATACGGGCTGTAATTCCTCTCAGCATCTGGAAAGCCACCCCTCCTCCTCCTCCTCCTCCCTCCTCCTCCTCCTCCATACAGCCCAGCTCAGGATCTCAAGCGCCTGCCAAGCACGGTGGAGAGCTCAGAGTCCCTACCTCTCTCTCTCTCTCTTTTTTTTTTTTTACACACACCGCCTTTAGTCGGTTCTTCAAATCCCCCCCCCCGTCCCGTCTCGACTCCCCCCTCCAGGAGTAGCTCATCGTTGGCTCGCCTCTTCTCACCTCGCTCCAGCCGTACAGGTTCCCCCAGGGCCGCCATCTTCCCCTCCACCTCCTCTCCTGCCCTCAGCTGCTCGAGCGGAAGTGACGTCGGCGGGAGGCGTTGCTCTGTTTTAAAATGACGCGAGGCCGGCAAGGTAAATGGAACGCTCGGACCCCTTTGCTGCGTTCTTCTCGTTCAGCCCCTTGTCGTTCGTTCCACAGGCAACAAACTGGAGGCAGCTTGCCGCTGTGTTCCGCGAGACAGTCCCTCTTTTCAATTAAAAGCGTGGGTAGCTTTTGGCGCCAACTGTGTGCTATCTCTTTGCCCGGAGAAGGTGGCTCATTTTTAGTTTCAAAGTTGGTGTTTTTTCAAAGGTGGCTTTTTTTTCTTCAAGAGGCAACTAGATTTTCTGGTTTTTCTTTGAAGACGTTTCTCTTCTCATGCAAGAAGCTTCCTTAGCTCTGACTGGATAGTGGAGAATGGAAGGATTTATATTCCTTGCAGACAGCTGGTCATTTGAATCCTTGTAGAGAAAGTTTGTTTGTTCGTTCATTCATTCATTCCGTCAAGCATGTATCTGAAAACAGATACAAGTGTAAGCATAATTTTGAATACATGAAATGGATACGAATAAAAGGAAACATTAGGACAGGGATGGTAGGCACTTAAGTTAGACTTAAGCACACCCCTTAAAGAACTCTTAGGAATGGGGTGAGGTCTACAGTAGACAGTCTAAGGTTACTTAAAGTTTCATAACTGCTTCTCTTCACCATCGTGACAAGATAGGGCAAAAACGTAAAATGTGAGGACAGTCGTAAGTTCGAGGACTGGTCAAAAGTGCAAGGACCAGTCAAAAATAACTTTTTCAGCCCTCTGAGTAGTCCATGTGCATAAAAGGATACAGCAATAGAGAGGGGTGAAGGAAGGGAAATTAGAGTAGGAGTGAGGTTAAGAGAGGGAGGAAGAGAGGAGGAGAAGAAGAAAGGAAGAGGAAGTAGGGAGGAGAAGAAGAGGGGGGGAAGAGAAAGTAAGAAGGAAAGAAAAGAGAGAGGTGGTAGGTTTGAGGAGAAAGATTGCTGTACAATAAAAAAGATGAAAGGGAAGAAAACCAACCCCAAACAAATATAAAGATATTAAGATAAAGAATGAATTGTTAAACTTTAAAGAATAAAAGAGAACAAATATGAATAAATAGCAATAATTAGAAACACACATACAAACATACAATGTATTTTCTTTGAACAGAGTATTTGGCCGGTTCACAAATTTAAACAGTGTTTAGTTATTTCATTTAAATTTACAATTTCTATATTTCCTTTTTGCCATATTTATTCCTCATCTATTTTTTAAAAAAACAATATTACCCTTCATTCTCATCTCTAATCTTAATCAAATTCAATTTTTCACTTCTATTCTATATTATACCCCTTCCCATTGTCATCTATTTTTATATCCATCCTCACATTGGTTAATTATGTAATATTACAGTTGTTTAATACAAATTCAACATTTTAATATAAATCAATTAGTTATATAACTATCTTTTTTGTATATTAATCAATATGAACATGAATATTCCAATTATTTCCATGCAATCCAATTTCTTACAAATCAATTAATTATATTTATCAATAATAATAAACCAAATAATTTCCCCCGTATATTCTTCCAAACCACAACTTAACCATTTCTGCTTTCAACACAATATACAATTAATAGTACCTCAATTATTACAATTCCCTAGTTAAATAGAGCTTTTTTTTCTTTTGTGTTTTAAAATCTTGAACTCTCCTCTTTTGCCATTTGCCATAAATTTCCCTTTGTTTGCACCTACCTTTTTTGATGAGGAAAAAGAAAAGAAATCTGCCTTTCCAATGTTGCAAGCAAACAGCAAAGCCAACAACCTGCTTTAGTTTCGGTTTCCTTTTCAGCTTGAATTGCACAAGGAGAAAAAAAAAATGTGCTCCAGCAAAAGACTCCTGCCCAAAACAGCTGAGAGCAAATCAGCTGAGAGTCGGGAGGCTGCTCAAATCAACTTATGGTACTTAACCTATACTGAAGCTGAAAGGGGCTGTTTTTTCTATTTTGACAGACACGGGTCTACTCATTTGTTTTCTTTTAACACTGATCAACTGTAGAGCGGCCCTTTGAAGCTCCCCCCCCCCCCCCCCCCCCCCCCC
>WNWU01000001.1:19314891-19348398 GCA_012654045.1 Ptyas mucosa | reverse complement strand
GCCCCCCCCCCCCCCCCCGGCAAGAATTTAAACAGTTTTTTTTCCCCTCTAGCCATCAGCTGGGACTCAGGAGGCAGCAATAGATTGGGAGTGGGCGGGGTAAGCAAACCCCGTTCTCCCGCCATTCCCTAGCTTGTCCTGCAAAATATCGGGACATTTTTAAAATGCAGCGGGACGTGGGACAAATTATTGAAAATTGGGACTGTCCCGCCAAAAGCGGGACGTCTGGTCACCTTAGGTTTGGGGAAGAAACCACAGAGTCAGGTAGTTGTTGAAGCCACCTGGAGGTTTATCTGTGTCCTCAGAGTAATCACCTGAGTAGTGCAAATGGATGTGGAGCCTTCTAGGAACTTTTGAAAGGAAAGGTGTTGTAGAATGGAGGTAGATGATGTCGTATCCAGTCCAATCCCCACCATCTAGTCAGAGCTGAAGAAGCTTCTTGGACGAGAAGCGAAATGTCTTCAAAGAAAAAAGAGAAAGTCCAGTTGCCTCTTGAAAAGCACCTTTGACTTGGATGACTGAGCACACGTGGATCATTTTAGCTCTACTGGCATCAACGTGAAAGATTTCCTACAGCCTGAAGAAAAGGAAACCTGCCAGATAAACTTCTTTGGGCTTCAGACTGTTTCTTCAATGAGTCCGTATGGAAAAGGAAGGAAGGAGGTGGGGGGTTGATAAAGGGCTAAGCGTGGCCCAGCCATTGTGGACCGGTTGCTGTGTAAAGCATAGGAAGAACCAAAGCCACACCAAAAGAGTTTACAGCTAGTTCTCCACTTAATGAACACAATGGGGCCCAAAATTTCTGTGTTTAAGTAAAGCATTTGTTAAGTGAGTTGTGTCCCATTTTACGACCTTGTTACCATTGTTAAGTGAATCACTGCATTTGTTAAGTTAGTAACATAGTTAAGTGAATCTGACTTCCCTATCAACTTTGCTTGTCAGAAGGTCACAAAAGGTAATACTGTGACCCTTGGACACTGCAACCGTCATAAATATGAGTAAGTTGCCAAACGTCTGAATTTTGATTATGTGGGGAAGCTGCAATGGTGATAAGAGTGAAAAACCGTCATAAGTCACTTTTTTCAGTGCCATTGTAAATTTGAATTGTCACTAAATGAACTGTAAGTCAAGAACTACCTGTATTTATCAAACTTGTATGCCGTCCATCAAGCCGAAATTGTTTGATAAATTGGTTAAATCATCATTCTAGCCATTGCCTATCCACTGCAGGATGAAGGCCTCTTCAGCATGTTTCCAACCAATATTTATTTATTTAGTCAAGCATGTATTAGATAACAAATATAAGTATAAACATAATTATGAATACATGAAATGGATATGAATAAAAATAAATAAAAATAAAAGGGAACATTAGGACAGGGACGGTAGGCACGCTGGTATACAGTCTTAAGCTTTCATTTGCCAATTGGACCCACAATACTTGCTGATGTCGTCGATCCATCTTGTTTTAGGTCTCTTTTGTGGTTGCTTTTATCAAGTGGGATCCATTCTATGACTGCCTTGGTCCGCCTGCCATCAATTCTTCTTGCTATCTGACTATCCCATTTCCATTTCAATTCTTTACTCTCTTGATGATCTCGTATACTTTCATTTGTTCTCTAATTCACATGCAGGTCTTTCTATCTTGTCTTGCAATGCTGAGCATGTATCTTTCCATGACTTTTTGCGCCACTCGTAGCTTTTGCATCGATTGTGAACTGGTTGATTGTGAAATAAGATGGATAATTTCTACTGGATACATCTGTAGGCTATCAGGATTAACATCCTTAGCAGTAAGAACATTTGAGCAGTGGAACAAATTATCAACTGAGCTGGCTCCCATTCATTGAACTTGTTCAAACTGAAGCTGGACAGGCATCTGGGATGTGCTGAGCAAGGAGTTGAGTTGATAGCCTTAAAATGGCAGGTTTTAGCTCTGATTCTATAATTAATGGATTTTCAGGATGCTGCCAATACATCCTCAAGTTGCACATAATGACATATGGTAATCTGTAGTAAATTCCAAATCAAACTTCCTACTGGAATTCCTTTGATGAAGTTTGGCAGCTTTTAAATCTGGTAGTAATTGAAATTTAAATGCTTCCGATCTAGTTTCAATAGACCTTTGTTTGACTTGCTTATGAGCTCTGACAAAACAATACTGTTTACACTTCGCAGGAAATGTGCAAAGTTGCGTGAGAACCTTCAAGCCTGATTGAATACGGCAATGGAAGGGAGCACTGCATGGATGGGATGAATATCATTGATTCACCTGATTGCCATTCTCAGTGACCTGCAACACCTAGTCCTGTTAGAGGATGGGTCATTTTAAACCTGTTTAAAGATACAGGTAATCCTTGTTTACTGACTGCCTTGTGCATTGACTATACAGGTATGAGGTTACAACGGGGCATTATGACCATAGCAGCATTCTGTGGTCACATGAACTCCATTCACGTGCTTTGCAACCAGCTTGCAATAAGCAGACTTAATAAAGAAGGTGGAAGTAAAATCATAAATCACAATTACATTTTTTTGCTTAGTAACCATAGCATTTTGCTTAAGCAAAGGAGAACTAAGGTCATGAGCTCATTGAAATCACATGATTTTTTTTGCTTAGCACTAAGTTGCCAGTCCCAGTCATGGTTGCTAAGCAAGGATTACCTGTAAGTTAAGTAATCTTCTGTTAGCACAGATATTAGTGATATCTGATCTCATCTTGGAAATAATCTTTCCTGCTTATGCTAGCATTATTATTTGCCTTGCAGGGCAGGAGGTGTTACTTTTACATTACTCAAGTAGATTAAATGCTTACTACTTCATTCTCTGCTTGTATTCAGTTGCTCACACACCAATGCAACATTTGTTTCCCATCTCTTTAGGAGCTGCTGCTGTATTTCATCTGCATCAGCTAACTGGGCCACCTGGATCTGTTGAATGAGATATTGCACAGTTGTCTGCTTATATATCTGTTCCTGGAAGAAGAAAAGTTATTTTTGCCTTTGTAATAAACACATGACAATTCAATGCCTCATGTTATCTTTTTTGTTATGTTTGGTATACATATGTGTGAGTTTCTATATGTTTAGCTATGGGGAAGGGTTGGGTTAAACTAATGATAAACATGCAATATCTGAAGTAACCTCCACAATTTATGAAGAGTTATATTACCAGTTGAGCCAAAGAGCTTGTTTTACTGAGACTGCCTCAGTCTGATTATCATGTAGAAGTGGATGGTGATATTGGATGAAAAACCAAAGAAAGTGTGAGTGCAACAGATACTTTGTGCAGTAATGCCAATGAATGTCTTCCTAGTGGATTTTTGAAGTTTTTCAAATTAATGTTACTCAAAATGAAATGTGTTATCCTTGAGCTTATGGCATCAAAGCTAGGAGAAATACAGAAGATTCGGACTTGCATATTGGCTTTCAGAAGAGCAGATTTTGATGTATTCGGACAAAGTAGATTACATCCATTGACTTGAAATTCTTAAGGAGAAAAGCACCTGGGAAGGAGTGGAAAACTGGAAACAAATGCCAAAGGTGGAAATTATTCCTGTTAGAAAGAGGGGGAAATTGATCTCTATTTAGACCACTGTGATATATAGTTTTTTTCTGATGTATTTGAGAAGAAAAAGGGATAGACATAGAAAATAGGAGTATATAACCAAAGAACTATACTAGTCAGTTGCCAGAAACTATAGGATTTGGGTCAGTAAGGCATAAATTCAGAATGAACTGAGACTTCTATCAAAAGAATAAAGGGCTTTTTCAGATTTATCAGAAACAAAAAAGGCTGCGGAAATGTGAGGTAAAAGGAAGAGAATTGATAGTGGTTGATAGTTATATGGCAGAGTGACTTATATTTAATATAATAATTCTCTCAGGGGAACAAAGCCCTAGTTGATCACCTTTGTGCCACTCATGGATAGAGAAAAATGCAACTCAGAATTGACAAGGAAAGTACAAAAAACACATAGCTAATTTAAATCCACATCTCTAGAGCCAGATGAATTCCATTCTAAATTATTGAAGGGATTAGGAAAAGTGATTACAGAGCCACGAAGTGTAATTTTTGAGAGCTTCTGGAGGATTGGTAGCAGAGGTGGGTTTCAGCAGGTTCTGACCAATTCTGGAGAACTGGTAGTGGAAATTTTGAGTAGTTCAAAGAACCTGTAAATACCACCTCTGACTGGCTCCGCTCCCATCTATTTCTGCCTCCAGAGTCCCAGCTGATCGGAAGGAAATGGGAATTTTGCAGTAACCTTCTCCTGGAGTGGTGTGGGAATAGAGATTTTACAGTATCCTTCCCCTGCCACACCCACCAAGCCATGCCCACAGAACCAGTAGTAAAAAAAATTTGAATCCAACCACTGATTGGTAGGTCCCAGAAGATTGGAGAAGAACAATTGTCCCAAACCTCAAAGCAAAAGCAAAGGAAATTAAGGATCTGTCTGTCACTTTGACATCAATTTTGGGCAAGATTCTTGGGCAGATAATTAAACTGCATGTTTATGAACACTTTGGTAGAAATGTAACAATTAACAAAAGCCAGCATGCGTTTGCCATAAATAATGTCAGGCTAGCCTCTCTTTTTTCCTGACAGAATTGCTGTCTTAATAGATTTTGGAAATGCCTCAGACATAGTGTACCTTGATCTCAGCAAATCATTTAGAAGTGTTTCTCATAATATCCTTAATATAATTGCAAAATATAAGATGTGCATTACAATGGTTAGATTGAATTATAATTGGCTGAGTGACTGTACCCAAATACCTGCACAACAGATTAGAATATATTAGAATAGGATCAAGTGGAATGCTGCAGAGTTCTGTCTCAACATTTTTATGAATGATTTGCATGGAAAGGATTGAGGGAATGAAATCAAATCATCAGAAAATGAAAGACAGAGGCATAAGATGTGAGAAGCTGGCTTGGTTGTATATGTGTGAAAATATTGGGGGGTCTGTAGTTGATCACAAATATCATCCAACAGAGTGAAGGAGCTGATAAAAAGACATGCTATTCTGAGATACGTTAACAGGAGCATAGATCAGGAAGTAATTTTATTTGGGTTCATTTCTAGATGCTGCACTCTAAAAAGCACATTGACAATTGTAGCTATTTTGCAAGGGGGGATGCCAGAATGATGAGGAATCCAGAAGGAAAGTCCTGTGAGGAGTAGTTAGGGACTGTGTATAATTAGCCTGCAGAAGACAAGACTAAGACAAGACCATTATTGCGCTAGATAAATTTTGCAGTTCAAGTCTGCAATCAAACTCATTTATTCTTATTACATGCTGTTTTTCAATTACTGGGATATCTAGCCATTAGCTATACTGCTTAGAATTGTTGGAAATTTTAGTGCAATAATATTTGGAAAGCCAGATTTCCTGTTCTAGACTGACTTTCCCTGATTTCTTCTTATATCCTGTTGTAATTTTCTGTCTCTGAAAAAAGAAGGCAGTTTAACAATACTTTAGATATGTCTATTTGGAAGAAAGTCACACTTAATCCAATGAAGTCCATTCTTAGGTGTATAAGGACTGCAGGCCATCAGCAAATCCAAGCATTTAAAGGAGGATTAAACACAAATGTCAAGCCATAGCATGTTCTAAGCAAGGGATCTTCTAGGTATTATTTACTCAAATTTATATTAATGCTAGTCAATACGATTAGTGAAGCAAGGTAATGGGAGTGGCAACAGGAAAGTTCATGTATTATCTATACACAATATAGAGGAAGCAACATGCCTCCATCAGTATTTTAAGAATGATGAACTGGCAAATTTATATTGGGAAACAGTATTTGGCCCCCTTATTCTGAAAAAACATGAAGGAATTTATTAAAGGAGTGGGACCTAATTTGAGACCTAATTTAATAGTGGCTGATCAGCTATTTTTATCTATGTTTTTCCAAGTTAACTTTAGGGATTGGATATATTGAAATGTTTTTGTGCTTTGTATTTTTACCATGGAAACATCCTAGAGCCATTTAAATAGGCATTTCACTTTAATTTTTAATCAATTAAATTTAAATTTGATAAAAACTTTAATATTAAAATGAAGAAATATAAACAATATTTGGTATTGTATTAAAGTTCTACACGATCAAATTATTTCTGTGGTAGATAACAGCCTACATCCACCAAGAGGTTCTATGTCTGTCAGAAAAAAAATCATTATTTCATTTCTTAGCTGGGAAAAATTTCAGAGCTTTTTGCCTATCATTTTATTACTAGGATGATATACACATTTTAAAAAGATGTATAATGTGCATTTTTTATAGTGAGATTTATTTATTTTCCTCCTAGAATGATACATTTTACGTACTGCTTTATAGTACAGGTCATCCTTGACTTCCCTGCACCATTCATTTAGTGACCATTCAAAGTTATGACACTGAAAAATTCTGTTTATATATTCTTGCATTCCTCTGCTATAGTTAATCGAAGAGGTGCAAAGAATTTGTGTTGGACTGATTCTTGTGGTAGGTATCTTTAGAACAGAGGAAGAGAAGGGTTTCCACTAAAGGTCTGAACCTGAATTTATATCCTCTTGAATATTAGTGCCTGACCTCATTCCAGAATCTCGTAAGATCTAAACATACTTTTCAGAACAGCAAGACATGAGCTGAGATGGTTCACTAGTCAAGAATAACAAAGGCAAGGCAAAAAGAAAGAAAAGACTCTAAGCAGCTAAAATATGGGGCAAGAATGCACTTGTATGAAATACTGCATGGAAAAAGTCAATTCAGAGATGGGACAAAAAACAGCGAAGTGAAAATAGTGTCCTAGTCCTTAAAACCAAATACAGTAACAAGCTCTGAACTCAAATGAGACAATAAAATAATGGGTCTGCCTCCAGGAGCTAATCAACAACCATGGGAAGGTCTTCAAATGTACAGTCTGAAATTATTCTCTAGGGTTATAAGTGATGTTAGTAAAAAAAGAAATAGAATCAGCTACTGGTACAGAAGAGACAACAAAGTCTAACATGATGTATACTTATTAATCATTTAGTTCATTAGCATGGGCAGCACATCTGTTCTTCATCAGGAAAGAATGCTTTGTGCTAATGCTAGATCAATCCCTTCCTGTCCCTGTCTGCTTGCTGCATGTGTGATGCACTCTTTCGTGTGTGCTTAATCTGTCATCAATTTAATCTAAGTGTGGGGTGAATCCATTATATGTTGTGAAAGAAATCAAAGCCTGGAGTGCAAGCAGGACAAACTCATTGCATGCAACTGCTTTTTAGGGACATAGAACGGCATACAGTTTACCCTTAGGAAATTTATTACATGTTTTAATTTCATCTGAAGTATTTTAACTCTTGCAGCTGGTTTCATTTAATAAAATACATGGCCAAAATGCCTACTTCTGTGCCCTGTTTTCCAAGTGAATTCTCCCTTCTGGGACTCATTTTAAAGTTGTCACTCCCTCCATTGTGTAATAGAAGATGCTGCTATATGTATTTCAATGAGACATTCAAACATTAAGGGATCTGTAGCCATTAACAAAAGGCAAATCAGAAACTGTTGGGGCTGAAATCATCATAAATGTTTCTGTAATAAAATCCAGATGTTTGCCATTTTTAGTGTTGTGTGAACTGTCAGCTTGCCTTGCTAATGGTACATGTCATTTTCAGGAACCTGCAACTGACACTTAAACATAACAATTAGCTGGCAATATGGCCCTGAAAATTAAGTCTTTGGATGCTGTTCACAAACCGCCGAAGTACTTTCCCACAGATTACTTTACAATCTACAATAGGGCCAATTCATGACTAAGGAGTTTATTCTCACAGGCACTTCAGCATTTCAACTTTTCCTGCATCAATCATTTGCAAGTTGATGTGTTCCTCTGCCAGTTTGGTCTACATTCAGTGTTGATTCTCTGTTGGTACTTCACTACAAGAACTCAAATGTTTTCATTTTCCTGGCATATCTAAATATCATCTACATAATCAGTTTCTTATGGTTATGGATTGATTGGAGTAAGGCAATTTCCTAAGAAACCGTGTCTTCTATTAACATGAAAATGTATATAGAATTGATCCATATAAACACATAGAAGACAATATATGTAACTCAGTGTTGAACTGTGGAATCTTTGCTGCTCTCTAAGTTGGGTTATTTGCTTGTAGATGCCTCATTAGGTACCATCATTATGTTAGTAAATATGGAGTTTGATTCCTATTTATATATAGCAGCTTGCCCTACCAGTGTTGGCGTGGGTGTAGTTTTCTCCTTGGAGGTTCCTTGATTAGAATATTATCTGCTTGATTGTTTGTCTGGTGTTAATTGTTGCTTATCTGTGTAAAGGCTGCTGAAGAGGTTCTGGTCTTTTGGTTCCTTCTTAGTTTTTTAATTGTCCCTTTTGAATGTGTAAATATGGTTTATCTCTATGGCTCTAGTGCTGGGTTTTTTTTGTAATTCATTGGGGGCATCTTTACACGATAGTGTAAAGATGTATCAATTTATGTCATAATTGGAAGAATCACCATTTCATTTTGATGCTGCCTTAAATAATCACATTACATTATTCATATAAGAAGTGCATTGGTTTCCAAAGTATTTTGAAACACAATTACTCTTATCAGCTGCATGTTCTAGATCAGATTATCGGCATATCTGTCTCCTTTGTTTTAAGAGAAGTGATATTGTTTGTTTCCAGTTTTAAGAATCGTTTGTTACATTCTTGCTATGCTACTGCTTCAGTGATTTCAATACAATTCTGTGTTTTAATTTTGTATGTACATTTATTTTGAGACATATGTTTTAATATCATTTTATTTGCTTAATAAAATATCCAAATTTGTATGCCTTTTTTTTTACTTATTCCAGAGTGCAAGCCTAAATGAAAGATGAAGATTTTGGCATTATGAGGCAACATTTTCTTGTTCATCTTTGGTATGCTGATATCTTCAAATAAACTCACCAGCAATTCAGCTTATACCAAGGATGCAATCCAATTTTTTTGAAGCATTTAATCTATGTGAAATATTATCCTCAATTTGAGAAATCAATTCTTATTAACCTAGTACACTCAAGATCATGAACAAAATTTTCACTACTTTACTTGTTGATAAAAACTAAGTTCAGGATTTGCCTTCCTTAGAAACTCTTAAAGGCCATGCTTTGTGAAGATTCTTCCTAAATATTATTCCAGGATTTGTCATGTATATGTTTATGAAGGCACCTGGTCTCACGTCATGTGGCAGATTTGTGCACTGATATGTATTACAGAAATGCCTTATGATTCATTACATGCGCCAATTGATTTGCATGGAAAAGGAACCCAGCATTTTGCTATATGTCAAAGAATGCTTTTCTTGATTAACTTCATGCTGAGATTGACTGGCAGAAGCTCATTTAAAGAGTTTTCATCTTCTCTTCTGGCAAGTGTGGGTGTGCACAGTGGACATATGGAAGGAGCTTTTTGTGCATCAGCTGTTGGGATTTATGTCATTATGATGCTTTTCTCCCTTCTGTGCACATTAAAAATATGATTGATACGAAAAATGTGATAGTACGGTAATCCTCACGCTGAAGAATTTGCTTATTTCTTGAAAAAGGTTCAAAGAAAATTTGAGAGTTAATGCCAGTTAACTTTGACTTTCAAATGTGCAGTTTGTTAACTCTTTTATTTATAGAACTGAAAGTCTGCCAATGGCAAATCTAAGCCAATTCCTTCTACTACACTGAAGTAATATAACTTAAACCTAGATCATTATTTTTATATCTTACCTTTCTTTGTTTGATATTATTTTCAAGTTGTTTCAATGTACTTCTGATCCTTCAAAATGATAACCACTGATATATCTCTCCATATGTACTTGTACTCATGTTGCACCTGCTTGAACCATGGTGCTATTCTCCAACTCCATGGAGTAGATAAGTGGGTTTGCAGATAGGACACAACAGAAAGGCTCACAGGATATGACATACTACTATGTAATGTAGTCTTGATTGCTTCGGACTGTAATCTTGATTGTACAAAACATTGTAGAGTCCTCTTTGTCAGTCTAAGATCAAGTATAGAATAGTAAAGTAATAGGGAAAAGTAATAGAGAAAAACTGCACCTGTGTGGTATGTCAAAATTTAATCTATGCTGTATTAGCAACTCTTCCAAAACTGTTACATCAAGCTGTTTCTTTTATTGCAGCTATCAACCATTATTTTATCAATGGAAAATAAAACTGACTTCCTTTATTCTCTGCCAAAAAATCCCTCCCCCTTTTTTTGCCAAGGTTCTTATAAATGGAATACTATTGCTAAAATATTTTTCAAGGAGAGAAATTTTCTAGAAATTTAAGTCACTTTAAGTGCCCAATACCATGTTCAGTAAAGTCAATATTATTTTAACTCTTTCCAATTATTTATTTTCTCCAGCCATCTAATTAATGACATACAAATGGTATGAATACTATTTTCCTTCTATGCACTCAACAGAAATCAATGAAACTGTTTTTTTCCTTAGTTGCTGCTCTTTGGACTTATTAAAGTCTGGTGAGGGATTGGAAGACTCTTAGAAAGGGTTCATGTGATTTTGAGTGCTGCAGATGGAAGGTGATTGGTAAAAATATAATTTTGTATTAAAGGGAAAACAACTTAGGGCCTAAGCCAATTTTTTCTCATTTTTTTAAAACTCGAAAACATGTTAAATAAAATACCTTTAATCAGTCTGAGCCTAGGCAAAGATGGCAATCCCTCGATTCCCAGAGCTCTAAATCTGCTGGAGAACTCTGCCTTGTGGTCTTCTCACAGGGAGCTATTGTATGGAGCATATGTGGGTGATTTCAAGTCCTCTCCAAACCCAGAGAGAAATTATCAGGCCCAAAGCCAGAGACAATACAGCAAAATCCAATTGAGTTCAGTCCTTTACTATTGACATCTAAAGGACAGAATCTTGCCAAACTACTAGCTGTATTCTGAGAGTTTCTAGGATGTGGCTACTCTGGACCTAGCCAGTTTGAGCTATTTATTGGTATTTGTTGGCTCAAGATCCAGATGGATCTTGACAAACATGAACATCAGGCCCTATCTAACAAAATGAAATTCAATGTAAGGTTTTCACTTAGGCAAGAAAAATCAAATGTACGGGTACAGATTAGGTGAAACCTAGCTCAATAGCAGTAACTATGAGAGGGATCTTGGAGTCCTAGTGGAAAATCACTTACATATGAGCCAGCAATGTGCAGCAGCAGCCAAAAAAGCCAACACAATCCTAGGTTACATTAATAGAAGGATAGAATCAAGATCACATGAAATATTAGTACCACTTTATGAAGCTTTAGTAAGACCATACTTAGAATACTGCGTCCAGTTTTGGTCACCATATTGTAAAAAAGATGTAGAAACTCTGGAAAGATTGTAGAAAAGAGCAACAAAGAGGATTAGGGGACTGGAGGCTAAAATATGAGGAACAGTTGCAGGAATTGGGTTTGTCTGGTCTAGTGAAAAGAAGGACTAGGGATGACATGATAGCAGTGCTCCAGTATTTGAGGGGCTGCCACAAAGAAAAGGGGGTCAACCTATTTTCCAAAGCACCAGAAGGCAAGACAAGAAACAATGGATGGAAAACTAATCAAGGAGAGAAACAACCTAGAACCAAGGAGAAATTTCCTAACAGTGAGAACAATTAACCAATGGAATAGCTTGCCTTCAGAAGTTGTGAGTGCTCTATCACTGGAGACTTTTAAAAAGAGACTGGACTGCCATTTGTCTGGAATAATATAAGTTCTCCTACTTGTGCAGGGGGTTGGACTAGAAGACCTCCAAGTTCCCTTCCAACTCTGTTATTCTGCCTTCTTCTGCCCTCTCCCATCCAGCTCAGGACTGCAGTCTCTTAATCCAGACCTCTTTTTGGAAAAGCTTTGTGTTGCTAAAACTTTTCCCCACTGCTCCTCCACGTGCCCATTTCATCACAGGAATTCTGAGAAGCTAGTCCATTTACCAGCTCCTCACTCCACACAGCCATCAGCTTCACTGTCGGTGAATCCATCTTCAGTTTGCCATTGATTTCCTGGAAGTCCAACAATATAATTTATATTATTAAATC
Source organism: Ptyas mucosa (assembly GCA_012654045.1). Classification (NCBI taxonomy): domain Eukaryota; kingdom Metazoa; phylum Chordata; class Lepidosauria; order Squamata; family Colubridae; genus Ptyas; species Ptyas mucosa. Next base: position 19,336,337 of record WNWU01000001.1, on the reverse strand, counting down.
ATTTTGCTACATCAATCAGCAGGAAATAGATTTTTCTTTTCTCTGCTGAACTGATTCAGTTGGATTAATGAAGATGTAATAAAATTGATATAATTCCAATGTAATAAGTAATAGATCAGATCTCCCACCTGTAAATTACCACAAATGCATAAACAGTATGTAATGGGTAATCCTTTATGTTTCCATCAAATAGGCTGTTTGTGTTGTATGAAAACAAAATTATATGAACGCTTATCTCAGAGGGATGTAAAAGACTATAAATAAGATGACATTCTTTTTCCATCTTTAAGAGATTGGTACCACTTAAGCAATTTAAATTTGTGTACTTATTCTTTATTTTGTCTAAAATCTTTAAAAAGTAGTCCTCCAATAATGAATGGTAATTTAAGTCATTCAATAGTTCCTGATCTAATAATGCAAGTTGTAAAACAGTTCTAGACATGAATTCACCTATCCACTACGGTTAAATTGTTTGTGGAGACATTGTTTTGCCAAATAAGTGTCATATTTTTCTTAATTACTGAAAGTCATATTTTCTTTAAATATGATTGTCTGACTGGCCTCTGTTCTAAGAGCTGGCCAGTCCATATTCTGCACAGTGGTTTCTCTTGAAAATATTTATTTATTTATTTATTTATTTATTTATTTATTTATTGGTTTGATTGATATGCCGTCCTTCTCCAGAGACTCAGGGCGGCTTACAATGCATTAAGCAATAGCCTTCATACTTTTGTATATACCTGCTTAGTAGGGCTTTTGCCCCCCACTAAGCGGTTTTCTTTTTATACAAAGTCAGCTTATTGCCCCCACAATCCGGGTCCTCATTTTACCTACCTCGGAAGGATGGAAGACTGAGTTAACCTTGAGCCTGGTGAGATTTGAACTTGCAGTAATTGCAGGCAGCTGGCAGCTAAGTGCTACTTAACAGAACTTTAGTTTGCTGCGCCACCAAGGCTCTTCACCAATAGAAATAATTTGTTGCTTTTTGGCTCAAGTTTCTGAGGAAAGATTTAGGTCTGGTGCAGGAGTGTAGATCCACAATAGCTTGTCTTCAGGAGAGATATGGTAAAGCGCAAAAGCAGATCCTATGACCATGGCAAAGACAAGGTACTGGTGAGTAGACTGGTTCCTTGGAACCACTCCTGATAAGGAAAGGATGAGGAATTGACCACATGTACTCCAGATGGCTACTTTCCACAGGTTGGAGCACCAGAAGATGACAGAATTAGCCAATTTGCTTGCAACTGTGTCTGTGACTTCTAGAGGGCACTCAGTTTGCAAATCTCACTTTTTAATCCCTTTTAATTCATCACTAACCACTTTTCTAAGCTATAAGACACCTTGGGAATGACAAGTTGGAAAACTCTAGGTAAGTCTGCCTTCAGTCCTGAACAAAAAAAAATGTAATAAGAAATTTAAGAATTTAAAGAATCTGAAATAAACAGCAAAAGGCTAAATAAGATTTTGATCTTAGAAAATTATAAATGGACTAAGGATACAAATAAAATTGGAATATTGAGATTTTTACATTCAGGTTTGTGAATTAATTATAAAATAACAAATAGTTTTTCATGGAAAATAGATCCTATTTTGATTTTTACAAGATACAACATAAATAAATAATTTTATGATTTCAAAAACTGGACACTAGAGGGGACTAAAGATTTTAGGTAGAGGAAAGATATATAGGCCTGTAAGGTGGTGCAAAATGTTATGACAATAAAAATACTGGAGGAAACTTTTGAAGAATGCAATTAGAAAATCGTAGCTACAATATCAATTTCAAGTCAGTAATGATGTTTGTTTCTCTGGACAGACTATGTCCAAAAGATGTTATTTAAAAATGTTAGATCAAATTGTATCTAACACACGGGTATCAAACTCTATCATGTCATGTAACATATTTGATGTATCACAACATTGTTTTGCCTTTGTGGAGCTGGGGTGGGTGTGGCCTGCATGTGACGCTTTCGGCCTGTGGGCCGCCAGTTTGACAAGCCTGATAACAAGATAGAGATGGTATTGAAAGTGGGTTTACAAATGACAGGCCATGAGAATGATTTAGAAAAGGATGTTTCACTGGATCTACAAAAGAAACTAGCTGAGGTTTTAAAATTTAAAAGGGAAATACAAATGACAAACCAAAAGACTGACATGGATGTTTTTTTCCTACTAGATTTACAAAAAAGGCTTTTAAGAGCCTTGAATAAATGTGGGATGGGACAAAGAAAAAATGAAGAAAAATAAAATCCTGGTTTTGAATAAACTAAAAATTAAGGCTGTTAGAAGTAAAAAGGGAGGAATGTGAAGTTGGTTTATTTGATTGGGGTTAAAATATGTTATTTCTGATATACTTTATGGATTTTGTGCTGACACCAAAACTGAAAAGGTAAAGTTTTATGGATTTGCTTATAAATAAAAAATAGGATATGGGAGGAAGAGATCTCTGTTTAACCTTATAAAGGGGCGAAAAGTTACTAAATTTGTTGTGATCAAGGCTGGAAATAATTTATTTATATCTTTCTTTTTCTTTGTTATATTTTTTCTTTTTCTCTCATTCTCTTATTCTCTCTCTTTTTTCCTTTTTCCTTTCTTTCTTTGCAATTTTTTTACTTCTTTCTATTATCTTTTCTTTCCTTAAGGGCTAGATTGTATTAGTTTTTACTATTATAATTAAATACATACATATACATATACATATATACATACATACATATACATATACATATACATATACATATACATATACATATACATATATACATACATACATACATATATATATATATATATATATATATATATATATATATATATTCCACACAGAACATGTACATTTGATTATAATCAAATCTTGCTTATAATAGTAAAATTTTCTGAACCTGCTGAATCTGGAAAACAGCGTACACGAGAGATGCCACTAGACACATTTTGGAAGTTTTATTAGGATTCTTGTCAAAGGGATTACTACTTAATCTTCTTGTCACTTTTTAGTTCGCCGAGCTTAAATAGCTTGAATATCCTTTTCTGCAACCTTTCCAGCCTGATATCTTCCAAACATCTCAGTCTCTAACACAAAGAACATCCAGGTGCTATCCTTTACTACTGTTAGTTGTCTGAGTGATTGTCCTAACAAATTTAAAAGATGCTAGACTCTGCAAGACTGCTTTAGTACAATGGTGGCTGAAATTCTGGGAAAGTAGTCTCAAATGTACCTGGAGGGCTCCAGTTGGGAAAGCTTGCTTTGCTGGATGTGGTTCACGTAGCACATTATACTTTCTAGACATGCAAAAAGCAGTAGAACACCTGCTGGTCATTAGAAGATGTACAAAACAGGCTTCTTATGTTTGAGGCAAGCCTGGCCATGCTGTGAAGAAAAGAATGGGGTCTTTGCCAAAGATTGTGTGTGTTTTCTGCCACAATCGTACTGTGTACACCCTAGCCTTAAAAGCATGCATAGTATCAGCCTGAGGTTAGGTCTCCCAAATGAATCTGTCCCAAACCCTGTTTTAAATCAGAAAGAAGAAGAACTTAATTCCTCTGAGATGCTTCTCCAGAGTTCCGTAACAGGAGGCTCTGTGTTTTGGATTTGTTACCATTCACTCCCCGCTAAACGCCACTGCTTTCTCAAGGGCGTGATCCAACTCATATGGAGGTAGGCAGGCATTCTTCTCTGACTCAAAGGCTTTGGCTCCTGATCAAAGAATTTGCCTAAAGAAGAAAGGGCCCCCAATAAAAATGGCTTTGAAAGAAGAGGGACAAAAGGGCAGACATATACCTGCAGCTGTTCCTCCTTCCCCCCTCCCCTGGGACTTTATAGCTTGTTCACTCAGCGCATTCAGTAAATGAGTCTAATTGCTGAACAGTGGCATAGCCTTCAAATGTGAGGCTAGATCTGAAACAAGATTTCCTAAGTACTTCAGCAAATTGTAAATCTGTAGAGGGTCAGGCCTACCAACAAGAAGGCAACTGTAATTAGATGTAATATTCGGTACATCTAAATTCATTCTGTGAGGGTCTGTCGGTCTGTCTGTCTGTCTGTCTGTCTGTCTGTCTCTGTCTCTGTCTCTGTCTCTGTCTCTGTCTCTCATTTCTGTCTGTCTCTCTCTCTCTCTACCTACCTACCTACCTACTTACCTTCCCTCCCTCCCTCTCTTCCACATTTCAAGAAGGTCAGGATGGCATTTATGAATTTACATACCCTTGTTTCCCCCAAAATAACACATCCCCTGATTTGAGCGCATGGCAATAAGGCTAAGCACTTATTTCAGGGTTCAAAAAAATATAAGACAGGGTCTTTATTTCAGGGAAACATGGTATATACCCCTATCTGACGAACTACCGCACAACAGCAGGCCTATTTCACTGTCAGAGCTCCTCACAATCCTGCTATCAAAATTCACTTTTGGTGAAAGAATGCTGAATTGATTGTATGGTTTTCATTCTTTTCTTTTTTTAATAGACAGAAAAATAGACCCAGAAAGTTCCCAAATAGCATAGGGTTTCTCTTTTATTATACAGAATTCAAATCCCACAAAATTAAAATGTTTGCAAAAATCTGGTACAAGTATAAAAAAGTCCTTTTTTTTTCTTCTTTTCTTTTTTCTTTTAAATGTAGAATTGTAGAATCAAGTTTCCATCTACCCTCACAAGAGGCCAATGAAGCAAGTTAAACTTTGAGAGAACATTGCATGGCAAACTTTGAATCTGAAATAAGTCTTTGTCTCTCTCAAGTATTGGTTTCATCATCTGGAGTCATATATGAAACATTTATAATGTAAGGTCATGTTTGCAATGTGAGATGATTTTACTCTTCCATACTTAGCGATAATTACATAAAAAAAAGGTGGAAGTTTTTTTGGGGGGTGGGTGTTTGGAGGGATTAGGTACAATATAGGGGGATTACAAATGGATGATGTTAAGTCCTACTGCCCTCTGTTGGATTACCAAATCAATACCGACCCAATTGTTCTTACCAAAAGTGAATTGCAAACTACTTTCAGTGGTGGCGAGTTAGCCTCTCCAAAGGAGAAGCAGAGAAAAAATGACTCAGAAAATGCTCTCCTCCAATGCAGAAGTGAGATAAAAAATATCTTTGAGGTGACTGCTTAGCTGCCAGAATAGATTAATTGATAGCTGCCTGTTTGCAATCATCTTGGTGTCAATAAAAGTGGCAACTTTCTAAAGTACATGCAGGATTTTCCTCAGGTAAATTACACATTGTTAGCAGACTATTGCAAACTATGAATGAATAAACCATAGTTTCATAATTTCATCCACAAGAAATCTCTTATAGGGTCATTAGTTTTCATGAATATTCTGACCTGACCCCATTTTTTCCCCTTTTTCTTTTTTTAAAAACCTTCTGGTGGTTTTCTGAGCAAGTTACCCTACTCTTATGTAGCATGAGGGATTCCTCTTTTTAACACTGAGACACTATAGACTTTTACTAGAATTAAAATAAAGTTTGCAAATAATTATTACTTTAGAAATAACAGAATATGTGACAAGCAACTGGACACAGCTAATTATCAGAATAATCACTTCATTTATATACAATAATCTTAGTTCCAAACATTTGGGATGAGGCTGTAATTTTAGCATAATGGGCAAACTCTGTCCCACTTCAGCAGGGCTGATCAGAATAGATCAGAATAGAGCTGGAAGGGACCTTGGAGGTCTTCTAGTCCAACCCCCTGCTCAAGCAAGGGACCTTATACCGTTTCAGGCAAATGACTGTCCAGTCTCTTCTTAAAACTGCCAGTGATGAAGCACCCACAACTTCAGAAGGCAAGCTGCTCCACTGATTAATTGTCCTCACTGTTAGGAAGTTTCTCCTCAATTCCAGGTTGCTTCTCTCCTTGATTAGTTTCCATCCATTGTTTCTTGTCTTGCCCTTCTGGTGCTTTGGAAAATAAGTTGACTCCCTCCTCTTTGTGGCAACCCCTCAAATACTGGAGCACTGCTATCATGCTTCCACTAATCAACATTTGTTTATGAACATCATTCTCTGAACTGTCTTCTACCTCTACCTGATTTCCAAGACAATTTGTTTTTTATTTGATCTTCAGAAGCTTGCAAAATAATGTCAGGAGCAATTGGGGCAGAAACAAGCTTTGTTTTATTCTTTTTTAAAAAAATCATCTCTGTTGAACATTCTTTACTGGAACTGTGATGCAGCTTGCAGAACGAAATATGAATACAAAAGCATTCTGGAATGCAGACTTCATGCCACCATTTGTCTGGGGTGTAATCTGAGAGTTGCAACATGTGTGAGAACTAACAAAGAGCCACAGCCAAATGTCACCTTTGCCCACTAGAGGATTGGACATTGCGGGATCTGTTAACACATGCCTGGTAGAAGATATTGTCCACATGAGGCTTATGGCCCATTAAGTCAAACATAGCCTATAGTCTGTGGATTTTCTTTGGTATAAGAAACATAGTTGTATAGGTCTACTCTAAATATAAAAATGTACCATTACAGCAGTCTCCCAGAATTCCAAATCCCCCAGTAGACTGATTCCCATTATATCCCCAGTGGACTTGTGGATCTTGTAATTTAATACATCTAGAACATGGATGTCAAACTCAATCACATTACATGACGTACTGTGATGTATTGTGAGGTATTTTGCCTTTGCGGAGCGTGGGTGGGTGTGGCCTGCATGTGACGCATCTGGCCCATGGGCCACCAGTTTGACAGGCCTGATCTAGAAGGTGCCATATTGAGGAAATTTGCCTTGCTTTGTTGGAAGAAATGTCCATCTGGGTTCAGTTCCAAGTGGGGAGAAAGACACTGGAAACATGGTGGCTGTTTGGAAAGATGGTTTTTAATGGTGGACAGGACCACATGGTTTGAGATCCTGGGCAAAAAAGCACATGGAGTGGAGAAAGTGATATATTTATACACTCTCTTGGGCCCTGCCTAAGAGTTTCCTGTTTCCGTACAAGAAATGTATCCCATTGACTGTCAGACTCCCAGGGGTGGGGGTCTTAGCTAGGCTGTAGGCTGTCTGTGTCTCAGGCTTGGTTGAGCCTTGCTGGGTGATGTAATCTTCCCAGGTGCCATGTGGTGAGATGGGTAGAGGGCTAATCCTATCATGTTCTGAGGGCCATGTCTTAATCTCATCACCCTGGAGCTGAAGGGGGAGGGGCAGGGAGCTGGAGGAAGCTGCTTTGTCTTTAAAAGCATGCTTCTCCTTTTCTCATCCAGGGAAATATCATATTCTGCCTCTTTAATATTTCCTAGACTATTTTATTCTTCTAGGAGGGGGGTGCTCGCTAACTTCCTACAGCTTCATTGCATGACTCTAAACAGATATATTTACATGAGTCATAATTAAGATTTAACATGGTTAACACTGCTGTTCATTCTCTCCATTCATTTGTACTATAGCGCAATGAGAAAGGTTATTTTTAGGGGATCTGCAGTTAAAGCTGTTTGTTAATTTCTTGGTGCTTAGCTTGTAGCGCTGGCTTTACATCTTAAACAGCTCCCTAAAAACTAGTGTGCGGACTCCAGAAAAAAAGTTGCCATAAATTATAACTTTTCATTTAAATAGGGTATTGCTTATATAGCCCTTGGCATGAAAAAGAACTGTATTCTATATTGCCATATAGAAACATGTTTGTTGCATTACAGCCAAGATGTTCAGGATAATTTTTTCCTTTAATAAAGAATTACCAGAAAATTTGTATAGTCCATGCAAACAATTCATTCCAATCTTTTATGCTAGTTTTGGGGACAATAAGGTCTGCAATTATATTCTTAGACAGTCTCAGTGTTATTCTGAGGATCTTGCTTTTCATTACCAAATCATGACTACCAGGCTTCATACAAATCAGTGCTTGAATTAGATGGTTTTCAAATCTGAAGTCCTCCTCATCAAACAACAGCAGGTATCAAGGTCTAACGCTTTTGGTCCTGACTGAAATAAGTGTTTGGTCTTATGGCCACGCACTCAAAAGCCCAATTGGGCTTATTATCAGGGGATGTCTTATTTTGGGGAAAACAGGGTATATTTGGCCGGGAATGCTTATCAAATCTACAAGTACACAGAATTGGGCAAATTAGTTAATATTCTAGAACAGTGTTTCTCAACTCTGACAACTTTATGATGCATGGATTTGCTGATAAAGTGGTTGGAGAATTCTGGGAATTGAAGTCCACATATTTTCACTTAAAAAACAAAAATCAAATGGATCGGATGAGAACTCAGCAACAGTACTTGTGCAAAGGTCTTGGAGTAGTAATTGATTAGGAATTGAATACAGCTCCATATATAAAAAGATAAAAGTAATTTGAGGTTATATAAATGCAGTTTCCATTTCCAAATCATGGGAAATTTTTAGTAGTTCTGTTTACTCCACACTGAGCAGACCTCACCTTGAGTATTTCGGAGGAGCTGGAATGGGATCAGAGGAGGACAATGAAGATGATTGAATGATTAGAAATTATATTCTATGAAAAGAGATAAGAGAAACTGGGCCTGTTTAGCCTTGAGAAGAAAAGACCGAGAGCAAATATGATGGTGCTCTTCAGTTACAGGAATGTGTTAGAGCCTGTTTGGGAGGCAAAAATCTTTAGCATGTAACTGATTAATGTCTTATCAGTTTCAGGCAGCAGCACAAGCCTGTGGGAGGATACTAGTCAATTAATTAAAACCACTGAGTGGCTGCTTGTTAACTTGTGGTTAGTGCTTATTCAGGAAGCATGGTGCCATAGAGAAAAGCCATACAGTCAAACATTGATTATATTTGACTATAAGGCTAAGACTGCCAGATGAAGGACATGAGGATAAAAAGGAGGATATGTCCTTCTTTTGCTGGAGGTCTCCAAATCCTGTCTCAGAATAGTAGGTCAGAATTTTTACTTAGCAGTAGGCAGGAAGTATGTTGATGGATAATATGCATAGGCATTAAGAAGACCAAGCATTCAAGGCAATAAAATGAACAAACCAGTATCATTCTGCCCATTGTCTCCTATGGTGCATAAATCAGAAAAACCAGAGTAACAAAACAGATTAGGATTCCTCATTACTGTGATACAATAATTATACAGTGGATGGAGTTGTTTTGGTTTGCTAGCCGTGGGCATTGTTAGGAAGAACTACTGAATCTGATTTAAGCAATCCATACTAATATATTGATTGCCCCTTGATAAGTTGTTCCATGCCCCCCCTCCCAAAAAGACCTTTGCATTTCCCTATAAGTCATGTTCCAACACTATAATGATCTAACTTCAACCTAGTGCAATTTAAAACAAGATAATTAAACCATCTGGGTCCCCCAATATTATTGCAGAGTTATTCATCATCTTTATTTACCTTTTGACTTTTTTTTGACAATAATTTCTATTTTAGCACAAATATCACACTGTTTTATGACGTCTGTAATTTAACAAGATCACAAGGGCATAAATAATACAATGAATAAAACAAAATCTCTTTAAAAAAGTTAACATAATACATCAACAATTACTAGAGTATTCAGTAATTAAATTGTCAAGGAAATCAGGCAAAAGCGTGGACAAATAGATAAATTTTAATTGAGATTACATCCTGGGAATCTGCCTAGATTAATCTATATTATGGCTGTCAGTACTAAAGCTGTTCTTTTCCACATCACTGCTAAATGACATCACTAAACAGTAGCACAGTTAGCAAAATCTCTCAATGGAAAACAAGGTAGGACTGAGGAGGCTCACACGGATGAAGGCAGCTTTATTAGATTATCCAGCCCCAAGCTGCTAAGGTTATTATCTCTAAAATAGTTTAATGGGCCATCCATGCAGAACTGCCATCATAGAACTCTCTGCAGCTACTTCAGTCTCTACTGTTTTCAGCTGTTGGACTACTATTGCTCTTTAGGTTGACTGCTACTTCAGTGATAGAAAGAGTGTTTGTATATTTTAGGTAATTGTATTATTCCAGGAAAGGATCTAAAAAAATAGCTTTAGGGGAGACTTACTATGCATGCCCTTCATATTATGCTTTCCTTATTTAAAACTAAGGGAAAAATTATATCTTACTGTTCTTCCTAGATGTACGGTGGGGAGATCTGGCAAAGCGGGCATACTCCAGGTTCCCTTGGTAAAGTGGTATCACTTGGTGGGTCCTAGGAACTGTGTCTTCTCTTTAAAATAGAGGTCCCCAACCCAGTGGTGGGTTGGTTCTCTCCAGATTGCTCGAACCAGTAGCGGTGACTGCCTACCTGACTGGATGTAATGCGTGCACATGTGCAGAGGTGGCGCATGCAAGCGAAGAGAGCACGCCCGCACCCGCGCTCACATTTGCGAACCAGTAGGGAAAGTAAATGAATCTCACCTCTGCCCCAACCCCTGGGCTATGCCCATTCGGAACTGGGCTACGGAAGCGGCGTGTAAGCGTGCACGCTCATGTAGTTCCATTTGTGCAAGCGGCTAGTATGTGTGCAAAGCCAAAAAGATTGGGGAACGCTGCTTTACAACACTTGTCCTATGGAACAGTCTTGGCCCCAAGACTTTGGAGGGACTCAACTCTGGTGGCTTCTCAGAACTGTGAAGACCTGTCTCTTCCCCCAGGCATTGGGACTGGGAAATTAATGGTGCCATGGTATTTATGTGTTTGCCATGTTAATAAGATGACAGGACCACAGCTTGGGTTTTTTTAAATTAATTGTGTCTATTTTGTTTTTATGTTTTGATTGTTGCCCAGAATTCTACTAATTAGGTGGACGGGCACATGATTTTTTTAAACCAACAAATAATATGCTACATAACATAGCTGTGCTATATATCAAATTTCTTGCTTTAACAGGTGAACTACCACTTGGGTGGTAAGAACCGAGGACCTTGGCTCTTGAGAGAAAGAAAAAACCATCTCTTCTCAACTCTGATTCCAAACAAATGTGAAACTGATTTGTGTGGCAATATAAATGAAATTAATCATAACAGACACTCGCAGCTGGCCAGACCCATGATAAAATCCAGTATAGACAAGTGTGAGTATGCTTGGAGCTAATCAGTAAAAGATTAACTGGCACACTAAGTACTATGGTAATTAGAGGTGGAGAATATAGGATTTGTTAGGGTTGTCTACTGTTCTATCACTCAACAGCTCTGTTTGTATGGCATAATTACCTGGATTAGTTAACCTTTTTTTTTTTGATCCACTCATCCAATCTGATGGATTTTCACAGCACACTGACTGTTAAATTAGTAAAAATGGCTGGTTTAGATTAGACTAGTGCATGGCTATGAGGCAGAGTGGCTCAGTGGCTAAGACACCGAGCTTGTCGATTGAAACTTCGGCAGTTCAGCGGTTTGAATCTTTAGTGCCGCGTAACAGGGTGAGCTCCCATTACTTGTCCCAGCTTCTGCCAACCTAGCAGTTCGAAAGCACATAAAAATGCAAGTAGAAAAATAGGGACCACCTTTGGTGGGAAGGTAACAGTATTCTGTGCGCCTTTGGCATTTAGTCATGCCGGCCACATGATCACGGAGACATCTTCGGACAGTGCTGGCTCTTCAGCTTTGAAACGGAGATGAGCACTGCCCCCTAGAGCCAGGAACGACAAGCACATATGCACAAGGGGAACCTTTACCTTAAGTACATGGCTTAGTTTGTGGTCTGGTGTGTTGTGCAAATATACCAATTAGGTTGTTAGTTTGGAGAAAATGTTTCCAAGTTATTGTATCATTCCCCCTTTCTTCTATTAAAGAATGGGGAGAGGCAGTCGATCAAGACAATATGAAATCATTAGCCTTGCCGATGTATCCACAGACTGGCCACACCCTCCCTCTCATACTCTGGAGCCTGGTTGTGAAGGGCTAAAGTCCTCAGGCACATGAATCTGATTGTGCCATAGTATGTGGGTGGTATACCTCTTAATTTCCTATGCTCTATTAATTTGGACAAAAACAAAGAATGGCTCCAGAGTATCTCTGGAACAAGACAAGGGAGTTGTGAGGGGATAGTCAGCTCAGATTGTAAATTGGAGAACTAAATATCGCCACTGACGATTGAAGAGTTAGGACAGGTTAGCCCTTCTGGTCTTTGTATAATTTGGGGATTAGAAATAAACATGTTTCTGCTTGCCTGGATTTGTATGTTTACGCCAGTTCTTCTTGATTCACATTGATTAATCATTGTTTCAATTTTTCATGGTTCCCTCTGAAATGAGAAGAATTCGTAGTTACAGATTATTAATCTAAACAAGCAATTATTTTAAGTACTTTTGTACTAATAATAGGAAAAACAAGAGACGGTTTGAACTAAATTAGTTTTCAAGTGGAATTTGGAACTGCTTTGTGAAAATGTCACTGGGAAGAAAAAGTTTGATTTGAATTATAAAAACCATACTTTAACTTACACATGTAAATAAGTGTTTCAGTTGCTGGAATTTATTTCCGGATACATAAGAATACGTCTTAAGTTAATTTTTGTCCTGTTACCAAATTGCTATAGAAATAGCAATAGCAATAGCACTTAAACTTATATACTGCTCTACAGTACTTTACAGCCCTCTCTAAGCAGTTTAGAGAGTCAGCATATTGCCCCCAACAATTTGGGTCCTCATTTAACCCACCTCAGAAGGATGGAAGGCTGAATCAACTCTTGAGCCTGGTGAGATTTGAACTGCCAAATTGCAGTCAGCAGAAGTAGCCTGCAGTACTGCATTTAACCACTGCACCACCATGGCTCATATAAAATGCTGATTTGCCTGGAAAATGTATTCAAATTTTGAAATAGAACCTCTGGTCACAACCATAATTCGTTCCATAACTTTGATTGCAACTCGATTTGGTCATGACCAGAACATAACAAAAATTAATGCAAAATTAATGCAGCAGCCACACGAGGTTGCTGTTCTTTGGCGCTTACAAAAAAAATGGCACGGAAGGGGAAATTGACTGCGACTGGGTTTGATCACCACCTGAATATTTGTTCATGACCAGATTCAAAAATTTTGTGAATTTTTTGATCAGAACCTGATTTGGTCGTGGTGAGAAATGTTCGTGACCAGAGGTTCTACTGTAACTGGCAATTTTGCCATTTTATGATTTAATTCAGTTCTATTGGTCTCTTTATTTTTTTGATTTTAAGAAAAAATGAAAAATAATATTGAATATGAGACATCATGAAGTAGAGTCATATCATTAAGACACTTATCACTGACTTAAATTTCTCCATGATAAAAATACTGGAAGAAGCCTGGAAAAAAATGGAACATGAAAAATTCAAACAAAGGACATTACTGGGCATGGATCCGGGGTGGGGGGCTTCCAGGAAAGTGCCATCTTGATAATGAGTGAATACTGGGAAAAAAAGTTACTATGGTCATGGATTTTAGATAAAGCACCATACTAGTGGCATCTATGAATGGGGAAATGCTATTTCAAAGCTAACATAAAATGTTAGTATATTGCCACTTTGTGTCAAAAGGGGCACATTGTTTTCTTATTGGAGGGGACTCCCTGCCCCGTTTTGGGATAATATAGTAGCAGCATGCTAGCACATTTGTAAAAAAAAAAGAGCCTAAATACAGAACTGCTAACACACTAGGAGCGTGGGACAGTGTGAAGGTTGCCACCGTGATCGGCATAAAATGCGTGAAGAGGAGTTAACAAATTGTCTTCTTCCATTTTTGTGAAGGGGAGGGAAAGATACAGGGGTGGGTTCTACTTACCTTTACTACTGGTTCGCAGCGGAGCCGTGTTGGGGTTGGTGGGCAGAACCTCCTGCCGGTTTTACTACCAGTTCTGTAGAACCAGTGCGAACTGGGGGCAACCCACCACTGGAAGGATAGTATAGGTAAGCAAGTAAGCAGTAATTGGTTGATAGTGTTTTTGTGTTGATAGTTTCTTCTGCTCAGCTATTAGTGAAAAGGACAAGTGCTGATTGGCAGGCAGTTCTCTACTCCAGAATTGCAGATATATAACTATACATTATTGTGCCTGAATGGATATGAAACTGCTCATATTTGACTAAACTTGAATCCAGGAGATTCAGAAAAGCCTTTATTATTCTGTTAACTTTAATAACCAGTTTTTTTCCCCATGAAGTTAATCACCGAATACTCCCATGTACATTCAATTACATGGCCCAGGTTGGAAATAATTGTTGAAAACAGTGCCTTAATTTGCAAATGGACAGACGATAAAATCTTAATTTAACTTTGAACTGCAAAGTGTACTTTTTTCTATGTACCTATCTAGCTGTTCTTATCTTCAGCCATATTGTATCAATCAGGTTGGATTATCCAACATAAACCCACCGTCTCTTCTCTCTCTGCATTTTTACTACAGACTTATACAACTGTTGTGCTTCTAAAGTGCTAGAAATCTTTGAATAAACTCTTTATTAGAATCTGATTTTGAGACAATGATATTCCGGGAGGTTAGGTTAACTTTGTACTTGGGAGAACAAGTGTACAACACTCTTAACAATCACTGTCAGGGAATTTTCATTTCATGTTATTCTATTTATGGTCATAGACCTAAATGTAGAAAGAAAAACAAAGCAAAATGTTTTTGTGCTATTGTTTAAAAGCTAATCAAAATAAAAGTAAACAGTCAGGAAGCAATTAGTATCTTTTTTAAACCCAAGGGAAAAATGATTCTCTTGCTGGATCAGAATTTGGCTTCTGATTTTAAAAGCAGAAAAACAATTTTTTTGTTCTGTCAGAGAAGTAAGATTGTACTGATTGGTCACATAATTGGACATAAAAATGCTTCATATGTCCTGGGAAGTTGTTTAAAAGTGGAATAATATATCTGTTCTTAATATCTTTGTACTAATAAAACATGGCTTAGGGATTCTCCTCTGTCCCATCCACAGGATATAATTAGTCATTATAAGGGGTTCTTTTAAATTTCTCTTCCATGAATTTCACAGATTTAAGGTCAAAAAAGGCTGTATACAGATCTTGTCTGTGGCAGGATGGGTAAAATAAAGACATGGTTTAAAGATCTTCTTAGTGTAAAGTTGACCTGTTCATTATGGATTATCTGTTCTGAATCCAGACAATTCACTAGTTTATAATTTAAGTACCTTGCATAAGCTTTATTAATTAAATATAATTGGGTAATTGGGTTTTCTGGGGTATCCCTTCCCTCTGTCAAGTCTTATTAGCAGAATGTATATAGAATTATAGAGTTTTAAAAGAAGAAGGAAACTTGGAAAAAAATCTAAACTAACTTCCTGTCAATACTACAACATTCCTGATAGGTCGCCATCTACTTAAAATTTTGTAATAATTAACTGAAGCTAATTGGAATTAATTAATCACTCAGATCACTGTCACGTGTAACATTATAAACACAAAATGGGATAACAGCTTCCTTCCTTTCCTTTTCATTTTCCCACCAGGGAATGGGATTCTAGAGTTAAATGCAAAATATAACAAAACATATCCCAGTTTGAAGAAAGAAATATAAGTAATGTGCATGAAAAATTACATCTTTTATTCAGAGAGCTATGGAAACATTTTTGGATTTTGGAAACTGGAAATTGAGTGAAGCCATCTTTCGTGATCAGTACTACAGATTGTCAAATCCTCATGCCAGACACAGCATCAAGACCTCACAGCAGGCCATTGTCATGGAAGCAAGGATTACGCAGACTTCAGTAAGGTGTTTTAATACAAAGGTTAGGGATAAAGTAAAGAAGCTTGGAAACTGCTGAAGAAACTTTTTCTTCAAGACAGAGTTCCTTTGAACATTTTGATCCTCTTCTCCCCAGGCTATTTGCAAGTTGGACTGACCTGCCATTTATAAGACAAATGGCTAACAAACTCATCTCCCATCTTTGCAGTGTTTATGTCTAGCATTTTTCCCAGTTCTTTCTCAGCCTCCTTACAAATAGGGTACAAATAGAGTGGGTTGCTCCCGGTTCTGTCCAGTTCTTTAGAACTGGTAGTAAAAGCAGTGGGATGCTCTGCCCACTCACACGGACGTCATAATTGATGATCTGAAGTGCGTGCATGCTCCCGTTGTGAACCAGTAGTAAAGGTAAGTAGAACCCACCCCGGTACATACTGTATTCACTCATCACAAATATGGATTCTACATATTTGTGAAGGAGAGTTGCCTCGTATTACATGCACAAGTCAGATTTTCCCCAGGCACAAGCTGCATATCAGAAATAGGAAAAGGAAACACCTAACTTGGTTTCCCTGAGACTCTGATTAAAGCAAGTTTATAGATAAGCAAGTCTAGCCAACCACCCCAACCCCCCTCCCCCAGATTAGGTAAAGGTAAAGGTTCCCTCGCATATATGTGCTAGTTGTTCCCAACTCTAGGGGGTGGTGCTCATCTCCGTTTCAAAGCTGAAGAGCAGCGCTGTCCGAAGACGTCTCCGTGGTCATGTGGCCAGCATGACTAAACGCCAAAGGCGCATGGAACGCTGTTACCTTCCCACCAAAGGTGGTCCCTATTTTTCTACTTGCATTTTTTATGTGCTTTCGAACTGCTAGGTTGGCAGAAGCTGGGACAAGTAACGGGAGCTCACCCTGTTACATGGCACTAGGGTTTTGAACCACCAACCTTTCGATCAACAAACTCAGTGTCTTCGCCACCGCGTCCCTTAAGTTCTTTCACATCCCAGGGTCAAGATGATATCTCCTTGGAAGTTATAGTAAGTGGTGGCAACAGTAACTGCCAAGCAACTACGCAAAGAAAGAGATGAGACCATTGTGTGTAAACCAAGAGGGACATTTCTACTACTTAACTCTTGCACATAAAAGCTATCATACTACATTAGTACCAGGGTTCTACTTCCCTTTACTACTGGTTCACAATGGGGCCATGCACATGCTCTCTGTTCACTCAAACATGTGCATGCTCTTCTGTGCATGCACAGAAGCATTCTGATGACGTTGGGGTTGGTGGGCAGAGCCTCCTCCGGTTTTACTACCGGTTCTATAGAACTGGTCTGAACCGGGGGCAACCCACCACTGATTAGTACCAATTATTTTATTACTTAAAATACAGGTTTTCGGCCATCTGATGCTGATGGACACATTGGGGATTTTGAAAACATATTACAGGTATTATTTCAAAATAGCTGCTACTGAAGCTTATCTGTTCATACAGTGGCTGTTGTGGGAACATAATCATTTGCAAATTATTACTTTATTTGACTGCTACATTTTTTTAACTTCCTCCTATGCATCCAGAAGAAATATCTTTATTACTTCTGCTTAGCTTTGTCTGCTTTCTGGATAAGTTGGCTTACTTCCAAACTAAGTCTTGAAGCTAGCTACAATTTTTATTTTCTAAATGTAGTTTAGGGACAGTTTTCAAAAAGCTTCTTTTAAATGAATATGAGAGTGCTGGCTCACTTTGTGATTAGTCAAAAGCAAAATATCCTTCCATTTGAGTTTGACACCTGATCACTTCATAGACACATCAATGTAATTTTCTTGGTAATACAGAAATATTTTATCACTTCCTTCTTCAGAGATGTTTTTAGATCTCCCAAATCAGGATATAGCCCAGAAAGTTTATTGTAATCACTTATCCAAGTACTGACCAATTCCATCCCAGTTTTAGCTTTGTCAAGATCAGCCAAGTGTTGTCATCTAATCTCAAATATCTACCAATTAGAACTAAACAAAATGAGAAACATTTGGGATATGACTAAGCTTACTGGCTTACATGCTGCAGTTCTTTCCAGTCCGTTATACCGAGTACCCACTTTCTAGGATTACATTTTCTGACATTTTACAGGCCTACAGTTTTGCACAAGATACTTTTGGTACAGTACTGTTGGATTTTATCTTCAGAATGGTGGTAGAAATAATTATATCTTCCCTAGGTTCCTTCTGAGCTTTCTGTTCTCTGTTCCTCTGTAGTTGAGTGTAATTTACATTTTATTCTCTCTCTCTTGCACAGTCAAAGCCCCCCCCCACTCCCTTCTGTGCAGACAAATGTGATCCTACAGAACAATGAGCATTTTGATAGCAGCCCCATAGAACTTACTACCACTGCTGATATGGTTTGGGGATTGAGAGGTCTTGCCTCCTGCCCTTGGAGGTTTGGGTGGCTTTGATGGGAAGGAGGCATTGTGCAGTTTGCGTGGGACGAGTTCTCTGGCTTCATCCTAGCAGTTAGGCTGTTGCCTCACATTGAATGGGTCCTGTACTTGGCAAGAACGATTGTTATTGTTGGGTTATAATAGAGTTGCCAAGGATTTGTAGCAGCGACTGTTGGTGCTGCTATGTTAGCCTTTGTGTGTGGCTTTTTTTCCCTTTTCCTTTTTCTTTTTGCTTCTTTCTTTGCTGCCAGAGTATTTAAGATCACGATGACTATATTGTATTGGCATTGTTACTGAACCGATTACTTCACTTCCAAATGAATGAATGCAGGCTTTTAAAACAAGATTTTAAAAGCTTCATTACACACTTCACTACAGTTTCTGTTTTTAGTAGCAGGCTTGGAAACTTCAACGCAATGTATGACTAGTATTTTGGAGCATACTGGGGAGATCCCGATTCAATTCCTAATTTATCCATGAAGCTGTTAAATGATCTTAAACTAGCCACTCCCTCAGCCCTGCCTTCCTCAGATGGGATTGTGTGGATAGATGAGGCTCTGTTATAAAAGGGGTGGGACCAGTGGTGGGATGCTCCTGGTTCACCCTAGTTTGGGTGAACTGGTGGCGGCAGTGGGAGGCTCCGCCCACCCACCCAGACGTCATCAAAAATGCTCTGTGCATGCAATAGTGAACCGGTAGCGCCGGGATTTGAAACCCACTACTGGGTGGGACCGTGATTATGCAGTCATCATACTGAGGTGTTGCAGACACTCCAGCTTGAAGAAACCCAAACCTCAATTGATATCCTGGGACAGGAGCGAATTAATTTAGCCCTTTGTCCTGCTAAATTGCAACAAAAGAACCCATTTCTCCTGAATCTGTGACTGGCGTTTTGAACATTCCTGCTACAATTCTCTTAGGAATTTTTTATTTTATTTTTTTTAGTATCAGGTATATCATTCTTTTTTCTTTTGTGTGAAATGCAGCAAGCATCATGATGGATTGGAGTGGATGCTATGCAAAACTCTTCCCATGTAATGAGGCTCTAGACCCTGAAATATTTTGTCTGCCGAGCTCCTGGGTCACACTTACACCTATTTGTGACCCAGCACCAACCATCCCTGCTTTATATGGCTCTTCAGTGCAAGGCAAATGGATGAGATCAGAGGTTTGTCAGCCTGCAGCTGAAACAGCTGAACAGTGGGATTAGCACATTAGGGTCTTCGGGAATGGGAGGCTGACCAAGCGAGATTAAAGCTTTGGCCAGCAGTAGCCATCGCATCCATCCAACTCTGTAAGTCGATGTCTGTTATCTTGGTAGAAGGAAGAATGCCAGTCAACAACTTTTGGTAGAGATAAAATGATAAGCATAGGGCAGAGTTGCTATGAGAAGAATGAATGGAAGGCAGGAGGCAAGTTGTGGGGAGGGAAAGTCAAGCTGTTTGATAGCTGCTGCTGCTGCTCTACAAAGGTGAGAAGCTATCATTTCTCAAACAGACTTTAGAGCAGATTTCAGGTTTGGATTTGGGCTTGAAATACGAGGTTTAGTAACATTGCTATTTGCTAAAAGAGGGACTCTGTGCTGCCACTTTTGCGAAATGGATTCTTGAACTTGACCTGGGAGATTTGGGATCAGGGGCTTTCTTATAGCAAGAATGACTCATCTACCAGATTGCTACTACCCGTGTGATAACAGTAAAGGAACATAAGGTTGGTCACTATCACGGAGTTGCCCAAGTAGGAAAGATGATGGCCTTGGGTCTAAGAGTAGCAAATCCCTCCCATCAACCCACAGAAAATAAAATTTTAAAAAGGAAACATGGCATTTTTAAATCAAGCAACTTGGCCAGGCAATAGTCTTCCCAGTGGACTCCCCCATTTTACTGAATACACTGACCCTAGATGCACAGATGGTCCCTATTTTGTGAGTAACAGGTCAAAGCAGTGCTGTTCCCACAAGGGTTTGACTATTAAAGTAAGTGAATGGGACCGTTAATTTAACGCATTGAGTTTCGTTGTTATTTTGTATGGTTTGCATTTTATGCATTTTTGGATCTTGTTTGTTCCCCACTCAGGACGTTAAAATTAGAGCAGGTTATAAATATTGTAAAATAAATATGTAAATAAAATTTTATTTAGAATGAGAGGTATTTTGGGGGATAGTTGCCTCTTTGGAAATACCTGGCAGATTGAGATTAACTGTTTAGCCCTAGATTGAAAATTCTTTCTTAGCTGGTTTTCTCAGTTTATCAAATGCATCGTTGACTGTATATTTCCCTACTAAAAGGATCTAATAATAAAGATATATTAAACAATTGTTTGTTTATTGTATTTTTATTTTGCTATTCTTCTGAGAGCTCTAGGTGATAGATTAGATTAGATTAGATTAGATTAGATGATAGACAGACAGACAGACAGACAGACAGACAAGGGTCTCCCCTAAATTAATCCCTGTGACAAGCCTGTAACATAATAAGAAAAGTGTGATAAATTTCAAATTCTGTGAATTCTGTACCAACTGCAGACATGAATTTGACGTTCCCAATCCAAGTTTAATATCTGAACCAATACACTGTACTGGCTTTCAGCAGAATTTCCACTCTGCTTGACTAGAACTTGGACATTAAACTTTTCTGTGTTCTTCTTTGTTTTCAGATTGGCCATCTGCCAAAATATACCAAGATATAATTCACTTTTGGGTGGGAATTCAAAAGGATCTTTATAGTTATCAATTAAAGAAAACTATTCTGGATTACAATGTCAGGCAAATATTTGGGAGGCACTATGGTTTGTTGAAAATAACTGAATATAGAGTAGGAAAATATTCCTGGCATCAAGTATCTTTGGATATGTGGGTTCACTGAGAATTTTATCAGAATTCCATTACACACAAGCTATAATAATGTGTATTATAGTGCGACTATTTCAAAATGGTATTGAAATAATCTCAAATAACATTGAAGGCTAGGATAGAATGAATGAATGATGCAAGAAGAAGTATTGAATAGACATTAATTTATCAAAGCCCAAAACAATTATTTTGGACAGGAAATGTGGAGCAAATAATTGTAAGTTGAAAACAAATGGTGAATTTGAGGAAAGAGACAGATTTGTGTATTTTGTGAATCCAGATGCAACAGTTATTAAAAATGGGGAAATGAGTTAGATATGTGAGAAGAAGCAAAAATACTGTAGGGCTATTGACTGCAATAGGAAGATTAAGCAAACATTCTTAAACTATGTGTGTGTCAAAAAAGAAAGAAAAGAAAAGAAAAATCGATGAAGTGGCACTTCCCTATTCGAGACTGGGAGGCAACCTGAGGGATGTATTGTATTGTATTGTATTGTATTGTATTGTATTGTATTGTATTGTATTGTATTGTATTGTATTGTATTGTATTGTATTGTATTGTATTGTATTGTATT
>WNWU01000001.1:19249455-19310131 GCA_012654045.1 Ptyas mucosa | reverse complement strand
GGAAGGAAGGAAGGAAGGAAGGAAGGAAGGAAGGAAGGAAGGAAGGACGGAAGGAAGGAAGGAAGGAAGGAAGGAAGGAAGCTTTACCAGTTTTCTACAGGGAAATCATTGGGAAAACTGGGAAGACATTGACTTTGCTCCCATTGCCGCTGCTTTTTTGCCCTCCCATGGTCATTCAGTTTCTGTTTTAGGTAAGGAAATACCTCTGAAATGATGATCCAGTGGATCACAGGTTGTCTAGTAGGAATTAATTTTGAGAGGGCCATCCATTATAACTTACTACTGAAAACCTCCCTTATTTTTCTCTTTGATAGAATTTATATCCTGGCATTAATTTAGAGAAAACTGTAATCTGTTACTAAGAAGAACTGGCACTTAATTAGAAGGCTAAGCTAATTTATAATTGTTAACTTTCATTTGGCAGTACTTAGCTGAAAAACTACACTCATTGACTGCTGTAAGAACTGAAATGTTGCTGTGAACTCCACCATAAAATAATGCATAGACAAGGAATTTTTATTTCTAGAGCTGTGAGGAAATATCTGGATTCACTATTTATAGCTCCAACAAAGCTAGAAACCCTTGGGTGCTTAAATAAAAGAGCTATTTCTAAAAATAACAGCCCTCTCTATTTGGTGTCTGTATAGTTTTTCAAAAGCAAGAGAGCAACAGAAGCTACAGATTTCAACCAAGCTAACTGTCCTTTAGTTTAAAAATTTGAGGGCTTAGAATAGGCCACAAAAAACACTCTTCTGTTTGCTAATACAGACATGCCTTCAGACAGCCAATTACTGTTGGGCCAAGTCTTAGTACTGATATCTAGTTATCACTCAGGGTGATGCTGTTTTATAGTTCTGTATTGTGAAGATCTCAGGATTGACAAACCTTCACTTGGATCCCTGAATTGTGATCTCCTCTCTGGAGAACTGAAAGAGGAACCAGATTACTCAGACATACCAATCTCTGGGAGAAAATGACTCCACTTTGATGGGAATTGCCCTTTATAAGAAGACGGGAGGAGATGGACTGCTGTATTCAATTGCTCCTTTAAAATTGTATAAGGCAATTAACTTTAGTAATATGGGTTGACCAACACTTTGCCATTTTAGTAATTACTGAGAAATTTCTGCCTGTGGACTAAATATGTGTATGATTCAGTGTTTTTCCATCATGTGACATTTCTGTCTCAGTAAAGTGATGATTATCACATCTATTTTTAATGGCTACAAAGACCAATTCTCAATTTAAAAAAAAATACTGGAAATACCAGCAGTATAAAAGGATAGAAAAACATCCTGGAAGAAGGTAATGACAAAGTATTTCCATATCACTGTCCAGAAAAATAAATATGCATAAGTATCATCATAAGAATCAAATCTGAGTATAAAGAATTTTGCATTTTCTAAAAATAACAACCTGAACAAAATCATTTATTAATCAGAACTTGTAGTTCATCTAGCCAAATTGTCATATATTGATAATCTTCCATGGATTTATTGAATTTTCAGAAGTTTCTGTCTAATTTCTACCTGAAATTTCAAAATAGAGGGAATGAATAAATGTCCCTACAATTTAAACCATATGAAACAGCCCTGATTTGATTCAAACTGGCAATTCTGAGAGTGCAATCTATGTACTACTGTGTTTGTTTTTAAGTTTCAGTTGAGTAAACATGTATCATAGGGCAACAATTTTTGAATCAAGAAATTGCAAATGGGCTAAGTTACTGAATGATGAGACCCATTATTCCTGTGGGAATGCAATTTGGAAAGTTATTGCCACTTCAGAACTGTCACACTGCTGCTGCTTCGGTAACACCACACTGTTGTGGGCACATGATTGTCATTTCCAACGTTCCCTGACACTTTCCCACAAGTCAGTTGGGAAGCCAGCGGGAAGTATAAACTCATTTGTGATTGCTTACACTCCTTCCTAACTTCCCATAAGCAAAAAATGTCAGACAGTTAGCAAAAATTCTATGATGACATTGGTTGAATCGATACTATAAAATATTCTACAAAAATTTAAAACTACAGAACTCCACACAACTTTTTAAAAAATAAATGTTTCCTACTCTTTTTTCTAAGGCTTAGAATAGACTGAAGAATGGTCTGCATTTTCCCAAATTGGTGTGGGGAGAGGAGTGTTTTCTTGCCTCTGATCAAAAGTTTTTTAGATACCAGAAGGGCTCACCTGGATGTCTGGCAAGCTTTGTCCCTTCTGGGGTCTTCATCATTGGTAGGAATTGGTTGTCTCATGGTTGCAGCTAGAGCAGGATGGTTAAGTGAGGTTCAGTGTCACGGAGATAATCAACCCAAAGAATAAAAAAAAACCTGCCTCAGAAAAAATGAAAGGTTTTGCAGTCTTGCCATCATGTATCTATTTTTAGAACAGTAAAAGGTTGGAGCAATGGCTAGGACCCATTCACTTATAGTCCTCCTCCAATTGTTCTCGTTTCTCGTTTCTCGTTTATTTGATTTATATACCGCCCTTCTCCCCGAGGGGACTCAGGGCGGTGAACAGGCAGAGATAAAAAACATAAATACAAAATTTAAAAACGAATTAAAACCAAATTAAACAATTGCCCAACAATTCAAACCCATTTTTAAAAAAAATATATAAATCCCAGATCTAAAAATTTGGATTATACAATTTAAAATTTTCTTATAAAAAGGGGAGATACTATGCCAGGCCCGCTTGATGGAATAAAAAAGTTTTTAACTCACGGCGGAAAGCACGAAGGTCCGGGATCCGCCGAATCTCTGGGGGGAGATCGTTCCAGATAGTGGGTGCTCCCACAGAGAAGGCTCTCCCCCTGGGGGCCGCCAGTCGACATTGTTTGGCCGACAGCACCCGGAGGAGTCCTTCTCTATGGGAGCGTACTGGTTGGTGGGAGGCTATTGGAGGTAGTAGGCGGTCCCGTAAGTACCCGGGTCCTAAGCCATGGAGCGCTTTAAAGGTGGTAACCAACACCTTGAAGTGCACCCGGAAGACCACCGGGAGCCAGTGCAGCTCGCGCAAGAGCGGTGTCACATGAGAGTGCCACGTCGCTCCCATCACCACCCGCGCGGCCGCATTCTGCGCCAGCTGGAGCCTCCGGGTGCTCCTCAAGGGGAGCCCCATGTAGAGAGCATTACAGTAGTCCAGGCGGGAGGTGACAAGGGCATGAGTGACCGTGAGTAAGGAGTCCCGATCCAGAAAGGAGAGCAACTGGCGGATCAGGCGAACCTGATGAAAAATCCTCCCGGACACGGCCATCAGATGGTCTTCTAAGGACAGCCGTGAATCCAGGAGGACGCCTAAATTGCGCACCCTCTCTGTGGGGACCAATGATTCGCCCCCAATAGTCAGCGATGGTACCAGCTGACTATATCGGGACGTCGGTAACCACAGCCACTCAGTCTTGGATGGATTGAGTCTGAGTTCTATATTTATATGGAAGGGGAATCTTAAGCCAACATTCAGAGTGCCATGAGTTGAGTTGAGATGAGATGAGATGATATGAGAGGCAGGATAAATGCAGAGAAATATAAAATTTGTGGTGCGTGTGCGTGTGTGTAATATATTCTATTAAAAGTTTTAGAAGAAGATAAAAGCTAATAATATGATGTAACGAAAGAGAAGGTAGGAAAAGAAAGAAAATATTCGTCACTGGAAACCCTACAGAGAAGTGTAACATTTGAAGAAACCAAGAGAAACCCAAGAGTAGACTTGTGATTGTATTGCAAAGTTGAAAAATTAGTGAATCCTTGTCATCATCCCAAAGAATTCTTAGTAGGAGATAGGTTTTCGATCATGTTTAACTCTTGGAGAATGCCTGGACAAGTCCTTAAGGGGTGTCCCCCCCCCCCACACAAGTAGTTTGCTATTGCATCTTTCCTAGGACTGGGAGAGAATGACTAGCCTAAGATTACCCAACTGGTTTTATGCCTAAGGCAGGACTAGAATTCACAATCTCTCAGTTTCTATCCTGAAACCTACACAGATCTGGCTCTAAGCAGAATTAATGATGCTCTTAACTGATTGCCTGGCTATTTATATCACTGTCCATGACTCCTTCACACCATTCACTTTCCCTTTAGCTTCTCCTTACACAGAACTAAAGTGGCCACATTATTTATTATATACAATAACCCCAGAAGCCAGGGTGGATTTGATTTAAATCAAGTCGATTTAAATCACGAGTTAAATCACGATTTAAATCACTAGTAAAAAGGCTTGATTTAAATCAATTCGATTTAAATCATAATTTTTAAAGATCAACTGACCTGCTCCTCCTGTGACCTGCTATAGACTCACTGACAGCCCCAATATTGCAGAATATACAGCCTCATGCTACATAACTAAGCTCCATTTCATGCTGAATAAACTAAATCATTAATGTATCTTAATAATACATTAATGATTTAGTTTTATTAAAGCATTTTATTAAAATAAATTTAATAAAAAAAATCCGATTTAAGATTTAAAACATCCAATTTTTAATTTTTTTTTTTTTAAAACCATCGATTTTTATCCACCCTGCTAGAAACTTCTATTGCATCCATGAAGTCCTTTGAAAAGGCATGGAGCACTTCAGAACCACCTTGCTACTGAGATCCTACTTTGATGGGATACTTTAGCTGAATTTTTGTTAAATGGAAACATTTCTGTAAAACTTTGGGCAGCCCTATTATATGCTGTCTGTTCAAGATATATAAAATCACAATACCCAGTTGTACTCATCAGCTCATCATTAGTGCTTTAGCACCTACAGTCCTATCCCCCCCCATATTCATTTATGAAGTTTCATTCAATTATGGAGTTCTGAAGGAGAATCTAAGCATACTACTTGATGTAGCTTGCATATTGTTATAAGCCATGATTTTCATGGCCATTTTTGTTGAATTAAGCCAAGTGAATACAAGATTTACAAATTATATAATTGTGGCAGGGGTGAAATTAAAAATTTTCCTCTACCGGTTCTGTGGGCATGACTAGTTGGGGGGAGATCATGTGACTGGGTGGGTGTGGCCAACTCGACATCACTCACATTAAGGGGCTCCTCACTATCCCCTCCCCTCAAACTCCTTGTCGCAAATGGCAGGAAAATGGGGGGGGGGAAATATTCCTGCTTACCATCCTTCCCTCAGTCTGTGCTGAGATTGAGAAATGGATGACAGGCAGGAAAATCCCCTTCCCCATTTTCCTGCCTTCCACAAAAACGGTTCCATTCCAGCTGCTCCCCCCCTATCCCCCTCCCTCCTGGGGACTACCTTAAAAGGGACAGGCTGCAGCAGCTCCATTCCGAATGGCGGGAGAAAAGTTAGAATTCTCTCTGCTGCATTTAACATTGAATTCTGTGGAATATTGAGTTGCCGGAAGAGGTGAGTGGCGACTGGCTGGGCGTGGGTGAGGCCAAGGAGGGATAATTACTACCGGTTTGGCGAACTGATGCCATAATCCCTAGTGGTTTGCCTGAACCAGTCTGAACCAGTAGGATTTCATCCCCAAATTGTGGGGTTTTGCACAGCAAATTAGGTTTAAACCCAACAATCTAGTGTCATTTAATGTAAGTACGTATATGAGGCCAGCTTAAGAATCTTCTCCATGATTAGAGGTTTTGGTCATGGAAAGCTAGTGCTTGTGAGTTGAATTTTCCACTCAACCTAGGAAACCTGAAAGTGACAAGAGAGAACTTTTGTTTGTGGGAATGTAGAAATGTGTGATCTTCTACTTTTTCTGAAGCCTGAATAAGACCATGTCCCTTTAAAAATAATAGGATGCCCACAGTGTGACTTATCAAGCTAACTTTAGTAAGATTAAAGCTGCGATGTTTACTTAATGGAACAAAAAGTTGCATATGTTCAATTTAAATATATTGATGTGGTCTGGATATCGATGTCCCCATTTTTCAATTCTGAATGCTACATGGCACCAACTATATTAAATAATAGTTTCACTGTGTACTGCATTAATCAGATTCCATCTCATGTATTATATTTAATTCTAGGATTCACATCTGAAGAAGAACTCAGACAAACTAGAACTGAATCAGAGAAGTGTGAGACGCATAACCAGAGGGCTCCCTTTATCCAAAAGGATGACGCACTAAAGAAAGTCAAAAGTTACTTTTCAGTGCTGCACATTGCATTACACAGAATAGTTGACTAAAGTTATTGGCAGACAAATTCCATTTGAATGCAATAAAAAAATAATCTAATTGTAAGGGTTGATCAACTGTAGAACCCAAATTAGTTCCGGGGCATTTGTTTCTTCAGTAATCTATCAGAGTTGAACTGGTGCCTTAATGAAAATGTTATTGTTTGATCACATTTCAAATTTAAATTCCTCTAGTACATTACTTAGTTTTCTTATGTGATCTGTAAACAGCTGATGAAGGACCCAATGGAAGACAGTGATGTGGGTTTTAGGTATCTCATAGTTTTAAGTTTAAATATGTTGGGCTAGTAAAATATTTCTTTAAATGTAGTTGGAGGATACAATGGCATTGACACACAACCTTCACCTTCTCCATCAGTAGTACAATTTTATCTTCTTGAGAACTTCTTTCTCAAAATACAAATCTACCTACACATGTCCATCAGGCATGATGTTTCCAAGCACAGGGTGGGAGTAAAACATTTTGTTGCCTGGGAGAGAAATACACCTCAATTCATGCATAGGGCAGGGGTGAAATCCAGTAGGTTTTGACAGGTTCTGGAGAACTGGTAGCGGAAATTTTGAGCAGTTCGGAGAACTGGCAAATACCACCTCTGGCTGGCCCCAGAGTGGGGTGGGAATGGAGATTTTGCAGTATCCTTCCCCAGCCACGCCCACCAAGACACGCCCACAGAACTGGTAGTAAAAGAAATTGGATTTCACCACTGGCATAGGGGTCAAATTTGATTTCAGTTCTGATGAAAAAATGCCTTTCATTTCACCTGGAGGCAAAAGTCTAATTTACTGGATGCAGGAATGGATGTACCTTAGGGCACAATCTGCTCTGCCTCCAATTTCTCAACACTGCATCTCCCCTTTGGTATGTGCAATCTAAAGTGATGGCCACCATTCAGTCTAATGGTAAAGCCAGCCTTGCCCAAACATCTATATATAGCATTCACATATTAATCATGAGAAAGCAAATGATAACATGGTTTCTCACAAAAGTAGGACAATATCTGGCTTTATATATTATAGAATGATGTGCTTTGCTTCCTCAGGGAATGAAACTGCATGGCTTGCTGCAGAGCTGAAGTGGAGGCCCCTATTTTTGGTTCTAATTGGTGTTAAGTATGTGAGTGCTACGCTGAAATGTTTGTTAGTATGTACTAGCTACTTAATCCCTCTGCACCCTGGAGCTCATTTCAGAGTTAAAATTGCTTGGAATTGCTATATAATTTTCCCCAGCATTTCAGAGTGGTGCTAGAAGCTGGAGAAAATTCTAGGAAATTGAAACGGCTATTCAACTCCAGCAACATATTTAAGCATTATTGCTGAAGTAGTATGCATGCCACACCGATGAGGAACTGTTCTGCCATAGAATAGAAGGAGGCCACTGCAGGGTGACTTGAGATCCAAGCTCCCCTCATTCTGAACCAGCCCTTGTAGCTTTAGTTGATGTGCTGTGTACACTCGGTCTCAATTAAATTGATAAAGTACACACATAGAGTTTAGTCTGCTGGACAAAATTAATTGTACACTTTGGAGATGTGTTTTGTTATACATCTGAAAGGTTTTATTTAATAATGTGGAGTGCTTTAAATCAACGAAATTAGAAGGAAAATAAGATGTCTTACATGGGTCTGGATAAAAATGTTGAGCGCGAGAGTGCCATCTTTTAAAATATTGAGTTGCCCACTGAGACGCACACATATTGTTTCTTTTTAAAAAACCGAATCCCCTCAGCATGTCTTTTTAAGTAAATAGTTCACTTTTAATAGAAAGAACTATCATTCTTGAAACTATTGAAGAATTTACTGGCATTTATGTTGGCGGGAAGAGTTTTGTTTTTGGATTTCCTAAAATTTAGTTTCAGTATGTTTTCATCAAGATGGCTATAAGGAAATGGTATTCATAAGTATACAAAGGCTTGGCAGTTGTAGGAAAGGCAAATTTGTTTAAAAGTATGTCAGTTATAGTGGTATCCACTAAGAGGATGTCCTTATACAGCCATGTTTATTTTTTTACTCAGTAACAGTAATGACTGAATAATAAATATATTTAATATTTTCATTTTTATCCAGTACTTCTTAGTGAAGCATATGATTATTATATTACTATTTGAGTATAGCCTAAGTATATCATTTATGTATCTCCCATCCTACTTTTTTTTTTAAAAAAGAAAACATTAGACTGCAGAACCAAATTGCGCATACTTTAAATCTTTAAGATTGTACCACTTCAGACTGTTGCCTGGCAAATTGCTTGTGTGCAAATCAGCAGCCACACATCTGGCGGAGGGAAATTTGGAACTATTGGGCTTGATCAAGACCGGTTGGCTGGGGAATGCTGGGATCTGAACTTCAAATCTCTTATGGTTGCCAAGGCTGAGAAACACTGTCATACAGTAATCTCTCTAAAATAAATGGCACAAGATAATGATTTAACTCCCATGGATCCAACAGATCAATTGTCATAGGTTCCTTTTGTGTTGCTCAACTAACAGTAAGGTGAACAGACTTTATAACATTTTAAAGATGATGAAGTGATACCATGAAAATATATTAAAATACTAGTGGGGATACGGCCCAAATCTAGGTCCATGTCATTGTTTTTAACATATTACTTTTCTATAGGCAGTTTCAGATGTAGGAGAAACTTTCAGAGAGATGTTTCTGCATTCTGAAATGATAGAGCTTCAGAAGAAATCTATGTATTTTTCTGTAATGTCCCATTCTGATAAAAACAAATTTCTGATCTGTCTGCTAATTATTGTTCCTTTTGCTCAAGTTAAAAGCACTGCTTTGTGCAATAAAGAATGGATTTACATATGCGGTTAGAATCTCTTAATTGTACAAAGTAGCATGTGTGCGTTCAGGACATTTCATGCGTGCTGCACACATGGAATTAGGGCATCCGCACAAAATTCATTTGTGCTGTGTTTCAGTTATTTGATTTGAAAATTATAAATGTATGTTTAGCCATTATTTTAAAAGTGAATAAAAGCTACTGGGCCCCAATTCAAAGTTGCTTAGTCTTTATTGTTTTCAGCTAAATAAGAAGGCCTAATTCTGGGAATTATTCTTTTCTTTCCTTTCCTTTCAACCTCTTGAAATACCCTCCCCATTTGCCAATTTGTCCAAATATGAAACAGCTGCCTAGCTGCCTTACCAAGAAGATTTTATTGTTAAAATAAAAGTAGATTTTGTTTCGGGAAAAAAGAACACACATATTCTTTGTAAAACTCATGTTTGGTTTACAATTAGAGAAAAGTCACATGGTCCCAAAAAGCCAAGGGTATTTTTGTCTACATATATATGTATGTATATTTGTGTGTATATATATATATATATACATATATATATATATGATATTTAAAAACATAAACATCTATATTTAAACATATATTATATGTTAATCAGTACATTTAAATATAGCTTAATTATATTTACAATGTGATGCAGATCTTGTAAGATTTAATGCCAGATTCATTTTTTTTCCAAAAAAGTCCCATAAAATTATATAAATATACAATAAATATCTGTTATACATGGAGAATAAGAGAGAACAAGGCCACAAACATTAACTTACATTTCCAATTTTTTTTCAAAACAAAACAATAGGGCCAATGACAATGAAATATTTCCGCCACAGACAAAACACAGCAAAACGTCAACTGACTGACATTTTTGAAATCTCAGTTCCACTAAAACTGCCAAGCCTGGTGTAGTGTATTTTGCAATAGTAGGTCTGGCCTAGCATAATCATGGGGGTTAAAAATAGTGATGGGGCCGGGCAGAGAGGAAGAGCTTAAAAATAATTGCAATGTTTAGGAAACTTAATTCATGAAATGCCAATTTGTTGCATAGCAAATTCTTTAATGTTTCTGTACTCTAGTGAAGATCTGTGACTATTTGCACATTTCCAAATGCAGCTATTAGTCTATATTTACTACTACTAGTTATATGAACTGCACCTTCATATTAAGTTCTCATTCTGTGGTCTTCAAGCCTCATCCTCATCTTCTTGTTGGATAAAATAGGAACCCTACAGCAACATGAGGAAGTTAGAGTTTAATTTAAAAGGTTTATAAACCTATATCATTTTGGGTCCCATTGTCTATTCTCCAATGTCTTGAGAGGCATCTTATACTAAGAAAAGTTGCTGCTACTGCTTCTATTATTATTTCATAACTATTAGGAAGATAATAGTTCATTATTATAAACGGAGGGATAGAATCATCCTCTTCTTATTAAAGAGATATTTTTTTTAATGCAAATTAATTCCTAGATATTTCTAATTGCATCTTGGTCAATTCATTTCTTTTCACTGTTAAAAATTAAACACCTTTAATTCAGAGTAATATTATGCCTATTCAAAATCACTGTGGATAGCAAGATGGGCAGCGTATAAATTTAATAAATAAATAAAATAAATATGTTCTAGATTCCCACCTCACAGGTCACACTAACAGAGCATATTTGATATGCAGTTTTGATTATGTTTAACTCTTTCAGACTGCAGATTACAATTGTTGCTCATCACTTAAGGGAATTCGGGTGGCTTATTTTAGTAATCCCTAATTATTCATATGGTAGAGTTGGAGGGAAATAATTTTTTTTGTGAATATGAATATTTGAATCTGTGTACTGTAGTTAAGAGGATTATGTAACATTAGCACACAGAAAGAACATTTAAGCTAATAGACTAAGAAAATCAGGCTACGGAACTGTCTCAGAGATTACAAGGTTTCCTTTCTATTTCTGCTCTCGGTTGTGTGAACAACAGCTTACATGGAATGGTTTTATACTATCTTTTTATTTATGTAATAGGCATTGTTATAACAGAGATGATTTGCCATTTCATAATAATATGGTATTATCATAGGTCTAAAGGAAAGTTGAAGAAAGGGATGGCCAAAGGCTGGAAAATGTAATCCAGCTCCAGCTCCATCTTCCCTTACAAAGGATAATGTTCTGTCTATTTTGCTTTAACAACCATTGGATTGCCTGACTTTAGGCAGACATTGTTGAATAATGAAATGGTATCTACTGCTTAGTGGCAATGATCAAAAGCATTGGTTTACTTTAATACTAAACTCATGTCTAAGGGAGAGCATGCGCAGTTTAATCAGAATCAATCCTATTTTTCAAATATTAGAAGCCAGTAAAAAGCTTTGCTATTTTAGTTTCTTTCTTTCTTTTTTTAGAATATATACTTAGATTTTGTCAGTGTCCACATTTTCTTTTTGGTAACTCTACACTTGCGTGTTAATGATATGGGATGACTAGTTTCCACGTTTAAATAAAATAGTTGGAATTACAGTAGCTGCTACCGAAGTTACTGTTGCTTTAAGTAAGACATATTCTGAGATTTTAATCTTTAAAAAAATGCAGTTTTAGTCAAGAAATGAAATATTATCTTAGTATTGCTAGCCTCATTCACCCAAACACTAAAAACACCCCTCAAATCTATGCCTAAAACTGTATTAGAGACTGTGAATTAGGCTTCTCTATCATCCTCACCGGAAACAACTTAGTCAAAAGGTAGGGCTCGGGGCGGGTTTCAAAACCCGTCGCTACCGGTTTCCTCACAGGTGTGTGTGTGCTGGTGTGTGCAATGCTTCTGTGCATGCGCAGAAGCATCTGGGCGCGTGGGCGGAGCCTCCCACCGCCGCTACCGATTGGCCCAATCCAGGGTGAACATGTAGCAAGCCACCACTGGTAGGGCTTTTGCTTAGCCTTATTGTTGACTTTCTAAGCAGGTTGTTCTTCAGGAATGGGGTGTGGGGAGGTATTCTACCTGCAGTCTGAAGTGGTACAGTCTAAACTTCCTTCACCTATTTATACGGTTCTCAGATCAAGGGTTTATTTGTATCAAAACAAATCATCCTGGAAAGCATGCCTTGTTGCTGTGAAATAATGCTAGATACTAAATGGCATTGTGTGCATTCTAATACATGGATCATATGAGACAGGCTGTTAGGGGCAAAAAAAATTCTTCAAACTTCTTGCAAGAATAAGAATACTTGTATATATTAGACTAATTGACTATTTGTGTTCTGGGTTGTGTTGGATTTGTTTATCATTATCCATGGCCTAAGGCTTTAATTCTGTGGTCAGCTCCTTGCATGTGCATCCCACTGAAATCCAGCTATAATTAAAGTGCATACAACCGATGCCAGGTCTGTATCCCCATCGTTTAGGGATTTTAAATCAAAGCTCCCTGTAGGAGTTAAGGCTATTTTGTGCTACCCTTTAGAAAGACATAGATGCATATAGCCATATTTAAAAGCAACAGGTAGTTAGGTTTTGAGGTAGAAGGCTCTGCCTTTCCGATTCCAGAGCCACTCCTTCCAGCCTGAATGGTTTCATAGTACAGAAAGCCGATACTTGAAAATGAAAATATTCTAGACGTTACTTTTATTTTAAGATCAGGCTGTACTATGTGTATAATATCTCATGGATCTCCTTTACTGTTTCACTGAGTTTCCATGGGTGCTATTCAGTTGAGGTTACTACACCTGCCATTGTGAAGAGAAGCCAACTAGCTATCAACCCTCAGTAAGTGCTGTATAGTGCTGTAATTACAATAATAACGGCATCTTAGCCATTTTTGCACAAATATGATCAGATGTTCAGTTTATTTTTCCTTGTTGGGATTTACTAACGTCCTTTAACAATACCGGCGTTCCAATCACAATGAATTAGTTGTCCCAATACAACTCTGGCTGCATGGCCAGTGACTTTCCTATGGGGTTATGATTCTCCATCCCCATCAATAGAGGCACCTATTAAAGCTTGATACTATCTGGCATCAAGAATAATGGGTGCATATCAATGTATGTGTGGTTCTTCCATGTTTGATTGAAATATAATGTTTGTTCTCAACACCTTGGGAGAGGAAAAAAATTACATCTGAAAAAGACTATGATGCTTTTGCTTCCCAAGATAAGAAGACCCCATAGGCAACCCAGACATGAAACAATGTCTTAGAAGCCAGCACTTGTCAACCTGGTGACCTCCAGACGTGCTGGGAATGCAGCTTTAAGTGGGGATTCTGGGAGATGTAGTCTCCACCTAGCTGAAGGATGGAATAGGCTGTTACAAGCAAAATTCAAGGAATCCCCATGGTCTGTAACCAAAATGGAACGATAGCTTGTAGTGTAGACTAGAAAAGAGCACTGGGCAGAAGATCAACATTGACTGTTTTTAGTTGCCTCTTCTTTATTTTTATTTTTTTCAGTAGTCTGATTTGATATTGCAAACACCTTCACAACATACAAAAACAAAACAAAACAAAAAAACCCCAAATTTGTTTCTCCAGAACATATATGTCAATGGCAGGGAGAAGGGTCTCTCCTCTTTTAAAAGCATGTGGGAATTTTAAACTTAAAAAAAAAAGGTCAACAGGAAAACTATGACAACAGCACCTTGACATTATTTTAATTCCAACGCTACCAGAATTTAAAAGCAGTTAACAGATATAATACTAACAGGAATAAAGATACTTACTGTCTAAAATGTAAACGGAATGTTTTGGTTCAATTTTTTTTTTCTCGAAAAGAGGACAGTTTATCATCAATTCACAATTGAAGCAGCATGCAATTTTATTTTTTTAATTTTTTTTTTAAGTTTTCAATTCTTGGCAACGGCAACAAATCACAATGTTAGAGGAATGTAATGCAATTTTGTTTGTTTTCAAAGTTGTGCGCAAATGGATTTTTTTTTCCTTTTGTTCCCTTTTTAGGTCATGGACATGTTCAATAAATAGATTGTGGAACCACGGTACTGTATAAACTTCCTTTATACATGCAGTCCATAAAATTATTTTTCTTTCTTACTGAATAATTTACCCTGTTATGTATATATACAAATAGATAATTTTTGTCTCAATATAATCTATCCAACATGAATCCACTATCTTCCCCTTTTTATGGTCAGTGTACAAACACAGGAAGTGTCTATTCTTATAAAGCGCCATCCAACTCTCTTTTTGTTATCCATGGTGAGAGCGCGGACGTAAGACTGAGTAGTTCGGCACTGGGAATTCCAGTACCTCTTGTCTATGCCCCTACAGC
The DNA here is from genome assembly GCA_012654045.1 of Ptyas mucosa. Lineage (NCBI taxonomy): Eukaryota > Metazoa > Chordata > Lepidosauria > Squamata > Colubridae > Ptyas > Ptyas mucosa. The sequence goes on along the minus strand of WNWU01000001.1, from coordinate 19,295,910 downwards.
CTTCTTTTGCATAACCCTTCGTGCTGCACTTGGTCTCATAAAAATATTGCTTCAGTTGGCCTTTGGGCACTGGGACCTTTTCCAGGACTGTAACCGTTGCTCCGGACATGTCTACTGCAGTCTTTTTTTCAGCTGCTGTCACCCACTCACTAGTACTGTCACACACGCTCAGCTCCCCACGGCGAGCAGGGTCAGAATGGCGCCGGACCCTCATGGACATGTTTGCGGCATCCAAGTAGTTTTTATATTCCTCGAGCAGGAAAAGCAGAGGAGGCTCCAAAGGCACTTGACTGCTTAGCATCACCCGTGATGAGTACAAGTCTGCATCCTTATTTTCCTTGCTGGGTTGAATGACCTGCTGCTCATCCAGGAGCTCCTCAATGACATGTTCAAAAGTGTCTGCCAAAGATGTTAATCCTCTGGTGGCGTCATTGGGCCCACTGAGGGTCTCCAGATTTCCCTGTGTCCGAAGACCAGGATAAGCCAAGCTGCCTTGTCCTCTGATACTAACTTCCTTCATGGGGGCAGCTTTCATGCAACTCAAGTATGAAATAACCATAGTAAGGAAAAGGATGGTCATCACTCTTTTCACTTGGTGGAACTGTTCAAGAGAAGAAAAGAAATGGAAAACAAATTGAAAACAAATACATTTTTCTTTTTTTAAAAAAGCTTAAGCTACAAAGATACATATACATATGTTTACTTTTCACAATTGTTGGAAAAAGCTAGATATTTATTCATCTCTCTATGATCTAATACCTTCAAGAGGGATTGGGATTGGACCAGAGGTGGGTTTCAGCAGGTTCTGACCAGTTCTGGAGAACCGGTAGCAGAAATTTTGTGTAGTTCAAAGAACTGGTAAATACCACCTCTGACTGGCCCCACTCCTATCTATTCTCTGCCTCCCGAGTCCCAGCTAATTGGGAGGAAATGGGGATTTTGCAGTAACCTTCTCCTGGAGTGGGGTGGGAATGGAAATTTTACAGTATCCTTTCCCTGCCATGCCTACCAAGCCATGCCTACCAAGCCATGCCACACCCACCAAGCCACACCCACAGAACCAGTAGTAAAAACTTTTGAAATCCACTACTGGATTGCACCTCCCAGAATTCCAACTCAGCATAGAATGTTCATCGGCAAAATTTCCATGAGTTGCAATCAAACACATTAGGAGGTCATCACATTGGGGAGAATACATAATAAATCCATCCAGTATTGGAACATGGATAACAGAACCTGAAGTTTTATACAGGATCTGGTTCCCATAGGACTACATTAGCATGGAGGATGCTCAGGGACTTTCAGCACTAGGAATTAATATTTGCTCAGAGGTTGGAAACTCTGGATTGACACAGATAATAGAACTACAGCCTGATTTAGAAACTAGATTGCCTCATGATTTGTTTAACAATGGTGTGTTGAATAAATCAGAGTTATTTGGATTCACTCAACATACTTAAGACATAAGCCATAGTTCACAAACCACAAAGACAGGGTCCAAAACCAAACAAATTGCATTGTGGCTTCTTGCAGTGTTTGAAATCCGCCCAAGTACTACTCTCTTCTAACTCACTGTACAACAGTGTTTCCCTGTTTTATTTTTTTTATATCATATATCAAATGCTATCATTTAAAATAGCTGTTTACAGCAGATGCTCTTGATTGGAGTATCCTGTTAGGAACAAGTTAAAAATGTTTGCCTAGAAGTCCCAAGGCCTTTGTGGAGAAAATGTCACACTTTAGGCATGATAATTAATTATTCTCTATTTGTATGACAAGTGTTAACAGTATGTTTGGAAAGGTTACCAAGCATCTGTGATACGCTTGCAGTAATTGGAAAAAAATCAGAAAATTATTGTCTTTTGCAGGAAAATCTGAGTTTGGAGTTTGAAATTATATGCACTAACTCTGCAGAAATAAAAGCAATATTATGTCATTTTAAATGGAAAAATATATTATAAATAGATGACCCAATAATCTATAGTACACCTGGTCTGCAAACAAACAAAAACATCGAAGGACATTAGCTGCATATAGAGTCTACCTGTAAATCAATCAGATTCTAGAAAATTTTCAAGCATTATTTTCAGACAAGGCCTTTTTTTTTTTTACAATGACCACTTTTACACAAATACCCAATAATAAAAGAAAGCAGATAGTGTCATTATAAGTCAAACATTCTGTTAACCAACTCTGCATTTTAGTAATTTATTGGAATCTAATAAAGTTGAACCTCTTCAAATTTTGGAGGGCAACTTCCATCGTACAGGTTTTCATCCCCCTTAACCCATGGCATAAAAACTATTAACAGATTCCCTTTAGGAGTTTTGCATAAACTATGTTTATACTGGGTGAGAAAACAGCCCTGCAGATACAGTATGCCTGGGTAGAATTCAGTTTAACATGTAAATAAACCACAGCCTGTATAAACCATGATTTGCATTACAGATCAGACCATTTAGGCTTGTTCAGCCAACTGTACCTGAAATAAATCAAGATTGAGCATAATGAATCTTGTTGTTTGTTGTTCATGGAATTACAGTGCAGTGACACAATGTTTGTTTGTTATTAGTTTTAAAAAATATTTATTATTCTTTGTTTAAATTTTCCTTTTCTTATTATAGAATACTAAAATTGGCTAAAAATCTCTAGTTATATACCAAAGTTAAGATACCTCTGGTCAGACTGCATGTTCCAGGGTATTCTGATACCACTTTTATATTATACAAAGTTAAGCACAACTCCTTTCTACTAATTTGAATGCATGCTTACTACTTCTGAACAGTTGGTTATAGATTCAAAGTAAATATTTCACAAGAAGAGTCCTCCACTCCTCTGCTTGCAACAAAATACCTTATGCCACCAGACTTGAAATTCTGGGCTTAGAAAACTTAGAACTACACCGCCTTCGGTATGACCTAAGCGTAGCTCATAAAATCATCTGCTACAATGTCCTACCTGTCAATGACTACTTCAGCTTCAATCACAACAATACACAGGCACACAATAGATACAAACTTAAGGTAAACCACTCCAAACTCGATTACAGAAAATACGACTTCAGCAACAGAGTGGTCAATGCCTGGAATGCACTACCTGACTCTGTGGTTTCATCCCCAAACCCCAAAAATTTTAACCTAAGACTGGCTACTGTTGACCTCACCCCATTCCTAAGAGGTTTGCAAGGGGCATGCATAAGAGCACTAGCGTGCCTACCAATCCTGTCCTAATGTTTCCTCTATTTGTATCTATTTTATGTATCCAATCCATGCTTATACTTGTTACCTAATACGTTCTTGACAAATAAAATAAATAAAAAATAAATAAAATAAATAGATATGACAAATGCAGATGTTTGAGTACTCTTTCACTCAATACTTTGTAACACTTCTTTTGGCAGAAATAATGACTTCCAATATTTTTTATAGCTGTCCATGATATTTTTACTTTTGGAATTTTTGTCTACTGTTCCTTACAGGACAATTCTATCTCAGAAATATTCTTGGATCTTCTTATATGCATTGAATGCACCCAGATGATTTTCAAGTCTATAAACTATGAAGGCTATTCCAAAACCTTTTTCATTTTTTCTATAAGTACTTCAAGATGGATTTTGTTGAGAAAGCTAACCTCTTTCTAGGTTTCATTTTTTCATTGATTATGGAGCAGCTGGAAAATCAAGAAAAATCACTGGTAGAATTACCCCCAACTAAAAACACTCACAAAACAGAACCTACACATTACTGCAAGCAATTGCCTGAAAACTTTACCTGACACTGGAGCAGGTATCCATAGGGCCACACAATAGCGTTGCTTATACAATGATCTGCATGGGAGAGTTGTCAGAAAAAAACCTCACCACACACACACACACAAAAACATTCTTAAATTGTGCAAAAGAAAAGCACAAGAAACCTGGAATGTTTGGGATCAAAATACTTCGGAAAAATGAAACAAAAATTAAACTGTTGGGCCACAACTCCATAAGATACATCTGGGGAAACAAGGCCGAAGTACTAAAGAAAATAACATTTTGCCAACCATTAAGCACAGGGGACGGCTTTATTATGCTTGGTTGTGTGGCAACCAATTCTTCCTCTGATGAGTTTAGCAAAGAAAGGTGAACATAAAATCCAGAATAAATATAAAAAAGACTCTTATCTGATTACAGAAAACACTTGGAAGCTATTAATTCTCCCCAAAAGATCTTATAAAATTCTCACTGGAAAAGGTTTACAAACTTTGATACCTGCCATATCCACTGTTTTGTTATTTTGATGAACAACAGCACATAGGGCTCAGCTACACAGTCGAGGAAGGTACATGTAGATAAAAATACCCCATTTAATATTTTCTGAAGACCTGTCCTCCCAACAGAGCTTTGTTCTCATAAATAGCCTACTACCGAAGTAAGCAGAAGCCAGTCCAGCATGGTCCAGCATGAAAGCATGTTTGGTCTGGAAAAATGGAAGATCTCCCATCTGGACAACCCATGGTGCATTAAAGAGAAGACAGGATGAAAAGTGATGACCTGCTCCAGTTGACCTAGAAGTGAGGGCTACATCAGTGTTGTGTTTAACCTTGGGGGTCGGGGTGGTGGTGGCCAGGATGGGTGTGGCTAGGGTGGGTGTGGCCAGCTCAACATCACTTGTGTCGGGAGTGCCTGCCGGAGCCTCCTGCAGTGCCCTGCCAGTGAAAATGGAGCTCGGGAGGGCCACATGCATCCCTCCAGAGCTCTGTTTTCACTGGCTGTGGCACCACAGGCCGGTCTTTTGTTGTTTCCAGGGCAGCCCCATGGGCCAGATTGGCCTGCAGGCCTTGAGTTTGACACCCCTGGCTTAGAAAATCAGCTATCTGGTTTATGGGTTCAATGCCTGTTCTGCAATATTGTTATAGTTGATGAAGAGAATGGAGCCCTGGCTGCCCCAGAGTAGTTGGCTCATTGTTAACCCTGAAATTAGCTTGCCCATTCCACGTTTAATACATGTAATTGAAAGGATTCAGTTCTTCTACTGCTATAGCCTGTGCAGTGGTGAATTCTTGTTCCTGGTTTTCGTTCTTGGGGGAAATTTTGCTTCCTCTCTTCACTCCATTTAGAATATAATTTAGTATAGATCTGGCTTCAACATAGTCATTTATTCCTCTTCTCCTATCATTTTGGATATGCAGAGCTTTATGTACACTGATTTGACCGAAGAATCAGTAAAGTGATTTCTTAGATGTTAGCTTTTCTACAATACTTATTCAATGTCTGAATTTTGGCTGCAAGGTCTGGATGACCACTATTTGACAGTTAAGTGGAATAAACAGTTCAACATTTTACTATCTACTAGTGGTTGATAGGCCAACTAGTCAATAATCTTTGGAAAAATTATGCAGAAATACGCAAGTGTAATCATTGTGAAAAACACATCTCACACATACCAAAATCATTTTCTTAAACTCCACCAAGAACATTTATGGAGCACCTGCATAAATCCAGGGAATTACTACACAGTAGTTATGACAGAGGAATTCTTTTCACCCATCTAGTGGTGTGTGGTGATTGGATGTAAGTTTTCTTATGGTTAGTGAGTTTCAAATTTTAGTCAAGGACAATTGCTAACCATTGTCTTTACAGTGAATAGAATAGAATAACAGAGTTGGAAGGGACCTTGGAGGTCTTCTGGTCCAACCCACTGCTTAGGCAGGAAACCCTACACCACTTCAGACAAATAGTTATCCAACATCTTCTTAAAAACTTCCAGTGTTGGAGCATTCACAACTTCTGGAAGCAAGTTGTTCCACTGATTAATTGTTCTAACTATCAGGAAATTTCTCCTTAGTTCTAAGTTGCTTCTCTCCTTGATTAGTTTCCACCTATTGCTTCTTGTTCTGCCCTCAGGTGCTTTGGAGAATAGCTTCACTCCCTCTTGTTTGTGGTAGCCCTTGAGATATTGGAACACTGCTATCATGTCTCCCCTACTTCTTCTTTTCATTAAACTAGACATACCCAGTTCCTGCAACCATTCTTCATATGTTTTAGACTAGTGTGAAACATCTGTGTGAGCATAGCCCCATTCCTGATACATATTTATTTATTTATTAAATGTATATAGTCTCCCATCATAAGCAAATGATTTGGAGTGGCTTATTAAAGACCTGTTATCTTGATAGACAGCTTGGTCTATCTCTATGATAAGCAGCTTGGTCTATCTCCATGTGATTTTCAGCACTGAAATGGGAAGAAAGCATAGCACAGGTTGTGTTTATTTACATGTTCAGTGAAACTCTACCGCCATCCTGCCTAGCATCTCAGTGAACTCTTTCACAAGAAAGTACTGACCTAACCCATGCATAACATCAAACATCTCATCAGCCAGATAGACAATGGAGGGCATGGTTGAATGCTGTAATCAATTAATGTATGGAAGGCACATTCTGTGACTTGGCCGCTTGGTAGTGAGCTTTAACAGAAAAAGAAGAGCTGGAATGGACCTTGGAGGTCTTCTAGTCCAACCAGCTGCTCAGACAGGAAACGTATAACATTTCAGACAAATGGTTGTCCAATCTCCCCTTAAAGATTGGTTGTCCAGGGTTGGAGCACCCATAACTTCTGGAGGCAAGTTGTTCCACTGATTAATTGTTCTGTCAGGAAATTTCCTCTTAGTTCTAGGTTGGTTTTCTCCTTGATTAATTTCAATTCATTGCTTCAGGTTCTTTAAGAATAGGTTGACTGCCCCCCTCCCCTTCTTTGTATTAGAGCACCTTATACTTTTCAGTCACTCTACACCTTCACCTCATTTCCTTGGAAGAATAACTGCAGAGTGTAATACCACTAACTCAGTAGGAATTGACTTTTTGATTTCATACTAGATAGCTTGACTAGGATAATATGATTTATCAAAATATACAGAGTGCAAATGGTCCTTTTCCTCACACTGAATTTGCTGAGTTTCTGGCTTGCTCAGCTAACTGAACTTAGGAAAAAAATGAACTTAAGCAAACTGTAAACATCATCTCCTCTTATTCACAGGTCTTGGATGTTCCTAAACTTGTATTGCATGTCTCTGTCCTCGTTCATTCCCCAGGCAAAGAGACAAACAAGTACATATACTGCACGCTTCTATAATATTTTTAAAATGATGCCAGAATTTCAAATGATTCCAAAATTTTCAGATGAAGATAAAACATGAGGGATCATCAGAATAAACAACAATATGTTACCCAATTATTTGGAGAATTCCAGTTGCTTATGTCAGTAATGCATCTCAGACTTCTAAAAGATCATTTAAACTTTTCATAAAATTAATTTGAATTGATCCAATATGGCAGTGTCCAATGCCAGATATTGGCATGTGGATTCAATAAATGTGTGGCAACATAGCAAGTGAGCAAATGGAGAATGGTAAAGTACATTTCCCCCCACCCCAATACCTTCTTCACCACCCACCAACCACCTGGATTCCCATCTTGCCCTCTATTTAATGAATTTTCATAGCAGATAATTGGCATTGGGAGACTGCAGAATGAGTTCTGGAGTTAGTTCATTACCAGCAGTGGCGCACACTTCTGAATTAAGAGGGCAGAGAAATATTCCTTCAGAGAATAGCTGGAAAACAAAATTGCTGAGCACAAACTAGGGGTCTCAGTTAGAACCTCAGACCTTTGAATTATTTATTTTTATCCCTTGCAGTTATCAACTACGAGCGATTTGAAATCCAAGAAGTATATTGTTTTTAAAATATTTTTAATACGTTAAAGGTCTTCTTCCCAAAGTAGCTTTGAATATAGTTAGTCAAACCAAAAGAAATACCTTTTAAAGTCGATTTGAATTTTATTAAGAGTCATTAATATAACTCCAGAGAAAAAGGGCTCCACATTATATAGGGTGTCTGACTTGGCTGTTTTCTCTGGTAATGAGCATGTTGAATGTTCATGAGTCCTTGGGACCTGCATGAAAACACTGATTAAAATTGCCATATCTGCTACTGAGTTGCTGACTAATCATCTGGCATTGTGAAAAATGGGAGGGTTCTTCAGACAGCATGGGGAACAGCTAATGCTCCAGCTTGGTAACAAAAATATGACCTAAATATTTGTGTCGTAGAATGGATGCTGTATTCTGTTGAATGTCCGATTGAAGTATTGTCTTAGGAACAGGCAATTAAAGATATAGGACATTTCTTGTCCTGAAACAATGAATATAAAGCACACTACTGTTTAATGCCATGTAATCAAGAAGTGCATGCAATTAGGAATAATTTTGTTCTCATCTAGTCTACCCATGTGTTTTAGCCCCCACTGTAACAGTCCATACTTTGTCTAAAGTGCTTCAGAAACACTTTAAGAACAAGTGTGTTACTATGTGTGAGATCATATTATTCATCTGGTGAAGTAGGTTGGGCTGTTGCCAAGGGAGATTTCTTCTATAGATTCCCTAGACCTCATGCCTTTCTATGCTATTGCCAGCATTTAGGTCTGTCATTCCTTACATGCAAGAACATAGTTATCTGCAAGTATCTTCATGTTGCAAAGAGAGGCATTAACAACATTTGTAAATACTTAATATTTGTTTTGCTGGAGTGAGAATATACTATGTTTCAACAGGCTCTTCCACTATTTTGCCTATGCTATCAATTAGGGACCCCACTTCCCCCCACCCTCGTGTTTTTATCACATACTATTGTAAGTCAAGCATGACATACATAATGGCTGTCAGATGTTTAATATCCATTCATCTTGTTTTGCAAATATTTATTAGTATTTGCACTTTACTAATTGTGTTAAGAAGCTTGGGGGGGGAGGGAGGCAACATAAGGAGAATGCATTTAAACAACTCTCAAATCCTTATACCATATTATACCAGAGAAGAATGTGAAAGGGTTTTTTTTTAGCAAAAAAGAAGAGGCAGTACAGGATGGCTACGCAGAACTAAAATCAGTAAGCAGTACACATTTTAATACTATCATGTTGGATTAAGTAACATAACAGTATTCAGACCATTTCTTTGTGTATTACTTATTCTATCGATCCCATATTTTTTCTCTTAATGGAGTTGACAAGGCAGTTGCCTTTACTCCATGTAAGCAATAAATGAAAGCACCCTAAAATTAATAATAATATCCTGATACTATGACATGCAAGATTCTTGGGAAGAACTTGATGCGGATGGAGAACTGAAGCTGTGATTTCACCTTTTTGTGAGTACAATAATACCAGTAATCAAACTAAAGATGACAATAAGAACAATGAAACTAAGACCAGCTCAGTTGCCTAGTATCTGTTATCTCTCCCTCTTTCTTTAAACAGAGGCAAACATTCATCTAATAAATATTACTTCTGAGTTCTATAACACAGAACTAGAACTCTTTAGACTATAATGGAAGATGCAGCAATAGTTCTGAATAAGGTGTCTGCTGTTAATGCTTAGCAAGCAATGCAATCAATAGTTTATTATTATTTTAAGTAGTAGCATTTTTCTTCAACATCCAGCTTGTGGTCAAAGCACCAGCCTGGGGAAACATGAGTTCTAGTCCCACCTTAGGCACAAAGCCAGCGAAGTAAACTCCCTCTCTCTTGGCTTTAAGAAGATGGTGGTAATGGCAAACAACTTCCAAAAAACCTGGCCAAGAAAATGGCAAGGACTTGCCCAAACAGTTACCAGGAATCAATGCTGACCTGAAGGGATGGGGGGAAAAAGTTTTTGAGATGCATTTATATTTAAGTATAAGTATGGTCGGAGTATCCTAATATAGATGGCAATAATGTGCTGGTAAATATTAAGAGCTGACTCTGCCAGCTTTGTTGCTGCCCCCAAACTAGCTATGGAAGAGCTCCCCAGGCAACTAGGAATAATGGCTTAACTCTACTTTCAACAGGCTTTAAAAATTCCAGAAAATATACTATTGGCTGTTTCAAGCCAGTGAGATCTGGCTGCAGCATACCCATGCGAATTTATCTCTACAGCTTCATTTGGAATCAACTATAAACATCGACACTGATTGACTGGCCAGCAGTTTGAAAGAAGTCTGGGTTAAGGGGCAAATGTTTGGTGCTGGCTTGTCTGTTGACCTTTGTTGAAGATCTTGGATGTTGCCACAGAGGAAGGCATTCACTATCACTGCTTCTCTAGCCAGGTTGAAACCCCGATAACTGTATGAAGTATTCTTTGCTCTGACATAGGAATATGGGCTTGTGTTTGTCAAACAGCAGCCCCTCACCCATCAATTTCCCATAGCAAGCTGAAGATACTTTCAAAAACAGATGGCAGTCTGCTGATCTAAGAAAAGGAAATGTTTTAAAAAAATCTATCATGCATGTCAAAACCCTTGGGCATATGTAAAGTTTAGTTTGAGAATTTCAGCTCCTGAATGTTAAATGTATAATCCAAATCATGTAGTAGGGTTAGCTAATAGTAGTTTTATTCATTATGCACCATATTCCAAACCTTAATATGCATATTCTATGCACAAAACCTACAGTATTTTTGTTTTAAATTCACTATATGTATATAATGGGTATGCAAATTCCAAATGTGATAACATTCATTATGGTCTTCCTTCCCTCATTTAAAAATTCTTGGAGGAAAAGCAAACGATCCACACAAATGCTGGATTATAGCCATTTGTGCTGATTGGCATGACTGCAATTTCATTCATTTTTGTAGTTGAGAAGAGTGAGACCAATATCAGGCCTCAGGCCTGTGCTCCCTTTTTAAAAATCCATTCCCCTCCAGGTCAAATGTATTTTTCAGCCTTGTCTGTCAACTATGTTTTTTAAAATATTTAAGTTCAAAGATGAGGAAGGAAGCATTTGTCAATAACATTAATAAAACACTAAAACATCCAAGACTACATTGGCTGCGTCACATAACAGAAATGTTTAGGGCTATCATCTGGATATGCCTTCCCTATTTTTATTAATAAAAATTGACCAAGGAATATAGAAGAAGGACCTGCTGCTTAAGGTACGTCCAGAATAGTTTAGATTAAACTGTAGGGTTAGGGAACCCGAATTTACTGAAACAATAATTTCTTACAAAATGTTCCTATATATGGCTTGGTTCATCAATCAAGTGATTGGGAGCAATTTAATTTGCAAAGGTTACAAGATTTGTGTGGCATAAATTCCAATGAGTTCTAGATGGCAACAAAGTGATACAAGAAATAGTAAACGTGTCCCTGAAACAGTTGCTGGTAACCCTAGGATTACTAGAGCTGCAAACGTCAGAATGATCATCTGCCAAATTCATTTAAAACACATTTCTATATTTCTTTCCTGCTACCTAGTGGCCTAGTTTTGCAGCCCACAGTAGATCTGGTAGGCCTATCTAAATGTGGAGATTGTGTACTCCAGATGGGGAATATATTGGGAAGGAGCTATATAAAATATAGCTTAGCCATAATTTATTTTAAAAAATCAGATGCTAGTGGGAAGAAAAGAGATACAGAAAATTAACTCCTGCTGCCATCTAGAAGTCATCTGGATTTTTACAGTATGATCTAGAAATTCTAGTTTTAAAAAGATTGTGTAAATAGCTTCTTTATAGCCTGAAACACCTGAAATTTACACATAAAGGGGTCTTCTCCATCACTATATTAATATATTTTTCTCCAATCCATTACTGGGTATCCTTTGCCCTGCCCTTTATGACCTTATTCTTTCTCCTCACACTTTTAATGCAGGAAATTCTAATGAAAACAATTGGTAAATTCTTCCTGATGTGATGTGCCAATAGGAAAAACAATCACCAATCATTCCCCTATGGGAGAAGGCAGCACTTAATAAAACACAGGGAAGTGTCCAAAGAGGGCACCCTTCCCCCCCCAAAAAAAAGAAATAGCAATTTTAAGTGAAAATTGAGATGCTGCATAATTTTATCTCCTCAGAGATTTCATATTATATATCATGCAAAGACATACATACATAATACATATTATTTATTTGTGTTTCTCAAGCAAATAGTGAAAGATTTAAAAAACTAAAAATTAAAAAATTGTCCTAAGTTCCATATATAAAATATCACTGAGCTAACAGGAAGACTGAATGCTACCACATGTTTATTGGACCCGTGTCCCTCCTGGTTGGTACTGGCTGCCCAGGAGTTCACACGAGGCTGGCTCCAGGAAATCATAAATGCTTCTCTGAGTGAAGATGTTTTTCCTACTGCCTTGAAAGAGGCAGTGGTGAGACCTCTCCTCAAGAAGCCTTCCCTGGACCCGGCAGTATTGGCTAATTACCGTCCAGTCTCCAACCTTGTTGCGAAGGTTGTTGAGAGTGTGGTGGCACGACAGCTCCCTCAGTACTTGGATGAATCGGCTTATCTGGATCCGTTCCAGTCTGGCTTCAGGCCTGGATACAGCACAGAAACGGCATTGGTCGCATTGGTAGATGATCTCTGGAGAGTTCGGGACAGAGGCTGCTCCTCTATCCTGGTCCTATTAGACCTCTCAGTGGCTTTTGATACCATCGACCATGGTATCATGCTGCATCGGTTGGAGGGGCTGGGAGTGGGGGGCACCGTACTACAATGGTTCTCCTCCTTTCTCTCTAACCAATCGCAGACTGTGTTGACGGGAGGGCAGAGGTCGACCCCAAGGCCTCTTGTTTGTGGGGTGCCACAAGGGTCGGTTCTTTCACCCCTCCTGTTCAACATTTATGTGAAGCCACTGGGTGAGATCACCAGTGGCTTCGGGGTGAAGTACCACCAGTACGCTGATGACACCCAGCTGTACATCTCCACCCCGAACCACCCCAATGATGCTCTTGAAGTGATGTCCCGGTGCCTGGAGGCTGTACGGATCTGGATGGGGAGAAACAGACTCAGACTAAACCCATCCAAGACCGAGTGGCTGTGGTTTCCGTCATCCCGACAGTCAGTTGGCACCATCACTGACTATTGGGGGCGAGTCATTGGCCCCCACAGAGAGGGCTCACAACTTAGGTGTCCTCCTGGACTCACAGCTGTCCTTAGAACAACATCTGACAGTTGTGGCCAGGAGAGCTTTTTATCAGGTTCGCCCGATACGCCAGCTGCGTCCCTTTCTGGATCGGGATTCGTTAATGACAGTTACTCATGCCCTCGTCTTTTCCCGCATGGACTACTGCAATGCTTTCTACATGGGGCTCCCCCTGAGGAGCACCCGGAGGCTTCAGTTGGTCCAGAATGCAGCCGCGCGGGTTGTTATGGGAGCAACATGGCATTCCCATGTGGCTCCCCTGCTACGCGAGCTGCACTGGCTACCTGTGGTCTTCCGGGTGCGCTTCAAGGTTTCAGTTACCATCTTTAAAGCGCTCCATGGCTTAGGACTGGGATACCTACAAGACCGCCTTCTGTCACCAATAACCTCCCACAGACCAGTACTCTCCCATAGAGAGGGACTTCTCAGGGTACCGTTGGTCAAACAGTGTCGGCTGGCGGCCCCCAGGGGGAGAGCCTTCTCTGTGGGAGCACCTACCATCTAGAATGAGCTGCCCTCAGAGATTCGGATAATCTCGGATCTTCGTACATTCCGCCGTGCCCTCAAAACATTTCTTTTCAAGCAGGCCAGCCTGACCTAACCTCGTCTAAAAACTACTTTAAATTTTATATTCTGAATCTGCCCCAGAAACTTAAAATGATCTAATTCAATACTACATCCGAACCTAACTATTTAATTATATTTTAAATCGGTTTTTTCAATTCCTTTATTTACATGTATATTTCGTTCAACTGTACACCGCCCTGAGTCCTTTGGGAGTAGGGCGATATATAAATTTAATAAATAAATAAATAAATAAATAAATAAATAAATAAATAAATAAACATGCAGCTCAAAATATTTGTAAAGCTATTTATTATGTTTAATAGGCAAAATATTTAATTTTAATGAAGCCTTCTGTGAATTTACCATAGTAGGTACTATTGACTTTAATGAAGCAGTTCTGAGTTTCATCTCTAGAGGGATGGTTAGTAAGCTTGCCATATGCAAAAGAAAGAAGGATTACTGAGGCTTTAATACCACAGGAAAAATGTAGTTGAAATTTCACATTGTAAATTATTAATTGTGCAGGATATTGGTCTTGTTGGCATCTGTTAACTTTAAGGTGAAATGAAAAACTGTATTTATTTTTGAGCATTTAACCAAAAATCTGAGATTCTGCCATTATGTTATCTTGATGTATTTCGTGAAACTTTGACACTGCCTTTGTTTTTGTAGCTATGATTATGTACCTATGAAGTAAATATTATTGAGCCAACGAGCTTTATTTCCAAGATTATGTATTAGTTATTTTATAACTAATGAAAGCAACCAAATTCAATAGAGCTCATTTTTGAGAAGGTACGCATAAGATGATAACATGTAACTCTAGTATTTCCAAAGCATAAAAAAAATAAAATTAGTAATCCATGGAGGGAAGCATGCAGTAGGGAACCCCAAGGCTCTGTTTTAGGCTGAGTATTCTTCAAGATCTTCATCAATGATTTGGAAGAGGGGATAAATGGGGAATTCATCAAATTTGCAGATGACACCAAAGCCAATACAGTTTTAGGCTGCATTAACAGAGGGATAGAATCAAGATCACGTGAAGTGTTAATACCACTTTATAATGCCTTGGTAAGGCCACACTTGGAATACTGCATCCAGTTTTGGGCGCCACAATGTAAAAAAGATGTTGAGACTCTAGAAAGAGTGCAGAGAAGAGCAACAAAGATGATTAGGAGGCTAAAACATATAAAGAAGGGTTGCTGGAATTGAGTATGTCTAGTTTAATGAAAAGAACGACTAGGAGTGGTACATGATAGCAGTGTTCCAGAGGTGGGTCTCAGCAGGTTCTGACCAGTTCTGGAGAACTGGTAGCGGAAATTTTGAGTAGTTCGGAGAACTGGTAGTAAAAATTTTGACTGGCCCCACCCCTATCTATTCTCTGCCTCCCAAGTCCCGGTTGATTGGGAAGAAATGGGGATTTTGCAGTAACCTTCCCCTAGAGTGGGGTGGAAATGGAGATTTTACAGTATCCTTCCCCTGTGACATCCACCAAGCCATGCCCACCAAGCCATGCCACGCCCACCAAGCCACCCCCACAGAACTGGTAGTAAAATTTTTTGAAACCCACCACTGCAGTGTTCCAATATCTCAGGGTTGCCACAAAGAAGAGGGAGTCAAGCTATTCTCCAAAGCACCTGAGGGCAGGACAAGAAGCAATGGATGGAAACTAATCAAGGGGAGAAGCAACCTAGAACTAAGAAGAAATTTCCTGACAGTTAGAACAATTAATCAATGGAACAATTTGCCTCCAGAAGTTGTGAATGTTCCAACACTGGAAGTTTTTAAGAAGATGTTGGACAGCCATTAGTCAGAAGTAGTATAGGGCTTCCTGCCTGAGCAGAGGTTTGGAGTAGAAGACCTCCAAGGACCCTTCCAACTCTGTTATTCCATTCCATTCTATATTAAAGTTATATTTTTTAGAAAAAAATATCAAAAGGAAATGGCAATGCACACTGATTATTTCTGAGAAACAAAGAATAATATCCAAATATGTTTATTGCTAGATAAACCACTGTATCAGCAGGGGGAATAAGTTTAGAAAACTAGAATTTTATTTTTGTGCCTCTGCAGGCATGATTTTCATTGCCTCATTTCCTACTTTTTTTATACCTTTTCATAGGTGTGTAAACAGATATTGAAATGGATTGCATGTTAGCACATGATTTCCAAGAACTGAATCTACGAAGAGCAAGAAGGATTAGAGTCAGATGCATGTGCCACTGGCTGTTCAGCACACACAAGTTATCCTTGAGGATACATATTCACCCAACTGTATAATTATTTTTTTAATTACTGAAAACACCCCATACACGCACTCTAACCACATACTAATGACTTCAAGTGCTCCTAAAATAGTGATGTTAGAAGTACTCCCCTCGTTTGCCTGTTTAGTGGTTTATAATTTGCCCAGATAACACAGCGAGCCAACTACATTAAAGTACAACAGATAATGGCAATCAGTATTAAATACAGTGATTGAGACTTCAAAACAAACAAGAGATTATGTGGAAACCAAGCTATAAAGTTGCAACATGAAAAACTATTTTGTTCTGTTTAAGAATGTAATAGCTTTTGCATCAATCATGAAACTATTTGAACATTAGATAAGACATTGATTTAATCACTCTGTTGGCCAATAGTTCATGAAGGTAGAGATGATCCAATATTCATGTAGAAATGGAATGCCTATTCTTTATCTTTCTCCATATGCTAGATTTTTTTCTCCCTTTGATATTCTGAGAATATTTTTTTTTTTTAAAAAATTACCAGCTATCCTTGAGGTAGGAAACACTATTTTGCATCACAGAATGAACATTTTAATCCTGCATTGTGTTACCATGATGGCAAACTATGTGAAACAACCACAAGAAGGAAACGTGCATAAAGTATATTCCAACAAATATTCTACTTCTCATATTAGGTCTAATGTAAACCTAGCGTTATGATAGTTTGAGAGTTTCTTCATCTTCGGTAATTTAATCTACATTAAGGTTATCAGATTTGGACTGTAAAAATCTGGTTGATCAATAGATGTCAGCAAAATGATTCAGAAAATTGTGTCTTCTGCCATCTGGTGTTCATTCAGGTGTTTGCAGTTTAGGCCTAAATCGCCTACACCAGTGATGGCTAACCTTTTTGCCATCGCATGCCAAAAGCGTGGGGAGCGTGAGGGGATCATGTGCACGCGTGCCCATACCCATAATTCAATGTTCCCCCCTTCACATGCGCACGTGACACCCCCCCCCCCCGCGCAACCCCCATTTTTGGCACGCAATGGCACGATGGGACCGGAAGGCCCATTTTTCGCCTTCACCAGGCTCCAGAGGCTTTCTAGGAGCCTGGGGAGGGTGAAAACTGCCTTCCCCACACACACACAGAGGCTGGAAACAGCCTGTTTCCTGACTTCCTGTGGGCCCGGAAGGTCTGAAAATCAGTTGGCCGGCGCGCACATGCGCGCTGGAGCTAAACTAGGGCAATGCTTGTGTGCCCACCGATATGGCTCTGCATGCCACCTGTGGCACGCGTGCCATAGGTTTGCCATCACAGGCCTACACTATCTGAATCCTTTTTAAAAATTTGCTGTGAAATGAGTTCCATAATTTAACAATGAAAAGTATAAAGTGTTTCTGGGTCAAATATTTTTACAGAGGAGGAAAACATTCTTCTGACGACTTTCTTCATTTTATGCAGAAATGTATTCACTTTCATCATGTCCTCTATTATTCATTTCAAACCACTATGTAACCTTGATTGATAGAGAAGTTCCTTCTGTTGCTTCACTATTTGTAAGTCATTGCTCACTTTCAGACCATTGTTTCTACGGCCTGCACTAAATCCAGTGGTGGGTTTCTACCATTCGCCCGGGTAGTGGCTACCAGAACCCAGTAGTGGCTCTGCCCACCCACCCAGATGTCATCATGGACGCTCTATGCATGTGCAGAAGGTTCTGCACATGCGCAGAAGCACGGCATGCTCGCTTCGCTTGCACGCACTCGCACACATTCACAGTTCTGAACTGGTAGGGAAGGTAAGTGAAAACTACTACTGACTAGATCCCAATGTGTTTCATCCTAGAAATATAGTTAAGGAGGGACTTCAGGTTCCCATGCTCAGGAGCAGGAACTTTCAAACCATCCGAGACAAATGGCTGTCCAATTCCTGTGTGAAATCTCTTTTGTTTTCTTTATTTTATTATTTTAAATGTCATGGCTTCTGCCTATGTCAAATTCTATAAACTGTAATTTGAAAAGAATGTTGAGGGGTTTTTTTTATTAGAAATCTTTGAACCTTCTCAGAATTACATATTTCTGGAGAGGAAAGGGAGATGGTTAAACCAGTGTGCACCTTGAGTTACAGAATAGAATAGAATAAGAGAGTTGGAAGGGACCTTGGATGTCTTCTAGTCCAACTCTCTGCTTAGGCAGGAAACCCTATACCACTTCAAACAAATGGTTATCCAACATCTTCTTAACAACTTCCAGTGTTGGAGCATTCACAACTTCTGTGAATTTCTTGTTAAATATCTTGAAAGTGATCTACATTGATTCAAACTTTGTGGTAGGTATCTTCTAATACACAACACCTCTAATCAGTGTTATTTGAAGTACGTCACACTCAAGATCTGTTGGCAGAAGTACAATATCTTCCTCATTGTGACAGACTTTTTCTACGCAAATTTCAGTATAAATTGTTGACTGAAATACCTTAATTCAGGCCTGGACTTACGACCCTCAGGATGAAATTAGATGAAATATGGGTTAGTTTAACTGATGTCATTTGAACAGTGCCCAAGTAACCTAGAAGAAGACTTTTGAGAGCTCTCATACCTTCACAGTGATGAAAATGCTGTTTAGTAATTATAAGCAATCATTAAACAGATTACGCAAACAATGGGATCTAATTGAGCTTCATTTTGTTTTTAAACATATACCACCCACTTTGTCATATTTTTTTCTGAGTCAAATTCAGTGTGCTTGTTCTAACATATAAATCCCTTCACAGTTCAGGACCTGCCTATCTACAGGAAAAACTCTCCTTTTATATTACTAATTGGCAATTTCACTCATCTATTGACCATCCTTTGAAAGACCTACTAAGGAAGAAAGTTTAGCTGGAACATATTCAGGCTAGGACCTTCTCTGCAGTGGCCCTAGTGCTGTGACTTTCCCTCCCCATTGTCTTAACCTCTTGGTTTACTTTTTAAGTTATCTGAAAACCTGATTTTTAGAACCTGACATTTCCTTACTGAAGCTCATTTATGCTTATACAAATGCTACTTTTAATTGTGATGTGATTGGTTTTTATCATTTATTGATAGGTGTATTTGTTTTCATGAGCATATTATTGTTTCATGTAAATTGGCTTTGCCAGGAGCAAGTGAGTATATATTTAAAACATAAATAAATGAATAAATGTGTTTATTATAAACACATTTCCTCAGAGGCCAAGATGGATTTGGGAGTAAGTAGTCCTGAAAAACATGGTCGCAAAATTCAAATGGTTCAGCAGTCAAAGTTAACCAGTGTTATTCAGTGAAGATGCAATAATCATATTAATTTTACCAAAATCTTATTTTTCTTTTTCTACAATGTTTTCATTAGTCTTAATTGGTTATCAACAATGATAGTTAGTTATATAGTCTATGCTTACCACTACTGAATTATGTTTCTTTAAAATAAAATACTTTTAGCAGAAACAAATTAAACCAGGTGATGTCTTAATAGCCAATTCAGAAGTTTACAGCTTTTTTCTATGATGAACTATTATGAAAACATTTTGCTTTTGATTATGCACAGTCTGTAGCTAAACCTGGAAACCGATAGTCTTTATCAGATGCTGAAGAATCAATAATGTGAACAATAATAATCGTGAAAAATGTGATACACATTCTCCGAATTTTGAATTAATAGTGGTTGACGATCATACTAAACTGAACAGGTCTTATTTTTAGAGCCCATTTTTTAAAAGCTTAATAACATGTGGATTAAAAATACAAGTCAATGCTATGAAGACAGAAAAAGGCATTGAGCAACATATGGACAGATCCAAATTAAGCAGGTGAGATGTAGGTAAGTTTTAAATTGCTAGGATTTAAGAAGAAAAGATCCAGCCTTTCTACCATTTGTAAGGATTCCCTTCAATTACCACTTTAGAGAGCTTCACAGAGATAGTTTAGTCCATCTCTATTCATGTCGTATTCCATGTCTCCTTTGTTTAGGTGTCATGTTGCTATGTAGCATAATGCCTTGCTGAAAAGCACAGTTCCATAATTGCATAGTTTTAAATACCTTGTTCGTGTGCCTCCAGGTCCACCCATGTTCAATTTTTTTAACAAGTGGGAATGGGTGAGTGAAACCTAACTGGATCTCTACTGGTTTTAGAATGTTATGGCCAATTTGACCAAAAAACAACAACAACAACAACAAAAAACCACCCTAAAGCTACAGAAGTTAGTAAGGAACTTCATGTGTTTCCCCATTTCTTACTTGGAGCAGTGAAAGTAGGGGAAAAATCCTGGACTAGATCTGGCCGTTCAGATGTAGCCTCTTTTTCTCAATTACCATGCCAGATGCCAAAGCACATGATCTGAAGAAATATGAGAATGTGAATAGAAGGCCATCTAACATTCTGCTAAGATGGATATTTCATGGCAACAAATTATATTCATTCTCTAGAAATATTGTGTCCTGTGCAAGCAACAAGTCAGGCAACCCGTCCTTTGCCACCATGACCATGCATTGCCAACCATCTAAAGGGGTCTGCAGAAGTAATATTTGTAGCATTCTGTTAGTACATGCCTGAAAAGTCATGTGCAGGAAAGAAGTGTTAGTAAGAAATGCAACATTCCAGGACACAGTTCTGATGGGGAACATCTGGCCAAATTTTTGATAGAAAAAAGAGTGGTAGAACCAGGAGGATCAATGGCCACTCAGTTTTATTTTCTAAATACGCTACTTACCTTTGCTGAACTTCTGATGCTGCGTGGCCCTGGTTAAACTAGCAAAGAGTAGACAAATCAATGTGCTGTTAGCCATAGCTGGTGGTTGGAATGGAAAAGTCTGAACTGGAAATGCCAGTTAGCACAGCTCCAATGGGCATTAGCAACAGCAAGCTTTGTTATTTTGCTTGTAACTATTTGTATTTGTTGGCGAAGGTGTCAATCATTTTTGAGCTAGCCATTCCACAATCTCTGTGGGTTTTTTTACTCCTCCTAGCCCAGCCTATTTACTCAATCAAGCTTGCGTTCTGGTTCTGAGCTGGGTGGCCTCAGGAAGAAAGTTAGAAGCAGAAGGCTAAAATCCCACCACAACATAAAAGGGTAATATGTATGACTTGCCATAATGAGCCATTTAGTTAACAGCTGGGTTCAAGGAGGCCTTCTTCTCAATCATTACACTGAAGCTCAGGCAGCAGGAAAATGTTTGTAACAAGAATAGTAGGCAAAGCTTATGCATCTGTGTAATGCTTTAATGAAAACTGTGCAGGCAGTCATGGCTGATTCCTGCCCTGACTAGTACATTTTGAACATTCACTGCTATCTCTGTTTAATTACATGGTTTTGTTGCCACAATACCAGAATTGCCCTGAAAACCTTTGGCTGTGGGATACACTTGAAATGAATGGTTCTGTTCCCCAATTATGAATATTTACACGAACACATATGCACTGACTGTTATTTAAGTGAGTAACAAGTGTTCAAACATTGTAATTAATAACAGAACACAATGCACCAGTAGTATATAATCACCGGGTAGGAACTCTGCTGAAGGATTTACTACAACCTCTTCATGCCCCCCAAATGTATATAAATACACCCTGACAAAAATAATATAAAGTGATTTATACATTTATCAGATTTGTAACTGTATACACACATATGCATTTATATAAATTATTTATACAAAGCTAAATGGGGCTTTAGACTATGTTTTTCTTTCCACAGATAGGAAAGGATTTTGCCCCTTTGCTGGAGAAACTGAACCTTTCACTCTTAATTTATGTATTTTCAACTTTCCATTTTAAACCATCTGACACAAGGAAAAACCTGGTTTATTTCAGGTTTGTCTTTGATTTAGAGCAGATTGTGGTCACTTCTGACATTCCTTCCATTAAAAGTAATAACTTGTTACTGTTACGAATCTTAGAAAGGTAGTGTGTGACAAAAATTCAGCTAATATAAAAGGTAAAACTACTACTTCATAGCTTTTGAATAGAGAAATCTTACAACTTATTATGATCTCTCATCATCATGAAACACATAGTTATATTTTAAACAAATCAACAGCAAGTGGAAAGAGAGTGAGTGGAAGGAAGGAAGGAAGGAAGGAAGGAAGGAAGGAAGGAAGGAAGGAAGGATAGAAGTTTCCTATGCAAAAGTAATCTGGATTTGTATGAAGGTGATATCACCATATTTTCACTTTCTGCAGTATAAAATGTACATAAAATCTTGAATGAGCGTGAAATGATCTGATGGACTGAATGAAGAGCATCAAGAAAAAAGCATGCAAGTTATGTTCTTTTATGCAGGTTTCTCTCTAGCTATGTCATTTTGCAAAGCTGCTTTGGCAGAAAATAGTAAGCATTTTCAAAGACCATATATCAGATATCTGTAACAAATGTTTAGTGTACAAATTAATGACACTGGCCATAAATATTTATTTTTCCTCAAAATGTAAATATGTAAGTGCCTTTATGCTGAAGTCTGTAAGAAAACTTGGGTGGAACAATCAGTATTTTAAAATACCATAAATCAGTTTTCTAGTCTAAACTTGCACACAGTAAATCAATGACACTGGCCATAAATGTTTTTCCACATTGAATGTAAATACAGGAACCCTTTATTATTCACTAAATCACTTCTGCAACAATCCATGCAGGACGGCAAAGCCCAATTTATTTTAGTTTCCTCTAACATAATTGGCATTTCCTGTAGGCACTATAGGAGATGCTCAAAACTGATTGTGATCCACCTTAAGTATACCCAATCTGGACTGCAAAAATCTAAATGAGCACTAGATGACAGGAAAGAGGTACACCAAAGAAGCTTTTATCTGGCTAGAATAATACAAATAGTTATTGACTTACAACAGTTCATTTAGTAACCGTTTTAAGTTACAAGGGCACTGAAAAAAGTGATTTATGACCATTTTTCACACTTATGACCATTGCAGCATCTCCATGGTCACGTGATTTATATTCAGACGCTCGGCAACTGACTCATATTTACGACGGTTGCAGCTTCCTGGGGTCATGTGATCATCATTTGCAACCTTCTGACGAGCAAAGTCAAAAGAGCCTTGGTAGTACAGTGGTCTAAAGCCACCCTGTTATTAACACCAGCTGCCTGCAATTATTGCAGGTTCGAATCTCACCAGGCTCAAGGTTGACTCAGCCTTCCATCCTTTCTAAGGTAGGTAAATTGAGGACCCAGTTTGTGGGGGCAATAAGCTGACTTTGTATAAATATACAAAAGTATGAAGGCTATTGCTTAGCGCATTGTAAGCCGCCCAGAGTCTCTGGAGAAGGGCAGCATATAAATCAAATTAAAAAAATAATAATAGGGAAACCAGATTCACTTAACAACCTAATTTAACAACCGCAGTGATTCAGTTAACAAATATGGCAACGAAAGTTGTAAAAATGGGGCAAAACTCACTTAACAAATTTCTTACTTAGTCACATAAATTTTGGGCTTAATTGTGGTCATAAATTGAGGAATACCTGTATTGACAGGCTACCACATAGAGTGTTCATTTTTCTGCTTTACGCGTTCACTGCAAAATTCATCAGCCAGTTTTCCTGAAGCATTATTTAAGTTAATGCATGGCAACAAAACAGACATTCCTATTCTTTCGGCATTATCAATCTCATCTGGAAACTTCAAAGATGAATTTAAACATTATTCCCAGGACTTCCTCTCTCTTTTCCTTTGACAGTGTCCTCTGGAAGGAATATTCTACCATTAAGGCAACCAGGGACAACACAGCACTTGAATTAGTGACAGAGAAGAAATTTGTAAGTTGCAATAACTGCTGCTTGATGTTGTAAGCCTTGGAATGAAATGCTCCCCTTTTTTTAATTCTTATTTATATGCCGCCCTTCTCCGGAGACTCAGGGCAGCTTACAATGCGTTAAGCAATAGCCTTCATACTTTTGTATATTTTTTTTATACAAAGTCAGCTTATTGCCCCCACAAACCGGGTCCTCATTTTACCCACCTTAGAAAGGATGGAAGGCTGAATCAACCTTGAGCCTGGTGAGATTCGAACTTACAGTAATTGCAGGCAGCTGGATGTTAAATGCTGCCTTGTAGGAGCATTTAACTATGCCACTCAGGCTCCTCCCTTCTCTGCAACTCTTCAATAGACAAGAAGTCATTGGGACAACTCTGTCTGTCCTATCAAAATCTGGATGACCTCTAGATAGCAGCAAATAAATACAAACAGCTTTTGGTATTGTCTGGATTTTTACAACCACATAACATAGGACTAGAAGTCCTAGGCCACTGATGGTAAACCTTTTTGGTACCAAGTGCCCAAACTGGAACGTGTGTGCATGTGCATGCACCACAGTGCTGGAAACCCAAAGACCAGCTGGCCGGTGCATGCACGCCTGTGTTTTGGCCATTTTCAGGCTGTTTTCAGGCTGCTTTTTGGGCTTTCAGGCTGTTTTTCAGGCCATTTTCAGGCCACTTTTCTGGCTGTTTTGGGCCCAAAAAACAGCCTGAAAACGGCCCAAAAAACAGCCTGAAAAATGGCCTGAGTTTTTTTCACCATTTTTTGGGCCATTTTCAGGCTGTTTTTTGGGCCATTTTCCGGCGCTCTGGCGCCCTTGAAGACCAGCTGGCCAGTGCTGGAAATCAGGAGAGCAGCTGGTGATAGCCCACGTGCCCACAGAGAGGGCTTTGCGTGCCACCTCTGGTACATGTGCCCTAGGTTCGCCATCATGCTCCTAAGCGAAAGATAGATAATTTGCCAAATCAAGGCCATCTTACTCTAGTATTTGTTACTTGAGGGCCCAACCAGATGTCTTGCATATACTTGCAAGCAAGAGATGGAAACAGACACTTGTTTCTTTGCAGCTGGTATGGGAGGCAGGCTATTCTCAACTTGGGTGATAAACCTGCATTCCATGAATTTATCTAATTTTCTTCTAAAGCCATCCAAAATATAGTTCATTACCATAGTTGAGTATTCATAAAGAATATATGAAGTAGTACATTTCATTTCTCTTATATCTCCTTTCAATTCCATTGGATGGCTTCTGATTCTACTGTATTGAGAGGCAAGTGAAAGTTCCTTACTATTTTATTCATGCCAACATGAATTTATACATCTCAGTTATGTTCCTCTTTTCTTATAAGGGAGGTTTTCAAGGTCCCTGATAATTTTCACTGTAATTTTTCCAGTTCTATTATATTTTCCCAAGTACATATTGTAGTTGTGGACATGTGGAGCCTGAGTGGCATAGGAGGCTAATGCCTCCTACAAGGCTGCATTTAACATCCAGCTGCCTGCAATTACTGTAAGTTCGAATCTCACCAGGCTCAAGGTTGACTCAGCCTTCCATCCTTTCTAAGGTGGGTAAAATGAGGACCCGGTTTGTGGGGGCAATAAGCTGACTTTGTATACAAAAGTATGAAGGCTATTGCTTAATGCATTGTAAGCCGCCCTGAGTCTCCGGAGAAGGGCGGCATATAAATAAGAATAAAAATAAATAAATAAATAAAATAAGGGTTTTTTATTACAGCATTTCAGTGTTGGTAGGTTTATTTTCATTCTCTTTCTCAATGGTACCTAGGATGGAATATCCTTTTTTTCATAACTATTGTGTCTGAATCATTCAGCTAACCATAATGAGCCCAATATATTTTTGTCCTGGTTAGTTACAGAAAGTGTTAGTTTTACTCACTATTGTATATGGAGGTTGTTGTTGGTTTTTTGCCCCAATGTGTATCACTTTATTTTTTTTTAATTTTTTTATTAGACGTTAAAACATACAAAAAAAATGACAAATAGACATAAACAACAAAAATACAATCATTCCCTCCACCTACACCACTCGTACTACATATACATATTTGTTGTCAGTCATCTACAGATCATATCTTAAATTTTATGCAATTTACATGGTCAATTATCATGTATTTCAACTTAGAATTGTAAGTATTGGTGTTTAGATATCTTTTTTGTTCTATATCTCTCAACTTTCTGCAACCCTATTTGTCATATTTTAATTTATTGTTATTTTACTTTCCAGCCATTGGTACCATTTGTGCCATACTTGGTAAAATTCACTTTCTTCTTTGTCCTGCAATTCTAAAGTTAGCTTATCCATTTCGGCACATTCGTTTATTTTGGATATGATTTTTTCTCTGCTCGGGATCAGGTCTGTCTTCCAATTTTGGGCATATACAATTCGCGCTGCTGTGAGAATATGGGTACTAAGGTATTTTATTTCTTTACTATATTGTGGTGTCATCATACCAAATAAGAAGAACTCTGGTTTATTTGGTGTCTGGATATTTATTATTTCTTCTATTATGGTTTTAATTTCTTGCCAATAAAGTTGTGCTTTGCTACATTTCCACCACATATGGAAATATGATCCTTTTTGATTTTTGCATTTCCAGCACAATGCAGATGTGTTTGAGTGGATTTTGGCTAGACGGGCCGGTGGTAAATGCCATCTATAGAACATTTTTATTAAATTTTCCTTGTAGGATATAGCTCTCGTCATTCTAATATTTTGTTTCCATAATTTCTCCCATTCTGTAAGTTGGATATTATGTCCTATGTCCCTGGCCCACATTATTATGTTGTGTTTAACCGTTTCTTCTAGAAGGGTGTTTTTTAGCAAGAAATTGTATAGTTTGGTTATTGTTTTTTGGTCGGTCCCTAAAAGAATTTTATCCAAATCATTCAGCTCTATGGCTATTCCGTATTGTAATTTATCCTTGTGATATCTTGATTTAATTTGGGTGTAGTGCCACCAGTCTATGTTTGTGTTGGTCTCCTGGAGTTGTTGTTTTGGAAGAAGTTCCCCCTCTTTATTTAACAGATCTTGATATTTCAATGTGTATCACTTTAAATGTACTTAAATTGAACTTCATTTGTATTTCCTTGATCATTCATCCAATTTAAAGAGTCTTTTTTGTGTCCCTCCCCCCAATAGTTTTCACCACTTTGAGGAGTTTGATATCATCTGCAGACTTAGGGAGCTGAATGATTACTTGTAAATCAAGATAACTGATGAACAAATTAAAAAGCACCAGTTTTTAGAAATATCCTTGAGAGAAGCTAGTTGTTGTTCTTTATTCCAATTCTTTGCTTTCTGCTTTTTTAAAAATTAGTTAGTGATTCATAAAAAAACTGTTCCTCTTATCTCATAACCTCAAGAACCTCATGAGGCACTTTGTAGAAGTACTTTTAAAGTCCCAGTATACAGTGTTGACAGTGTTACATCTCTATCCTATGTACTTGCTGATATTGTTAAAGAAAAACTCCAGAAGATTGGTAAAGGCAGGATTTATCATTGTAAAATCCACACATATATTCCTCTATATGCTAAGTATTTCTTTTTGTACAATTGTATCCACAATTCCCCACCCCCCAAGAGATGTTAAACTGAGTACCCTATACCCTCCTAGATTTCCCCTAGATTCACTTTTTAAAAATGGTATCATGTTGGTTACCTTCCATCCCTTTTGGCATTGAACCTGATATGAAGAGCAAGTTACTAGTTTTACATCTGAAGTCTTAGGTTGAGCTGAGTGGATGACATCAGGAACTATTGATGTATTCTATCAAGATGTTCTAGAATTTTGTTGCTTATTATCTGAGTCTCTGAGAAAGTCAACTTGGCCTCAGCTATATCTTCTCTAAGAAAGATGGGTGTAAATAATTCAGTCAATTCCTGAGCAATCTTCATATCCTCCTTGACAATCACTTTCACTCTTTTTTTTCATTCAAGCCAGATGCTTCCTGGCTGTCTTCTGTTTCAAATATAAGTATTTAAATAATTTCTTATTGTCTCCCTTTTATTGCCACAGACATTTAAACTTGATGATGATGATGATCTCTTGTTATTTTTTCTGTCGAAATTTGTGCTACTTTTTGTTCTCACTGGAACTTTCATCATTTTCACAACTGCCTTGACATTGCTAGAAAGTCATGCTGGTCTGTTCTTAGGCTTGGTTATTTCTTTCTTATATTGTGGACATTTTGCCCAAGCCCCAATTATTATGTACTGAAGCCTCATGGAGAAATATCTCTTTATTGCCTTTTCTTTTCAGTCTTTTGTTTCACTGAAATCCTCATTTTTGAGAAGTTTTTTTTTGAAGTCACATTTTTTAAAATCTTGCACTAGATCACAGTGACTATCTAGGATTAAATCTTGGATCACCTGTCTTCTGGTCATTCCAAGGTCAATTGTTTTGAAACAGTCATCAATATCTCAAAAACTGAATCCTTTGAGGGTAACTGACCCTATTCCCCCCCCCACACACACATTACAATTTGTTTTCCTTTCTATACCTCAAGATCACCATCATATTTTTTTTAATCAGGTAGGTTATAGACTTTGATCTAATTTACATTTCTGATCAGATATTGCTTTCCTATCATGAAGGGCTCTATCTTCCAATATTTTCTAGTGTAGTAACTTACACCCAGTGGTGGAATTCAATTTTTTTAACTACCAGTTCTGTGGGTGTGGCTTGGTGGGCGTGGTGCGGCTTGATGAGTGTGGCAGGGGAAGGATACTGCAAAATCCCCATTTCCTCCCCACTCTGGGGCCAGCCAGAGGTGACATTTACTGGTTCTCCGAACTACTCAAAATTTCCGCTACCAGTTCTCCAGAACCTGTCAGAACCTCTTGAATAGCATCCATGCTTACACCTCTTTGATATGTGGTACAATACCTTCCCCCTCCCTGTCCTTTCTATGGAGTTTGAATGCAGGAATGTCTATCTCACTGATTCCTTTTACTCCACCAAGTTTCTGTTACACCAACTATATGTTTGTTCATAAGTAATGACTCTAATTGCACTTGGGTTTGTTACTATAAGTGTTACCACAGAAGAAACTATATGTGATGTCTTATTTCTTGTTGTTTGCATGAAACATTCTGCATGGCATTTTAAAAATACTGGCCCTAATCCTGATAATGTTTTCTGAAATGTTTATACCTTTCCAAATCAGTCACCCCACCCCCAAGGATCAGTTTAAAGCTATTTTGCTATCTTTTTCAATGTATGAAATGTGTCAGCAGCCTGCTTCAGCTTTGGTTCAGTTGGAGTCTATTTCATGGGTAGAGATTCAGTTGGATCCAAGTCTGACTCTACTTTTTCTTCTGACACTATTGTCTTATCCATACATTGAGACTACTGAACTATATCTGTCTAGGTAGCAGTGGTGAAATGTAAAATTTGTTACTACTGGTTCTGTGGGCGTGGCGTGGTGGGGAGGTAATGTGCCTGGGTGGGCATGGCCAACTCTTTTTTTTTACTTTTTTAAAGCATTTTTTTACAACTTATTCGGACAAATAGATTGTAAAAAAATGCTTTTAAAAGATAAAAAAAGGCCCAGACAATCACAGCTGTGGCGTGTGATCGTCAGAGCCTCTTTTTTTTACCTTTTAAAAGCAGGAAGTAACGACACCCGGGTGGGTGGGCGGAACCTCGCGCCACCATCACTACCGGTTCTCCGAACCACCTGCCACAATCGCTACCGGATCGTCCAATCCAGTCCGAACCGGGAGCATTTCACCCCTGCTATGTAGTCATGTACATAGAACAGGCCAGTGGCCTTTTCTAGAGTGCTACCTTAATGGTTCTGGATTTCAATCTATTAACTAGCAGCCTATATTGGTTTCTAGGTATGGCCAGCTACATTTCCACTGTTGTGGCTCCAAGATATAACAAAATGATTGTTTCATCTCCAGCACAATATTTTATAGGAGTTAATGTCTGCAACCTTTCCACCATGCAGACAAGCCATTATAAAGTTTATATACCAACCACAAACTCATCTCTTTGTGCTTCTAATCTTTCCATTGCCCACAATCAAAAGCCTTCTTCCTCATCCCTTCTTAACATCTAAGGAATGGATTCTTCCTACATCATGATCTTCCTCATCTTTTAAATAATATCCTCTCATTTGAGATCCTCTCATCTGAGAACATCTCTAACTCCATCACCTTGGTTTCAAGGGACCAGACTTTCTCCCTGAGAGTCAGGAACTCACTATATTGAGGCATAAACTCATGGGTTGTGCCCAGTGGGCAAACAGACATAGATAGCACTTTTGCTCCTTCTGGCTTTCTATTTTCGTACAAGTGATGCTATTGGTTTTCTTCTTCTTTAGCAATTGTTTGACCTAACATATAACCTTGTCTTCCTCACAAAGTTGCTAAATTTGTTTTATGCTTAATTTTTGGACGTGGGAGTATGTGTTGAGGCACATGCGGTCCTCTGATCCAGCAGACTTCTTCACTTGCAGCTTCAAGGCTGACATCCTGTCATGGCTGTCCTAAATATATCTCGTTATTCAGCAAAACATATAAGTATCTCTGCATGAAACAAAGATTTTTTTAAAAAATTCTGCTATGTCCAATTGGGAGGAAGGGAAGGACCCGCAAAAAAGTCCTTTTCATAGACCATTCAGCTGAGACTTCAAAAGAAGAAAAGTTTTATTACTGCAGCAGTTTCAAAGTAGTATTAGTGTTAATTTCAGAAAATATATTAACAAAGAAGGGCACCTGTAAAAAGCTGAACCAAAAGATCAAACAAGGCATGAAAAACCAGGTGAATGTCACATCTTCAAGGTTAAGATTTACATGTTATCCAGCCATGCAGGAAAAAGCAGATAACAAAAAAAAAAAAAAGCAACATGGAAAGAGACATCTAGTGATATATAAACGACTAATGCATCCATCTATTTCATAAATCCAAAATAAAAAGATGATCACAATTCTTTACACCGTAGTGGCCGAATAGATCAGAGGTAGATTTTAGCAGGTTCTAACCAGTTCTGGAGAACCGGTAGCAGAAATTCTGAGTAGTTCGGAGAACCGGTAGTAAAAATGCTGACTGGCCCTGCCCCCATCTATTCTCTGCCTCCCAAGTGCCAGCTGAAGGAGGAAATGGGGATTTTGCAGTAACCTTCCGCTGGAGTGGGGAGGGAATGGAGATTTTACAGTATCCTTCCCCTGCCACGCCCACCAAGCCACACCCACAGAACCGGTAGTAAAAAAAATTGAAACCCACCACTGGAATAGATATGTAATGGCATAATCTCCTCTTATAAACTTTCAGACCCATAGCGCTTATTGGGGGCAATAGCAGGTTTCTTTAGGCATCCCATTTTCCCCTCTAGCCAAATAGGTGGATTCCTGTGGCTTCCCTATATCTGTGCAGCAACACACTTCAGCCATACTCCTGAAAAAGAACCCTGTGCTTTAACCATTACAAGGCACTGATTTCCCACAGGTACCGTATTGATATTTTGCACATTGGCTTTTCCTTAATGGTTATACTTGGGCTTCTAACCTAGAAGTAGGCAAGGCTGCTGATTAAAATCTTAGAGGTATTTTTTTTCCCTTTATACATATGCTTGCTCATTACCATCTGTGCTGTTAATTAGTTCCTGACTGTAGGTTAAATGTAGGGCATGTTGTCAGGAGCCTAAGGTGGAATGGCCAGACCTCCTGCTATTGCAATATGGCCCATTTTTAACTCTTCACTTCCTATTCAAGTTTATAATTTATAGGCAGGCAGGTAAAACCACTATGTTAGCTTTGGAACAGAAGGAGGGAAGATTGTTCAGTTTCATTTCCACTGCCAAAAGGATATATAGTCTTTCTATATGCAGGTTTCCTACTCCACATACACACACACACACACACTAATGATTTAAAATGCAGGTTCCCTCCCTCAATCCTTGCTTCTCTCTTAGTTACATCATACACTGCAACATTATTATTAAGGACAGGAAATTACTATGTGCATGAGGACAAACTATTGTACGCATAAATGTTTTTGGAGGACATAAAACATAAGACATGCTTTCCGATAATTGACAGGAGTTTGAGGGTCACTCTCAGCTTAAAATGAAGAGGCAACTGTGCTTGTAATCATACCCAGATAACAAGAATTGTGTGCTTAATAAGAACCCCTGATTGTGTTATGGAGAAATATACCCCGGAGGCTCCAACTGGCGCAGAGTGCAGCCGCGCGGGTGGTGATGGGAGCGACGTGGCGCTCTCATGTGACACCGCTCTTGCGCGAGCTGCACTGGCTCCCGGTGGTCTTCCGGGTGCGCTTCAAGGTGTTGGTTATCACCTTTAAGGCGCTCCATGGCTTAGGACCCGGGTACTTACGGGACCGCCTACTACCTCCAATAGCCTCCCACCGACCGGTACGCTCCCACAGAGAGGGGCTCCTCTGGGTGCCGTTGGCCAAACAATGTCGACTGGCGGCCCCCAGGGGGAGAGCCTTTTCTGTGGGGGCACCCACTATCTGGAACGACCTCCCCCCAGAGATTCGGCGGATCCCAGATCTTCGTGCTTTCCGCCGTGAGTTAAAAACTTTCTTGTTCCATCAGGCGGGCCTGGCATAATCTCTCCCCTTTTTGTAAGAAAATTTTAAACTTTAATTTTATAATTCAAATTTTTTAAAAAACGGGTTTTGAATTGTTGGGGCAATTATTTAATTCGGTTTTAATTGGTTTTTTAAATTTTGTATCTATGTTTTTTATCTTTGCCTGTTCACCGCCCTGAGTCCCCTCGGGGAGAAGGACGGTATATAAATCTAATAAAAACAAAACAAAAACAAAACAAAATATGGAGTATTGGTCATTCCAAAAAATTTTAAATCCTTATACGAAGTGGTAAGTTTGTCTTCTACCAGTACTGTAACTCTGAATGTGTTTTGCATACAAAGCAGATGATTGGGTATTTATGGGCATAATATGGTGGGCTGGGAAATAATTTAACAAATCCCCTGTGATTTCTCACTCCACATTGAAGTCCATTTATAGGAAAGAAACAGGTGGTTGGATTTGCTTAACTATTAGCACTTAAACGTATATACGGCTTCACAGTGCTTTCCAGCCCTCTCTAAGCAGTTTACAGGGTCAGCCTATTGCCCCCAACAATCTGGGTCCTTATTTTACTGACTTCGGAAGGATGGAAGGCTGAGTCAACCTTGAGCCGGTCAAGATCGAACTGCCAAACTGCTGGCAGCCCGCAATCAGCAGAATTAGCTGCAGTACTGCATTCTAACCACTGCACCATCACGGTTCTTAGAATATATATGAAATATGATATAAAATGAGTTCTAACACTGTATTGTAAAAAGTGTTACATTGCAAGCCTAAGTTATTCATAAGGGGAAAAAACTAAGCAACTTACTAGGACTTTTGAGTGAATATATGCAAACAGTATTGCTTGGCTATGAAATCCAGCATGTATTTTTGCTTTACTGTATAGTATGTCATTCTGATAAAAGGCAATTAATACATTTTTGAAACAAGTTGATTTGCATACTTTATGAGCCTTATTTTTCAACACAAATGGATTTGATTCTTATTAGATACATACATACTGTAGGTTTTGATTTCTAGATTAATGAAAGAAAATTTCAACTCCTTTGCAAAGATAGTAGTATCCTTCACAATGGGCCTTTAATTTATATAGAAATCCTTTATTGAATTTGTTCTGCCTTGAGCTTCTGGCAGAATTTTGTGGTGTGTACTCAGGAAATGGACCTTAGCATCAAAGTCCACTCTTACAAAAAATGAGGCTACATCCTTATTTCCCTTTTTTTTCTTCTGATAGTGACATGAAGCATGGTCAGCAATGGGACATTAACAAAAAGACTTGGCTAGAAATGTGAAGAATGACATATTTGGTCTTTGAAAGTTAAATTATGCACATTTTATCTTTAACATTGCATCCCCAACTTTAGGCTATTGAAATAATACAGATCATCATAATCATTGTAATAGAATCTAAATATGACTCACTGCATATTTAAAGAGCAAAATTGCACTATCACAAAATACATAAAAGTAGATAAAAAGATAATTAAAAAGACAATACACAGTTTTTTTCCCAATAAAGCGAGAAATGTATGCAGAAATAATTTGCTGAAGAACCCAAGAAGGAGGTAGGATAGTGACAGTAACAACTTCTCTTACATTTTACAACTCTATTTAATAATTGGATTCAAATTAGTAGAATTTGTTTCAGAGTAGTTCAATTTATCTTGTTTTTGAAAGAAACGATGTCAAGTTGAATCAATTAACAATTAGGATTGTCTTTTCAATCAATTTACCAAGTTAAAGTCCCACAGGAACAGAAAAAAAAATTCATTGATTTTCTACCACCTGCATCCACATGTAGCACAATCAATTCCAGAGCCTCAAAGTGAATGAATTCTCATACAATTTGGAACTCACCGAAACTGGATAACAAACCACATTACACCCTCTGCAATATGATTCTTATTATGGTCTGGTAAAATAATATTCTGATATTCCATTTTTGCCCCAGAAAGCACTGATTCAACTGTTCCATTTCTTAGAGGCAATTACTCCAATAAGAATACATGGTCAATAGATAATCTCTGTGTCTGCCCTTCTTTCATTTTTCTGGGATATTGTCTACTATTTATTAGAGATGTATTTAAAAAATTCCCCTATTGCATAAAACATACTACAGTATCCACCTTGAACTTTTTGTAACAGATAGCATGAGGCAGGAAATAATCTGAATGAACAGAAAAGAGATAGGCAACAGAGAGGAAGGCTCAAAAGCAAATAAAAGAAAAAAAAGAAAAAATGCATAAAATTACTGATGGAAAGAAAGGAAATGGAGATAGCTTATATAGAATGTAGAAGTAAGATGGCATTCTTCCTTTAAACTTAAAAAGGTTAAGAGAAATGCTTTAATTATATGACACTCTACAATTAGTACAAAAAGCATAACTGAAGTATTAAGTATCCTCCCTCTAAAATTGTGGTGATTATATTTTGCGGTCTAGTGCAACAATCATCATGTAAACGTCTGTTTATGGGTGATATATTGAAAGAGTTAAAAAGGCAGTTCAAGAATGTCTTCAGAATTGCCTGCATTAATTTGATTTTCTAGAAGTCTTATCCTGTGGAATGAATCTTCTTCAAGGATTAAGATAGATAAAGGACAAATCTAACAATGATAACTAGGGGAAAAAAACCCTGAAGAATCCTGGGAATTTTAATATGATGTAACACACCACTTTTTAAGTCACAACTAGTATGCTAGAAAAAAAGGAGATTTGAGAAAGGAAAGAAAGATGTTCTGCATATAAAAGATAGACATAGAGTCCAACACCTGGACTGGAGATATTCTAAGCTACCTCCAACACATAGATTTTGCTTTTGCAACAACCAGAGTCCAAAATCAAGCTTGATTTGGCAATAAACTCAAGCTCTTTGTGTGGCTATATTTCTCGTGTTAATTCTACTTATACTTTTCCAGAAGGTAGGATATTTATACTCTTGGTTTCCCTTATGGAGATCATATGTACAATAGTGATAGTTTCACTCAATTTCTTTTCTTACTAAATAGAAGAACAGCTGATGCAGGAGAGGAGATAGTGGGTGTGGAGTAGCGAATTCTTGGAAAGATAAGGACTCTACATATTTCTGATTCCAGATTGTAAACAGACTTTTAAAGCTATTTTCAAATTACCACTTGATTCTGCTCCTGAGAGAAGTGTTATTTGTGCATTATACATTGCATAATATGCAGAGTCTTCAAGAGATCCAAAATTATTCAGTTTGTAAGAGACAGAGATAATAAAGAGGCTTCTGTGATTTAGGCACTCTTTCTATTTTAGTAATACAAAATCTTTTCAGCAGCCGTGGGCAATGGCATAAAGGGTCTTCAGTTTGGGGAGATGTCTACTAAATACCACATTTCTGGTCCACCTTTTTATTTGTGAACTCCAACAGCCTACAGTACACGAGGATCTTCTCTCATATAATCCTCATAACAGCAACCTATTGAGAAGGTTGAATTGAAAACATGACATTGTTTGTTAAACTTATGATTTAAACAGCGAGACGCCTAAACTCACCCACTGAACTCCATGGTTGAATGGGAAGTTGAATCTGTTCTCAAAAATTGAAGGATTTTTTTTTATTGTAAATAAGCCTCTCCTAGAACTAAGTTTCTTTCTTATTTGTCTTAGCCCAAAATTGGTGGAAAATTATGCCTCTATTCATTGGTAGCTCAGGGCTGTATTCCAACCATATAATTTCAAAGACCCCTGACAGCTAGAGAAGAGGTTGCTTGGTGGCACTGCACAACCTGAAAAATCAGAAATTGTAGTAAGGTTATCCATCTTTTTATATTGCAAGGGTTTTTTTTCCTGTAAAGTCAGCATTTATATTCTTAGCTTTAACTGTTTTAGGTAAGAGGTTTTAAAAGCTTTCCTCCCAAAACCCGTGGTTTACTAATAAACCATGGTTTATTAAATCAATAATTGGTATGTTGAAATTTGTCATAGTCGGATTCTATTTATCTATTCAATGGGATTACAATAGTGTAGTTGAGGGTAGGATCAGTGGTGGATTTCCACCGGTTTGGGTAGCGGTCGGAGGCTGCCCACCTGCCCAGACATCGTCATGGACGCTCTGCGCATTCGCAGAAGGTTCTGCACATGTGCAGAAGCGCTGCGCGCGAGCTCACATTTCCAAATTGGTAGCGAAGCTAAGCGAAACCCACTATTGGGTAAGATGTATAATATTTTTGTGTGTCAAGACTATCACCATCGTCTGATAGTCTAAAAATAAAATATTAACTTTATTTATTAGGCTTGACTATACCACAACCGTTTCTGACTTCATTGTGAAGATTTTTTCCCCCCTTTATATTATGTTAGAGTTAGACCTTTATTTTTCATGGTAGAAAGTTCAAGACTTAACTGGAGAAAATACAAACTAAGTCTGGAATTCATACTGATGTGCCATCAGCATTCATGGTGCAGTACTTCAGTGGAAACAACAAGAAAAGAGAGAAGAAGCAGAAACAAGAGTAAATAAAGGAACAATATGGGATTGTTTCACTGACAAGGCTTAGACTTAGTGATGGAAGAGCATGGGAATATCAAAGGGGATGGGATGAGCAGAACTATATTTGTTTGGTGTTGCTTAGACTTTGTGACTGTAAAAGGTCTTTATACTGCTGTTCCACATAATAAGCATTTGTCCATTTGGAGAAAATATGTTTCCAAAATAAAAGATTTCCACTTGAGGCCAGGGAGAGGGGGAGCCATACTCAGATGCTTCATGAAAAATGGGCACTTCACCCCCATCCTTCTCTTTTCATACCCCCAGGAGTTTGAAAAACTAGTAAACATATTTATAGACTAAATTGTAGTTAATAAAAATAGAAAAAAATAGGTTTGGTATTATTGGTCTTGAAATGGCCTGTTCTAACCCTGAAGACAGACACTGGGAATTGGTTTATAAAGGCACATAAACCTTGGCTCTTTTTTCATCTTATTAACTTACTAAGCTTGGTTTTTTAAGTTCTTATGTAAATGAGAAAGTGGCAACAAATTCCAGGGCAACAAAATTTGGGTGTAGAGAGAACAGAACAAAAAGCAGAATGACAAATCAAGCGTTTGAGAAGGATTAGAATGCAAACTCTGTATTTTCCACTGAGCAGACGTTCTGGAGAATGTAAAATATGAGCGAGAATGAGGTGTGGTGCCTAGAAGTAAGACATGTATGAAACAACCGTAAATATAGCAGGGGCAATTCCGCTTTAACATCCTCCTGAGCTTCCTTTCACATATTTCTTTTCAATTATTTAAATAGGAAGCAAAGTCTTTAAAAGCTTTTGTACTGATAGTGCTTTCACCATGAAATCTAGGTCTTTGACACCCAGAAAATTTAATTTATAAATACTATCCCTTTTGGTGAAAGTAAACAATGTAAATAAGTGCTTCATGAGCAATATTAGTCTTTGATGTTTGAATGTTAGATTTCAGTGAAAGTGTGGAAAGATCCTTGTATTACCAAGCAACAATAGAAAAACATAGCCATGTTGTGCTTTGTGATGTAATTGCTCTGACATATTATTCTTGATGGGCTTGTCTAAAAGCTCTTCTTTCTTTATGAGGCAGCCTGAAAGATAAGAGCAGATGCTAGTTCTAAATGTAATACTGGTAGCAAGCATGAAGATAAACCGGGAGGGAAAAGATGTGCTACTAAAGTAGTATCACAAGCAAATCCCGATGTAACACTAATGGCAAATTGTCTAGAGAGGTGTTATGAAATCATATGTCAAGGATAACACAAAAAGATATAAAAGTGCTAATTTCTGCAGTAGTGGCTAACAAAATAAAAGACTTGGGCCTGAGATGGAAGCAGCATTGGTTGCTGTATATCAGGCATGTTCAACCTGTGGCTCAGGATGACATGCAGCTCTGGACAGGTCGTAACACGGCCCCACAATATTGTAAACTTTTAACATTATTATGGGATTTTACATTATAAAACTATATTATACATTGTATATGCAGCCCGAGACTACTTCTCTTCATTCAATATGGTCCAGGCAAGCCAAAAGGTTGGATGCCCATGTCCTAGATGTTTTATGGGCCCCAAGTGGGAGGAGCATACTTTTTGTTCTTCAATATGGACAATCAAGGTATTTCTGCTTATGAGTTGAGGGTTGAGATCATTGGACTGCAGTGGTTCCATTCCTTCTTAAGGAGCTGTTAATAGTCATAGATAAAAGAATTTTCCCCCAGATCCTTCAGGGATTTCCCACATATTTTTAAAAGGTCTCCATGAAGTTTTTAGGAAAGGTCAACTATTAGTTAGATACAGTATGATCAGTACACTGGTAGTACCCACATGGAACATGCTATTAATGTCTTGACCGAGTACATGGAAATTCTTGGGTTGAATGGAGAAAAACAGGCTGAAGGTGAATCAAACCAAGATGGATTTGCTGTTTGTGTATCCATATTCTCTGTCAGAGCCACTGTTTCTCTTGATGGGCAAACACTATCCATGAAGGAACAAATCTATGACTTGATTCCTAGACTCAGGGCTACTTCTAGCTGAACTGCTAGGTGAGGAGACCATTTGCCTAACTTTAGCTAGTGTACCAGTTGCAGCTCTATCTGGCACGAGCAGACTTTGCTACATACTTTTATCATGATTACTTTGGACTAGTGCAATATGCTCTACATGAGGCTCTCTCTGAAGACCTTGTAGAAGCTGCAGCTGATACTAAATCCAGCAAGCCACCTATTAACTGAAACTTGGCACTGATAATATGTTACACCTCTGCTCCGAGCAATGCATTGGGTTCCAATAAGCTTCTGGGTGTAATTCAATGTACTGCGTTTGACCTCTACTACGTGGCTTGGCACCTGAATACTAGTAGATCCACCTTCTTCTGTAGTACTTATACTAGGGTACTCCAGTACATGTAACTCCACCTCCATGGAATGACTGAGCTGCAGAGACACTGCTTTTCATTAGCAATGACTGCTCTTTAAAATAACCTCCTGATGAATATCGGGCTGACAGCCATCTTGATTTCCTTCAGGCAAATACTCAAAATGGTGCTCTTCCACACTACATTTGTAGATTGATTTGCAGTATCTAGTCTGAATGAATGCATGAATTATTGAGGCATTATTATGGGTCATTACGTTGAATTTGTAATCTTGTCTCTTAGCATGGACATTTTATGTATTTTAATTGATTTTTTTTAGCATGGATGCTTTATGTCTTAAAGATTTGGGCTAGCTTTTATTCCATATTCAAACACAATTCTGATGGATAACACTAATTTGCAATCATATTTATCTCTTGGACTGTAACTCCCCCCGAGTCAACAATATATACTTCATTAGATATATCAGATTTGTCCTACAAATTGGCTTTGAATAGGACATTTAGTGCAATATAACTTTACCCACATAAAAAGATCTTCCTCCCCCAACATTAAAAGATAGGAGGGATAAAGACATGGAATTTTTTGCTTTGGCACTCTTCACTATTTTGGGGAAATAATTCAAACACAGAAATATTTGGCTTAGCTTCAGGTTTCACCTGTTTGTTTTGGATATTATTTTTTCTTTGACTTTGGGTTCTTATATTTTCTTATTATAACAGATGGTTTACAATTAATTATTACATTCAGCATCATGAAAACACAGGCTTGATAAAAAATAAACAAATAAATAAGCTACAGTATAACTTCCAGTTCCACTTGGATCTTTACAATATGGTAATTAAATACTAAACTGATAAGACACTGAGTATTATACTGCCCAACAAAACTAAACAAATAAGCTATGTTTCTTTGTTTTTCCTTGAAAACATTTCGCTTCTCATCCAAGAACTGAAGAAGCTTCTTGGATGAGAATCGAAACATCTTTAAGGAAAAACAGGAAGTCCAGTTGCCTCTTGAAAGAAGCACCTTTGGGATAAATAAATAATCAGAAGAAAGAAAATACTACTTTTTGCTAAAGTAGATTTAGAAATCCCAATTTTATAACTATTTTAGTTACAATTAGTTATATACTATCTGTATCTAATGCTTTCTCCAGTTCCTTATACAATTAAATGTAAAACCCAATGTAATAAATCTTGGGTAGAATCCTACTGATCATAATAAACTTCTTTAGTTCTACTGAAATTAGTGGTCAGATTAGTCATGACAAACATTAAATGTGATAAAAGTATGACTAACTTCCTCTGATCCCAACTCAGTAATTTGCAGCAATTAAAGTTAATTGAAGCATTGGATTTCTTAGGAAAATCAAATAGTTCCAAAGACTGCTTTTATGGTACTGTTTAACAACTAATATATATTGTTTTAGCTGCTAGGAGAACATGCAACATTAAACTCTAGAATTTAAACTTCACCACTTTAAATGATTTGTGACTTAGCATCTCCATTTTTTAAAAAGAAAGTACATAAATTATAAGTTAAATAACTGTTGGCACTTGATTCATAGCTGAATTAAGCTCCTCTCGATGACAACAACTAGCTCTGCTTCTAAACAAGAGATTATCCTTTTCCGCCACATAGTCTCGTATGAAATATGTAAGCAATGGAAAAACAAGGCTGTTTTAGCAATAACAGTACTTCATTTTTGTCACTACTGTTTTTAAAAGTAATCATACCCAGTATAATGATTTTTCTTGCTTTCTTTTTGTTAGTTCTTTATATGGCCAAAGATACATTTTGGCAACACCGAAACTAGATCATAAACTTTACATGCTTAGGTAGGAATGCTCCTGATTTAGTGCATGGTATTCCATTAGAGAATCCACCAACTCCTTGGGTGACAGGAAGCAGTCATTGTTAATACTTATGGTAAAGTAAGGGGTTTATTATATACAGTATCAAAGGCATGATCAATTGGCCATTGAGAATCTGAGCATGGTTCCATAGGGGGGAAAGCAGCAGTTCATTTTTAGAATGATTGGATTTTTCAAAGTGCCCTCTTGGCAATTAATTCCAAAATGAATTAGATACTCCCTTTTCTTCCTGCTGATTTGATTCACTCCTCACAACAGGGCAACCATAGATGTCAGATGCTCTCTATTAGATCAAGGTTGAGTACCATCACTGTGCCAAGAAACAGGATAAGGAGCTAATATTGCAAAGGCCTTAATGCTAACTTAGTTTTCCAACATTTTTGCTGTGCATCTTGACCAAAAGATTTATAGAAGACAAAGGAGTACCAAATTGTTTTTGGTGTATCTCACTTGTCACAACAACATGTCACCATATAGGTAGTCCTCGATTTATGACCACAATTTAGCCAGAAATATCTCTTGCTGAGCAAGACAGCTGTTACATGAGTATTGCTCCATTTTATGACCTTTCTTCCCACAGTCATTAACCCAATCCCAACAGCTGTTAAATGACTAACATGGTTTTTCAGTGAATCTGGCTTTTCCCATTGACTTTGCTCGTCAGAAGGTTGCAAAAGGCAATCACATGACCACGGAACTGTCATAAATACGAACCAGTTGCCAAGGGGCTGAATTTTGATCATGTGACCACAGGGATGCTGCAATGGTCATAAGTGTGAAAAACGGTCCGAAGTCACTTTTTTCAGTGCTGTTGTAACTTCAAGAGTTATGAGCCTGAGGAGCCATAGTGGCGCAGCGGTTAGAGTGCAGTACTGCAGGCTACTTCTGCTGCCTGCTGCCTGCTGCCTGCTGGCTGCCTGTAGTTTGGCAGTTTGAATCTCACCAGGTTCAAGGTTGACTCAGAGCCTTCCATCCTTCCGAAGTTCGTAAAATGAAGACTAGATTATGAGAGGCAGCAGGGTGACTCAGTAAACCACTTAAAGAGGGCTGTAAAGCACTGTGAATAGTATATACGTGCTATTGCTATTCAAACATTCACAAACAAACAGTTGTAAGTCAAGGACTGCTTGCACTGTACTACAATTCACCAGCAGAAGACCATGACCATTAGTGTGAATTGACAAAGACTCTCAGCCTTTCCCAGGGGTCAACTGGCTTTAACACCAGGAGTTAAAACTTATCTGTTTTATCATTCAGACTCTTTAGCATTAAAAAAAAAAGCCCCTCTTTTTGGAAGCACTTTTAAAACTTTCAAGGACTTATTAATAAAGGGCAAATGACACATTACATGTTGTTCCACCATTCAAAAGCTACCTTTCATAAAAAATAATACTACTGAAACTGGCATACTACGTTGCCTTACTGCCTTAGTGAGTATTGTATAGTTTGTCCCAAGGGCAAAATGCAAAGGGCATATTATTTCAGTACCCCTTGTCTCAGGGACATACAAAGAGAATTTGTTCTCCCTAAGCCAGAGCTGAGTTATTCAGAACAAAACACTCCAAGAAAGAGTTCAGTCTTGAGAAAGGCAGAGCGTGCCAGCATATAAACCTCTCTCAGTAAGGAAAGTTGTTCCATTAAACGACAGCTCTGCAGTGGGGAACGGGCCTGAGTGCTCGTAACAGTTATACGGAAAACAAGTCAATGCAGGTTAGTAATTAACCTATTAAAAAGGATATATCCGCTTAAATAGCAATCATCATACTGCATAGTACACAAAGCACATTTTCAATCCAACCGTAAATCAAAGGATAGAAACAACATCTGTAGATATTAAAGAGGCATTCACTTTAAACAACAATCGGCTTTACAATTACTAAAGGTAGTTTTTACTTTCTGTTCTAATAACATCTGGTTCAGCTCCAGTCCCAAAAAAGGAGCTTGACCGAATAATCATAATTGTTCTAAGGTTGTGATGGCGAACCTATGGCACATGTGCCACAGGTGGCACATGGAGCCATATCTGTGGGCACGTGAACGTTGCCCTAGCTCAGCTCCAACACGCATGCGTGCGCCAGCCAGCTGATTTTCGGGCCTTCTGGGCCCACTGGAAGTCAGGAAACGGGCTGTTTCCGGCCTCCGGAGGGCCTCCGGGGGGGTGGGGAAGGCCATTTTCGCCCTCCAGAGGCTCCAAGAAAGCCTCTGGAGCCTGGGGAGGGCAAAAAACAGGCCTACTGGGCCCACCGTCCCATCGTGTGCCAAAAGCAGGGGGGCGCGTGCATGCACGGAGGGAGTGCGCATTGAATTATGGGTGTGGGCACACACGCACGTGACCCCCCCCGTGCTCCCCCTACTTTTGGCACGCGATGGTAAAAAGGTTAGCCATCACTATTCTAAGGTATAGTTCCTGGCACTGAAGCAAAAATGCTACTAGTCATGGAGCTAACTGTATGTATAGTTATGGGAAACAATCATCAGTAAATTCTCCCTTTTCAACTACTGAAACGTTTTACTTTTTTCTATGTAGGATACTGGTTTTTATAGCAAATGTAAATGAGCAGAACAAGAAAGATCTACAACATGATCTTAGCATGCTAACCCCTAGGTGAACACAAAACACAGCTGTTTTTTCTGAGTCTTCCTTTTGTAAAGGACTAGTATCGTATTGCAATCTTAAATCCAAAACACTGGTTGTTAAATTAGGTCACTACTAAAATTGTAAGTGATCTCATTTTTAGATTTTTTTTAAAAAAAATCATCATATTAAACTACCATTAAA
Source organism: Ptyas mucosa (assembly GCA_012654045.1). NCBI lineage: Eukaryota > Metazoa > Chordata > Lepidosauria > Squamata > Colubridae > Ptyas > Ptyas mucosa. The sequence continues at coordinate 19,252,279 of WNWU01000001.1, read as the reverse complement.
CATACATTTAACGTATACAACATTAAACATATACAACAATTGGACTCGTCCCGTTCCACCCGGCTTTTGTCTTCTATTAAGTAATCCGGTATAGAATAAAATGTTTAAATCTTTTGACTTGTTATGCCATCCACAATTTACAGCTTCTGAATGATGACATCCTCCTGGTTAACAAGAAGAATAGGGCTCTAACAGCGAGTGCAATTTTTTAAAATGGGCTTTCCAGCTGTGATTCAGTGAAGTTGAACACTAAGTGGCAGTACTACAGAGGGAAAATTGTTCCATGTTGTTGAGTTTCAAAGAAAGGTCTTTCTTTTTATCTCTTTTCATTAAATAAACAATAGTGAACAGCTCTTTTTCAATTGCCTCATATTGGAAGTTAAGTAGTGGGTTTTATCTGCAATCCTGAGTAAAACAGAACGCTGGAGAGAATTGTATTTTTCCCATTTTCTGGATTAGCCCTCTAATCTTTCTTATCAGGAACAGCTATAATGTAAGAGGCAGGTAGGTGTAGGGCAAAGGACATGGGCAAATACAAAACAGAATAGGTGTTCTGTACATTTTGATATTTTTTGAACAAGGGGGGCTCTTAAACAAGTATATTTTTTCAGATTTACATAAATCAGATTTACAGATTTACATGTATTTCATATAGAATAATTACAGAAGTGGAATGGCAATCCTTAAAATTCCCATTCCACTACAAAATTCATTGGGTAATCCTCTATTCGTATTCCTCTGTCCAAATCTACTTTGGAAGTTATTCTCATTGAAACAGAAAGTCTCTGTGTGCCAGGATAAGTGAGAGAATTATGTTTATGTAGATAAAGCTGTTATTACATTCCAAGCACTGAAATTCCATCCTTCATACTCATGAGGATGAGTAAGTGACTGGACATCCTTCAACATACTGATAACATTTGTCTCAGCAACAGTCAATAGGAATAGATGAGAGTTAGTACTTGTGGACCAATCTTCTATACATCTTTCAAGGATTCCTTTGTGGGGGGTCAATATAGTTGTTTTATGACTGATGGAAATCAGTTTTCATACTTGGTTTGCCAAATGTGGAGAAAGGATACAAGTAGTTACCTCCCTTCTGGAAACTGGACTGAATTTACAAAAAATCCTGAAACACAATTCACAGCTAACGTATGGCGGATAAGATAGGTATGGAGTAATTCAGGATTATTCATGTCACATGGTTAGGTATTTGCTCCTCTCTATGACTTCATCCTTGATCATTTAAATCAAAATATAGAGATAATGTGGAGAGATCCATAATATGGCTGCTTCCCATTTAACTCCCTCTCTTTTTCTGTCATACAGATATACTGTAGACACATAACAGGTATAATAGTAAATAAACTCAGTTACTGTCATGTGATTTTTCTCTGTTCTGAAGTAGAATAGGTTTCTAAGCTCAGTACTACTATAGTATGTAGCTAATATGTTTCAGTGCCTATGACCAGTGTTTTATAAATGGAAACAATGGTGAAAATCCTGAATGCATATTTCTTACACATTAATTTTATCACCTCAAACTTAAAGTATCTTTAATACTTTTTCTAAGGCATAACTTCTTCACATAGCAATATTTTCTATTTTCCTTGTACCAAATATAACAAGTAGATCTATGTAAGAGGGGAAAAAAAACAAAACAAATTATGACAACCGGATTGACAGACTTCATTTGTTGGATAAGGGAATGGATGAAAATTGGTCTCCTGGCCATCAATATGGCTCAAAGTCTGGAGTGCAACAACGAATCAAAGAACATTCCAAAATTCAAACAATGAGTGAACAAGAGCCAGATGCTTCTACACTTTTCTCCAGAATATAAGTTATTTTCTTGGTTGTTGTAGATGATCCAGATGATAAACTCTACCACACCACCAGTCACTCCATCTGTAAATTATTCCAAGCATGGTTTAAAGGCATCACACATTTTCCCCACCATATTTTCATCCATATGCTCTGTAAACTCTGGAACACAGCAGAAGGCACCTTCAGACAAACATTGTTTAACCTAAGCCAGCCTGTCAGAGCACACCATTTTTGCTTCAGACTTGCAAATCTGTGAGTTTAATACACCTTCAGGAATTCCCAGCATTTTATGAATTAACAGACTTCCTTCACAGAAAGACAAACCAACTTTCTGTCTTCTCACTTCTATGTCTGCTGCAGGTATTTGTGTGCATTGATTGAGGGCTTGTAAAGCATTCCTTCTCGTGAATCAGAATAGAATGTATGCAAAAGGATTGGTTATTTTTTTAAAAAAATAACAAATGCCTATACAGTAAGAAGCCTACAAAGCTTTCTTTTCACAGCACCACAGAGGAATAGTAAGTTCAAGACTTTCCCTTGAGTTAGAGAAATAATTGAAACTGATTTGGAAGTTATGGTGTGACAGGCAGTCTCCCCAAGGAAGGAGCAACTACAGGGCAGACCTCTGGAATCAAATTTCATCTGTGGTCCAACTGCAGAAGACTCCCCCTACCCAATTTTGCAGGAGTGGTTAGAAATGAGGTCTTTTAGAAGACTAAACTAGATCTGTTGTTCAAATTGTATGACAGGGAAAGGAGGTATAAAGCAGCTAAGGCACAATACAATCTTTATATTACATTACATTAGATACAATTACATAGTAAGGATTGCTAGTGCCAAATTGATATAATCTAGTATCTTTTCAATTATCACTGTATCATTCCTTTTATCATATTGCATACATATGGGATTTGGAATAGACTGAATTTTATAGTAGTAAAAGATTCATTCATTCATTCATTCATTCATTCATTCATTCATTCATTCATTCATTCAT
>WNWU01000001.1:19234740-19249445 GCA_012654045.1 Ptyas mucosa | reverse complement strand
CATTCATTCATTCATTCATTCATTCATTCATTCATTCATTCATTCATCTAATTTATATAGCTGCCCATCCCATAAAAAAAGTGATTCTGGAGATATACACACACTATATACAGCATATATAATTTATTTGCTTATTTAGCATATGGCAAGTATATACAATGTGTGTAGGATTAAATGGTACATATATATATATATATCTATACATTGTATGACATTATATGTCAGAATTGGAATAAACCAAATAGTAATCTTTTAACAGCCTCTTTTTGTCAAGGCTAAGCAGAATTATTCAATTGCAAACCTAATAGCAACAAAAACATGAATTTAAAATTGAATTGGTAAAACTGCCAATCAAACATTCTAAAACAAAAAGTGGAAATCAACATCACATCTAAGGTACAGTAAATATATTATCACCTTTAGCATTTGAAGTCTCGAAAGATAAACATTTTTTTTTAGGAAATGAACTACGTTTAAAAACGAACATCATATTAAAAATAAACAATATTTCAGATTCACATAGGTCGTCCCTACCTTTTTCAATTGAACTTTTTAAAAAAGACTTTGGTATAATTATCATAGTGAAAGTGCTTAAGGCAAATGTTTACTGCCTTGAAGTTACAGACAGAATGCATCGAAAGGTTCTCAGTGATGCTGCTATACAGTAACTCAATGAGCTTCACTTCGTTGGGTGGCTTATCTGAATAACTTTCATTTTTAGGGGTGCTTCGTATTCTTCTTTTTTTAGTCAGGCCATATAGCTGAGCCATTGTCTTGATGTGTGCATGGATTTATAAATATCACACCAGTTCAATTTCTAAATATTTTTATCAACCCATAAATTAAAGATAACACAGGTACTTGCTACTTACTATCATTCAGGATAGCTTCTCTGCATACATTAAAACTCAGTTACTAGAAGTATAAATAAGTAATAGTTATTGATCCCAAAATGGCAATAACCTCAAAAAAAATGTATATCAAACAAAATTTTAAAAAGACTTTCGGAAAAAAACCTGTTAATGTTCAAGGCAAGATGCTAATGGCAATTCTGGGAAAAAAGAATATACATGGTTGTAACACGTTGCTCTTTTAATCTTATAAAAAATTGAAGAAATAGAGCAATCAATAGTGTACAACAAAGCTGCCAAACATTTCATTCGTAATTTGGACATCCAGAAACAGTCACTAAGTAATGTTTTCGAAAGCTCTGCATCTAGTTTATTTATACCAGATTCCAAAATAAATCTACTTGCAAGTAAGATCCAATGGCTTTGATCGAAATTCAAAAGAACCTATTATGAACAATATCTACAATGATAGTCCTAAAGCATCTTATTACTGGAGAAGTAATCTCCATGCAACATGAGAATTACTTCTGAATCAAAGTCCTTAGTATTACCAACTTGTTAAAGCTCAATATCAACCATTAATTTAACAAAAAGCTAAGCAAACCAGAGTTACAAGCCTCTACTGAAACACTGGCAGATGAGGAAAACAATGCCAAGGAATCTTACACTGCAGTTGTAAACATTCTGAGATACAGCCAATATATGATTGTCCTATAAGCAGTGGTGGGATTCAGCCAGTTTGCACCACTTCGGGAGAACTGGTTGTTAACTTTCTGAGCAGTTTGGCAAACTGGTTGTTGGAAGAAATCATTAGGGGAGAGAACCAGTTGTTAAATTACTTGAATCCCACCACTGCCTATAAGTCTATGGCTTATAGCCTCATAATTAGAAAAAAAGACTGTATTCACAAAGCAAGGACAAGCTATAAGTTTAAAACAAAGCACGCATTCTTGAAACGTTAATTATTTATTTTGGTCATACCTAAAGTACAGGTACAGGTAGTCCATAACTGTACCTGTACTTTAGTCAACTTACGACCATAGTTGAGCCCAAAATTTATGTTGCTAAGTCAGAAATGTGTTCAGTGAATTTTGCCCCATTTTACGACTTTCCTTGTCACATTTGTTAAAAGAATTACTGAAGTTGTTTAGTTAGTAACATGGTTGTTAAGTGAATCTGGATTCCCCTCATTGACTCTGCTTGTCAGAAGGTTGCAAAAGGGGATCACATGATCCCAGGACACCGCAACTGTCGTAACTATGAACCAGTTGCCAAGCATCCGAATGTAAATCACATGATCACAGGGATGCTGCTACCATCATAAGTGTGGAAAACAGTCATGGGGGGGGTCACTTTTTTCAGTGCCGTTGTAACTTCGAATGGTCACTAAATGAACTGTTGTAAGTCAAGGACTATCTGTAGTCCTCAATTTAGGACCACAATGGAGCCCAAAATTTCTGTTGCTAAGCAAGAAAGTTGCCCCAATTTACAATCCTGTAAATTGCCGCAGTTGTTAATTAAGCTATTAACACGGATGTTAAATCTGGCTTCCCCATTGACTTTGCTTACCAGAACGTCACAAAAGGGCATCAGATGATACTGCAAGCATCATAATTATAAGTTAGTTGCCAAGGGTCTGAATTTTGATCACATGGGGATGCTGCAACGGTCATAAGTGTGGAAAACGGTCATAAGTTAGGTTTTTTTCAGTGTCATTATAACTTCAATGATCATTATGTTGTAAGTTAAGGACTAGCTGCAGTACATTTGAAGTTCGCCTACTGTAAGCACAGAGGGTCAAACATGTTCTGCCCCTATCCCCCCCCCACAAATATTCTGAACTGATACCACAAAACTGCATTTTGCAGATCTTACTGAGACCGCAGTTCAATGTTTTTTTCTGTAGCATCTTGCTTATGCTTCCTTAGTTACAGAGCAGTAAGTAAGTCAGAATCTGAGGATTCATTGCTACCAGCCCTTAATCAAAGAAACATGAATCTAGGCTGCATTTACCAATATTACCATCCACTTTTACACAGGGTGCTTTAGTATCCAGGTACAAGAAGCATATGGCTGTGATTAAGAAATTGGTTATGCAACAAGCAATTTGACTCTATATGAGAAAGCTTAACTTCAGCCAATGGATGTTTGTATATATTATGTTTTCACGATAGCCTAGTTGAGCAACCTGATTCTTAAGTAGCTAGAATGGCACAATCCTCCAATGGGATTAAAAGTATATTATGGGAAAAAGGAATGCAGATCTAAACTGTGATAGTAAGTGCCCATTAGTAAGAACCCACAAATGAAATGAATCAGATGCACACGTCCAAAAAAGGATTGAAAGGACTCCACACTGAGTGTTTTGAAGTTCTGCTTTCCCGTAGCAAATAGAGACTTCTCTGTGGCCATCCTCTCTTTTTCATGCACAATTCCTGAAGAGAAAGGACTGTTGAAGATTTATACTGAGGAAAACCCTGTACCCAAAGAGGATTATCTGATAAAACACAATGAATATTTCGTCTTATCTTGAGTGGAAGCAATAAACAACCAAACAATGTCAAAGATAAGGCAGTGGATGTTTTTATCATCACACCCTCCATAAGCACTTAATAATTTGCTGAAAGCATTTTCACATACTCTTCCATCTAGCAAAGTGGACAAAAATGACAAATAACTTTATGGCCCTGGAATTTCAGCTATGGTAACTGGCGTGCTTGAAATTCCAGGAAAGGTTACGTTTCAACAAGTGTATCTTTCCATTTACTTACTGAGCCTCACTGGGTAGAGTTGATGCATAATTCTACACTGTAGCCAAAAAAATTGTTTCCTATTACATTCCATTTATAACCTTTGGCAGTGTATCATACCTATGTGGTTAGCCATGCCTATTGCTGCTACTAAAAAATCCTCTTCTCACTCCATAAGGATTTCACATTGTCCAAGTCCATTAAAAAAAAACCATACACACACAGAGAGAAAAATGAAGGAAACTTTTTCCTGGTTGCTGTGTTTGTGCTATATATGAATACTTCAGCTTCTGAATCCATGTTGGAAGGCATCTGAAGTCCCATAGCCAGCTCTGAAGAAAAGATAAATCACCTCTGGAAATGGCTTTGTTTTCAAGCAAAGTTCCACCAACTCCTATTCAATTTAAATACACAAAGCATCTTACTCTAGTTGATTAAAATCTATACAGTTTTGTGCCACCAAAAAGTGCCCAACCAAAGTCTTTGGAAGTTCAGAAGTGAGTCACAGTTGGTGGCAGACTTCCCAGGTATCTTTGCAAACAGCTGGCGCTCAAAGATATATTGCTTCTAAGCATGGAGGTTCCCTTAAGTAGTTATCATAAACAGAATATAAGTTTTGAAAAGTTTAGCAGAGTAAGCCTGCTCTTCTTCCCCAAATATCACAAGGAAAATCTATCACCATGTGAAAGTATACAAGCAGACTTTTTCAGCTCACTTTCTCCACAACATCCTCCAATTGGCCTTGTTAGTTGGGAAGGGCAGGATTTGTTACCCAAACATACCAAAGGCTCCAGGATAAGGATGGCTTGGGGTTCAGGACCACAGTAACCCTAAGGCTTCACAAGCATATCTTCTCACCCTAATTTATCATGGGGCGGCCCTTCGGTGATGATTGAACATCCCAAACATCTGAACATATCTTGCTCTTTTTAAGCCCAATTTCTATTCAATCTGGGTTAAACACATCATTGGCTAACATGCATTCCAGCCCCTGAGAGGTTTAAATGGAGATGTCTTCTACTGATGTAAAGGGATTGTCTAACTGCTTTTGGAAAAATAGTCCTGAATAAGAGCCTGCCTGCTTTGTTTCACCTGGCACTGATGTGTATGGGGTTTTGGGGGTTTTTTTTGGGGGGGGGGTCACCTTAAAGTGTGAACTGGGTCCAGGCTGATATTTCACAGCCCAGAAATCCTCTTTCAATGAACGTAAAATCCCAACAGCTCATACCAAAACGAAGTAGGGATTTCTATTCTGGATCCGAAGCCGGTTTAATCTCTGAAAGCAAACAGGTCGGGGACACAACAAGGGAGTTAATTTACTCAAACATGGGGCAGAAGGGGCTTCCTTGCGCCTCCACTCTGGGCCAGCAGAGGGCCTCCTTTCCCACCGAAAACAAAGTCGCATCGCAAAAACTCCGGCTACCGATCCGGCGCGTAAGGTCTGGCCAGGCGGCGGGATTCGTAGGCTGGGGCTCTCAGTCTCTCCTGGGCCGCCCCAACTACGTAGCACCAGGACCGTCGCGCCCCGAAGCCGCCCGCTCGCGGCCACTCCCAAGCAAGAGCGGGAAAGCTCAGCCAGGTAGTCGCCAGCCACCCACGAACCGGCTTCCTGATAGCTCTACCCACGCTGCAACTCCCTTGCGCTTCTCTCCTGCCAGAGAGCTTTCCTCGGACAAGTTACCCCCCCCCCCCACAACAACCCCCTTCCTATGCCCGGCATCCAGGCTTAAGGGGACGCCGCCTCTCTGGGCGCCGGGGGGGGGGGGGGAAGCGCGCGGGAAGGAAGCGAGAAGTCCGGCTGAGAAAGTTGAAGAGGACGAGCGGAGCAAGAGGGTGAGAGAAAGAGCACAACAGGCTGGGCAAAGGCGGCAAAGCGAGCGAGCGAGGGAGGCGGAGGGGCGCCTGCCAAGGCACGAGCCGAGCAGGTGCCTGGTGCCCAGACACAAGTGTCTGGCGGGGTAGGAACAAAAAAAAACCAAAAACCTAAAAAAAGGCGGCGACCGAGTCGCCCACCCACCCTGCCGTCCGCCTCCGGAGAGCGGGCTGGGGGCGGGGGTTTCCCTTTCTGCCCGCTCCAGCGCCCTTTACCTGGAAGTGCAGCTCGCCGAACTCAACCAGCCTTCCCTGCCCGGAAGGCTTCCTCCCGCCAGGCCCCCTGATCCAGCCGCCGGGAGCGGATCGTCCCGCGCCCTGAGCAGCCTTAATGTCAACCGAATCTCGGGGCCAACCGCCCTGCTGGGGCTCAGCCTGCACCGGCTGAGAAGTTCTTTCTTCCCGGCGGGGCCTGCCTTTCTCTTCCATGCACCCACCCGCCCCCCACTCCTTGGGCCTCTCTGGCTCGGGCAGCCGCGCCGTCCCATCCCTCCCTCCCAGGGTTGCTAGGCTGGCTCCCCGGGAGGCTCCGACAGGGCTGTTCGAGTCAACTTCTCCGCGCTTCGCCTTTCCCTTGCCCCCCTACCTTGCCGTCCACACAAAGCCTGCTTGGGGTCCCCTCCGGAGAGTCACATCGTCTCCCAGCCGTCCAGTCCCTCCAGCCGCCTCCTGCAGCTCCAGGAACACCGGAGGAGGCAAGCGGCTCAAATGTCTCATCAAAGCTTTATGAAGGGTGGGAGGCAACGGAGTTGTTGGGAGCCTCTGATCTCTTTCTCTCCCTTCCTCCCTCCCTCCCTCTCTCTCTCTCTCTCTCTCTCCCCCCCCCCAGCCGGCTGTCGTAGGAGCCTGGCTGTGCCCCCACACCACCGCCCCCTCCTTCTCCCTCCCTCCCTCCTCGCATTTGGCTTCCTCTCACTCAGGAATTATTTAGATCTCCATTTGGGTTGCTATTGGTCAAGCGGCTTCCAAACGGGCACCAGCACCGGGTCGCCCCGGTTTAAAGGAACCGCATTGCCTGCTCCGCCCGCTCCTTGCCCCCCCTCCCCTCTACCCAGTCCGCCGCAACTGCACGGAAAACTCCGGCGTTTGCAGCAACCCTTTTCCAAGCTTCTTGGAAACTTGGTTTTTTCGTTCGCTCCCTTGCCTAGATCGGCCCAACGTCTCTCCCAAGGGAGGCCTCCCAAAGACGCCGGCACATAAGCTCCACTTTCCTCCATCCTCGGTGCCCCCTTCTACGATCAGGAAGCAAGGAATTAAATTTACCTCGGGGAGCGAGGTGGGTGGAGAGGCAGAAAGACACCCGCACTAAGTTCTCAGTTTGCGTTCTCGCCCCCCTCCCGTCTCCCCCAAATTTCAGCGTGGGAAGAAAGCAACGAGATCTAGTGCAAGTCCTGCCGGGGTGACCAACGGCGGGGAGAAAGCGTCGGTTTCGCGGAACAGGCTGGGTCCCAGCGGGTAAATCGGAGCAGGGAAAACAAGCAAGCCCCCCCAAAAGTTTTTTTTTGTTTTGTTTTGTTTGTATTTTTTTTGTTTTTTGCTCGTGGTTTCTTAAGTTGCGGACCCTGGATCCCGGACCGGGGGGAGGGGGGGCTGGGGGGTGCGCGGCTTGGTGGCGACTTGAAACGCTACCAATCTCTTAAAACCGGAGCAGATTAGTTTTCTACTTGTTAGTACATTAAACAAACCAGATCCATTTAAATATAGCTCCCTGACTGACCTCTTCATAGTCTGCCTATTAAGAATGCAATCAAGATAATAACAAGCATGATTTATTAATGAAGGGTCCGGATAACGTTACGAGTCACTTTCGAAGAGAACACGCAGCGGGCAAACGTGCGCAACAGTCCCGCCAGCCGGCGGATTTTTCTCGCAGACATAACAAACCAGTCGGAAAATCAACCCCCAAACTCACCTTGCGCTCGCTCGCTCGCTCTTTCCCCTCTTTTAGGCGCCTAGCCTCGAAAGACAGCGCCGAGAGCTGGCATGGGAGATGCCTGGGTGGCAACCTCCGGCTTTGGTGGTGGAGTTGGTTGGAAATGAAAAATAGCATTTAAAACGCCAAAGAATGGGTTTCAAATCAAAAGTCCCCACCTTCTTGCCCAAACCTCTTTCACGAGGCGTCCTCATCCCTTTCCTTCTCCGCCGGCCCCCCTTTCCCCCCCCCCCCGGTTCCGCTTGCGCCGCAAATGCCGGTTAAATTATTGATAGTGGAAATTGCGCGGCGGTGGAAATCATAGTGGCGTCCCCCGATGGAGTAGCTCCGTTTGATCACGCTCGAGAGGGAGAGATTTCATGCTCGCTCGCTAGAGTGAGCTACGCTTGGAATCCACAACTCTCCAAGCCTTGAATGGAGGCTGTACGGGAATCCATACACGAGTGCTCGGCTTTGACGTGGATGTCAGATGATTTCCCCGCCTGCCTATAAACGAGACACCCCTGCGTAGCTCACGAGCAATCAGATTCCCTCCACGCCACTGATCTCTTTCTCGCGTAGCAAAAAAAGAAAAAAGAGGCGGCGGCGCTGAGATGGCAGCTGGGTTCCCCGCCCTTTGCACGTGTCTTCTACCGCGGTTCTCGCTTCGCTTGTTTTGGGCTTCCCTCTAAACGCCGGGAGAAGAGGGTTTCCCTGTCTCGCAGACGTTTTTACGTTTTAAAAAGAACTTGAAGGCCTGCACTTGATCTGAGAAGCTTTGGCTTGGTTTTTTCTACTTCTTTTTTTAAAGTTGCTCAAAGGTTTATTTTAGACTGTGAAAACTTTAAATTAAAAACAAATCAAAGCATTAGACCAGTGCCTCAGTTCTCGACCTTGGCAAAATGTGGACTTCCGATTCCCAGAATTTCCCCAACCAGCATGCTGGCTGGAGAATTCTGGGAGTTGGTCCACACATTTTCAAACCTGCCAGGGTGGAGAAACGCTGATTTAGAAAAAAGCTTCCAAACCGTATTGCCTGTTGTACTGAAATAGGTCTATTAGTTTGGGCTAAGGAGAAACTGAGAATATATAGGCTCTTCCTCAACTCTTTTAAAATCTTTTTGTCCAGCAATCCCTCAAATCTTCATGGAAATGGGGACAAAAGGGTGTCTTTTAGGTTTAAGGAGGATGAAAGGCAACTATAGGTGTCTGACAGATTTCTCCCCTTCACTTCCCCCACACTTTTTGTGTCTGGAAAAATTTAAAAAAAATGTGGTTGGAAATGTGATGGTGGGATTTGAAGCTAAGTAGCATATCCACAGCATAAACCACAGGATATCTGGAATGACGTGAGAGGGCTCCCCTAGAAAATGGAATGGGACTTGGATTAAGTTATGTGGGAAGATCTGAACAAGCAAGAACACATGACTGTTCTTAATTTTTTTCTGCCATAAGGAAATTCAGGGATTATTGGGCAACTCATTAGTACATGGCTAATATTTGCATGGCAGGTTGAATTACAAACTAGCTATTTTATTAGCTTAGCATGTCCAAGCAAAGCAGGGGGTTTGTTCCTAAGCTTAATGTGTTCTGCAAACTTAGAAAATGAGATTGACGGAGCAAACAAAATTGATCGGCCAGCACTGTGCCAAAGAGATAATGCTGGATTAACTAGTATGCTAATGATGAGTATGTCATTACCAACTATTGACTGAACAGATTGACTTCAAGCTTAGACATCTTGATAGGAGTTAAAGAGAGTCACCCATCAAACATTGCAACTCATCCTTCCTGCAACTTGATGCTATAATGCTTATAGCTTCCTGCTATAAGTATTTTACTATACTTATAGCAAAATATCTCCCCCCCTCTGTCTGTCTGTCTGTCTGTCTCTGTCTCTCTCTCTTTGTGTGTGTGTGTCCCCCTCTCTCTGTCTCTCTCTCCATGTGTATAGATTGACACACGGAGTCATATGACTTTTCCTTTCAGATGAAATGGTGTATTAAAGTATCGTCTATTTGTTTTCTGTGTGTATCACTATAGCCCATCCAGTTTAATTTACATATTGACTGCTTCTAGATTGATGGGGTTATACTTTTCTTCCAGACCAATGGAGAACAATTTGGGGGCTGGACAGAGAATTCTAGAGTCTTTATACCAGAATTCCAAGCCTTGTTTTCAGTACTCCTTTTAATTGGAAAGCAGAAGGAGCAGACATGGGGTTATTTTATCTGTTAAATGTATTACACTTTGAGAGATAATCTTTTCTTGCTATCGTCCATCATAAATGTTCCCCTTTTCACTTTTTGTCCACCTCCAGTGATTTTAAAAGGATATAATTTCAAGAAAAAGCTACTATGAGTTAAAATTCAGTTTCCCCCCCCCCACCCATCATTACTTTTTATGTACATAAAGACTGCTATCTGGAATTATTACTTTTTTTTTTAGAAAAAAGAAAAAAAACAAAATGATAAACTTTTTCTCACTAGCTTTCTAACCATCTGTTTAGTTAATGTGAATTGATCCCAGCCTGATTTTCTGAGAAGAAAAGGTTGAGGAAAAAAATGGGCTGTGTTTCCATTTCTTCTTATTGTCAGGAAATCTAAATTAATCCTGATTATACAAATGGGAATGATGTCAATGAACTTGGATTTTTTACAAGAGTATTTTATTCTATTAATATTTTTTAATTGGCTGAGTTCAGCTCTAATATTATTTGCCACATTTTACATGTAATTGCATATGTATATGTTTCCTAGATACATGCCTTCAGCTAATGTTTTTCCCTCTGTCATTCCCCTCCCCCATCCCCAATAAACTCTATAGGAAATTACTAATTCAGTTAAGTGCAAAAACAAATAGCACATTTTTTTAAAAAACAAACCCTATTCTGCCTTTTTAAAATTATAATTTGCTAGAAATGGAAATATAGTGCATATGCTCTGGGTACAATCCACATTTTTGAAAATATGCAATATAATTTTACAATAAAGTAAACCAATTTTCTGATTCACCGTTGGGTTATGTACCTGGAAATCAATTCACCTGCCATTGCAATTTGGTAAAACAATACAGCTAGAAAAGTATAGAAGTGATCCCTGTGTCACCCATTGGGCTTAATGTGAATAGAAGAACAAATAACATTGGTTTGTACTAGGCTACAATTTGGATTGTCTCAATCCAAAGGCAATCCCTTTATTTGGCGTTAGTACATTCTTTGAAACTTGTGTAAACCATGGTTTCTGAGAAGTGTGATTTGTGAACTCAGTCATTGGGATTTTTTCACAAATCATAATTAAAAGAAAGCATTGCATGGTCCTAAATCTTGGTGAAATGAATTTAAGCAATAATTGTGTTTTAATTCATTCCTTTGTGCTGTTTGAAATCCATATCTGACTTGTTTTCAAGCTGTTATTTGTCCTACAGAAAGAAGATATTGATTAATTCAGCTTCTTCCCTGTTTTTCATTAAAATAAATTCCAGGAGTTATAATAAGTCTTATTTTCTGAGGAATACCACAGAAGCTGCCACCAGTTTGAATAACTGGTCTTATTCCTGGTAAGATCAAAGTGGGGAAAGGTCTCACAACAAGGAATAATACAGGAATAATTAGATTCTGTAGAGATATGATTAAACTCTAATCAATAAACCAAAATGAAAAAAATGAGTGAAGATTATTTCAAAAATTGCCATTAGATCTTAATAATGGACTTCTTATATCAAGTCAAGACGTAACTTACCGTATTTTTCAGAGTATAATTTGCACCTTTCTCCCCCAAAAGGGGCTGAAAATTTGGGTGTATCTTATATTCCGAATGTAGCTTTTTCGAAGCTTTTTTCCAGCCCTAATGAGGCGCTAGTGAGTGAAGCATTTTCCCAGCTTTGCCTGCTTTTCTCGTTGCTGCTTCCTCTCAGCTGTGCCTTAGAAGCTGTTTTTTATCCCCAAGCAGGGAATAAAAAACCAGCAAACTAATGTGCTGAAGCTGAACAGACTAAGGACACTAACCAGATGAATACCGGGTAGGCAGATTTTTTTCTCTATTTTCCTTCCCAAAAACTAAGCTGCGTCTTATACTCTGGTGCGTCTTATACTCCGAAAAATACGGTACTTTCTTACAGATGTTTTAAGGGTAATCACAAGCAGGAGATAATAAAACCCTCTTCTATTTTTATTCCCTTACAACCGATATATTGGAACACGGTGCCCCCAAATTAGAAGTATATGATAGCCCTTGATAAATCTGCAGAAGTAGTCCTCAACTTAAAACAGTTCATTTGGTGTCCATTCAGAGTTACAACGGCACTGAAAAAAAGTGACTCCAGACTGTTTTTCAGTTACAACCTTTGAAGCATCCCCATAATCATGTGATCAAAATTCAGATGCTTGCCAACCTGTTCATAGTTATGACCATTGTTATGTCCCCAGGTCATGTGATCACTTTTTGCAACCTTCTGACAAACAAAGCCAATGGGGAAGCCAGATTCACTTAACAGCCAGGTTATTAACTTATCAGCTGCAGTGATTCACGAGATACCTGTGGCAAGAAAGATCATTACAAATGTGGGGCAAAACACACTTAGCAAAAGAAATTTTGGGTCAATTGTGGTCATAGGTTGAGGACTTCCTGCATTCTGTTTATTTATCCAGTCCTTCTTAAAGCCATCTGGTTGGTGGCCGCCACCATCTCAAATGATAATAATGTCCCAGGGCCGGATTATGCACTGTGTGAATAAGGACTTTTCTTTTGACTATTCTGAATCTGCTTCCAATGTAGTTCATTTGTGTTTTGAGAAAATTAGTAAACTTTTTTCTAACCATTCTTTTTCAGCATGCCATGCATGATCCTTCTTGGTAATGTATATAGAATTCTTATTAATGCTATGCCCTATTATTGTGTTATTTATTATTGCATTAGGTTCAGCTATTGCATCTCTAAAGTTTTTAGAGCCTTTTGAATTGGATTATGAATTCATATTTTTTTTTTAAAATGTCCTCTTTCAGTTACCTTCTTTTCCAAACTGAAATGTGTCAGGCATCCCAGTCCTTTATTTTTCATAAGAAAGAAATTAATTTTTACTGAATATTTTGGTTGCCTTCTTCTACACTTTTTCCAGCTCTGTTGTATCCCATTTCAAATGAGGCAAACAGAATTGTACACAATATTCACTTATGTCCCATAGATTTATGTGACAACATAACAAATGTTGGCTATTTTATTTTCTGACTTTTAAAATCTCTCAAGCTATTGGCATAGTTAGGTAAATCTCACATGAGAATGTTTCTCCAAACTTTCTCCACTCTAAACTTTCAAAAACCCATAATTTACTCTTCATTAACAAACATTTGAATGGGGAAAAAACTATACATTTATACAGGATTTTACACGAGTTTGTTATATACATTAGTTCTTATTTATAACACCTTTGACTCATGACAAGAATTTTATCTCACCTAAAATCAGAGGTGTCCACAAGGGGGTGAGAAATGGCAAAATTAATATCATGTGTATTATAATACAAGCTCTACTTTTTGCACATATGCTATGACACTGCATGCACCTATAAAAAGGGGAAAAACTTGTGTCACAATCTTGTCCCATTTGGGTTGGACGCACTGTTTAAAGTGCTTCTGGGTTGAAAGGATTTCCCGGTGACATCACTGTTGCCCAGGGGAGGTCCACTGTATTCCTTTCATGTCCCCATCAAGGAGCTGGAGCGAATGACAGGAGCTCGCCCTGCCATGCAGCAGCACTCAGGTTTCTAACATGGGCTTCTAACCTCAAACCCAGTGTCCTGCCCATAGGAGCCACTGCACTCTCATCTGTCATAATGACACATACCTGGGTAATGTGTAATGTCTTTCATTTTAGAGTCACTCACTTCCACCTCAAAACATGAAACTGGAGCTTTACACTTAATGTCAAGTCCTTCAAGGTAGGCAATTCAGGATAGAAAAACCTCTTGGATTTCTGGAATGTTATTGCTGGTGGAATACAGAATCTTAAAAGTCTGCTAAAGCAACACTCCAGATCAGTTTACATCTAGAGTAATTAAGCAGAGTTATTCTAAGCCTCTTTCTGTTGCTGCTCGTCTGCCTCCTTGTTACCAGGTTCTGCTAGACCAGGGGTGTCAAACTCAATTTCATTGAGGGCCGCATCAGGGTTGTGTTTGACTTCAGAGGCCAGGGTGGGTGTGACCAAGGTGGGCATGGACATCTCAATGTCACTCATGTTGGGGGCACCTGTGGCGGCCCAAGTGCTCTGCCAGTGAAAATGGGTTCCTGAGCTCCGTTTTTTGCTGCAACGGCTTTCTGAAGCCCTCTGCCAGTGAAAATGGAGCTTGGGAGGGCTGCGCATGGCCCTCACAGGTTCCATTTTTGGCTGTGATGGCCTCCTCCAGCCTTCTGCCAGTGAAAACAAAGCTTGGGAAGGCCGCGCACAGCCCTTGTGGGCTCCATTTTCAGTTGCGACAGTCTCCTGCAGCCCTCTGCCAGTGAAAGAAGAGCTTGGGAGGGCCATGTGCAGCCCTTGCGGGCTCTGTTTTCAGCTGTGATGGCCTCCTGCAACCCTCTGCTAGTGAAAATGGAGGTCAGGAAGGTCATGGGTGGATCTCCCAAGCTCTGTCCGCAAGCCAGTCCTTCACTGTTTCCAGAGCGACCCCATGGATCATATCTAAGCACCTGGTGGGCTGGATCCGGCCCCTGGGCCTTGAGTTTGACACCCCTGTGTTAGATTTTTTATCACATTTGCTTACTTCAGGATAAGTCCCACTGAATTGGACTTTACCTTTCAGTAACTATTAACAGGATTACCTGTAAAGACCAAAATTATGATCCATATCTCCTGGTTTACAAAGTGGATAAAAACAAAAGGCACAGGTAAATGACATTTCAGATCAGCAACTTGGTTGTTAAGCGAAGCCGTCACTAGTGAAACCTCAACTGTGCTTATGAGCTTTCTTCAGTTTTCCTTTGCTTTACAGGCCTAAGAAGATTGTAAATGGATTGGTTGTAAGGTTACTTTTTCATCACCATCATAATAGCAAACAGTGGCTAAACAAAGTAGTCACTAAATAGTGACTATATAATTTTTTTTGTAGGGGAGCCAACTTTTGATCTGTGGTCCCTAAGGTCTCCTTTGTGACTCTATGGCACAATATCAGCTTTTGATTAGGGGAATCTCTTCTGATAGCCTTAAAGAATCATGAATATTATTCCCTTTCCATAAAGTTTTCCTTCTCCTCCTCCTCCTCCTCCTCCTCCTCCTCCTCCTCCTCCTCCTCCTCCTCCTCCTCCTCCTCCTCCTCCTCCTCCTCCCCACC
>WNWU01000001.1:19204911-19226901 GCA_012654045.1 Ptyas mucosa | reverse complement strand
GTATGGCGATGTTACATTAGCTAGCAGACTACAGTGTTAATGCAAGGTAGCTGATGATTGCTAGTTTGTTCAGTTCATGCTCACACACTAGCCTATATCTAGTGTCATTAAGCCACTGAGCCATCACGCCTCATTAAGATGATAGGTGTGATCACATGATTGAAGCTTTGTCCCCTTTTAATATACATGTGATGAAAGTTAAGAGGCATAGAGCTTTGCTAACACCTATCCTCCCATATATCCTTCTTGTTGGGTAATTTTTAATTATAAATAGGCTGAAGTTTTTTATTTTTTAATTTATTTGTCTGCTTTCAGTTTTAATTCTACTTTAATTTTAAGTTGATTTTAGGGAATGACCTTTTAATAGCTATATGCTTTTTTAGTGTGCTTAATTGTATGTTGCCATGATTGTGCACCTCCTGAGATACTTGGATAGGGCTGGAAATAAATTCTGTAATGAATAAAGAAAGAAGTAGCAAGGGCCATGTGACTTACGTCACAAGGGACAGAATGGTCTGCTTTCCTTTTAAATGTTGGGGCTGTCTTGATTATGTCTCTAAATTTATCACTACATTAAGTCTATTGTAGGGCCCAAACAATAGGTTTTGTAAGTTTTCTTCCTTAAAATGGTTGGAAACCTTGACACTAAGTTTTGTTTCATGGTAGCAGAAGACTATTTAGTGGGCCAGAAGACTGATTAACAAAACATGTCTAGAACATGGGCTTCAAGTTGCCACAACTGCTTGTATAAGCCAGATGTCAGGGATAAGCAACCAGAACAGCTCTGAAAATGAGTCCAATAGATTTCTTTATTGTTAATCACCAGTTTACAAGAATCATGCCAGACTGTTTGTCTTCTCTTTGGAATTGGCAGGTATTGATCTAAGGATTTGATCGCAAATGTTTCTTCCCACAAAGCGAGCTGAAGCTTGAATATTTATTTAAGCGGTGGCTCAGTGGCTAAGACACTGAGCTTGTCGATCAAAAGGTCAACAGTTCAGCGGTTCGAATCCCTAGTGCCACATAATGGAGTGAGCTTCCGTTACTTGTCCCAGCTTCGGCCAAACTAGCAGTTTGAAAGCACGTAAAAAAATGCAAGTAGAAAAATAGGGACCACCTTTGGTGGGAAGGTAACAGCGTTCCGTGCGCCTTTGGTGTTTAGTCAAGCTGGCCACATGACCATGGAGACATCTTCGGACAGTGCTGGCTCTTCGGCTTTGAAACAGAGATGAGCACTGCCCTCTAGAGTCGGGAATGACTAGCACATATGTGCGAGGGGAACCTTTACCTTTACCTTTAGCAGTCCTCCTAACTCCTTCAGGCTGTGATTTTCTCACATGGGACCACCAAAAATATCTCCTCCTTTTTTAAGTACTCAAGGTGATTTGAAAGTGGATTTTTACATTTTTTAAAAATGTTAACAGATGTTATAAATCAGAATGGTGAATGATGGTTCATATTAGGATCCTCTTCAATTTTATGGTATCGTATTTCATAATATTGTAACCTGATATGAAGCAGAGACTTTAGTACTATTTTAAGGGTATTCTGGTGCTTCTAAATCTCAGCTGTATAAAATTAAGAAATGTTTTAGTCAAGAAGTAAGTTTTTTGATAGGGATATTAATCTGAAGAAGTTTACATTAATTAATCTTGAACTCCTCCCATCAATTGATATCTTTGATATAATTTAGCTCCTCCAAGTCAAGCTATTAAGTTTACAAACCAATCTAAAGTATTAAATACTCCTATTTGATCACTTAGTTTATATTGTAGAGTATCTTTCTTATAATTCTCATAACTTCTATCTTTTATCTTATTTATACCCACGGTATCTGCCATAAACCACAATGATATAAAAATGACATGATGTATGATATATAACGATGTCAGGTTTCACATGCTATCATTTGCCTTCCTTGCTTTTATTTGGGAGATCTAAGTATTATATCCCAACTGACTATGTAATTTAATGATTTGCAAAACACAAGTTGTTTTATCGTTTTCTATAAAACTTACATTAAATCATGCTTTCTTTGTAATTCCAGCAGAATTCAAAAGATACTTTGATGAAGGAGTTGAGGGCAGGACTCAAGCCATTTCTATGAAGAGATGTGCTTTCAGTTGATGGACATTTATTTTTGCTTTCTGATTCTAAAAGATCTGTCAATAGTCTATCAGCAAAACAGATATACTAGACAAAAACTGTTGGTAAGGAGCCGATGGAAGTGAAGGAATGAAATAACAGATTAAGTTTACTTACATCAAATCCATTTACAAGCAATAATATGCTTACAAAGCTCATTAGACTGAGCTGAAAAATTCTATTTATCTCCCATATTTTGAATCCAATAGGTATTCCATTTTTTTAAATCAATAACTCCATCCATGAGCCACCCCTTCTCCCCAAGAAATGAATGAAATTAGGATACAGCATAGCTGCAAAGTACAAAATGTCTACACAGCTTTCCCCTTCCTATTTTGTCCTTTTGGTTTGGGGCTGTTAAATATTCTTTCTAATGTTTTCAGCTAGAAGCTCTATGTGAGGTTCAGTTCTTGGCAACCCAGCAAAAGATATCAAGTAGAAGAAGATGCAGTCTCTGAGTGATATTCTGGAGCACCATTGCAGGGCAGATTAAATTACTCCAGCTGTCTACAGTTTTAGTGACCTGACCTCTGATGTGTTCAGATATCAACTCCCATTATTCCCAGCCTGCATTTTGAGAGCTTAACTCCAATATCTCTGGCAGTCTTTCACATGGGTGAGAATGAATTAGTTTGTTCTATAGAATATAACTTTATGTGCTTTTCACATTGCTTGCTTATTATACAAATATAGTACAAGTGCTAGTGGAGGTGGTTATTGTACTACTTAGAATCATATGGTGTTTTTGACACCATTAATCCCTCTAGGATTAGATAGACAACTGGCATTGAGAAGAAATCCTTCCACTTGAGATTTTCTTCTCATTTCACCTCTTCCTGGGGGCTGGAGGGAAAAAAATATGATAGGTAACAAACAAAAGTGGATTGCAAAGAGTAAGCAGTTGATGGTTGTACATAATAAAACAATAGGCTGAAGACATACAAGAAATGGTTAGGCCAGATATTAGAAGTGATTAAAAAAATCTTTGCCTTCAAGTTTGTATTGACTTCTGGTGATCGCCTGGACCAGTCCTGCACTTTTCTTGGCAAGGTTTTTCAGTAATGGTTTGCCTTTGCCTGCTTCCTAGGGTTGGGAGACAATGACTGGCCCAAAGTCACCCAGCTGGTTTTATGTCTAAAGTAGGAGTAGAACTCACAGTCTCCTGGTTATAGTCTGGTGCCTTACTGGCTCTCCAGAAATAAAAAAAAATACCATATTAAGAAAAGAATATGAAGCCAAACAAATGTGCAAACTAAAGAAGAAAGAAGATGAAGTGACATGAAGAGACTAAGAAAATGTCTTTTTGCCTCAGGCAACCCTCTACTTGCAATAGGTTTTAATTTGCAGAAGCTATAGTACAAAATTAAATAAATAAAGTGTCCCATATTCAACTTCTTCTTTGAACTACTCAGGAGGCTTCATTAAAAAAAAAAAGCTAGCCAAGTATTATAAGACTGAAGTAATACCTTGTACATAATCTTAACTTCAGAACATGGTCTGGTCATATGTAATAGGTTGTTCTATGTTGCTTCATAGAATGTCTTTTTTGCTTTATTTTGCAAATAGAAAGAATTCTGTGCATCGGATTTCCTATTCAGTCTTAAACCAGAGCTCAAAAAATTAAAAGTAAATTAATTTTATCTTGGACTTCCTTCATTTGAGTTTTGAGTTTTTCTCTCTTTTATTATAATTTACCATTGATTAAACCTTTTGCAGAATGGGCTAGTTTTTGTTTTCTGTATTTAGAAAACTCTAGAGTTTCATTTTCCAGAAAAAAATCCTTATAAATATTTTTATTTTTTATTGGCACGTGTGTGTGTGTCTGATACAGTGAGTGAAATGGGTAGAGCTAACTGGGAGGAAACATTTTTAAAGGCAGCTTGTGTTTGTGCCTCTTAAACAATAGCAATAGCACTTAGATTTATATACCTCTTCATAGTGCTTTTACAGCCCACTCTTAAGCTTTTTACAGAGTAAGCATATTGCCCTCCAACAATCTGGGTCCTCATTTTACCCACCTCAGAAGGATGGAAGGCTGAATCAACCTTGAGCCAGAGAGATTTGAACTGCCGAACTGCAGCTAGCAGTCAGCTGAAGTAGCCTACAGTACTGCACTTTAACCACTGCACCACCGTGGCTCTTGCATCACTATAACAAACTTTATTATAACATGATTTTTAGGCCCCAAAGATGCAAACAATGATATAACAATGCAGATGTTAAAACTGATCTTCAAGGTTATCTTGTTGAAACTAGAAGATGTCAATATAAGTTGGGAAACTCTAGAGGCTGTTTTACTTTTGTAAGTAATGTAACAATGAAGTTTAGATTTTTAGAATGGGAGCTACCTCTTTATCATATAAGATACACATTCCAGATATCTGTGTACTAACCTGAAAAGCAACAACATGCTTCTGTTTTTCTAATATAAGTCAATGTCCTTTCTTATGGTAGAGAATTTAATGTCCAGGACTTGCAGGGACCTATCCTTCACTTACTTAAGTACTTTGTCCTAAGTCAGTTGACAAGTTTTGCAATTATAAATGATCTCTTTATCCTTATGTACTTAAGAACTGTTTATGATTAATGTCCCAATGAGGTTTATGATTAAATTCCACTTCATTCTCAAGACCCTGCTTTTTTGACATTATCCTCCTCCTCCTCATATTGAAAAGCAATTATTCCTTGATTTTTTTCTGACTCTTCTTTCTAAGCGGTAATTTCATGATTGCATCAAATCTTATTTTTTATCTAAATGATCATCACTTCCTGACTTGCAGTCTCCCCAGCCTCAAACTCATTCACTTACACATTCACGTATACAGAATCATAGGGACATTTTACAGTAGATCTAGATGTTTACACAAAAACTCATCTTTCTGAATCTTTGTCACTTAATATGTGCATAGGAAGGAAGGCAAGAGAAAGAGATTGGGGGGGGGAAGTATAATATATCTTTTACATTCCTAACCAGAATTTTTCCCCCTGTTGTCCATTTTTGATTGTGAAAAAATGCAACAATCTGTATATCACTGCCAACTGGGTTCCAGGATGGCAAATAGATCTTTTTGTGTATATATATGGCCCCAGTAAAAAAGTGGCATGCTTTGACAAAAGAGTGAGAAGAACTTGTAGCTCCCACCACATCCAATTAACATGACTTCTCAGGTAACATTTTGAGATGGTTCTGAACTGGGAAAAGTAACTATGCCTGTTTAGACAAGAGACTTAAATTGGAAGCTCAGTAAGGACAGTCCTTATTTCTTTATTTGAAAAACGATCTAATCCTTTCAAGAAAAACCAATGAAATGGTTTAGTAGTGGTAAAGGTGCACATCAACACAGCTCCTGAAGAGCAGATTTAGCAGGCACTCAGATCACCCACTTGCCATTTTCCCCATTAGTGTGAGCGGAATTGCATTTCTACAGTACACTGATTAATTAATTAAAGGCATCTCTGCATATAAATTGGGATATGCAAATACAGTGCAAATCTATGCCCTCTTTTATCCTTTTTACAATAACAAGCTTACAAAAATACATTAACTTTGATTGGGCTATCAGCTGGATTGCTAGATCTTTTCTGCATAACCTTCCTGTCCCCATCATGTTCATCTTTCCACTGGCTGCCATATAAATAGTTTGCAATCTGAGCTCCCTCTGTCTTATTTCTTTTCTTTTTCTTTTTTTTCCCTTTGCTCTATGATGCCATTTCTCTTCCTGATCAGCTTTCTGTGCGGAAAAGCCATTCCTAATTATGTATATTCCTTCTGTCCTGTAGCATGCAGATGAAAACCACTGAGTCACAATGCCATTCAGATAATAAACATCCCTCCCACTAGTGCATTTATACAGCATTCTCCTCCCCTTCTCCTCTTTCCTTTTAGGCTGTTCCTTAAGCTATCAGGAAATAGTCTGTCTTAAATGAGCCTCAGGCACTGCTCTTGTTACATTGACACCTTGAGGGCACAGAGAGGAAACACCTTTTTTCAGAATCACCTTTAAATGATAGTAAGAAGAAAAGATGGCCTCTCTTGTACCACTTGTTATCACACAGAGACACTACTTGCCTGCACAGTTTTTACTGTGCAGATTTTGCAGACAGATTTGACAACTGATACAAGTTTGGTGCCTGCTTTTGTACTTTCTTCTCAGGTGACACTTCCAGCAAAGACCCATTGAGATTAAAGAGAGCTGGCCTTGGCACTAGAAGGAGTTCAGCATCTGAATGATGGTGTAGACTTTGGCACGTGTCCTGGTCTGTCTCTATGACCTTTCACCTCTCTATTGAAGTGTTGTGTAGATACCCCTTTGTTTCTCTTATTAAAGCATATCAATCCTAACTTTCAGCTACATTAGCTAATGGGCTACTGCAATATGCTGGCAGAAATTAGGCTGAAATTTATCTTACATCCTTTTAATATTGGTCTTGAGCAGAGGTATCTACATTTTATTAAAGAAGCTAAAGTTAGGGAAGCTGGGGCCTTGGCTGGAATTTGAGCCATTCATGTTGGGGACGTGGTTACTAGGGGTGGGTTCTACTTACCTTTACTACCGGTTTGCAATGGGGCTGGCTGCGTGTGTGAGCTCTTCTACGCATACGCAGAAGTGTTTTGATGACATCGGGTTTGGTGGGTGGAGTCTCCCACCGGTTTTACTACCAGTTCTATAGAACTGTTGTGAACCGAGGGCAAACCACCACTAGTGGTTACCCTTCAGAGGAGGAGGCTATCAGGATAGGAAGTGGTAAATTGTTTATGATTATATTGGGGGTTTGGGTCTTCAAATACCATGGCTAGTTGCCACTGTATGTGGCAGTGCAGTCAGAAAGTATTCAGACCCCTTCACTTTTGCTAATTTTGTTATGCCGCAACCTGATTCTACAGTTGTTGAAATTCATTTTTCTCTCTCACTAACCTACACTCAGTACCCCATAACGACAAAGTGCAAACAGAATTTGAGAAATGTCTGTAAATTTATTAAGAAGAAAAAAACTTAAATACCACATTGGCATAAGTATTCAGACTCTTCACTCAGTACTTTGTTGAAGCACCTTTGGCAACAATTAGAGCCTTGAATCTTCTTGGGTATGACATGACAAACTTTGCACACCTGGATTGGGGGATTTTCAGCCATTCTTCCTTGCAAATACTCTCAAGCTCAGTCAGATTGGATAGTGATCATTGGTAGACAGCCATTTTAAGGTCCCTCCAGAGATACTCTTAACACAGCAGCATCCACCACATTGGAAGGAATTATAGCGATCATCTACTATACTCAAATAGTGACAGATTCCTTTGATAGAAATTAAATGAGAGGAAATGACTTTATTCAATCCTCCAAGAGTGGTTTCTTATAGATTTTATTGTTTTTATTGATCCATGATTAACAAACATTAAGTAACTATTAACATGAATCCAAGATGCATAGAGAAAAAAAGAAA
Organism: Ptyas mucosa; assembly: GCA_012654045.1. Taxonomy (NCBI): domain Eukaryota; kingdom Metazoa; phylum Chordata; class Lepidosauria; order Squamata; family Colubridae; genus Ptyas; species Ptyas mucosa. The sequence continues at coordinate 19,219,314 of WNWU01000001.1, read as the reverse complement.
GAAAATACTATATATATATATATATATATATATATATATATATATATATATTAAAGAGACAGTCATGTACCATTTACAAATTTACCATATATGTAAAGTATTACCATAGTATAATCTATTGCTCTTGAGATAAACCCTAAAATCCATACAAATTTGATAAAATGTGGTTCCTACCTCTGACATCTAATTATTTTAACATTGTGATTTTTTTTCTAATATAGTAATTGAAGAGGCTTTAAAGTTAGGGTGGCCTTTTATATAAAGTTGAGGCGCTGAACAGACATCTAGAGGGGAAAAAGTATCAATTTCTCTGCCTTTGAGAAGACTGTTCTTTCTTTAAAAATAAAAATAAAAAATCCTCACAGTGATGTTCAGCCCATTGCTATGCACAACACTAGCTCTATCCACTGATTCACTTCCACACAAGCCAAGAAAAAGAATGGAGACTTTTAATTTTCTCTCTTTATGTAAACCAGAGCAGAGTCAATACATTTTTGCTGTCTGGAGAGAATTACAAAACAATAATTCCTTTCATGGACAGGGGCTGATTGGATGTGCAATTTAGCATCCTCCCACTGAATTTTAGGGGGTGCTGAATATGTTACCTAGGACATGTACCCTTACCTTCAATGTCACATCATCAATTCTATGCATCACAATCTGCTACCTTAAGCAATCACATTGGAAGCTTTTCCTTGGGCACTTAGTCTACTGTTTCTCTAACTTGGCTATGGTACATGTTGAACATAGTTGCACATCTGACTGAACCTTTGAAATGGCTAAAATGACCACAAACTTCTCCTTCCTATCCATTTCACTCTGCAGAGTTCCTAGAAAAGTCTTGGCTAAATATATAGGTTGATAGTCTCTCTCTCTTTCAAAAATGTATGTTGGAGTATTAGAGACCCAAATTTAGTACTGTATGGAATTCTTTACAGCAGCTATATTATTTCTTTGGACCATGTGGCAGTTTTGTATTGGTATCTAAGATCCCAGCACAACTTGGAGTTAACCCTAATTTAAAAACATAAGAAAACAAGAACTATCTTTGTAAAGGATTCTATTAGAGGGTCTCTACCTCCTAACCATGATTCAAGAATTATATTCAGCTCATATTGGCTGACACCAGCTTGGGTGTTTCCCACCCCTCTCTCTTCAACCAAAAAGCAATAAAAAATAAAATAAAAAAAATAACCCTTAAGGATTATGTTAAGCATACCTTAACATCTGGTTATCTGTCTAGAGATACCTAGGTTTTGCAAGGTATGTTACAAATTGGCACCAAATTCTCTGTTTAAAATAGTATTTAGAGTTTTTAAGAACACAGAGGAACAGGCCCAAAATGGATGGAAGTTAGGCTTCAAAAGAATAAGATTGAACTTGATATACTTAAGGTAACTGCTGAAACAAGTCTGACTCTACTAAGGTGCAAAGTGAATGTCCATTGTAAGCTAGTGTTGATGCAAGATTGCAAGATGTTAAAGGATAAAGTGATTCTAAGCAATTTGGAAGATTTATCTGAGAAAGTAGAAGTAGCAGGAATACTGGAAGAAACATAGCAATTTCATTTGAAAATAAAGCTGAGACTTGGACTTCAAGAAAGTAGATCTGAATAAACTTTGAGCAGTGATAGGTGGAATCCCTTGAGAGAAGAAGCTAATGTGGAAAAGTGCTCTTCAGGTTGCGGCAAAATTTACAAAAGAAGATACTAAAACAACAATTACAAGTAATTCAAAGAGAAATAGATGGAAGACAGCAGAAGAAGACAGTGTGGTTTTACAACAATTTTAATAAGGATCTGAAAACAACAACAATGAAGAAAATACATTTAGGAGGTATCACTAAAAGAAGAACAAGTCACCAAGGAAAAGTACAATACCTTCCTGCAGCTAGGAAGTGTAGAAGTGTTTGCATTCAAAATAAATTGAAGTGAATGAACATACAGTTGTTTAGAAACACACACACACACACACACACACACACACACACACACAAATTTGACATGAAAAGAAAAGAATCAGTAGATGAGTTGCCCACTAAGGCTGAAAATACTAATAGGTAACAAAGACAGGTCAGAACTATTCAACAGTAAGAATGGAACCATTCCCAGAGATGTGGAGGACTTTATTCAATGGAGATGTCCAAGAAGAAGCTGGACAACAAATGGTACATCTTTGGCACAGATTTCATGCCATATTATGAGAAATTATTATTTTTTACATTTGAAATCATTTTATATATGATAATGACAAATGAAACAGAAAAAGGAAATACACACACACATATATCTTTCCTGTTTTTTTGTTTAATTTGTTATTGTTTATCATTTATGTTTCTTTTTTACTTTTATTTATAATATGATTTTGCAGTGTTCTGGTTCGGTATTTTTGTATTTGTATATATTTTTTCAGATGTGTAATAAAATAAATAGAAAAATTAAGGAGCTCTTTGACATGGATGCCTTAATTTAGGATGTTGGACTTGCTGATCTAAATTTGTTGTTCAGTTGCTAAGCTGTGTCTGACTTTTTGTGACCCCCATGGACCATAGAATGCCAGGTCCCTCTGTCCTCCACTGTCTCCTGGAATTTCCCCAAATTCATGTTCATCGCGCCAATGATGCTATTTAACCATCTCATCCTTTGCTGTCTCCTTTTCCTGTTGCCTTCAAACTTTCCCAACATTAGAGTGTTTTGCAATGAGTCCTCTCTTCTCATTTGGTAGCCAAAGGATTTGAGCTTCAGCTTCAGTATCTGTCCTTCCAAAGATCAGCCAGAGTTGATTTCCTTTAGGGCTGACTGATTTGATTTCCTTGCTGATTTAAATAGCCCTTCTAACTATATAATTCCATGATTCTATGGAAGTTTTCCCTTAAACTTCTCCCCTATCCTTAGATATGACAGATGACACTGTCCTATCAACAATACCAATAACTGAGAAGGCAACCGTGTAATTTGGTTAGAAAGCAAATGTTTTCTACCAACCCAGTATTTTTTAGAATGAGAAGTTCTGTTTAAAAGTGGGTGTTAATGATTAAGGATCCATACAATTTGGAATTCTATGGATTCCATAGAATAATCTATATTATTATATTCCCTGGCAGCCTATTCATGGCAAAGAACAAAACTATCACTGTAATTAGGAATAAATTGTGCATATGGAAATGTCATACATGACCCAGAGCAGTACTTCTCACACTTTGGCAACTTGAAAGTGGGTGGATTTCAACTCTCAGAATTCCCCCAATCAACATGCCAGCCAATATTCTGGGAGCTGAAATTCACCCAATTTCAAGTTACCAAATTAGAGAAACCCTGCCTCAGAGCATCACATTTTAGCCTCATTTTTCAGCTGAAATCACAATACGTTGTGCTAAATCATACTGGCTAAGTTCATACATCATGCTGAGCCACCAACAAATAAATCTTGATCGATTTAGCTGATATATGAACTTAACCAAACATTTGAATGGGAAGTAAGCAATTTCACAGTGGAAAAGGTGGATCAGTATGAAATTAGCATCTCCAGAATCCTTATCTATACACCGTAAGAATTATATTTGCACATAAAGAATAGCCTACTTAAGAAGAAAGGCAGTAAACAACAATCACAATAACAATAGCAGTAGCATTTAGACTTGTAGTGCTTGACAGCCCTCTCTAAGCAGTTTACAGAGTCAGCATATTGCCCCAACAATCTGGGTCCTTATTTTACTGACCTAGGAAGGATAGAAGGCTGAGTCAACCTTGAGATGGTCAGGAGCAAACTGCTGGCAGTTGACAATGCTACATTCTAATCTCTGTACCACCATGGCTCTCCAAAAACAATAATTTACATGGCCTTCAGTGCCTTTATAAGCTGAAAGATTGGGGATGCAGTGGCTCAGTGGCTAAGACACTGAGCTTGTCAATCAGAAGGTCAGCAGTTCATCGGTTCGAATCCCTAGCGCTGTGTAATGGGGTGAGCTCCCGTTACTTGTCCCTAGCAGTTCAAAAGCATGTAGAAAATGCAAGTAGGGACCACTTTGGTGGGAAGGTAACAGTGCTCCATGCGCCTTCAGTGTTGAGTCATACAGGCCACATGACCACAGAGACATCTTCAGACAGCACTGGCTCTTCAGCTTTGAAACAGAGATGAGCACTGCCCCCTAGAGCTGGAAACGACTAGCACACATGTGCGGGGAAAACTTTATCTTTACCTTTTAAGTGCCTATATAAGTTGAAAGATAGAGAGTAATACAATGACAACTGAATATGGTTGAATTAGTTTATCCCTGGAAAAATGATTTTATTTTTGCTTTCTCTCCTTAATTTTTTTTAAAAGTTACAATATTATACACACAACTGAAACAAAAAGTTAAAAAGTTATGATATTTATGTAGTTAGTTACCAAGCACACCTAAATTATATTAAAGTAACCAAAATATCTTTACAATCCCCAAGGCATGTCACAACTTTTGAGTATCCCTAATGTTTGGAAATCAAAAGTTTAAAAAATTTGACACGCCCTAATTTTACACACAGATAGCTATTGTTAGCTTTCAAAAATTAAATGGAAGGAGGAAAAGTATGTGATGAAGCAGTATGTAACAATGTAATTAGCGTTGATATCTGGTTTGAAACCCTCTCATCTTATAGTCTTTGAATTACCCAAAGAAGAGAAAAAAATATGAATGAAATAGCATCTTTGGTCTGTGATATTCTAACTTGCCTCTTATTCATTGATGGGTCTTTTTTCTAAGCACACCCACTTTCAATCTAATTGAACAGTCACCAACCTTTGGATCTGCTGGGGAGAGAAAGAGTGGAAAAGGCCATGCTTACTTTATGTAGTGTGGATTGGAAGAGAAAAGTGGGAGTGAATGGGAAAATGTGAGTGTATCTGGAGACCAAATACACAAAGAAGTTATTAGACTGTTCACATGTCAGCCATTCTGTGGTATTATTCCCAATGTATTTGCAATGTTTCAAGCATGGCCAGAAACTTGAATATATTAGAGATGCTGAACCCACCAATAATAAACAAGGAGCAAAATTAAAGAGTGAAGAGTGAAGCAAGATTTGCTTTAAATCAGTCACAAACAATGCATATGGAAACACCAGACATGTCACTTCTGGGGAAATAGCGGAAAATGATTGACCTCTGTGGGGAGCCAAGGAGAAGATAGATTGGCAATGTTGTTATTATGTCCTGGTTTCAGAATGAAATGAAATGCTGAAATTGTTCAGAGATGTGTCTAGTACATGTTAAAAACATGTTTTCATGGAAATGATGCTGTTTCCATAAACTGCAGATCTCCTGCTAATGTTCTTAATAGAAGAACAATGCTGGTAACGTTGGGCATTTGAAAGATTAAAAAAAACAGCTTCTCCTTATTTGGGAAAATGCCAAGGGAGGGAGCAAAATGCACTTGATCACATGTGGGAAAGTTTCAAATTGCCAGTAGGTGGGGCATTTTGCTGACAGACTAAAAAGATGACTGAAATCCCTCTAGAGCTCAAATCCATTCAAAAAATGAATCCTGAGCTGAAAAACGCAACAGTTAGCCTTTGCTTTTCCATACTCCCTGGCTTTGTGAAATGCAACAAAAGAATGATCCTAAAGGGGCAGCTCATGTTTCTTTTGCATTGCAAGTTCTTATGACTTTTCCATAGTTTTGCTTGCTTTTGTGTCCATCTGACCTACATACCTATTTCTTTTGCGCTCAGATGCAGATAGATACACTGGGAAAATGTCAGGGAAATCATGATGCCCTGATAATCTCTATCAATCAAAATACCACTAGAAGAAATAAGTAGTAATTAATGTAATTTTCTAAATATTTTAGGCTATGAATTGATCTAATATTAAATTCTATCAGAATATAATTGGAGTTAGTCTAGAAAACCAGGTTATAATCTCCAAATCAGATTGGTAAATCAAATTTTACATATTAAGATCACAGAAAATAATCAGAAATATAAAATTGTTTAACAGTGCTATCAATATAGGCTTTTTTAAAAAAAAGCAGAATAAAAGTCCTTCTCCAAGTTTTTATCACAACTTTTAGAGCTTATCAGACAGTTGTAAAGGATTTATGTCTTGTTTAGCCATTTCACACATACTTCTCTATTTCCAGGCCTGAGTTCTAAGAGAAGGGCAGACAACAACTTTCTCAAAAACTACCCAGAAATAACAGTTTAGAGACTGGACAATAGTTTTTTTCAGTTGGTTGGGTCCAGGAATGCTCTCTTTAGGGTTCACCTCTGCTCTCCTCTAAGTTGGTGGCATTATCTCCTCTCTTTCAATACACCTTTGCTATCTTAGACTACCTTATAAGGTATATATACCTTATACCTTATGCATAATACATTTATAGCTGCCTTTATTATCCCAGAAGGGGCAAGGATCTAATTTATAGATGGCAGAACACATTGCATGTAGGACCCTGCCAATTTCCTTAGGCTTTCTAGCAGGGGTGAAATCCAGCAGGTTCTGACAGGTTCTGGAGAACCAGTAGCGGAAAGTTTGAGTAGTTCAGAGAACCAGCAAATACCACCTCTGGCTGGCCCCAGAGTGGGGTGGGAGTGGAGATTTTGCAATATCCTTCTCCCAGGAGTGGGGAGGGAATGGGGATTTTGCAGCATCCTTCCCTTGCCATGCCCACCAAGCCACATCGCACCCACCAAGCCACGCCCACAGAACCAGTAGTAAAAAAATTTGGATTTCACCACTGTTTTCTAGGCTCAAAATAATCTTATATGACACTGACATCATGTATTTTATTTTTGGAAACTAACTGAATAAAAGTGGCTAGGCAACTTTTTATGACAAACAGAAAATATTAGAGTCAGAGAATATAATTATTTAAAAGAGTACAAATATAGGAAAAATACCAAGGTGTGTGACAATAATGAAGTTCAATTAAGCAATCCTTAAAGTTAAAAATTAATTTTAAAAAATAAGAGAAAAAGAGAGAGAAGGACAGAGAAAAAAGAAAAAAACCAGGTGAGAAAGGTCTATGGTACATATTAAACTTAGAGAAAGTCACTGATTTACTAAAAATACCACTTATAAAATAGTGTAATCTTATACAAATTGTTATATAATCTGTGCCAAAGAAAAATGTTTTGTTTCATCCTTTGATTAGTAGAAAAGATTGTTTCAAAAAAAAAACTTTTATATTTAGAATAAAAATGCAAAACTACTTTTCCAATTTCTCAATATGATTATTTTAGCCAGCATCCATGAATGGGACAACTATAGCTCCTCATAGATAACCAGAATTTGGGTATATAATTCAATATGACATTAATATTTTTAACATTTAAAAGCTTGCCATAAAGCTACTTATGTGCTTTAAAATACTAACCATGTAATATACTATTTAAAATACTATCCGTGTACCATATTTTTAGGAGTATAAGATGCACCAGAATATAAGACACAGCTTAGTTTTTGGGGAGGAAAATAGGGGGGAAAAATCTGCATACCAGGTATTCATCCGGCTAGCGTCCTTAATCTGGTCAGCTTCAGCACATTGGTTCGCTGGTTTTGAGCTCATGCGTGCACTTTTTATTCCCTACTTGGGGATAAAAAAACAGCTTCTAAAGCACAGCTGATCTTTGGAGAGAGAAGCAATGAGAAAATCAAGTGCAGAAGATCGCCTTGTTAGGGCTGAAAAACAGCTTCTAAAACATAGCTGAGAGGGAGCAGCAATGAGAAAAGCAGGCAAAGCACGGAAGATTGCTTCACTCGCTAGCACCTCAAAAAGCTTCTAAAGCACAGCTGAGCATCGGAAGGAGCAGCAATGAAAAAAGCAGGCAAAGCACGAAAGGTCGTTTCACTCGCTAGTGCCTCATAGGACTGAAAAAAAGCTTTGAAAAAGCTACATTCGGAGTATAAGATGCACCCAAATTTTCAGGCTCTTTTGGGGGAGGGGAGTGTGTCTTATACTCTGAAAAATATGGTATAATATGGGCCAATGAACCCTCAAAGTTTTTACATCTCTGATAGAGACTATTTGATGTCCATTCTTCCAAGTAATTTGAAGATCTGATCCATTTAAACTGTCAAAACATGCCACTGTTGTGAACTAGGAAGACCAAATTCGATTTGAAATCAGGAAATTCCTTAAAATAGTCATTTCATAACATTTGATTTGAAGGTCAGTATCTTGGCTTTAGTCCATACATTTCAACAAAACATTTTACCATCTATTTTTTAAGTTACAATTTACTTTTCCAAAGAGTTAATTAAATATTAATGAGTTGTATTATCAAAATTAAATCTATGGACCAATATTGTCCAAAGGCAACTGACAAGCAGCACTCTGAAAAATAAAATACCCTTTCTACTATATATTTTTCCAAGAACTTGCCATGCATGCAAAGGAAATAAATAATAGTGTTGCAACATAGACCATAGAAGAGAATATTCATAACTTTGCAACATAAGCCAAGCCATAGAAGTTGATATTCTAATACAGTACATTTTCATTCAGCCTTCTTTTGGTTGATAAAATATATGACCAGTATATATATTTGCAAATCAGACAAATTTAAGTCATCTTCTTCAAACGGTAATCTCAATTTAGCTAATGAAAATTATCTGTATTCAGCATCAATAATAGCAGATGTAGCAAAACCCTTCATACGGCTACAGTGCCTTTTCTTCAAATTAGCAACTGATTAAGGCATCACGGGAAAAAAACCCCTCATTTTGAATTCAAAACACTGTAATATTTACAGAGGCATGGTTATTGTTGATTTAGATGCATTCATGATTTAGCCGCATGAAACATCAAGTTGTAAATATGTTGATTAGTACTAACATCACTGCCAACTCTGTACCTGCCACTTTTATTGTTCAATGAAGATGGTTTTGTTCTCTTTTCAGCCCACATATACTTCTAGCATCCCTTTGTTTGTGTTCCAGATAGACTGTAAATATTAGACCAGAATAATTCACATTAGTCAAATCTATTATTGAGAAGAAATTACTGAATCAGTGATTCCTTCACTTCAGGGTTTTTTTTTTTTAGTGATAAAATAGGGCTTTTGATTTTCCAAGGTTAAATGCTAGAATGGTACAGAAGCAGTTTTTCCTCCCCATTTATATCTAATTGATGTGTTCTTTACTCAGACACTACTTTATTCTATAGTTTATGACTCAGTTTCACAGATATCCATAAAGGGAAATGTGACTCATGTACTATTCTGAATAAAAGTAAGACTAGAATCACACATATCCTAAGCTGTGTTTGCTTTATGCATGGCTTGTGGAGTAATCCTAACATACTAAACTGAAAAGCAAAGTGGTCCCATGATGGCTTGGTGGGGTAGATGGTTAAAAAATGAATCAAAATTATTCTTGGTGACTAAAGTCGGTGACTTTGTTTTCGGTATGGAAATGAATCCAGAGTTTACAATACTTACAATTAAGATCTATGAAGCTCACTCAATACTGATAAGAACCCCAGGGCAAATCCAAGAAAGGATCTAGATGATTTAAAGAGTTGCAGACCACATTAGATAAATGCATCTGAAGCTTTAGAATAATTCCAGCATATACTGAACTTGGATGCATGGAATGGATCAACAATGATCTAAAGCAGGGGTATTAAGCTCAAGGCCTGGGGGCTGGATCCGGCCTGTGAGGTATTTAGATCTGGCCCATGGGGTCATCCTGGAAACAGCAAAGGACCAGACTGCGGTGCTTCTGCCAGCGAAAACAGGTTCCCGAGCTTCATTTTCAGCTGCCACAGCCTCCTGCAACCCTCTGACAGTGAAAACAGAGCTTGGGAGGGCAGCTTGCAGAGGGTTGCAAGCCATGGCAGCCAAAAACGGAGCTTGGGAGCCTGTTTTTGCTGGCAGAGTGCTCAGGTCACCATAAGTGCCCCTGACAGGAGTGACATCGAGCTGGCCTAGTAAAATCGAGTTTGACACCCTTGATCTAAAGTCATACAAGAAAGCAACAGCTGATAGTGTTGGCAGTGTTGAAAATCCCTTCTTGTGAATAAGTTGAGTAGAGGAAAATTATTTACTATATCGAGTTACAACTGAGTTCCAAAGCCAAATCTTTGCCCAAATAGTTTCTTTGAAACAAGACAATTGTACTAACGGGAATATGTGTTATGTTTACATCCCAGTCTGACTTTTTGAACTGGGAGCTTTTAAAATCATCCTTGGGAATTGAGATTTAGGAATAGTAGAGCTACTAATTCTGTGTAGATGGCACCAAAGTAATATTGAAAAATCTACCCGTAGAGCTCTTGTCCAGAATTTAACTGCACACATCTGGCATCTTTAAGGAATATTATCATTAATTATGTAATTAAATACGGTACAATATTATACTAAATCAAGAAGCAATATTTTTATTTATTGGACTGTATCACTTTCATGTCTTCATATTCAACTGGGAATTATTATTATTTTTTAAAAATCTATTTCATATCATTTTTTCTGAAAGTTGATTAGGTCCCATCAAGTTATTTTTTGACCACATAGATGAATTTTATCTACAACATCTTGTCTCTAATCTGGTCGTACAGGTCTTCCAACAGTATACTCATTGGCAGTGTAACTGAGTTCATCCATGTTGCTGCTGATCAACATTTGCTTCCCTTCCCTTCCACCTTCCCCAGGATTTTGAAAGAGTTAGATCTTTGCATAATGTGTCCAAGATAAGATATGTAAGCCTAGTCATTTGTGCCCCAATGACAACTCTGGATTGATTTGTTCAATCAGCCATTTGTTTGTTTTCTTGGCTGTCCACTGTATTTTCAGGAGTCTTCTCCAATACTAAAGTTCAAAAGCATCATATCTTGCCTCTTTAAAATCCAACTTTTGCTTTCATAAAGCATCACAGGGAATACCATGGCCTGCACAAGATGTTTTCATAACCGTCAGTCTGAGCTTGAGTTGGTATGTATCTCCCTTCTTCTTCCAGTTATATGACCTTGCAGCAGCTTCCCGAGGTAGTACAGCTTTCGGTTTCCCCCAAACATCCTTTCTCCCATCATTTCCTCTCCGTCCAATTCATGGCAGACTTTCATCGCACGGCAGCAAAGCACAAGCAAAGCATAAGGCAGCAGCTGACAATGTATAGGAAAATCAGAGCATTTGAATATAGTTTTCAAGGGCTAGCCTGCAGCATAATTGTTGACTGCTTGTTTCTTTACTCTTATATTTTGATATTTCTAAGGCTGGTTGTCCTAACTGTTCTGATTACTTTTACCTTCTTTATATTTAATTTGAGTGCTCTTTTTTCATCCTGAAAATAGAAAATAGAAAAATAAAATATAAAACAACCATGCTGGAATTAAACTATGTTCAACAAAGCAGATTATATTGTTAGAGATAAAAATGTCTAATACTTTAAGTGAGTCACATGCAGGATTTTTTTCCCCATTTCTTTTTCTTCCCCCCTTTTTAATAATAAAAAAACAATCCCTGCAGCTCCAAGATTTAATGAAGGAAAAGTGGAAGCAGAAGATGGTAGAATTTTGCCTCATTTCCTGGAGGTTTAGTGAAATTCCTTCTTACTCAATTACATTTATGTTTGCAATTGGAAAGAAAGCCATTGATTATGAACATTTGCTAATATTATTTTTCATAAAACATTGCTCGTGATAATGTCGTCAGTGATAAACTGATTTAATGCCTAAAATGTTCATTTTTGCCATGTTGTAGGATATGTATTTTTAAAAGCCATTTCAGAAATATTAAAATAAAGTGTGGACATAGAAGATAATGTACCAATCCATCTTCTAACCCCCCCCCAACAATAACCATGTTCCATAGTCAGAAGGCAAGATAAAAAATGGAAATGATGATGATGATGATGATGATGATGATGATGATGATGATGTGCAGACTTCTAGCCAGTATGCTGGGGATATTTTACTGATGGATTTAAAAGAGAAGATAATATTCCTCCTTTTTCATTAAAAACAAACAATTTCTTTTCTTTTAAAGACAAGCTGCTTCATTTCTCGCTTCTGTAGGAATCTTAATATAACTTCTTTAGATAAAACCTGAAACCTAGATAATAGATACAAATAAATTAAAAACATATCAGGACATTTTAAATGAAGAAGGAAAACTAAAAACAAGAGAAGAATTGATAATGCAAAATGTGGAAATAGAGTGGTGGTCATATTTGCAATTAAAATCCAGATATAAATCTGATATGGAAAAAACTGGAATTCAAATGGAATCAAATCAGTTGGATAAAATTTTATTAGGCCGCAATGAGAAATTAATAACCAAAATTTATAATTTTCTAATGGAATATAAACTAGCAAAAGAAGTAGTTAAAGAGAATATGATCACATGGGCGATGAATTTTGGGTATGCAATAGAATTAAATAAGTGGGAAAAATTGTGGAAAAGTATTAATAAATTAACATTATCTGTACCATATAAAGAAAATGCTTATAAATTGTTCTATAGGTGGCATCTACCACCGGCACGCATTTCTAAAATGTTTCCCAGTACATCTCCACTCTGTTAGAAATGTAAAGCACATAAAGGGACATACTATCATATATGGTGGTCATGTCCCAAAGCTAAAAAATTCTGGAACAATATAAAAATGCAACTGGAACAAATACAACTCAAAAGGTACCATTAAAACCAGAAACTTACTTATTAGGAATACCTACAAGTAAATATGAAAAAGAAATAATATATTTAATAACACACATTTTGACTGCAGCAAGAATCATATACGCACAAAATTGGAAACAAGAAGAGGTCCCAACTCAAGAGAAATTAATATCCAAAATTATGGAATGCGCTGAGATGGATAGACTCACCAAGGAGATCCAAGGAAAGGAAGAATCTGAATATTATCTGGTCTGGCAAAAGTGGTATAAATGGTTAGAGGGAAGTGAAAAAAAAGAGAAGAAGAAAGAAAGAAAAATTAAATAAAAGAAAAGATATCAATAGAGTAAAATAAATTTTTACATCAAATGAAATTTAAGAAAAAGACACCAGATATCAATAAAATAATATCATTATATAAGGTGAGAGAAATAAGGTATACTTAAGAATATAGGATATTGATATTGTAACAATTCAGATCTTATAGGTAGATGTCATTAGGATGATGCTTGTTGTAAATTGTTTTACTTGCATTTATAAATGTATTATGTAGTTTCTTAAATTAATAAAAGTTTAAAAATAAAAAAAAATAAAAAAAATTCTCAAGGCTGCCTTTAGAAGAATCCCTAGTTCTGCCAAACTCCTCTCTGGAAACACAAATGCTAGTGTTGCAGACATATCTTATTATCCCAGAGACTATCGCAATGTTACTTGTTGAGATGTCCATTTATAATAAGCAAATCAATCAATAAAATTAATGAAGATATTAAAAAAAACCTCTGAAACCTGGAAAACTAGATGTATTCAGAAGGCAAAAAAGCAACATGACAACTAGCTTGAAACAATGGCCATGAAATAGACCAACTTCATCCTGAACCTATTTTGATCCTTTTATGAGAATAAAATAGGGAGACCAACAGGTAAAGAAGGATTTGCCTTCCTTAACCCTGTGCAATGATTCTAGTCTAACATCAAAACAAGTAAACACACACAAAACAGAAAGTCTTAATTAGTCATCAATGTCAAAAGTGACTGAGATATTAATTGTCATGGACTAGACTGCCCATATTTTTCATTCAGAAGAATAAATGTGCTGAAACAGTTTCTTCAATCCATATTATTACTTTTGGAGAATCAGTAAGACAAAGAAACAAGGTTTGAGATTAAAAAAAGAAAAAGAAACATAGAAATAGCTTATGTCAACATCACTGACTACATTTTCTATCCATCTTTGCTTCTACTACATCCATATAGTCTCTCATGCATTGCCTTTTAAACTTTTGCTCTTCTTCAGTTTTATCTTACCAGTTTCATTAATTATCTTACCAGTTTCATTCATTATTTTTTCATATATGTAATTTGCGCTTTGATCCTCGGTTTGTCTTTCCATATGACTAAATTAACTCAATATATTTCTTTTGTACTGGTTGCTTAGTTTTGTATACAGTACAATCTATATTTATTCATGACCTATCTTTTTCTTGTTTTGTCATATTCACTTCTTAACTACTCCATTCTTGTTGCATGCAACTTACTTTTATGTTTCACCTGATATATCTAACTTCTGTATAGCATAGAACTATCTCCAAGTTATGAATCCTTCTTTCATATAACCCAAGACAACAACATATGTTACTTTCTGATATTAATTTTACCTTTTCATTTGTGGTGAAATCATTTATAATGAAACCTAATTTTTTAACTTCCTTGTGGGCATTGATCATGTGCTCCTCACAAAATCATATAATCTTCATTCCCTTCCTTCCTTCCTTCCTTCCTTCCTTCCTTCCTTCCTTCCTTCCTTCCTTCCTTCC
>WNWU01000001.1:19174437-19190736 GCA_012654045.1 Ptyas mucosa | reverse complement strand
AACCAGGGCTGCAGAACAACATAACTTACGTAGGTAAAACCTGGCTAGATAGAAAAGCATACGAAGCCTAAGAAAAAAGAAAAAAGAAACATATATATATATATATATATATATATATATATATATATATATATATTCTTGTGTATTTCTAGAATTAATATTCCAGAAGCTATAGCTTAAAAGTAGTGTGAAGTGATCCAATTAAACAATATGTGAACCTAACTGACATTCCACACTTATAGAAGAAAAACGAAGTGTCAGTAAGAAGTTATGACCCAAAGGAATGGAAATAAGAACAAGGAAGGAAGAAGATCTATCAGAGAAAATTTCTCTTTCAGATATAAGAATGATATAGAATTAGATGTTGGATTAGATAACAATAAAGCAATGACAATACAGGTAATCCTCAATTTACAGCAGTTTGTTTAGTGACCATTCAAAGTAACAACAGCACTGAAAAAGTGACATATGACCATTTGTCACAGTTATGATCTTTGCAGCATCCCCATGATCATGTGATCAGAATTCAGATGCTTGGCAATATTTATGACCGTTGCTGTGTCCCAAAGTCATGTGATCCCCTTTTGTGACCTTCTGACAAGCAAAGTCAATGGGGAAGCCATATTCCCTTAACAACCAGGTTATTAATTTATCAACTGCAGTGATTCACTTAACAACTGAGGCAAGAAAGGTCATAAAATGGGGCAAAACTGTCTCGCTTAACGACAGAAATTTTGGGCTCCATTATGGTTGTAAATCGAGGACTACCTGTACAAACAGAACCCATGAGAAAATATTAGTCTGTATAGAATTTCAGTCAATTGTTCCTTTTTCCTGTGTACTCCAATCTGTCTTTTCTTCTCTTAGCATTTTTCCTTTCCAATGTTAAGTGGGCTTTTTGTAGCCAGGCTGAGCTCCCTTAGGGACAGTTTGCAATTATTTGTTTGCTTTTCTTCCTTTAAATATGTTATAGCTATTAGAATACTTACGGAGCTGATGATACCTTCCTTTATGCACATGGAAAATGACATTTGGTTAACTCTATTAAATATCATATTCAGAGAATGAGTTTATTATTAGTATAAGGTACCAGATTTACAGTATTGTTTTGAGAGACGATGAAACATTGCTTAGTATATTGGTGTGATAGTTATTATGAATTGTAGTTTAGGATAATTAATCTTAATGATTCACTATATACATATAAAATAATCACATGTTCAGATCAGGCTAGCTATATATCCAGGAATTATACACCCCCAAAAATATAGTGCTGAAGATTCTTCAGGGACTTATATTTTCACAGAAGTGAATGTCACAGAAGTGACATTTGAATAAAGTGGTTTCAGTAGTTGCAGAAAGCAATAGCACTTAGACTTATATACCACTTCATAATGCTTTACAGCCCTCTCTAAGTGGTTTAGAGAGTCGGCATATTGCCCCTAACAATCTGGGTCCTCATTTTATTCACGGTCAGAATCGAACTTTTGGCAATGAGCAGTGAGTTAGCCTGTAATACTGCATTTTAACCACTGTGCCACTACAGCTCTAAGATAGCTGAAGAGGAGTTAGGGATCTCCTTCTACCTCTTCAATTGTTTGGGAGGCCCCAGTAGTTATTGACCCAAAAACCTTTGATAAGTTTTGGTTCTCCAAATAAGAAAAATGACCCTGAAAACCATCTAAGTTATCTGACACAGTCTGTCTCCATGGCCACTGTCCAATAATGCCTGATTCTGAAGGAACCCTCAGACTAAGATTTTAAAGGAAACATGTTTATGTGTTGTCCCTCTTGTCTTGAATGTGGCAGACCCCCTCCCCCCCAAAATAGGATTCAGATAGTTATGTGTTCTTCTGTCTCTTTGTCCCATCTTGAGTTTTTCAGAAGATTATTTTCTGCTACCTCTATTTGAGAAAAATGCTTTCAAACTGCATTGGAGCCATGTCTATGGGGATTCTCAGTCATCCAGGTCATGGTTGTCCCAAAGGTGCTTTCTCAAGAGACAACTGGACTTTTGTTTATTCTTTGAAGACATTTCGCTTCTCATCGAAAAAGCTTCTTCAGCTCTGGAGCGAAATGTCTTCAAAGAAAAACAAGAAAGTTCAGTTACCTCTTGAAAAAGTACCTTTAGGACACTGGAGCCATGTTAACTCCTTGGCACTGACTGACAGTATTTTTTTTACCACTCATAAATCATACCTCTGGAATGCCATTTGATTACCATGTGCACTGGTGCACCTTGCACCTACCATAGGTACCTCTGTTTAAATCTGTGACAAAAGTAAAAGCAAAGTATCAGAAAAAAATAAACATAATCAAAGAGGTTAGTGGTAACAGGGTTCTGAGATATCTGAAATTGATTGCGGTGAAGGTAGTTCCAGGAGGTAACAGTGATCTGGAAGATCTGATGATGGATTGGACTAGG
The DNA here is from genome assembly GCA_012654045.1 of Ptyas mucosa. Classification (NCBI taxonomy): domain Eukaryota; kingdom Metazoa; phylum Chordata; class Lepidosauria; order Squamata; family Colubridae; genus Ptyas; species Ptyas mucosa. Next base: position 19,188,311 of record WNWU01000001.1, on the reverse strand, counting down.
AGTGAAATCCAGCAGGTTCTGACAGGTTCTGGAGAACCGGTAGTAGAAATTTTGAGCAGTTCGGAGAATCAGCAAATACCACCAGGGCCGGATTTTCCTTTAGGCTAACTAGGCTTCAGCCTAGGGCCTCAAGATCAAGAGGGGCCTTTTATTATCTCTCATGTAATTTACAAACTTAAAAATGGGAGGTGAAAGGGCCTCATAAGTGGAATAGCCTAGGGCCTCTTTTCATCTACATCCGGCCCTGAATACCACCTTTGGCTGACCCCAGAGTGGGGTGGGAATGGAGATTTTGTAGTATCCTTCCCTTGCCACACTACGCCACAAAGCCATGGCCACAGAACCGGTAATAAAAAAATGTGGATTTCACCACTGGATTGGATATCATTTGCAATAGCTCTCTGGCTGCTTTGCTAGATAGAAGAAAGTTTTTAAAAAAATACCTCAGCAGCTGAAAGCCTGCCATTATTCAGTCAGGAGAACACTGCCACCCACCCACTTGGCTGATGCTGGAGCGTAATGATGAGCATAAGCCACAATCCATTTGTTTGTGCAAAAAAACTGTGGAGCTGAAGTGCCAGCCAATGCCTGACTTGCTGTGTGTGTACTTGTAGCAGTATTTACAAGAACATCTGTGTATGCTCTGGCTTCAACATGCTCATTTAGTATCAAAGTGAAATATAGTGTAAGGCTTATTCTCCCATTTAGGGAAGTTGCTTGAAGGAAGACGTTGGTTAGCTGAATGGTGAGTTCTGTTTGGCCTGTCCTGGTCTTGGGTTAATTCTGTTTTATTCCTGTATGTTTTGGGGCCAAATGGCTCCCAAGCAAGTTGGAGATTGAAACTGGGATATGAATGTGCAAGTGTCAACCCTGAAGCTGGCCTGGCTGAAGCCATCTTGGAGCTTCAGTGCTGCCACACTGGAGCTGAGGGATAGGGAGGGGGCATTAAGATAGCTGGAGTTGTATAGTCAAAATAAAATACTTTCTCTTGGGAACCAAGAATGTTCTCACACTTGGCTGGAGGAAGGAGTGATCTCACCAGACCATTGGATGTTGCCTTAATTGGGCCATGTGACTGATTGTTTGGGTTTGAGGGAAAAACTTTCACTTTTAATTAGGTGAAAATCGAGGAACCCTTCAGAGTCGGTTTTCACCAGATATGTGCCAATATGATATTTCCAACAAAGCTATTCTTTGAGGAATCTACCTGCCTTGGAGTTTGGTTTGCTATGGATCAGGGGTGGGTTCTACTTACATTTACTACCGATTCACATTGAGAGCGTGCATGCGCAGATCATCTATGATGATGTCTGGGTCATTGGGGAGAGCCTCCTGCTGGTTTTACTACCGGTTCTTGCGAACCAAACTGAAACGGTGGCAACCCACCACTGCTATGGATCTATTACTTGGAACCCTGACAATAAGACTGAATGGAATGGTCCATTGGGTACAAAATTAAGAGAAAAACAATTTTTCAGCCTTGGTATTATAGAATCCTGACCTCCTCCCTGTAGATGACTAAGTGCTGACTTAAGCCTTATTTCAGTGCTAAAAATTACTTGCACACGTTTTTGTTTAGATTAATAACACATTATACTAAACTATTTTTGTTTTCATTGTAAGTGATTGAATCGGCTGGGACTTTCACTCCCAGTTTTGAGCCATAGATCATGATTTACAAACCATAATAGCTGGATTCACACAATGCATTAAACCAAAAAATCACATTATAGTTTAGTGTGTTATGTGACTCACTACTAGAATTGTGCATTAGTTTAATTTGTAGTTCAATGTTATTTTCTAGTTTTACGTTAATTTCTTATTGTGATTGTACTCCAGCCCGATCATTAGAATGAGTTAAGACTTTTTTCAATTAGTTAAAAAAAAATCTAGTGTTGATTATTGTGTAGGTGAAATAAATAAATTATGCTGTAAAACTGACAATATGTTGAACAATAATTGAAACTGGCCATATGGAAAAAGGCAAGTTATCATGTGCTACATGCAGCATATACCCAATATTTATCTTGGCACAGCTTTAACAAGGTATCTGAACTTTCATCAGTATAAAAAAGTAGCAATATATATTAGCATCTTTCAGTAAAGAAAAATCTATTTTTAAAAGTATTGGTATTTAAATAGGGAGGTCATAATCTCAGATAAGGTTGGTGATTTAAAGAGTACATGTATGTTGATGTGTGAGTTGCATGCTCTAAACGTGCTCAGAAAAAAAAATGAAATGATCTAGGGATAGCATTGCTCAAGAGAGTTTGGGTTTGTGTGCAGATAGCCAGTTGGTTGTCAGTGTGTCTATTGTATTGTTTATGGTTTAAATGGGTAAAGCTCCAGGACAAAGAAAGGAACTCTGCCTGTTTTCAGGACAATGTGAAATGAATGGAAAATGAAACTTTCCCCGATGTGCAATGTGAAATTAGCGCAACATGAACATGACTATACCATATTAATATAGGTTGTAGATTATTTGATCACGGTGTTGATAATATCCTTCCTTAGCTTTGGAATGAAGACATATACTAGAATTCAGGCTTGGCCATATTATCAATCATGTCTAAGAAAGGATTGCTAGCTTATAAATTCCATTGATTTTAAAGATGTGTAAAATATCTAAAAAAGTAGATCTGGAACTAAAGTCAATGGCATATATGTTAATATAATGATTAGTTTTTACACAAATTTCAATGGGAACTAAATTCAGCAAGCTAAATTTGAAGCCAATCCACTGTTTGCAGAATGAGATGTTTATTCCAAGCTGTTTAAATCACGTCTGAGAAAGACTAATAAGAACGTCAACATTTTAGACTCGGTGGTTGCCTATTCTAGGAATAGATGGGGGAGTGCACCTTTCCTAGTCCTTTTAGATTTTTAAAGTTAATTTTAATACCACTGAACATGATACTCTTTTGGAATCACCTCTATAGTTTGGGATACTGCTGAGTAGGGAAGAGCAGGTCTGTGAGCTGTGGATTCTCCTAGACCAGTGATGGCTAACCTTTTCCGGACAGAGTGCCCAAAGCACGTGCATAAATGCGCACAAGTGTGCCCAAGCCCCCAAAATGCAATGTGCGCTCACCCTGTGCATGCAGCCTGACCCCCCCACATGCCCCCCACTCCCCATGCATGCATGCGTGACCACCCCCACATGCGCTCCTCCTCCCTGCATGCATGCACGACCACCTCTGCAGATGCCCCCCTGCACGCACCTTGCGCATGCGCGACAGAGACCCGACGAGCAGCTAGCCAGCAAGAGGCACACACGCATGTGTGGCAGAGCTGAACTGGGATGAACTGGGTTTGCATGCCCACAGAGGTTCCATAGGTGCCATAGGTTCACCATCACGGTCCTAGACTTACAGATACTGAGCTTATTGCTGATTGGTTTTGTCCATCCAGTAAGATCCAGCAGAGTGATGGGTTTTGAATCCCTTCTGTCAAACTATGTCCTGAATGGGGAATTAGTGGCATATTTTCTTTGTTGCATCATCTATCCTTTGAAATAATATTCTGCCAGGGATCTATATGGCAGGGATTCCTTAAACCCTGGGCTGCGATACTGGGCTGTGGCTTGCTAGGAACAGGTCACACAGCTGGAGGTGAGCAGCAGGTGAGCAAAAATGCACCTGCACAGGATCTAGGTTGCATGCTTCTCCTCCCACTTGATCTGTAGAAAAATGACCGATAACAAAACCAGTCCTTGGTGCTAAAAAGTTTAGGGACCACTTCTATATAGCTTCCACTTTATTATGTTCTGTAAAGCATTGAAAGCCTGCCTATTTGCCCAGATATTTCCAATTAAGTCTTGACTGAGTGAGCTCCTGTAAGAATTTGTTTGTTGGATTCTGATTTTATGTGGTTATTCTGGATACTTATGTTTTGCTTCTTTTTATTGTTTTGGTCTTTATTTTCTACAGCATCCAGAGTCATCTGAAATCAGGTGCTTTTAAATCTATGTAAAATTTAATAAAATACATACACACCTACTATTAGAGATGCATATGGAGGCCAAGATGAGGCAAACCTTTGCCTGATTTGACATAATGTGTTGGAACAGGCCCTGATGACAATAATTCATGTCTTTATTATTTTAGGATTTTGCCTTTTAGCTTAGGATATTAAATACTGAAGTTTCTGCTATCTATGAGATTTGGAGCAAGATGACTCATTGACTCTGGTCACTTCTGCATAATAGTTTGCTTCCTGAAATTTGAATGGCGCTCACTTAGATGAGCTTCAGAAAGATGCTAGTTAAGGCGGAGATCCCTCACAGAACTTTTAACATCTGAATGATGTTAGATTGTGGTCCCTGAATTGAACTGTTGATTTAACCTTATTATTTTATTCATTTTAGGTTTTGTTCATTAATTGTTTTCTGAATTTTATAAACCACTAGGAATCTTTTTGGAGCAAATGGGTTATAAAATTGTAAACAAACAAACAAACATGGTATAGAGTAGTCTTTTCATGTTTTCATTCCTTAGGTAGTATCTTTGTCTTTCCAGATAACCAGTACTGTTTGATTATAGCCTATGTATTGACTCTGCATGCCATAAGCAGTGGGAGATGACTCCAACACATCAAGAGAGCTTTATGGTGAGGAAGACTGTGTTATATGGTGGTGTAATTGCATCGACAAGAATAGGTCCTTGACATTTGTTGTGAATGTGGCTACTCACCCGCGTAAGAGCTTCAAGATTTAGCCTGATGACTGATTAAATTAAACACTTTGCTGTCTGGCATATCACTCTGTTGCCCACGGATGGTACAGATAGTCACTTAAAAATGTACAAACACAAGGAATCTATTATTGGCATTTTCTCTTGATTTTTCTCTGACGTTCAGCTTGAATTATAAGTGTTGTTGGCCGTGTATGGTTCCCAGCTTAAATTTAAATCTGTTATCTTTTAGGAGATGGCAACTAACTACAATCTCAGTAGCATACGGTACAGGCAGGTGGGAGATTTTCTTGGCTATGTTGTGAGAGAGAAAAATTAAAAAGGAGCCTACTATGCTGACTCACTAAGACAAACAACTTACTATGGAATACATTCAGGCCTTAGCAAAAAAGCAGCTGATCCTGAGTCAGGGACTGACTAGTGTCTCCTCAAATTTCACCTCCCTCTTTGAAAAAATTCAATGCAATGAAACAATAGTGACCACATAAATTGGATGCATCCTTAGTATAGTCAGCAGTGGCTCAGTGGTTAAGATGCTGGGCTTGTCAGATGGAAAAACTGGCAGTGCAGGTTCAAGGTCCAAGCACCACAAGACAGAGTGAATTCCCATCTTCTGCCAGCCTAGCAGTTCGAAAGCATGTAAATGCAAGTAGATAAATAGGAACCACTTCACTGAGAAGGTAATAGTATTGTGTGATGTCATCCTGGCTACATGATCATAGAAATGTCTTCGGACAGCACTGATTCAATGGCCTTGAAATGGAGATGAGCACTGTCCTCTATAATTGGCAATGACTAGTGGAGTAAAATTTGCAGGTACTCCTTTACATTTTTTTTTTGTATAGTCGTATCAGTAATTGTAAATACTAGTGAAAACCAAAGAATAATTTATAGGCATACAAATAATTTAATGCACAGTTTGGGAGATTATCCCAAACCCAAACCCACTATCTGGAACGAACTCCCCCCGCAGATACGGATGATCCCGGACCTTCGTGCCTTCCGCCGTGAGCTAAAAACTTTTCTGTTCCATCAGGCTGGCCTGGCCTAATTTTTTCCCCTTTTTCTGCAAAAATAATTTTAAAATTTTAAAATTTAACTATTTTAATATTTGGGGTTTTAATATTTTATAATTGGGTTTTTAAATAGTCGGGGCCATTGTTTAATTTGGTTTTATTTGGTTTTTAAATTTTGTATGTATGTTTTTTACTTTTGGCTGTTCACCGCCCTGAGTCCCCTCGGGGAGAAGGGCGGTATATAAATCTAAATAAATGAAAATGAAAAAAATAAATGAATTATACTCCAGTGGATAAAAGCTTTAATGGAACATAGCCATATTATGTTTATTTGGGGGTCTGGATATAGTTATTTGGTTGATCCAGAAAGAAGCTGCAGAAATACTTGGAACCAATTCTACAATTAACAAATAATCAAGTTACATTTTAATGTACTATCTGGTTTGATTTTAATATTGTTATCATCGCTAATCACAAAATTAAAGTTCCATTTTTCCCTAATACTTTCTCACACAATAGCTGAGTAATGGAGGGATTTGGCATTTGACCTTTTATAGAAGTTTGTCCTATGACACATTTACAGCTCAGAATCAAGAATGAACACAGATTTCTTACTTGCCATTTTAAATTAATTGGGTCTCCTTTTCTCAGCTGTTCTAATAGTTCATCATCTGTTAATTTATAATAAAGAACAAACAAGCCATCAGTATCTATTCTTCATTTGTATTTAGGAGCAAAAGAATGAACCTGCAATTCTATGCTTCCCCACCTGGAAATAAGCCTCACTGAATTCAGTGAACTTCCTAGATACAGTATAATTAGGATTAAATTATTTATTTTAAAAATAAATCCCTCCTGATTCACAAGTCACGATTACCTTGGATTAAGTCCCACATTAGATAAGCATTAAATTGTATTGTATAACATTTTTTTAATAATCCCATGACTTGTTCATAATGATCATGTACAAAAACTACCTTCCAATTATTTGAAATATGTTGTGATAGATGCACATTGTGTACTTTCCCCCCTTTTCAATTCTTTGTATTTACTTTCAGCATTACAGTTCTATGGAAATTTATGCCATGGTTTATAACTCATTGCACTGAACCAATATGGAGCAAATGGCTAAGTTTCTTCTTATTCCACAATGCCAAATCTGGGGAGAAGACCATCTGCCATGGATTTGGAAATCTAGATTTCCTGTGGCCCAACCTGATTACAAAGCAAAACAGAATCATTACCTTATTTTGAGAACAAGACTTTGAAACTCTGCTGAGGCACACACTGCAGAAAAAATGCAGCGAAGAGATCTTCTCACAGAATATCTAGGAGGCTGTTCTTCCATGTTGAATAAAATATGGCAATCAGTAGCCAGAATGAACATGGTCTTGTACATCATAATAACATTGTTGGCTGGATAAACATGGTGACACTACAGTCATAGTAATCAATTACATAACCTACTTAGTGCCAAGAACAAATTAAGCTGCTATAAATCAATGATGTCCACTTTAACATCTGATTCAATTATGCTTTACATGTGAACAGTGAATTTTGAACGTCTACCTCCATAATTATACTTAGGCTAAGTATGGTTTTGAGGTCTGACTTTGTTATCTATGTGCTAATTACATTAAGTCTGGTTCACTATGACAAACCATAAATGGAAGTTGCCCTTAAAAATTAATTGGAAATTTAGATATATGCAGACTGAAGCCAACTGAGTGCTGTTTGGTTGTAGGCAATTGGTTTATGTAACACTTGGATAGCTTAATGGTGCATTTTAGAGTCATTTAAAAATGTTAGCTTAACCTTTGAAGTCTGAAACTGAGGTTCTTCTTATTGGCTCCCATTGAGGGCCTGCTTTTGCAGTGTCCCAACACTTCTGAAATGTAATACTAAGTCAGGTTAATCAAGCTATCAGGCTTTAGGCCTTAAAAGAATACCTAAAAAGACTCGGTTATTTTTAATAATCTTGCAGGTTGCACTTTTATGGACTATGGTGGTTATAGTACTTTGGGATGTGATTGTTTAACTATAATTGGCTTATTATTTTTTTTCAAAGTAGAAGAACATTAGAAGGGTTCAGGACTCTATCTGAGTGTCAGCAAAATAGCTCTCTTAAACCAGAACAGAAGTGGACTAAATTTGGAGTGTAGGGAACAGGAAGCCATATGAAGTCTGAGGTAAAATATGAACGGGATCAGGGTAAGTGTTGTGGGGGAAAAAAGAAAAAAATCCTTAATGCATTTCTAAAGAAGACACAAGTGGATACTGCTCAGATTGCTGTGGACAGCTCAATTGTAAGCCTATATTGTTCCTGGTCATATGACCCAAATTGGTGGGCGTGGAGTCCATCCTGTGGTTCCTAATGCTTTTATATACACAAACATACACAACAAAATACAACAGGAGAACAGAGCCACACAGAAAAATGTAATGTGAAGTTTTTCTACAAAGAAGAAAATACAGATGCCCCCATTGGCCGCACCTGATAAAAGGGATGGAAAAATTACTGCTACTACTCTAATGCCTTTCCCTAATTTTATTTTTTTAAGAAAAATGGTAGTGATTTAATTTGTAAACTTCCTTGAAAACAGTTGTATTTGAAAAGTTGATGTAACAAGTAAATAACTAAGTTTGGCTTTGGGCATGTAATTTTTTCACATTCCAGGCATTTAGTGACTAGAGCAGTGATGGCTAACCTTTTTGCCATTGTGTGCCAAAAGCAGGGGGAGCACGGTGGGGTCACACACACGTGTGCCCACATTCATAATTCTATGCACCCCACCCCCCCTGTGCTTCCCCCACTCTTGGCACGCGATGGCACAGTGGGCCTGGTAGGCCCGTTTTTCACTCTCCCCAGGTCCCAGAGCCTTTCTAGGAGCCTGGGGAGGGCGAAAACAGCCTTTCCTACCCCCATAGAGGCCTTCCGGAGTCCGGAAACAGTGTGTTTCCTGACTTCTGGTGGGTCCAGAAGGCCTGAAAATCAGCTGGCCAGTGCACACATGAGTGCCGGAGCTGACCTCGCATGCCCACCGATATGGCTCCACGTGCCACCTGTGGCACCCGTGCCATAGGTTCGCCATCACGGGACTAGAGTCTAGTAAATGCTGACTTTCCAGTGTTTTAGGAAGAGAAAGAGTGGATAAATGTTGAAATAAAATGTATGTGAAAGAAATTAATTGCTCAGGGAAACTTCCAATTCCTGCCCAAATAACACATCCAATCCTACCAAAATATTTTATTTTCCATTGAATTCCATAGGAGAGGATTATAATGTACTTCTATCCATGTCATATTAATAATGATAATAATGATAATGATAATGATAATGATAATGATAATGGTAATGGTAATGGTAATGATAATGATAATGATAATGATAATGATAATGATAATGATACTACTACTATTACTACTACTACTACTACTACTAATAATAATAATAATAATAATAATAGGCACAGAAAGACAAGATTGGTTGAAACCAGTTGAGGTTCTTCATGGAGATTGAAGTAGTGTGAGAAAGAAGGTGATTTTCATAGGACCTCAACAGAAGAAAGAGATTTTAATAGGAATTCAGTGGCAGATCTCTCTTTCTTCCACATTATTGTCCTGATGAAAACTGATGCTAGTTAAAAAGAAAACCCAGACAAAATAGGTTTTGTAAAAACGTTTATCATCAAGTTTGTTTCTCCTCTTTCTTTTTTTCTCCAGGGAAGATGGGATCATTATAAAAGCTTGTTGCATTGATAGCTACAGTAACACATATGGATGTTGCAATTCTCTTGATATTATCATTAAGTGCTAATTTACCCTTTCAAGGGAGAAAATCAACTGTTTCTAATAGCAGCTCTTTTTCTTTCCATTTTGCTGCTAGAAGTGCTGAAGACCAGGACTACATTGTATTAAGAGAAGCAGTTCCTTGGTGTAACCCGCATAGCAACTTGCTCAATGTATTATAAATGGTTCAACTGAAATCAGTGTCATCAAAAAGTTTTTTTTCCAAATTATGTTCAATAGTTTTTGGAATATTTTAAATCAAATTACTGGATACTTAACTTTTTAAAAATGCTTCTTAAAGTGCATATGTTTCCAAGGTATTTTTTTTCTTTTCAAAGGTCATTGTATTGGTTTACATATAATCTCTAATTTCACCTTTTAGGATTACTAGAAAATGTACCCGTAACTTTATTTACTGAACTATTTCTTAATTTCAAATGTTGCATATATTTGGTTCCAGAGAACAGTGCAGTGTGCCAAACTAATATGGATAAATAGAATGAGTTTACCTGATGATAAAAAGAACTGTGCAATAAAATAGAAACGGATGCAGTTTAAACAAAAGATTTGCTGTCAGAAAATATTTTAAAACCTTGAAAAGACCCATTGCCTTAGTTTACATGTTACAATATATTTCTTGGTTTATTTTTAATCATTACCTATATATAGCTATATATAGCTGTTTTTCCTTTTTGACTTCAAAGCAGTTTATAAATAATATGTATAAATTTTATAAATAAAAAAAGCTTAAACCATCAATGAGACCTATAATGCTAAAATGAGATTCATTTTTTAAAAAAAATGTAATCACTATCATAGGCATTTATAAATCTTATAAATAAAAATAAAAGCTTAAGCCATAAACGAGACATATAATGCTAAAACAAGATTTTTTTAAAAAAATGTAATCAATATCATAGGCATTCTAAGAAATGGACAGAGTAATATTTATATTGATACAAGAGAATAATTGTAGTTCAGAGTTGAACTGTGGGGTCCCTGATGCTCTCTGAGCTTGGTTGTTTTCTTGCAGACATTTCATGACCAAACTAGGGAACCTCATCAATGCATCATCAGTAATATTTATGTTACAAGCACTGGGTGAATAGATATGTCTTTATTATTTTTGTTTACACCAGTGTTTCTCAACCTTAGCAAATTTAAGCATGGCTGGCTGGGAAATTCTAGGAGTTGGAAGTCTACACAGCTTAAAATTGTTAAGGAGGCTGAGAAAATTTGGTCTAGAACAGGGGTGTCAAACTCAAGGCTTAGTGCTTGGGGTGCTTAGATCTGGCCCACGGAGCGGCCCTGGAAATACCAAAAGACCAGCCTGCGGTGTGTCTGCCAGTAAAAATAGATTTTGGGAGGGCTGCAGGAGGCCCCTGGCACCATGAGTGATGTCAAGCTGGCCACTCCCACCCCGGCCACTCCCATCCCAGCCATGCCCACCCCGGCCATGCCCACCTCACCCCAGCCACATCCATCCCCCGAGGTCAAACACAACCCTGATGTATCTCTCAATGCAATGGGGGTTGACACCCCTGGTCTAGAAGAAGACAGCCTGGAAGACAGTCAAATTTTCTTTAGTTTCTTCTCTCAGCCTATATTTTTTTAAAAAATTTGATTTATATGCCACCCTTGTCCGGAGACTCAGGGCAGCTTACAATGCGTTAAGCAATAGCCTTCATACTTTTTGTATATTTATACAAAGTCAGCTTATTGCCCCCCACAATCTGGGTTCTCATTTCACCTACCTTAGAAAGGATGGAAGGCTGAGTCAACCTTGAGCCTGGTGAGATTAGAACTTGCAGTAATTGCAGGCAGCTGAATGTTAATCAGTGCCTTAGTCTACTGCGCCACTCAGGCTCTTTTCTTAAAGTATAAGCCTATATCTTAGTATAAGCCTATATCTTAAAGTATCACATGGGTATCCTATAGTGTCATCTAAAAAACTCCTTGCAATGGAATGACATGTAGTATGAGTAAAGTTTACAAGAATAATAGATGAAATGCAAAGAAATCAAACTTATATAATGCTTAGGATGTTGGACAAGGATTGGGGAAATTCATATTTGGAGCTCTAAACTATCACAGAGGGCTATAGAGAGAATAAAATTGGAGAAGTGTCATGGATACAATTTAAGCTCCTGGAGATAGGTGAAATATGTATGCATTAAATACATAATAAATTTAAATTACACTGTCGCTTTAATGGCAAATTTGGACTGTTTTGGACAACAACCAATAACTGGACATGCACACACATATGCACACACTTACACACACACACCCTTAGCTGCTGTTTCCACTGACCAGAACTGGACCAATCAAAAAGTCAATTTTTCTTCTCCCATTAAACCCACCAGCATAATTTAATGGCTGCATCTTTTTTATTGTCTTATGTTAGGTTACAGAAACTGAGTCAGCGAGAAACATGCTGCTCAGCCTCCAGGCAAAATAATCTCTGGCATTTCATCTACTTCTTTGGAAACTGGAAAGGATTTTTTAAAAAAAAGCGTCACGCTATAATGTCATTTGAATAACGAAGGCATAAATTCTACACATGATGACTTGGGGAGGAATATGTCCCGCAGAATTTCCTTCTCAAGAGTTGATATCAAATGGAGAATAAATTCTGATTCCCATTTTAGGGAATGTTTACATCTGAATTACTTACCTCTATTAATTCTGCTATTGTCCACCTCTTCCTTCTGAACTATAGGAAAGTTTTGATATTAATTTTTAAAGCTGGGTTATAAAGTGATGACTGCAGTAAGGATTTGGAAGTTCTCTTTAATGGCTTAAACATACAATTGATGGTAGTTTAAGGCCACACTGAGCATTACTTTAAATATGTAACTAGCAACTATCTTCTTTCCTTCTAGAATACATAAAGAAGACTTGGCCTAGATTAATTCTTTGTCTCCAATTGTGGCCCCCTATATTGACAATTTACATTGTCCAAATATGACCCAATGTAATAAATGGGCAACTTTTGGGAAATGAAGTAATTGAGGGTAAGATTGCACTTGGAATAGAATAAAGAAAGAGAAACCTTGGAGCTGACCACTGTGCCTTTGAAATAATATATCATTTGGCCCTTGTGTTCATCATTTGGGCCTTGTCTAACAGAGAAGTGTCAAACTGGTGGCCAGCAGGCCGGATGCATCATTTGCAGGCCATGCCCACCCCAGCTCCATGAATGGGGAAAAGGTCACACAAGGTCACATGGCAGCAACGTGATGCATCGAATTGGACACCCATGGTCTAACACATGCTTGACACACAAAGGGCTCTACATTTGGCATCTCTAGAGATTTGGCAAGGAAAAAGTCAGTTCAGAAACCCCTGGAAAGCTGCTCACCTTTATTTAGTCAATACAGGGGTAGACAGACCAATGGAATGACTCATTCTATTTTTTGATGGTCTACTTCAGGCAGTCAAATATCTTGAGCTTCAAAAGGATCTGTCACTTTCACAAAGGTTCAGGCAAAGCAGGGTTGAATAAAAAATCTTGATGGCCCAAAGTACCTCATGAGGCACATCATGGAAATTTTACACATCCCTACTTTGGATGGTCTTGCTGATTGGCTTTTGGTTCTCAGTGAAGTACATGAACTATGCCACATTACTTTCAAGTCAAAATGCATACAGTAATATTTGAGGCTGATTAATTTCTTTGGGCATATAGCCAAGGAAAACTCACATGTGCTCCTAACCCTCCTTCAGGTAGAAAAATACAACAAAAATACATGTTTTATTTTCTTTTATGATACACCAAGTCAGATATGTGCAGTTATATTGTACAACAGTAGAGCTGGTATTGCCTTTCAAAAGTAGGAATGAAAAGAGGAAAAGTGTCTTTAGAAAGCATCTGGTAAATCTTGATATTGAGTCCTTAGAATGCATCTTCTAAGTCTTGATATTGAGGTAGGGTGGATTAATTTCTTCATTCTCATTAGTTATGCTCTCATTGTCACATCTCTCTGACTGTATCTTTGCATACAGTCTCAATGAGACTCAATGAGTTTATTGAAAAGGCTGTCATAGCTAATACTTTGCTGTAATCTGTCTTTCCATTTCTCAGATGTTTTTCTCTCCTGGAAAAGAGGGTGCTCTTTAAAAATAAAAAAACAACCTTCAGAATGCTTTAGAAGTTCTTTTTCATTTTATTTAATAATGATTTGGAATTTTCGTGCAAGGCCATTGTTGGTTTTGCTTTCTTTCTTTTGTTTTTCCAGTTCTATTAATCAATTGGCCCTCCCTTTTCATCTCAAACTGAATTCTCTCCTGATATTTTGCTTCAAGATTCATTGAAGTGTAGGAAACTAGAAAGGAAAGGAAAGGAAAGGAAAGGAAAGGAAAGGAAAGGAAAGGA
>WNWU01000001.1:19138381-19174427 GCA_012654045.1 Ptyas mucosa | reverse complement strand
AGGAAAGGAAAGGAAAGGAAAGGAAAGGAAAGGAAAGGAAAGGAAAGAAAAGGAAAGAAGGAAAAAGAGAGGAAGGATGCAGTTAAAGATAAATGCAGGAACCGTGTATATTACTATAAGATTTTTTTTCAGAATTTTCTTTTCCTTTGTGGGGAAAGCCAAAGACTGAAAGCAATTTCTTTTCTATCACACCAAAGGAAAATTGTCATTTGTTTCTGCAGTCCTAAAACTGGAATGGAAAGTGGGGAAGAGATGACCATTATAATACACAAGACTATAATACACAAAACTAAACCGCTCATATATTTTATTATATAAGTTTGTCAAAGAAAAAAGTAAAATAACAAAGGGTTCCAGAAAAAGCTAAAATGCAAAAAAAATTGCACCAGCCTTATTTTTGGTAGTAACTTCTACTAAGCCATTTTTTAAATGATTTTTCATTCATGGGACATATAGGTTTACCTGTGCCTAGCAAAAAAAAATAATAATCATGAGATACATACTGTGAATTTCTAAGTGACTCCTGCAATTTCGTAAGATTTAAGGAAATCTTGTTCAACCAATTAATAGTTCCTGTTCCAACACTACCTGTGAATACACTTCAAGGTTTTATAAAACATAATGGAAAAGATAATTGTCATCCGAGTTATCTATCAAGACAGCAAACATAAATAGCATAAAAACAATTTTGTTCCTTGCAGTAAATATTTATTTCCTTGTATTCTGTCTAGGTGGATTCTATAAATGACTCAAAGTTGACTGAACATCATACACATACAATACGTTGAATGTTTCACCAAAAAGAGCTGCTAAATAATACAAACAGCTGTACTTAATTCTTAGGTTTAGCCTTCAGTTTGATTCAATCAGCCAGGAATTACAGCTATAATATCCTGTTTCTTCTTCCTTTATTACCTACAGTATTTTTTGTTACTGGGGGGGGGGGGGCTTTGAGAGGGATTTCCACCTGACACATAGCTACTCCCTTTCACTGAAGATTGTCCCTCCCCCAGACAATGGCATCTTGCAGCCTCACCAGAGGGTGTGGAGGCAGAAGCATATTGGAAGATTGAGCCATTTTTAGAATGACACAAATCGTGGGCAACAGAGCTACGGCTTCTCTCCCATCCATAAATAATAATAATAATTTTAAAAACCAGCTACTTCTGTTCTATGCAGAGATTAGTTCTAATGTTGAGAAACACATGGGAATGGGTTCTTTTTTTTATTGAAAAAGTTTTTCAAATACAAATTTCCCCCCTTTCCCCCCTCCCCCCACATAATATATATTTCATAAATCAAGTTAAGCCAAAAAGTACAATTCCCCCCTTTCCCTCCCCACCCCTCCCCAACCACCCCTCTCTCCCCCCAGCCCCTCTGACTTCCACTATATAAAACCCTAGTAATCCCAAACACAATATATATTACTCATCCCCTTCATATTCTACTCCCTGCATTCTGTTCAGCGTTACCATATTCGTCTAATCTCCCTCAGCTGAAAGCTATGTGATATTTTCTGGTTTGATATTTATTTTGTACATAATCAATCCACTTTTTCCATTCCTGCATGTACTCCTCTTGTGTATGATCCTTTAAAAAAGCTGAAATCTTTGCCATTTCTGCAAATCCGGCCATCTTCTGGGTCCATTGATCAATAGTAGGCAAAACATCTTTCTTCCAATATTGAGCAACCAATAATCTAGCTGCTCTCACCATATACAATATCAGTTTTGTTTCCCCCATTGTAAAATCCTTAACTATACCCAATAGAAACAATTGTGGAGAAAATTGTAGTTTTTTCTACATTTTGCATAACCCACCAAATTTTTATCCAAAAAGCCTTCACTTTCTTACAAGTCCACTATATATGATAATATGTAGCATCTAAGCAATCACATCTCCAACATTTTGGTTGAGGGGATGGGTTCTTTTGACAAAAGAGGTGACAGTGAATAAAATTTTACATTGGTTTTATATGTAAAACCATATTTTGGGGAATTGACATGTGTTGCAGGAGCTTTGTTGATTTCACTGCAATTTCACTGAAGAAATTGGCTTTTTGCTTCTATTCCATGAGACCCAGTAGAGAGACACTGATAAATCTGATCTCACTGTATTTTACCATATAAGTATAAGACACACCTTCATTTTTGAGGAGGAAAATAAGAAAAAAGCTGATTGGCAGGTGGATCGGCCTCCTGGAATACCCCCAATCAGCTCTTCCCAGAAGTGAATTTTGGCAACAGGTTCCTTGGTTGTGAGCTCTGTGCCTTGCTTTTTTTTTTTTTTTGCTTTCTTTTCTGCCTCTGAAACTTCTGAAACTCCGTTTTTTCCTGCCTCTGAAAGCCTCTGAAACAGAGCTTCAGAAAAAAAGCCTCTGAAACTCTATTTGGCGGCTTCTTTTCTGAAGCTTTGTTTCTGATGCTTTTTTCAGCCTCTAAAACCTCTGTTTGAGAAGCTGAGTGGGGCTACATTTGGCGTATAAGACGCACCCAGATTTTCACCCTCTTTTGGGGGGGAAAAAGGTGCATTTGGGGAAAAATGTGTGTGTGTGTGTGTGTGTGTGCTCACACACACACA
This sequence comes from Ptyas mucosa, assembly GCA_012654045.1. NCBI lineage: Eukaryota > Metazoa > Chordata > Lepidosauria > Squamata > Colubridae > Ptyas > Ptyas mucosa. Next base: position 19,171,847 of record WNWU01000001.1, on the reverse strand, counting down.
CACACACACTCGTGACATTTCTTGTATGAAAACTATGCCAGTCAAAAATTGAGATTTTTTTTAAAGGTGTTTCCAATATTAATTGTGGGAATCTACAAACATTGGTGCTTGAATAGCTACTACCAATTTGTATGTATTTGTAAATTAAAAAAAAGACTATTGGATATTTTTTTTTTTTGCTTGTTTGGAGGGGGTTTTTTTGGGGGGGAAGAGAATTATCCTCTGATGCTGTGCTGAATGGAAGACATATTAGGCTCGATCTGTAGTAAGTTAGTTGTCCTTAAATATTTTTTACATTATTTTCAATACAGTCAAATCAATTTGACTCATAGTCAGCATTATATGTTAAAATAAGTTCTAAGTTCAAAGAAAGTGAACTTTGGACATAATGTTTTTCCCTTATAGATAGTCAATTGTAATGTCAGAGCCTGTTTTTTTAAATATTCCCCCTGTTCTCTTTTTAAGGTCCTGATGCATTTATCCTTAACCATAACACAATCATGCCCACACAGTATCACAACACATTGTCCTTATTTCATCTCTAGCCTATGAGTAAAGCAGTTTTATATTGTCACTAGTTGCGTAATACATTAAAAGTTCTATTTCCCCTCTTATTCCAACACTGTTCCTTTATTATCTAAAGGTGTGTAAAATCTATTTTGCATCATCATCAGCCTTGGAAGGAAAGTCATCCAAGGTGGGTGTGACTGGATATATGATTGTGGGTCTGATGAGGAGAAGGCACACCCACTACTCTCTGGTTATTAATCAGTCTCCACAACAACCATTCAGCCAACAATCTTAGTAGTTGCAAAATTGAATGTATGCCCTTGTTCATTGCAACGTGAGGCTACGAATGAATTTAGGTCTCCTCATCTGACTGTTTGCTTGTGTCCTTGCAATCTGGTGTTAGCTTTTTCCCCAGTTTTGCAGCTACTAAGATCGTTGGCCATACAGGTACAAAGAGAGCCAGGGAAATGATGGAAGCCTGGGCAACGGGCTCCTTGTCAGTCAACAGGAGTGCTGATTTACCACCAGTTTATTCAATTCTTAGGAGTTGAGGACTTGGCAGCACAAGGAAATAACAGCAATTGCCAGCCATCAACACACCAATCAACCAATAGGAAGGCACCACATGACGCATAGAGTAGGCCAAAGTACACATTCCGGTAGAGAGAAGTTCCCTGAGGATGGGCTCCAGCATAAGAAGACCAAAAGCTCAGAAGACCAAACCTCTGCTTCTGGTGTCCAACCCAGATTGGATCTTGCAACCATTTCTCTCCCTGCATTTGCCCTCTCCATTAGCACTTTGTTTCTTGAGTTCCTTTCATCTTTCCTACCTCTCTTCTTCTCATGTTCCTAACATCAATATTCTTTCAAAGCTTCCACCAAAGTGGAGAAGTGGAGATCGGGCCTCTATTACATTATTTCAGAAAGAAGAAGAAAGTTTGTATTAAATATTATATTGTGAAATGCTATCTTTAAGAATTATTAGTTCTGCTTTTCCTCACTGAGGTGGCCAGAAGACAATGAGAGATGCTGACACAGTTTACTTCTCTATTTCTTTGTCTTTGTCAATTTCAATCTATCTCTCCTCCTCCAGGCAAGAGATTGAGCAGATGGTCAACTTCTGTATTTCTGATCTACAGGACCTAACTAAACATCATGGTAGGATCTCCTTTCCAATTTTTGAGAGCTATTTGTCTCCTCCTGTCTTTGTATATTTATTTTTTATGCAGATTACTTAAAGTGAGAGATGCCCAACTAGAGATGGGAGATGGAAGAATAGACAAATAAGCCCAGAGAATCCCAATTCCGTTCTACAGTAGAATTGAATTCTACCCAGTCTGTAGTCAGGAATTGGACCAGAGGTGATATTCAGCCGGTTCGCACTGGTTCGGGCGAACTGGTAGTGGCAATCGCGGCCCGCTCACCCGCCCCGGTTCCAAGTCATGCTATTTAGGCACATTTTTGAGGCTGGGTGCATGCACGGAAGGTGCGTGAGAGAGGAAAGCACATATTCAGAAGATTGGGCGCATGTGCGGACAGCATGTGCACAGATGGGGCGAACCGGTGGTAAAGGTAAGGGAAACCCACCCCTGAATTGGACCCATATGCCTTCCTGAGTATAAACTATGGATGAGCAAAATAAATTTATTTAGACTACTTTCAGGGTTTTTTTTAAATTTTCAGCTATAAAAAGATAAGATATCTATATATTGTAAATACTATGTAAGGTAGAGGATGAATCTGCAAATCCATTGTTTTCACAGTGACTCAATAAACTGGCAAAAAAGGAGAAAGAATGGAATATCTCTTTTTTCCCCCTCCCCTCTTTTTAACAATGTTCTTTGACTGAAACAACAGTAAATGTTGCACTTAAAGCCCGACTTAAATCAGTTGAATCTACTTAGCCACAGTTTAAATGTCCTGTTGCAATTTGAACAGCTATAAAAAAGAAAACATCTATTGCTTGCGAAGCTCCCGCAAGGTTATGAGACCTTCCTTGTATCCTGGAAGCAATATTTAAGGCAGTCTATTACAACAACAGTTTTATGAGTCAAGGGTTTTAGCTTTTGTTATATGAAGGCAATGCCTTATCCAGCGGAAGTCAGGAGTTCAAATCACTAGTGAAATAACCTCAGGTAGATAACTTGCCTGACTCAGAGCATAAAAGCAATAAACAATATAACTAAAATTCAACGGAAATCATCAGAAATCACTGAATCGAAGTAATGGGAAGAAAGGGATGATGAGCAAGGATCAGGACTTATGCCAAGGACAGAAATAGGAGACAACAGGAAGTGAACACAGCTACCAGAAGCTTCCTACACAACAAACAGGACAGGAACCAGGAGAAGCTAAGCTTTTTCTATTGTCATTCTCTTCCTAGAAACTGCTCAGCTATGCAGATGTATAGCATATAGGCGAGATACTATGGCTGGGTTACTTTTGGATCATTTGCATTTGATCTCCAGAGTGTAACTGAGGAAGGCACAACCATTTGCAAAGACTGAAAGTGAAGAAGAATGTAGGATTTTTGATAGATGTAAAAAAACTGAGCGATCAATTTGTTATGATCTTCATGACTTCCCATTTAACGGGTGGGGTTTGCTCTGGCCCATTTCTAATGCTGTGTTAAATAACACAATTTTGACAGAATTTAAGAAAACCTACGTTTGTCTACTAACCCCAAACTTTCTGATTCTCAAGGAAAGAAATATTTGCTACGCAAGTAAATACTTCTACAAAGTTGAAGAGGACAGCAATCAGTTTGGAAATTCAAGTTCGTTTGGACAAATTTGGCACATAGCTCAGATAGCAAGGAATGATTTGGTTACCAAAACAAAGTGCTTAGAGATTGTAGGAGGTGAGCCAGGTTAGGTAGTTAATGGTCAGAATTAGTTTGATACCACTGCATTTTATTAAAAGGCATATGCTTTTGAGGAAGGGAGGGTAAGAGAACCATTAAAAACATGATCTCTATCCCTCTCCAATGTAAGCTCTTTCTCACATCTTGTGTTTAATTTGCACAGTTAATTGTATTGTAATGTCACATTTTCCTTTAGTAACAGCATTTCACACTTAAAGATAATTTTATATTTACTGTAAATGGGTAAATAATATGCTAGCACCTGGTTTGGAATTAGTTTTAAAGGAAGGTTTCCTCTGCAAGACAAGGAAAGATTTGAAGCTTAATTTTGACTTGTCTACAACTGTGGGTAATTATTGATGCATGCCTACCCTGCAAGGGATTGATGGGTAAGCACAGGTTGCAAATGGTTGAAGATGGGCCAATGACCTCCCAAATCTCAATTACACATTGTGCAAAGATGTGTGTCCTGCATGCTGGTTGGTTGATCTGATGTCCTGTTGGTGCTTTGTTGTTTCAACACCTCTATCAGAACTCTATTGCAGAAATATAAATGTAACAGCTATGCAACCATCTCTGAGTGACACACACATTCCCTGACATGCATGGATGCAGAAGTCTAATACATTTTTAATCCTCTCCCCATCCCCACTCCCAAATATCTACAGCAACATATTTTGCCCTCACTGAGGTACTTTAAATATTCAAAGAAGGAACTTGACCTATTAGAACTGAAACTAAGAAACTCAGAAACCTTTTCAGGAATAGTGAAGAAACCAGAATACATAGTTAATACATGTGGAGGTGGCAGTTAGAGCATCTGAGAGATGGGGTGGGGAGCAAAGGAAAAAAAGGACCAGAGCTTTCAGTTGCAGTTTCCATATTGATTTTTTAAACTCTCCATGCATATTATATTGTGAACAGATTCATTCATAAATATTTCAGAAATTTAAAAACAATACATCTATAAACAAATACAGCCTAAATATGTGAACATTTGATCAAACAAAACCAGAACTAGAACTATTAGGCAGTATACTACATAGGAAGGGAGTTTTGCCTCTTTTAGAAGGTTAGAAAGACAAAGCTTGATGAATCTATTTTGATAAAGAATTTAAAGCTCTAATTCTGCTAAAGGGAATGTGTCTCATTTTGAGTTGTATTTATATCTGAATCACTTATAAAATCTCTAATTTCAAGGCAGCCCGTTGTGTGCATACTTAAGCCCATAGAATTCAAAACAACTTATTTTTGAGAAAATATGCCAATCAGTTATGATTGAGTGTAATGTCATGGATTTTTAAAGAAGGCTTCTTCCCCCATGTACCATTGCACTTATTACTGTCTTGCACATTTGCTCAAAAGGACAAGCACCCAACAGCTTATTGAAGCAAATGGAGGGACAGTTGTCCAGAAAAAAAGGACTCTAAGACAAAAGTTATTGTAATTGCAAAAACCGTATGTCAGAGTTCTGACCCATACCCTAATAAAAGCAGGAGCCTCAAGCCAGTTTTCAAGAAAAATCCAGTTATTTATTAGGAGTGCCATGTCGGCACGGACTTAGTGAAGCCAGCTCTGACCCATTCAGTTCGCGCCTTGCCTCTGACGCTATTTCCCCCTCCCCCAAGGTGAGTCATCAGTCACATTTCCCAAGAAGCAATTTTGCAGGTCGTACAAGTCACTCTCTTTGGCTGTCACTGGTTTCTGTGGAGATGACCTTGACTTTGGCCGGCTAGGATGTGCATTGTTTTGACTGAGGTGCAAATTCCTCGATGCAACTGCGAGGCTTGATTCCCCATCTCCCTGCCTATGGCAACTCGGGAGCAGGTTAGGGAAGCTTTGCGAATTGACACCATAACTGTTTGAACAACCCATTTGCATTGGCTTCTTCAGTATTTTATTTAAAAGAAAGGAAAGGAGAGATTGTTAACATTGGCATCAAAGTAATACGGGAAATAGGAATGAAAGAAGAGAGAAAAGTAAATAAATAATCAAATGTGCTCACAAAGGAAAGAGTCTGTGAAGTATTTGCCCTTCAAAGTGGAATTGAGAGAATCCATGCATTCGTGCTCTCCCTCCCTTTTCCTTCCCCCCTTCACACTCTTTTGAATGCATTTATATTTGAACCTCTATTTAATGATGTCCCCTTTTTAAAAAAAAAAATCAAAGAGCACAAAAACTAGTTCCTTACGTAGGGGCTACCTATGTATTTCAGAATTTAATTCAAAGCGCTGGTTCTGACCTTGAAAACTTCTCATGAGAATCAGCTTTTTTTCCACATTAAAGTCATCTCCTGAAACACACTTCTCATTTCCAGATCCACATTAACAGAAATGATAGAAGTGCAGTTTTTTCCCCCTGATTCTGCACTCGGATTCCATAGTGTATCCTGTCACACAGCTCTGCTTTTATATGATGGACTTTCCATGCTGGAGTCTATGGGATTTGAGCAAAGCCACCTGCTTTTATGCTGCGGGTCCCATAATGTTATTTTTCTATAGTGCCACAACTGCACATTCTCGGTAGGTCGATCCTCTGACATTCCAAATAAGAAATGGCAACTACAAACATTGTTCAGATGTATTGCTCTATCTACAGTATCTATTCTTCTACACAGACTTCTTTGTGAGGCATAAGCCTACCCTGCAGTGGCTAAAGGATAACAAAAAGGGGCAGACAAGGATCTCCATACAAGGATCCAGGATCCTTGGAATCTGAATATAAATATACAATTTCCTCTCATACTGAATAATTGTGCTTTGGGATGCAAACACAGTCTAGCAAATGGTTGAGTATTTGCTTAATAGAGAAACTTAACGACAACAAAAATAAATGATAAAAAATAAACTATAAGTAAATCAATAAATGAAATAGAAGACATGGCCATAGAAGACATATTCATTCTTGCAATGCAGGCTTTCCCTTAAACTGTGGAGTCCTGGATGAACTCTAAACTTGGTTGTTTCCTTGCAGACATTTCATTATTCAACTAATTAACATCTGCAAGTTCAGAAAGCATCAAGGACTCTACAGTTCAGTCTTGAGCTACATACAGTAGATGCTCTTGTATTAATTTTACTTATACTTTCTGAAATATGTGTTAACCTAGGAACAAGGTGTCTGGTGAAGAGAAAGAAAAGTGAAAGGGGAGTTGGGTGTCTATTCACTCATGTGGCCAAAGGAGGGCTAGAGGATGGGAAAAGACTTCACGGATGAGACACAAGGACCATCTTGTAAGATATCAGCAGAACCAATTGGAGCCATAATATTTACTGTCCGCAGAAGATGTCATATAAGCACATTCTTCATTCTCCTCAACCTTGTGGGACAGAGGAGACATGAAGAAACATACTCTGGAACTAGAGGGTGGGAGAGTTTGTGGTATGGTGAGGAGGCTGTCTGGATTTGGCCAAAGTGTGGCAAGGAAAGGCTCAATTGATGCAAGCACGGCATTTGGGTTCTATGGCTGTTAGTTTTCTGATTGCATTTTTATTTTGAAATGTCTTTCCCTCCATTGCTTTTACATATACTGACTAAACTTCTGCTGAGGGAAGGAGGTGCTCTTTAACTTTTTCTTTTGAGGAAATGGTGGCATTTGGCATAGAGCTTCAACCCACACACAAAAAAGGCAATCTTTTCCAGGTTTCTGAATGGATCTACAATTAACTAACAATTTCTGAGAATTTAAGATTTATTTCAAGAGCACCAATTTATTTTTTAACAAAACATAACCCACCCACCACAATCAAGCCAGAGGCTGCTCTGTGGTAATGGAGAGCTTTACTTCAGGATAAATTAAAAAAGTGTCATGAACATAATTAAACTAGCTTTCTTGATATTTCAAATGATAGATGTATTTAATCTGTTAACATGTGATGCCATTCCTTCATACCAGTGGTGGGTTGCTATCAGTTTGCCCCAGTTCGGACAAACCAGTAGCAACGGTGGTGGGAGGCTCTGCCACCCACCCGGACGTCATCAAATACGCTCTGCGCATGCGCAGAAGTGGTGCACACACAAACCAGTAGCAAAGGTAAGTGAAACCCACCACTGCTTCATACTGCAGGTATATGTATAAATTAATATTGAAATAGACTAATGGTGAAGTCCTGCCTATCTATTTAGATTCAATCCATTATGATTTCAACTGGATTCAATTTTAAACCTGCAGTCTAAACTACATTATTCAAAATGGTATTGTTAAATTGGGCCAAATTCTATTTTCCTCTTATGTGGATATATTAAGACCTTTGAGAACATGCAGAACTAAATAAGGGAAGCAAATACATGGAAAGCAACTCTTAGTATAGCTGTGAAATTCATCTGTTGACACAAGCAGTTTCAAGAAAACATCTTTTTCTGGAAAGCAAAACAGATTGTGATGTTCCTTGTGGAGAATATTTCTAGAAAACATTCCTACTATCTTCTCTTTTCTTCATTTGATTTTCTTCCACCCTTCACCCACCCCACCCCCTGACTCCTTCTAAGGCTTCCTTAATTAATGCTGGTGTTGACAGATGATGGCAGCCATGTGACAGAGCGATATTGGCATTTCAAGCTTGGTAAAAGGATGGCATGCTTGCCAATGAAAAGGCACAGGGCCAAGATAAAAGGGACATGGAAGATCCACAGGCTGATGCATTTTATTATGGAAAAGTAAAGGCAGCAGTGGACTTCCTGATTTCTATCCATCACTACCACCACCTGCCATATCCCCTAACCATACATTATAATCTGCCTGACTGTTTCAGAAGAAAATTAATCAGGAAAACAACTTGGATTAAAGCCTCTGGTATAGTAATACAGAATTAGCAAGCCCTTCACTTCTCAGCAATTGTTTCAGTCCCAAATCTATCTAATCTATCAACTGTATCTCTCTCTCATCTCTCTCTCTCTCTCTCTCATCTATCACCGTAATGGTGAACCTATGGAACGGGTACCACAGATGGCATGCAGCGCCCTCTGTGTGAGTACGGGAGCCGTCGCCCCAATTCAGCATGCTCACACACTTCCCACCAACCAGCTGGTTGTCGGGTCTCTGCCGTACATGTGCAGGGATGGGGCGCATGTGAATGCATGGGTGGGTGGGGTGAGTGCGGGTGTGTGTGCATGCATGCCACACGTGCATTGCATTTGGCGGTTTGTGTTCATGTTTGCACATTCACGCGTGCGCACGCTTTGGGCACTCAGTCCGGAAAGGTTAGCCATCACTGATCTATCATCCACGGTAGTGCAGTGGTTAGAGTGCAGTATTGCAGGCTAAATTTGCTGACTGCTGACTGCCAGCAGTTCAAAGCTTCAGGTTGACTCAGACCTCCATCTTTCCGAGGTCAGTAAAATGTAAATTGTGATCCCAGATTGTTTGGGGGCAATATGCTGACTCCGTAAACCACTTAAAAAGGGCTGTAAAGCACTGTGAAGTAGTATATAAGTCTAAGTGCTATTGCTACTGATAACTATCATCTATATATCATCTGAATTTTCCATATCAAATCTGGTTTGTTACGCCAATTATTCCCAGGAATTTGCAGGATATACATATGTGTGTGTGTGTGTGTGTGTGTGTGTGTGTGTGTGTGTGTGTAAAAGTGGATAATGCAAACAAAGCTAAATATCTTTTTAAAAAGTGAATGATCTTGAGAGAGTTTGAATGGATGTATGGATATATGGGCTTCTAGGCAATCACTGTAACAGTGAGATGGATGGCATATAAATGTAATTAATAAATAAAATGTCCAACTTTCTTAGGAAATATTGACTATTGCAAAAAAAGAAAAAACAAAAAGCAGAAAACCAACAAGAAACCCGACATTATTAAAATACTTATTAAATTCTTTGATAAAATGTTTTCAGCTTAAAGTCTTTCTCCACAATTTAAAGTATGAACACATTGTATTTAACATATACTGTAGTGTGATATCACCTAGCAATCTCTTTCTGGTATCCAGGATCCTTTAGTGTTAATTGGAAGCTTCCTGTTTTCAGATTCTAGGTTGTCATTGCTTCCTTTTCCATATATCTGAAGATTTCCTTCTATTTCCCAGACATAGAATGTATGTTTGAGGGGGAGAAAGTTTTACTAATGTTCTATAAGGGTGTACATTCTGCTAGAGATTTTATAATAAAACAGCATTCCTATCTTGCTATTTTAAAAACTGAAAGCAAATGGAAAGAAACCACACTGATTTATTGGGCTAGGTAGGCATGAGCTGACTAATAAAGGGAAATTCATCGTGACTCTCATAGGGAGCCCCAAGTACCACTGTTTTTAAAAACTGAATACTGCTAATCACCTTTTCCCGAATGAAAATATCCAGTGCCTCTCCATTAAAAATCCACTTCTGATTACCACAGCCTGGCATGGGCTGCTGGGGGGTCGCAGGGGTTCGGGAGAATCTCTAGCTAAGATTCTGTGCAGTTCGGAGAACCCCCAAATCTCACTCCTGGCTGGCTCTGCCCACCCCTCCCCGGAGTCCCCACGCGGCCCATTTTGGATACAGGTAAATGTACGGCACACGCAGAAGTTCAGGAAAGCCAGAAATGGGGGCCTCCAGAGCCTGGGGAGGCTGTTTTTACCCTCCCAGAGGCTCAAGGGAAGCCTCCTAAGGAGCCTGGTTTAGCTCAGCAGACTAAAAGCATAATGATCAACACCAGCTGTCTGCAATTACTGTAAGTTCGAATCTCACCAGGCTCAAGGTTGACTCAGCCTTCCATCCTTTCTAAGGTAGGTTAAATGAGGACCCAGTTTGTGGGGGCAATAAGCTGACTTTGTATAAATATACAAAAGTATGAAGGCTATTGCTTAACGCATTGTAAACCGCCCTGAGTCTCCGGAGAAGGGCGGCATATAAATCAAATTTTAAAAAAAGCACACCCCCCCCCCACTGTGGTGCAGGCGGCCGACATGGCCATGCCCACCCAGCAACCGGGCAGAGAACCCCTTGCTAAATTTTTTGAAGCCCACTCCAGCCATAGCCCGTTTTCTCCTAATCTCTCATGGCAATAACCCTGTCACTCAGATATCCACCAGGTCTTGGTCATTCTTTTCAGCCTACAGTTGAACCTTGAGAGAAGCCTTTTATTTCACTTATGTGAATGTTGGATAAAGTCTGTTTTTGATTTTAGTAAGTCAACCATTGTTTTAGATTCTATAAATATCTACATACATATATACATGAAATAGATCTATGCTTCTTTTGGTTTCTGTTAAGATAGATTCAGTTAAGTAAGTTGTTAAATAATTCATTAATAACTATATGAATTGGGATGCATAATTATTAATAAATTAAGGATTGGAAACAGTCATATTAATTTACCACATACTTTAATCTAACATGGTATCCATGGAGAACATTTGGGTGATATGAGAGAGGGCTCTAAAGCTATCATTTTCATTTGTTCCTCACTTACCTCTCGGCAGCCTTATTCAATTATATAAAATGCATAATTTTTTCCCAGTCTGCCTTTCAATGTCATGCTAGGGCTGCACTCTGAAAAACAGTGGATAGGGCCAGGTCCAAAATTATAACTAATTTTGCTTTATTTATGGCAAGCTTTACCCAACAGATGGGACTGAATCACTTAGGCAGATTCACTAGAAATCCAAGCTCTTTTGATAAGTAATATTTTTGGAAGAAATTAGGGAATCATAACTAAAGAATTTCAGCTGTGTTTCAAGAACAGTTTTAATCTCTTCCTCTATATTTATATGTGTGTGTGTATGTATATTGTATCTGAATATATGTCTATGTATATATACATAGACATATATTTGTGTGTGTGTATGTAATTCTTTTGTAAATGTTTCCTCCCTACTTATAGTATGTAATGGATTACATGGGCTATCCTTTGGGCATTGTTTGAGAATTAGCTTCATGATTTATAATGAAATGTAATGAAACAGCGGAAGATGAGGTGGTGTGGGCTATTGTTGTTGTTGATTCTAGTGATAGTTAATTCATCCTTGAGAGAGGGGGTTGTTCTTCCACCTCTTAAAGAGGCATTGGTTTAGCGCCCCACCTCAGGAAGTCATCACAGGATCCCACCATATTGGACAATGTCTGTCCAATGCTCAACATCCCTTTTTAAGGGAAGGATGTAGAGAAGATGATTATGCAGTAGTTTCACCAGACCCTGGATGAAACTGATTATCTGGACCCCTTTCAATCAAGTTTCAAGCCTGGATGTGGGAAAGAAATGTCATTGGTCATACCATTGGTAGGAACAGGATGGAGTTGGTGCAGACATTTTGGCTCTACCTGACCTCTCTACAGCTTCTGGATTGGTTCTGGGAATTAGGAGAAGGTGGTACATTATTATGCTGGTTATCTTTATTTATAAGAGCTGGTACTAGTTGATTGAGAGGAGAGATCCTGCCCTCAGCCCCTACTATGGGATGTGCTACAGGGTTCCTGTTCCACTCCTGTTTACCATCTACATGACACCACTGGGGAAGACCATCCATCACCCTGTGGTGAGGTATCAGCAGTATGCTGATGATACTAAATTATCTCTCTCTCCTCTGGTGAAATTAAATGATGCTTTGGATATCTTGTCCTGGTGCTTGGAGGCTATTCAGGCTTAATTGAACCCTGGCTTTGTCTGGATCATGAGGCTCTGCTCACAGTTACTCTTCCCTTGCTCATCCCCAATATTGCATTGTATTGAATATTGCAATGTGCTCTACATGGGACTGCCCTTGAAGAATATATTTGAAGATTAGTCAGCAATCAAACAATGCAAAATATGTCAGCATAGAGAGTTATGTGTGTCCCTAGATGGACAGATATTACAGCTCTAAACTGGATTGCATTGTTTGCCAGTTTGCTTCCAAGTCTAATTTAAGACACTGGTTTTAAATCTTAAAACCCTACATGGCATGGGTCCAGGTTATTTGAGGGATTGTTTCTCCCCAATTACATCTAGATTGCAGGAAATACGACTTCAGTAACTGAGGTGTCAATGCCTGGAATGCACTACCTGACTCTGTGGTTTCTTTCCCAAATCCCCAAAACTTTAACCTTAGACTGTCTAATGTAGACCTCACCCCATTCCTAAGAGGTCTGTAAGGGGCGTGCATAAGCACACCAGCGTGCCTACCGTCCCTGTCCTAATGTTTTCTTTTATTCATATCTTTTTCATGTATTTATAATTAGGTTTACATTTGTATCTGTCATAAAATATATGCTTGATGAAATAAATAAATAAATAAATAAATACCTGCCCTATGAGGTCAGACATATTGCAAGTCCCATCTGTTATGGAGTTCCAACTGATGGGACCCATGACACCAGCACTCCTCCACAATATCATCCCTTCTGAAGTGAGGTTATCCCCAGTCCACATGACCTTCCTGAAAGCCCTTAAAATTTGCCTTTTCTATTGACAAATAAATACATTCTAATTTCCCTCTTCCATCTCATCAAAAATTATAATTTGATAAAGGTCTCTGTGTACCATACTCCATGGTTTGGGAGTCACAGGGGACACGGTAGAGGAGACACAACCCTCTACTCTCTAAGTGTTTCGAATGACAAAAAGGAACAATTGAAAAAAGTGTTAAAATAGTTATGACAAGCCATAAAAAAGAACATTAAGAATCACAATACATGTTTTATAACATCAAAGTGTCTGCAAACCACATACAGCTCTGTATCCCTAAGACTCATTGTTCTTTTACTTGTCTTATAGTCACTCTACTTAAAAAAAAAAGACCACCAAAAATCCCTCTCATACACACACAAACACAGAAAGACACACAGAGAATGGCTAGTTCATGATTCTGTCTCTGCAGGGCTAAATCAGTAGGGTTTCTCTAAAGAATTTGGCTTCAGCCAAATAGCTTATGGTATTTGTTAATATCTGTCTGTACCACAGGCTTCTAAATAAGGAAACCATTCTCTGTCTAATCCACAAAGCAATCTCTAAAATTAGAACTGACCCTCTTTCTCTTTAGAGACACATAAAAGAAAGTACTAGACCAAGCATAAGACAAGAGGAAAAAAAGTCACCTAGGCAGAGAAGATTCCTATTTGTGCTCAACGACTTTTGGTGCAATCACTGGAATTGGATGCAAAATGAAGGACAGAGCCATTTGGTTGCTTTACAAACCACAGAGGGAGAGTCGCCGAGTTGGACAACATGTAAAATAGGAAATTTGCAAACCTATTCAGCAGAGCTAGAAATCGGCAGGAAAATGATTTGGCAATATTCCACATTGAAACTTGGAGCATTTAATACTGAACAAAACAGGGACTCTAAACCTAATCCAATTTGAGAGCCTGTCTAGTCTAGGTTGCTCTGGAGCTAATCCAGTCTGGTGCCTGGGTCTGGCGCATGATTGGGAAGGGGGACAGTAACAAAAAAAAAAAGTATTGAAGTACTGTCTCCTATAGCTGAGAATGGGGGGAAAATCTCAAACAAACTATAAAATGTTTTTTTTTTAACAGAAGGGGATGATTTTTTTAGTTGGGAAGTTTGGCACAATTCTTTTTTCCACTCCTTAACATCTACATAATACAACTGAATGATCCAGACATCCAGAGAAGGAAAGGATGTTGCAAGAATGCTGATACCACCCTTCTCGAAATCAGGTGGAAGGGGGAATATTGTATATGACATTAATCACAGACTGATTGGATGATTGCAAAAAAGCATGAAACTCAAGCCCAGCAAGCTGGATGTAATTTCTCTTTCTTCAATAATGGTGAGATTGAACTTCTTGAGAAGAACCAAATTGGGGTTGCTCTTTAATCCATTCATATCTGGAGGGCTGCCTATTACCATACACCCCTGCTCAAACTTGACACCAGAGACGGGACAAAAACACACATCTCATAGCAAGGTGGCTCCCAGTATCCGTTTCATAATCCCCAGATCTTCTCCTTAGTAAGTGGGCCGATATTCAGACTCCAATTCAGGGGTCTGTTCTGGAGAAACGGTAGCAGAAATTTTGAGTAGTTTGGAGAACTGGCAAATATCACCTCTGGCTGGTCCCAGAGTGGGGTGGGAATGGGGATTTTGCAGTATCCTTCCCCTGCCATACCCACCAAGCCCAGGTTCTCCCCAAGTGGGTCTTGGCCTGTTGCCCTCAATCTACTACACTAGACTTGTTCAGAACCCTTAAACCAGTGGTAGGATTCAAGTAATTTAACTACCGGATCTCTGCCCTAATGATTTCTTCCAACAATCAGTTTGCCAAACTGCTCAGAAAGTTAACAACCGGTTCTCCCAAAGTGGTGCGAACCAGCTGAATCCCACAACTGCCTTAAACTAGTGAAAGTTGTATCTTCCTGTTTAGGATTGTTCTGCAAGGCCATTCTCTGATGACTCACCTTCTGAGGTTAGAGATCTGGTGATTGAGGAAAAGTTATTCTTTGTTGTAATGCCCCAATTATACAACACTCTCCAGGGAACTTGCTGGCAGAAGAAAGCATTAGGCAATTTTAGTTTCTAGACTTTATGTTTGGATTGGAGCAATCCGCTGTGGAAGAAAATAATTGGCATTATTTCATCTCTCAGAATGTGGTGAGTTGCATTTTGGGACTCTTCAGCTTGACTGGGATCCAATCTGTATTCCAAAATTCCTACCTGCAGGAGTACTTGCCTAGTTCTCAACTTTTCATGATCCCAGTGTCCACTTGCTCAGTTTTAGTTGTTGGGATGTTCTCTAGCATTGTATATGTTTTTAGATTTATTTTGCTTCCTTTCTCCAAATTGTTGGTTAGACTTATATTCTATGCCCCCCCACCCCAGGACTTTAAGGAGACACACGTAACTCTACCTCCCTGCTATTTTCTCCACCCCAACCACCTTTGACATATATTGAACTGGCCCAAAGTCAAAAGGCTTCAATGTCTTAAAATGGACTTGAATCTGGGTCTCTCCACTCCCGATCTAGCCTCTTGAACCAGCATACTATCTGTACTGTCAAGTAAATGTATGAGAATGAAAATCATAAACAAACAGATCTCTTCTCTGCTGTTAATATTGCTTTTACCCATGGCTGGATTCAGAAGGAAAGAAACAAGGAAGCTTTCTGAAGTGCTGGGTTTGGAAGCTCCCAGCTCAGGTCAGCAAATGTGAACTGTTCACATTTGCTTTGTAAGAAAATCTAGAACAGTGCTAATTCAATAATGGTTTAAATATGGGTAATAATGATGAGATGCAAAGCCGTCATCTTAAATGACAGGAATAAATGGTGCCTTCCAATCGGGTACCAAGATCGTGAAATAAATTATAAAATAAGTCTTATTTTCTAATAGTTGTAGGAACCAACTGCATTGTATTTATGATTGTACTGAATATATACAAAGAACTATATATGAGGGGTCCCCAACTCCTGGACCAGAATTGACTATCGGGCTGTGACCTATTTGGAACTGGGCCATGTAAGCAGTGGGCTGGCATGCATGCACATAGGAACGCAGCTCAACTTTTGCAAGTCCAGCTGCATGTGCATGCATGTGAGCACTGGCCTGCCACTCATGCAAGTTGAGCTGCGTGTGCACACTGGCCCACCAGCCCTTCTCACATGCAGCTCAGTTCCCCTCTTCCCTCTCCCATCAGACCGCTAAGCCGCAAAGGCTGGGGACCACTGTCATATATGATTGGGATTGAATTCAATGAACAACTTCATGGAAAACTACAGATCCAACAGCTTACACATTCTATATCAACCTTAAAACTATTGCACTAATAATTCTCATACATAATGTAAGATTTAATTATACAATTTTATACCCACTCACAAAAGGAAAAAAAAATCATGGGATCCAAAACATCAGAATTAAGGGAAGGGGGGAAGGGATGAAAGCCCTTAGCTCCTGTTAGAACTAAAATAAAGGAAAAGCATTTCAATAATGTGTGATACACATGCATGACACACTCATTCAAGAAACTGCATACATGTACAGTACAGGCAAAATAAAACAAAACCATTAAAACCAATTTCTGCAAACACAAGCACACAGGTACAGCAAGCACACAAATGACATAGAGACATATTAGAATAAATATGTAGATAGCACTTATAATATCAGCCATATACACCAGTGATCTCCAACCTTTGCAGCTTGGTGGCCCAGCTGTGAGGGGAGAGTGGAACATGTGCTTGCGCAGCTTGACTTGTGCAAGTGGTGGGCCGGTGCACACACACACACACACACACACACACACACACACACATGCCAGCCTGCTGCTCACACAAGTGGAGTTACACACATGTGTGCATGTGCACTGCCTCACCACTTGCATGGCCCAGTTCCAAATAGGCCATGGCCTAGTAGTGGAATGCATCCTGGGGGTTGCAGACCCTTGATATACGTCATTTAAAACTTGAGTGATTTGGAAGGTAAAATAATACTTGTATATGCTTACATTTCTCTCAAAGCGGTAAACACATTTTAATCAAAAGTATTTAATAAATTCAACAAACTAATAAAATAATTCACTAACTGAATCTCAACTTTAGGATTCCTATCCCTATATGAAGGACAGAACACAAATCTTCTTCAATCGTTTTCTTCACTTTCTTTTAAGAAGCCATAAACTGGCAAAATGTAAAAAAAACCCCACAAAACAAATCTTGGAGCTAAATAACAAATATCTCTGCAGAATTAGAGAAAAGACTTGATAGAGAGACTAACCAAGGAAGTTCAATTATTAGGCAAACAGACAAACTCTAAGGATTTTTCTAACACATGGGATCCTTTTTCCTGATTTTATGAACAGAAAGTAAAGTATGAAGGCATATTTTGAAAAACTGGAAGGAAAGACCAATGTATGGATGAGTTATTGGTTTACAGGTAATGCCTCCTATATGCCACATTTATATCAGGATGTTTTGCTTTTGCTTTTTTGACAAGTTGATGCCACTGTTAAGAGCTGTGTAACTCATCTTTCACAAAAAAGATGTGTTACCTGACGCTGCCTTATCCTGAGTCAGAGCATTCATTGATCCATCTGAGTGATCCAGCTCTCCAGGGTTTCAGAGCACTTACCTGGAAATGACAGTGAATGAAGCTGGGACCTTCAGCTTGCAAAGTTTATATGCTGTATGACTGAAGGTAATCCCTCTCCACAACAGAAGATGCTGCCTTATTCCAAGTCCAACTGTCCACCCACTCAGAATGATCTATTCTGGCAAACAGCAGGACTCGTGGGTGAAGGCAAAAGTCCTTCCAATCATCTGCTACCTGATTTTTATTTTATTTTATTTTTTAAAAAATGGAGATAAGACAGTTGATGCTTTCCAGCAAGAAGGAAGACGTCAGCAATCCATTCGGATGCATTACATGTTTATAAAAAGAGAAGATGGATGACACGGAAAGCTCTATACCATTCCTACTCTGTTCATTTAGTCAACTGAAGAAATAGGTCACACGAATGCTAAATGTGCAGCTTTTGAACAGGTGAGCGGGCATCTTGCAAAAAGGCAACCACCAACCTTCCATTATTTATTTGTCTTAAAATTAACGTGAATCTTGATTTGTTGCTAGAAACAGGTTTTCATAGGAGGAACAGTGCAAACAAAGTTAACAAGGTATAAGAATTTTGTTTTGGGGGGAAAAAGAGGTGCAATTTATATGAACTTCTAGGGGCATTATGATATCCCAGATACATGGTACTTAATTCTGGGGGGGGGGAAGATAAAATATCAGCAGATTAATTTATAGGATGGGTCACACAGTATTACTTTGATGCAATGCTTTCTTGTTGTAGTTCTTGTAATTGGTAGGATCCCTGCTTTGTAATAATATATATATTATATCATATCATTAATGAATTGCAAATAGTAGTATGTAAAATTCATAATCATAATACTAGGTAATGGTTTACACTTTTTTCCCTCCAGGATAAGATAATGGCTGAGAGATAGCAGAAGATTTCAGTTGAGATGGTACCATGAGAAGGCAGATAAGAATATAAATGTGCATATTAATGGAAGACAGATAGAAGGGAACACAGAAGAATAGAAGATGTGGAAAGGAAAATTACAGACTTCTTTAAGTTCAGAAAGCTTCCCTAAAATGCTAGAAATGTGAACAACATGAAGAGACATTTTACCACCCCTGATGGACATGTAAAAATACTTTAAAAAATCAGTTACAAAACATATGAATTCAGAATATTTTAGATAAGTACAACTGAAATCACAGATTTTCTTTTGAGACAAATGTATTAGCAACTAGAAAAAAGTCACAGAACTTGTTTTTATATATGACAACCGAAGGGAGATCATTATATGCTCAAAAGTGGAAAAGCTCAACAATATCTCCAATGGAGAAATGGTTGATGAAGACGATGGAGCTTGCAGAGATGACTAAATTAACTTATTTGATTAGATTAAAAATAGACTTTTTCCATACAATGAAAAATACACTTATGATTTGTGGTTTTGAAGATTGAAAAGAAAAACCTGGATAATAGAGAAGATTGAGCTTTGTTTTGTAATTATAGAGCTAAAGATAACTTGTAATATATTTGCTGCAAAGAAAATCAAAAGCTTCTTCTTTCTATTCTTTCTTTCTACACTTCTGTCTTTTGTCTTTCTTTTTCTTTTCTCTCTCTCTCTTATCTTCCTTTATTTTTTATTAGTTTTGTATTAGTTCTTATGCTCTGCATGAAAGCCTCCCCAAGAGATGGGAGAAGAGCAGGGATAGTATTCAGCTGGTTCAGACCAGTTCGGGCGAACCGGTAGTTCTGGCGATCAGCTGATCCCATCTACCTGCCCACTCCCTATCCTCTCCTTGCCCTGTCCTTTCCTATATTTCCTTCTTTCTGGCTTAGCTGATTTGCGCGGCACAGCTGATTTCTGCGCCTCCGCTGTTTTACTTACCGGGGCTGCCTTAGAAGGTAAGCAGCTGAGCTTCAAATTGCTGTATTTGGAATGCTGCGCACAATCGCATAAGGCACGTGTGCAAAATGTGCACTCACCAAACCGTTTGTTAAACTGGTTGCACAAGGGTGGGTTCTACTTACCTTTACTACCGGTTCGCAGTTGGGCCACGCACGCGCTATTCTGCGCAAGTGCAGAAGTGTTTTCATGACATTGGGGTCGGTGGGCGGAGCCTCCCACCAGTTTTACTACTGGTTCTATAGAACCAGTGCGAACCGGGGGCAACCCACCACTGTGGTTGCATCCCACCACTGTGGTTGCATCCCACCACTGGAGAAGAGCTAACCTACCATACCATTAGAGTTGGTGCAGATCGTGTAAATCTAAGTCTGTAGGTATTGTCCTGCTAGTTTTTCCGCAACCGTTCTCCCTATGTCCATTTATTGTCACTTTTGTATTCCATTTAACTGTACTTCTACACGGTGGCTCAGTGAATAGGGGGATAGCTGATAAACAAAGAAAAGGTTCATCTTTGAACCAGTGTTACCTGCAAAACAGTAACATAAGCTAAAACAAAAGGTCTAAGAAAGAGGATTAGCTAAAATCCATGGCTGAAACTATAACATTGTTTTGCCCTGTTGAAGTGGATTGCTTAGGGAGGACATTATGGCCAAGAATAACTACTTTCCCTAAGTCAGCCCTTGTGTTGAGCGTTTGTGTTGTGTTGCTGCATAGCTCCCATCATTTCCTGATCCCATGTCTATTGCACCAGGGGTGGGTTCTACTTATCTTTACTACCGGTTTGCATCTTGCATGCACAAATCAACTTTGATGACATTGGGTCAGTGGGCGGAGCCTCCCGCCAGTTTTACTACTGGTTCTTGTGAACTGATCCAAACCGGGGGCAACCCACCACTGTATTGCACCGGGGGGGGGGGGGCTGAAATTGTAGCCCATTTCATTTGGAGAGACCTGTTTTGAGAAAACCTCCAAAGCCTGCTCCCTGTTCTTCCAGCTAATACATCAGATTGCAATAGCAATAGCAGTCAGCTGAAATAGCCTGCAGTACTGCACTCTAACCACTGCGCCACCTCAGCTCTTCGTTAATAAATAACTCTGCTCAAGAGCTTATTGTAAAATTGAATTTCTGTGAGAAAGGCGGTGTTTATAGTTTCAGAATTAAGCAGGCTTATTTTATTCCTTATTTTGTTATATACTGTTGTCCCTCTCAGAGAAGCCAGTGTGCAGGAAAGATGGGGTGGATAGGGGTCTGAAATTAAATCATCAACATCAAACCAGCATTATTGATTAAAAACAATACACAAATTACAAATAAAGTTCAGTTTTTTTTAAATAATCTGAAAGGCAAAATTGATAATAGGAAAGCTTAGTTTGTCCCTAGAGTGGGTTTGGGGTTGGGGAGAGACTTTACCAAACAGCTCTTAGGAGACAGTATAATTGGAATGCTATAACTGGGGAATCCTATTCTTGTTCCATGTGACAATCTATATGTGCCAAAAAAAGTAAAGTATCTATAGAGATTCTCAATCATCCAGGTCATGGTTGTCCCAAAGGTGTTTTTACAAAAGGCAGCTGATCTTTCTTGGTTTTTCCCCCTTGAAACCATTTTGCTTCTTTAATTTGTTAGTTCAGTTCAAAACTGAAATGAAGAAGCTTCTTGGATGAGAAGCAAAATGTTTTCAAAAAAAAAAAAAACAAAACCCAAGAAAATCCAGTTGCGTTTTGGAAAAACATCTTTTGGTCAAACAAGTAGGGCTACCACTGCTGAGCTTAATTTGGATATTTTGCAAGATACGTTTTTTTAAAAAATCCTAGGTTCTAACCCATTTATGGCATTATAGGCTATGGTTAACACCTGAATTGGGGCTCAGTTGGTCCAGGAAACCACAGCTGCATTTTCAAGATTGATGTAAAGAAACTCCATATAGTCACCAAATCTTTGTCCTTGGCAATGAAGGCCACCACTGCTCTAGTCATAGAATGGAATCAAGAGGAACTCCCAAATTACATAACTTTTCCTTAAAACGAATTCTACTTTATTCAATACAGAATTTCCCCCTTAATTCCTGGCTGTAAGAGCTGTTTATTTTCAGTGTCTTCCTTTTAGCCAGACTCAGTGTTTGATTATTAGTCTTTCTCCAATTCATTACAGTATCAAATATGGTCCCAATCTTCTTAAATAGGAATAAAGAGAGATAGAACTGAATATCAGATTGTGAGTTCTAGTCCTGCCTTAGGCATGAAAGTTGGCTGGGTGACTTTCAGAAGTCCCACTCTCTCAACTCAACTCACTCACAGGGTTGTTGGCACGGATAAACTAGGAGGAGAAAGGAGTATTATGTACACCTTGAGTAATTTATAAAAATAAATGATACAAATAAATCAATCAATAAAAATCAATCCATGTAGATCTTGGGGAAAAAGGAGAAAAATGGAGTTTCTTTGATTGCAAAACTCGAGACTGAAGAGAAATTTCCAAGACCATTCTGGGGTGGAGGACTGGAGGTCCTTTAACTAGGAAAGGAACCACCACACTGTAGTGACTCCAGTGGCGAATTAAAGCTCACTGGCAAATCTTGTGGTGCCCCCCCTCCTTTCAATGAAGAACCAATCTTCATTGGGTTTTTTTTTCTCTCAACTTTGTGGTGCCCCCTTTCAGCCTGGTGCCCTAAGCACGTGCTTAATCTGCTTAATGGTTTATACACCACTGAGTGACTCAATTTCCTCACTCAACTACTCCAACTCCTAAATTATGGAGGTTTCTCATGGACTTTTTGCCCCGCCCACATTTCTGCTGCAAGTTCACATGCCTTTTATCTGATCATTCCCTTGGCTGCATTTCTGCCCTGTCTCTCAAGGTCATTCCTATATATACCATTACATCCAGAGTCCAATAACTGAAATAAATATTGCAAACTCTGATCAGACATTACTCCCATAAGTGCAGAGAGATCTGCAAGAAAGGTGGAATCTAATTAGGGACTGATGACAGAGATTTTACCCTCAGGTTGCATTGCTAATTTATCATAATATCTACTACCTGATAAATTAAGTTTGCTTTGGGATTAACCTTGAGTAGCCAGGCCATTACCTAACAAAACCCTGTTGGATGATTCACTGAGGATGTAACAATGGTGAAGAAATAAACCCCTTTTCCTACCACCACTGCTTGTCACATAATAAATCTTTTTTTCCCCAAAAGCCAAAATTCATTTCTGTTTCCAACACCTCATAGACATATTGATTTTCATTAGTATTCTGAGAATATTCTTTCTGTTCCTTTGCAAAAGAGGCTACCTCTCTTCTCATTGCCTTGTTTTGAAAGCTTGTTTTAATTCCAAATGTATTCCTTTTCAAATGAGTGAAAGTAACAATAACAGTAACAGAGTTGGAAGGGACCTTGGAGTATGTTCATCTATTTAAAAAAGATCATTGTTTGCTAAATACCTATATAACCTGGATTCAGAAGGAACTTGTAATCAGGTATTTCTCACAATTGCAGAGGAGTGAAAGTTACACAGAGCCCCACAAAGGGGTCATATTATGAGTCTGAAATTAAGGAGGTCCATATGACAGATAGACATAATTTATTTCGGTTCCCTTTCTGTCAGAGAGGTGCATTCTCCATGATGTCAAAGATGTTCCCGTATTAGTACAAAGAAGCCACATGAGGGAGCATTTAGAGAATTGAAAGGCATTTATTTAATCAATGTAGCTGAACATGAGAATCAAATACCTTTTGAAGCCCAGAACTTAAACGTGTCTAAAAATAAGTCCTTGTTCAACAGCTTGTATTTAGTCTATGCATCATCATTCCAAATGCAATATTTATATGAAATGCTCTCCTCAGTTATTGTCTGCTTCCCAATATTATGGTTTTATTGTTTTTTCTTTACACTATGCAACCATTTATTGTTATCAACTGTTCTTAAGAATAGTCATTTGTTTGTTTTAGAGTTCTTCAGAATAAAAATAGAGCTTTACAAAGGCTTTGAATGGGATGATTCACAATGTATAGAAGTGTGTACAAAGTTTCTCTTTTCAAATCTTTAATGCGGTCATGTCCTTTGCAAAGGTTGTGTGGCTCTTTCAGAATCTGTCCTGGCAATTTCTACTGGGGTGCTTTTTTTCACACCTAAATGTGTCGACAGCTGGAAGCAGCTTCTGAAATAGCTACCTAAGCACGGAAAACAACATGGCTGCTTAGCAATTCACGAAACATTGCTGTGTATGGACTCATGTGGGTTGCACACCTTCTCTTTTGCACAGCAGTGGGGGATAGATCTTTAGACAGTAACCATACAGAACAGGATTCCTCTATTAACAGGTTGAATCTCCATCCTCAAAAGGGGAAATGAATGACATAGAATGTCCTTTATAGCATAGTTGGCTTATTTCTAAAGATAGGAGACCATGTCCCCAAAGCTGCAAAACTAGGGAATGGCCAAAACATAACATCGTAACATCATGCTGCAAGCTTTGTCCCTTTCATTCATGCATGCAGTATGATAATGCATATAGGAAAGGAATGGAGCTTATATTCAGGGGTGAAATTCATCAGGTTCTGACAGATTCTGGAGAACTGGTAATGGAAATTTTGAGTAGTTCGGAGAACCGGCAAATACCACCTCTGGCTGGCCCTAGAGAGGGGTGGGAATGGAGATTTTGCAATATCCTTCCCCTGAAGTGGAGTGGGAATGGAGATTTTGCAGTATACTTCCCCCAGGAGTGGAGAGGGAATGGAGATTTTGCAGTATCCTTTCCCTGAAATGGGGTGGGAATGGAGATTTTGCAGTATCCTTCCCCCAGAAGTGAGGAGGGAATGGGGATTTTGCAGTATCCTTTCCCTGAAATGGGGTGGGAATGGAGATTTTGCAATATCCTTCCCCCAGAAGTGGGGTGGGAACGGGGATTTTGCAGTATCCTTCCCCTGAAGTGGGGTGAGAATGGAGATTTTGCAGTATCCTTCCCCCAGGAGTGGGGAGGGAATGGGGATTTTGCAGTATCCTTCCTTTGCCGTGCCCCCCCAAACCATGTCCCCCCAAGCCAAGCCCACAGAACCGATGGTAAAAAAAAAATGGATTTCACCACTGCTTATAATGTAACCCTGGTTTTGACTTGTGTCCCACTCTTCACTGCCTTTCCTTGCTGATGTCTTCTGAAAACTGCCAAAGTCAGGGAGCTGCCTGGGAGGATCCTCTGCACAATTCTGAAGAATATTTTTGCTTATTTATTATGTTAATTTAGATTAGATCAAAAAGCTTATCGAAACCTATTCCATCCTATTGTCTATTATGAGAAGGAAAAAATCCCCCTGCTTTCAGCAAATGGAAAACAAGTGTCTCTCTCCATCCCCATTTCCACCTGACAGTCGAAGCGGGCAAGGCTTTAGGGCATATCATAGAGCTCCAGGTTTAGAATATTCTGACAGAACAATAGAATTTACCTGCCCATCAAGCTGTCATTTTAAGTAGGTGCTCATTTTGACAGTCCTTAAAGCAACGTATTCTAACAAGTTGTCCTCCTGCCCGAGGATGTCACTGGCTGGGATTTGTAGTCCAGTAAATCTGGAGGACATCATGAAAAAAACCCTAACTAATCAGTGTCCCTCAAGACTATCTGGAGCTAACAAGCTCAGTGAAGTCTAAATGGTTGGGGGAAATCGAAGCAAGCAATGGATGTATGGTCACAATGCAAGCCAATCCCTTTTGCATGTGGGTGCAACATCAACATACAAACCACAGGAATGAGGCTTGCATTATGATACCACACCCAGTATTATACGTGCTCTGACTCCTTTCCCACAGACTCCCCTGAATTCCCTCATTCTGCCCTAAACCTACACTTTTAAGAACTTGCAAATACACTGTATCTTGGTAGAATTAACCACTTTTAATTTGGTTGATCTAACAGTTTTTATCACCACCTTTCTTAATCTAATCTTCTCTAAATACGTTGGTCTTCAAAATCCATGTCACTTGTCAACTCTGAAGCTGGCCTGGCTGAAGCCATCTTGGAGCTTCAGTGCTGCCACACTGGAGCTGAGGGATAGGGAGGGGGGATTAGAGATAGCTGGGGTTGTGCAGTCAAAATGAAATAAATAAAAATGGGAACCAACAAAATAAAATAAAAAGGGAACCAAGGACGTTCTCACACACCTGGCCAGAGGAAAGAGAAGTGCTGTCACCAAAACACCAGACAGCACAATTGATTGGACTATGTGACTGATTGTTTTGGAGTTTGGGGAAAACCTTTTACTTTTAATTTCAAGAACCTTCAGAATCGGTTTTCACCAGATTTGTGCCAATATAATATATCCAATAAAGCTATTCTTTGAGGAATTCATCTGCCTCGGAGTTTTGCTTGGTATGGGTCTATTACTTGGAACCCTAATATCACTCTTATTCCTGTATCAACCTTCTTCTTTCTGTGTCCCATGGAGCAGAAGGGGAAAGATAGCTTTTGTTCAAGATCTGAATTCTGATAAAAGAGAAAACACATAAAGCCAGACATATTTGTCCATTCAGTTTGTATCATTACCCAACCTGCAACATTGCTAAAGAATCAACAAAAAAAATTGAACAGGTCACAGAGATAAGCATATACTCCATCAATTACCCACTATAGTGCTTCCAAAGAATCAAAGATGTGACAATAGATGAAAATGAAGATGAAATCATGGTCTCATTTGATGTCATAGCAGTTTTTACATCCATAGACCCAGCATTAGCCAAATAATCCATGACGATACTACTACACAGCACACCTGGCCTAACCAAACACACTGAGATTGAAATACCCAAAATCATAGACCTTATCAACCTTTGATGCCTAATCACATACATTCAGTTCAATGGACAAATATATCAACAAATCAAAGTAACGCCATGGGATCATTGCTTTCAAGACTAATAGCAGGGTCCATAATGTAGTACCTAGCATCTGTAGCACTTCCATGCATACAACCCAAAATATTGGTCCAGTATGTAGAAGACAGCTTTGTCATAATAAAAAGGACCAACTAGAGAACACACATGAAATCATCAACAATATCTTCAAAGAATAAAATGCACTTGGAAAGAAAAATAGAATAACATGTTATTCTTTCTGTATATCCTCATCAGCAGAGGCAGTGATGGCAAATTAGAAAGACAAATCTATCATAAAACTACCCACACCAACCAAGTGCTCCACTACAAAAGTAAGAACCCAACTCCCACAAGAAAAGCTATATAAGAACACTATTTAGATGAGCACAAATACACTGCAGTGACACTGAACATCAGAAAACATCATCTGTACAACTTCTTCCAACGAAATGAATATCTATGTGATTTTCTCAAAAAGTGACTGACCACTCAACCCAATATAGCACAAGCAACACAGGCTGCAAAAAGGATAATGCTGCCATACATAAAAAAAACATCTCAGAAACCACCAACAGACATTATAGCCACATGGCATCACTGTAGCACACAAACCAACTAAAGCTCTCCAAAACACCCTAAGTAAATAAAAAGAACTCCAGGGAAAACAAACAAACCAGGAGTCATCTACAACATATATTGTAATTTCATAACACATGAACAGACTTAACCATAGTTTCAACTGGGAAACTAAAAACATCCTAGACAAAAACACTAGAGAATTCCTGGAAGCCTTGCAGTCAAACAAATTGGTCATCAACAGGCACAGAGAGGTAAACAACATCTACATGCCATTCAAAAGAAACAATCAAAAAGCCAAAAAAGAAACAAAAAGAACAAAGTACCTCCTCACCAGCAATCAATAGCTAGATGAACAGAATGAGCAATTCAGAAAAATAAGCTAACAAACAGTCCAATCAAGGAACTACAAGGAACTACAAAGACCACTACCACCGACATTGACCACTAAAAAGACTTATGGTATGGAGCAAACTAAGACAGAATCTGAAATGCAATTATATATCAATGATGAACATATACTAGCTAAAATGTAAAGATTTTATTGAAATTTAAAATGGAAGAAGAACAGAGTAGGCTAAAGTGGGCTATGAATTTTGGTTATAATATATAGTTGGATTAATTGGAAAATATGTGGTCAAGAGTGTTGAAATTTGCATTATGTTATTATCTTAAAGAAAATATTTTAAAATGATGTGTCATTGGTACATAATACCAATTATATAGAATGATTAAAGGCATTTCAGATGTATATTGGAAATATGAACAACATGAAGGGATATTCTATCATGCTTGGTGGACATGTAACACAGTTAAGAGTATTTTACATTCAAATGCATACATTGATACTGAGATGTTGAAAGATTAATATTCAGCTGAAGCGATAACTTTTCTTTTTAGGATAGATACACAGTTGGAAAAGAGTCAAAGAAAACTATTTCATTTATGATGACTATGGCAAGATTATTATATGCACAAAGAGGACACATTCTGCACTATCTACCAAGGAGAAATGATTGCCGAAATTGACAGAATTGGAACAGATGGCAAAACTGACTTCTTTGATTACAGAAATGTCATTACTGATATTCATCAATGATTGGAAATCTTTTATAAATTTTTTGTGTTTTTTGGCTTATTGTTTTGCTAAGAAAAAATGGGTTGTAAAAAAAGGGAATTACGATGTATTACAAGAGGATTGATTAGAACTGCTGAAAGGAAGATCAGAAGCCATTTTAAAATATATTTTTCATGCTTTCTGTTCTTTTGTTTCCTTTTTACTATCTCTGTTTTTTGTCTGTCTCTTTTTTTCCTTTCTTTTTTTCCTTTCACATTTATAATATCTCTGTAAATGTACTTTTTAATATATGAAAATCTTTTAATAAAAGCTATTTTAAAAAGAGAAGAAAATGGATACTTCAGTGGCTTCAATCAATGCCATTAACACTCATCCTAGATATTGACCCTTCCTTTTACATCTATTTTTTTTATTTTAATTTTAATTAGGCCTAATGTTTATGTAACGTGACCATTTTTGCAGATATGGATCATTGGCTAAAACTGGTGCAATTGCCAATAGTACAGAAAAATGTGAAAGCTGAAAAAGTGAAAAAAAATCCATTGCTGCCAGTTGTTGTCATGGATCATTAACTAGTAACTCCTGCTCAATAGTGGGATTCAGCCGGTTTGCACTGGTTTGGGTGAATCAGTTGTTAAATTACATCACCCCCCACCCAGCTATCAAAGTGAATCCTGGACACTGTGCTGTGCTGCAATGGAGAAATGGGCAATAGAGCAGCCGGTGTGAGAGAAGAAGGATGCTTTCCATCATCCTTCCCTTGGGATGGCCACTCCATTGACCATTTCTCCACTGCAGCACAGCACAGCACAGCGCAGCACAGCTCCCAGGATCCACTTTGATAGTGGGGTGAGTGGGTAATAATTTGCCTGGCCAAACTAACCCCACAATCTCCCCTACATTGGACTCACCTTTAATCATGCTGCCAACTTAATTCCTTGTCCCTCTCACTTTTGCCTGCAGACTGACCAACATTCCCTGCATGCAGCTCCATAGGAAGGGGCAAATCCTTTCCTCTACTTCTGCCCAATTCTTCACCTTCCTGTGTGTGAACTCTCAAGAGCATCAACTCCTTGTCTCTATGGTAACCCCCCTCCTCATTCCTCAGAAACCTCACCTCTTAAAAGGAGCTGTCCAGAAGGCTGATACAGCCGTGAGACCAATGTGCAGACAAGCACCCTCGGAAACAGCCTTTTGGTAAAGGGTGGACATTTAACAACTAGTCCGCCCAGGGTCAGGTTGACCATTGCAGAAGGATCATCTCACAGGTGGAGCTTGAAGATGGGGATGGGCCATGCCTGCCATGAGAGCCAACCTGATCCTGGGCAAACTGGTTGTGAAACTATTTGAATCCCACCACTGCTTCTGCTATACTGAGCTTGAAATCCAGACCTGCACAACAGGGGTGTTTTCCGAGGACCTAGTTGGGAGGCTTTGAATAATAATAATAATAACTTTATTGTCATTGTACGTGTATATACAGTATACCCATACAACGAAATTCACTTAACACCCAAAGACCAGGTCCAACACACATAACAATCCCCAAACACACTTCCACCCACCACAATTCCTCACCCCTAAACCACTCAAACATCCATACAACAGACCAAGTAATGCTGTCCAACAGCTCACTGATGGCGGCCCTTTAGTTCATTGTTGAGTGCAATTATAGCTCTGGGATAAAAACTATCAGAAAACGTGTGGTCCGAGTTTTAATTGTTCTGTATCTTCTGCCAGAAGGCAACAGTCCAAAAAGATTGTAAGCAGGATGGGAAGAGTCTCTGAGAATGTTATGCAACTTCCTCAAACAGCTAGATTCAAAGATGTCATCCAGGGCTGGTAGCTGGAGTCTGATGATATTCTGGGCAGTTTTAATGATTCTCTGTAGAGCTTTTTCATCCGCTACAAAGCTGCTCCCATATTATGCAAGAATGCCATATGTCAGGACACTCTCAATGGTGCTGCGATAGTAGGACAGAAGTAGATGCTGAGATAGATTTATCTTCCTGAGCATTCTCAGGAAGAACAGCCTCTTCTGTGCCTTCTTCGCAAGCATGTTCGCATTCATAGTCCATGAGAGGTCCTTCGAGATATAAGTGCCCAGAAATTTAAAACTACTAACCCTCTACACCTGTAGAACTCTTGCCATATGTGCACGTGGGGGGATCAGGGCAGCACAGTTGTGATATTTCTTAGGGCATATGTTTCAAGAAGTTAAAATTAAATCCAACATTACAAACATCATTTCCTCATATAGAACTTACAAATATCAGAAATTCAGAGCATCCTGAAATTGCTCCTGGAGCACTGAAATACCTTGTCACTTACAGCAACATACCTTTATGAGAGAACCTTCTCTTTTTATGCAGCAACAAAAAAACAAGTATAGAAATAGCCTAAATATAGAACAGGATCTCTGCTGACAAGTAACATCAATTGCTCAAAATGTTGAACTTTTATTCAAGGAAAAACAATCACACTGCAGTCATTGAACATTGAATTAGTTGGTTAAAACATTAGCTTTCCAAATAATTGTGAAATTTAAAGATTCTTTCATGTATAATGAACATTTATTCTGGATTAAGAAAAATGGTTTAGCTTTTGTTTTATTACTCATGTTTTAATACTACATTTCTGCTCTCTTGACTAAGAGTTCTGAGATTATTGTTTTTTTTTAACAGGTTTCATGGCTTGAAAAAGGTCAAAACTCTCTGGTTTAGATCACTTTTTTGGAGATAATATGGATCAACAACTATGTACACAAAAGACTATATTGCAGTCATGTTGCTAGATGTAGAAATAACTTTCGCTTTCCTTGCACATCATCCTAACCCTGCAACCATTTGTATTATCATCGGTGCTGTAATTCTCATCTATTAATGCAAAATAGAAGCCACATAACTCATCTATCCCAAGCAAGTCTTTATTGTGGTCTTTGTATGTATGTAATACATTAAATACACATTAAAATGGAAATTAAAAGAAGTTGAATGTTTTAAAATGGAAGCAAAAAGAGAAAGGGAAACATTAAAGGTATCAAAGAAATGCAGTTTTATTTATATGTTGCCTCACTCTGGCAGCAATGAGATAAAATGTGTCTGTATTACGTATGATGGTACAGTAATTGTCTTATTGTCTGCTAAAAGATAGGATATGTACTATTGGTCATCTCTCCCTGGCTGGATTAATATCTCATGCAGGTTCAAATAGAAATTACAGTACAACAGATTGTCCTCTATGGTGTGGAAGTCAAAGAGGCAAAATCAATTGTCGAAGAAAATTCTTTTATATTTACGGTCAATAACTGCTGAATGGAAAGCACTGAATATAGCCACAGCAAATGCTCTACAATGTCTATTGTTTATTAGACATTGTCCATAATCAGATGGCTTGGTGGTTAAAGACAGTCTATTTATATAGCCTAAATCAGTGATGGTTAACCTTTTCGACACCGAGTGTCAAAACTGGAGCACACATGTGCGCATCGGAGCACCGGAGCACCGGAGCGCCGGAGCGCAGGAACACCAGAACCTGGAACAGAGCAGCTAGCCGGTGTGCATGCACATGGCGGCCAGGTTCTGTTGCACGCATGTGTGCCGGCCAGCTGGTCTTCACACAAAGAGCAATGTGCATGCCGGAACCGGAAAGAAAGCAGTTGGCCGGTGTGCATGTGTGCACCAGAACCCAGAAGAGCAGCTGGTGATGGTCCGCATGCCTGCAGAGAGGATTCTGCACGCCACCTCTGGCACGCATGCCATAGGTTCGCCATCACGGGTCTAAATATTGGTGCTGTATTGCCATCCTGTATCAAAATGATGTCCTTTGGTTCTTTATTTTGCTTCATTAAAGAAGCCATGAGTTGCCAGTGTGTCTTATATCTTCCATATAGATTGGAATAAAATGTGTGAATAAAATGTGTTAAATATTGTTAAATAGCATTAGCCAGTAATTAAAGATAACTATCCAGATCCTGGCTGTCCTGCATCTGGTTTTGACCACAGATTCACACAGAGTTGCTGTGGTAATTCACAGTTTACTTAAGGTCAGGAAATAAACAGTCAAACCATGCAAATCAAACAGTCCAATAGTTGCTTTCTTGAGTGATTTGTTTTTAAATAGGAATGTGCATAAAAATAGTACAAAATCAGTCCAAGGTTCCATGAGCTAGATCACGGTTGTCAGCCAGCCCAGAGATCAGAAATTCAAGATTTCTTACAGAAACAAGAGTTGCAAGAACAGTATGTAACAGTAACAGTGGTGGGTTCCAACTGGTGTTACCACCCAGTTCTCCTCGTGCACGCACTTTGCACATGATTGCCACGTGCATGATTGCTTCGCTCACATGCACGCCGAAGCAGCACTCTGCGCAAGTGCATTAGGTTTCTGCCCAGCTGAGGTGCAGCAATCCACTCTGCCGCACCTATCAGCTGGGCTAAAAAACAAGAAATAAAAGTAAGTTTAATGTGGGAGCGGGCAAGAGGGCCCAGCTCCCAGTCAACAAGAACCAGTTCGGTGACATCATATCATCACCATTACCAGCTCCGAATGGGCCCAAAACAGGAGCAACCCACCACTGGTATGTAAGAATTAAATACCAGATGGTTGCTTCCAGCAAAAGGAACATGGGTACGGTAAGGGTTACCTCTTAAAGCAGACTGCAGCCAGCTGTCAGTAATCAAGAGATTAATTCCTTTGCTTGGCAAGAAATCTATAAAATGTCTGTGCTATCATCCCCTTTCTACTCATCAGTATGGGGAGTGGGAGGCCTTACTTAATCCTCTTCTGACTGCTCCAAGTTTGCTTTATGCCTTGTGCTATTATACCTATGTTGGTTAGTTGCCCTTGGGGACTACATTTTACACTCCGGTTGCTATTGCTATAAAGTTTATATATTATTAAAAATAATTGTTTATCTATGTGGGTGAATGGCATCTTCTTCCACAATGGTTCACTTGGGTTAAAAGCAGACTTGAGATCTACAAAATGTGCATAAAGGCCAATGTTGGCCTTACCTTCTAATCCTCCGCCAGCATATTCAGCATGCCCAACAGAGCCAGTGCGTTGGTAAGGCTGATGATGGGCAGCTCTTGGTGGAGATGCAGCTGCTGCTCCAGGGCTGAGGGGGTGGCAGCACCATGGTGGAGGGGCTGCTGCACATGTCCCAGGGCAACACAGCAGTGGCACCTCCACCAAGGGCCACCCGCCCACCCACTGGCCAGGCCAGGCTGGACACCAACCTCGGAAGGCAAGCAGGTGTGGGCCACCAGGAAGGCAGTGTGGAAGGCAGGGAAGCATGGTAGGACTGTGGGGAAGGGAGTAGGCTGCTAGCTCCCTTCCCTGCAGCCCTGCCATGCTTGCCTGCCTTCCACGTGGCCTTCTACTTGCCTGCCTTCATAAGCTGGCTACTGGGACACCGGAAAGGTCATGCGGAAGGCAGGGAAACATGGCAGGACTGCGGGCCGTGGACCAGTTTGAGGGCATAGTCAGCCAGTGATTGCTACCAGTTTGGAGAACCAGCCCCAATATCCGCTACCGGTTCTCCATTTCATTCCTGATCCATACAGTTGCAAGAAAAAGTATGTGAACCCCTTGGGATTACGTGGAGATTTGCATGAATTGGTCATAAAATGTGCTCTGAACTTCATCTAAGTCACAACAATAGAAAAACACAGTCTGCTTAAAATAATACTACACAAACATTAGATGTT